>JACSYO010002006.1:497500-1097500 GCA_016806645.1 Ophiodon elongatus
TCTCTTCGTTTTGATTTTATTTTATTTTATTTCTTTAAATGTATGGTGTTTAACCCCGTGGGCCGCTCAACAGGGATCTACGAGTGCAAGGAGAAGAAGGAGGACGTGAAGTCGGAGGACGAGGACGCGCAGGGCAAACTGAAGCAGCGGAGGAGTCGCACCAACTTCACCTTGGAGCAACTCAACGAGCTGGAGCGGCTCTTCGACGAGACGCACTACCCGGACGCGTTCATGAGGGAGGAGCTGAGCCAGCGGCTGGGGCTGTCCGAGGCCCGCGTGCAGGTGAGGCTCGGCTCCTTCCTCTTCCTCGGCTCTTCTCTCCCACTGCTCTGAAGGCAAACAAATATAGAACACACTGCGGGCCGCTGTGCGCGAGCGAGACACGCATCGTTACGCACCGGGAGCGGTAGTGTGTCGGCGGGACAATGTTGTCGGTGTTTTGGAGCGATACGATGGGCTCCGTCAGACGGTAACGTGTCGTCGGGCTGCGGGTCTCAGCCAGCAGGTGTGGGCAGTTATGTTACTGTGATCTCACCAGTTATTGCTTTATTGCTGAGAGACGATCAAAACAACAGTGGGCCTCGTGAAAAAGAAAAATGATTTGCTCACAAAACAATTACCACACTTTATAAGCTCTTAGAAAATATCACATTTTTTACTTTCTTCGAAAAATAATAATAATACAAAATAATCCAGTGCAGAGTTTGAGCTGATGCTCATCACGTTTTCGAGCTTGTAAAAAACTGAAACACATGTTTAGATGACCACCCCACAAAAATATTTTTTTTCTCTTATGTTTTGTGATTTAAAAACATCATAGTGTGTGTGTCCTGCAATATGTAAACCAAATAATAATAATAAAAAAAACTAAATGCCAATTATTAGTCTAGTGCAGGATGGAACAACACAAGCTGAGAGATAAATGATGCAGCTTCTAAAATATTCTTATAATATCCCTATTGGGGTTCGTTAAGTGTCTGTGGAGCTCAGTGTCATTTTATCGCTGGCCTATCTATGATTTTTCATTTTTTCCTGGTGTCGTGTAATAATCCTATTTATGGGAGTTACAATCTCACCGTGGCAGTTGTATAAAATGTAGCAACAATTGTACACCATTCTCGTGCACGCGCGTGTTAAAGGACTTGTGGGTTCGAAGATCGAACATTTACACCGAACGTATTTTAAACCACACGTGCCTCCGCCGTCTCTGACGTAATTAACAAGTAGTTAAAATAAATGGAAACATAATCCTCTATACTTTTATAGAAGGTGAGTTTAGTGACATCAAACACGTGCTGTAAATCAGCGAGAGGGGGGGGGGGGGTAACAGCAGCAAGGCCTGTATAGAGCCAACAGCCTATATACACTCTTACGATCCGAGCAGCCTTAGGGGAGAAAACACACACACACACACACACACACACACACACACACACACGCGCGCGCGCGCGCGCACATACACACACACACACAAAATCCCAACCAGTGATTAAAATGAATGAAGAGCCTGAATGGCCGCTTCAGGGGACGCGCTCTTATGTCAACTCGTATCCCTCCTCATTTTCTTTGTAATATCTGCCATTGGCTTGATGTAGTGTCCCCATAAAAACAGATTAGAAATAACTCAATTCTGGCCCGATGCTGCTGTTCAGCTATCTAATCGGATGAATAAAAGCCATCGTATAGAGCTTCATAAGACCGCAGACTACTGGCCGTTCAGCGGAACACGGTTGGGGCTTGGAGGACGCCATATATATGTGGGGTAACGCTGCAATTATCACTAATAAAGTGAGTAGCACGCGCGTTAAGATCATTCATGGTGTAAATATGGCTGATAAAGACTCAACAGACTGACTGTGTGTGTGTGTGTGTGTGTGTGTGTGTGTGTGTGTGTGTGTGTGTGTTTTCTGTCATCAAAGCGACTGACAGAACCTCTTGAAAAAGAAAGCCTTTTTCTCTCTTCTTCTTTAAGGCCCGTCTCAGGCACGGGGACATGTTGTCTAGTGAGAGTGGATTGCAGCGCGCGGAGGGCTGTTGCAGGCTGCGAACCCGCGCTCCGAGCAGCTGTCAATGAATCTAATTGAAAGTTATGAGAGCTTGGTGAGGAGCAGGCAGTAATTCGGTTAGGACTAATATCTTTGGGTTTCTGGCGCGCGGCTAAATTAAATGTCATTATTCACTGTCTCTAATAAAAAATCAAAAAGGAAATGAGATTAGGGTATTTGTGAAGCGCATCATTGAGTGGCCCTTAATGAAGAAATAACTGTCTGAACCAGTGTAGTTCACTTTGCTTAACATACTGGCGCGTAATTGGAATTGATCCCGGGCCCGTCTAATATTAGCCTTGATTTATCTGAAGGATTACTGTCTATGCAAAATCACCTGGCAGGTTCATAAACACCTTTTCTACCACCATTCAACTGATAACTCACCGCCCACACATTCACGACTATTTAATATATGTGTTATTATTATTTCATTTTTGTTATTATCACGTTTATTATTATTATTATTATTATTATTATTTAATGTTAATAATACAAATACAAATAAAAGTAATACTATTAATATATATTGGGACATATGTTAAATTAAATTGATAAAGTCAGTTAAAAAAATAAATAAATAAATAAAACGGTGCTTTTTATTTCCAGTTCAGACTCGGCTGCCGCTTGTCTCAGTCTGTTATCACAGTCCCGTCGACACTATAACGCCGATCCACGCAGCTCAAAATGGCTCCACTGCACCTTGAGTCATCATCATCATCCTCATCATCATCATCATAATCGTCGTCATCATCAGTCTTTGCCCTTTTGTGGTGGCCGCTATAATCTCGCATCTGTAAATGATAATCATTGCGGGGGTCGGAGGAGGAGGAGGAGGAGGAGGAGGGGTGGCAGGAGGGGAGGGGGGGGTAATATTATTCACCGAGGCAAATTAGGTTGATGCTGATTAACAATAGGCCGCAGCCTGCAGCTTCAAAGACAGGCGGCTAATTGGAAGGTGGTTAACGAAGTTTTTTTTTGTCTTTTTTTTTTTTTTTTTTCAGGGTATCTTGACGGAATATGATCAAAGTATTCTTATTATATTCCTGCACGGTCTGTGGAGATTGTGGTGGCTATACTCAGTGCAGAGAAATAAGTAATTTGGTTGTACTTTAGCACCATAATGGTCCTCTGTGTACCACCAAGCTAAATATCACGTTTACCCACCGTGTGGATTTGTTTTTTTAAGGTTTTTCTGGGTTGTGTTTTTTTTCGATTTCCATACAATTTATTTATATCCTATTGACATTTTTTTCATCGCAACAACTTAGAATGTATTTTTGTACGAGCAGCTAAACAAGACTTCATTAGCTCATCTGTAGCCTACTGCTCATTGTTTTTATTGGTTACAAATAAGTGGCCTATAACATTACTAAAATACCATCTGATATGATAATAAAAAGGACATTAATGACAGTTTTATTAAAATCTGGATTTAGTACTATTTTTGTGTGTATGTCTAATAAATAATTTCCTTTTTTTCAATTACAGGTCTGGTTTCAGAACAGAAGAGCAAAATGTCGAAAACAAGAAAACCAAATGCACAAAGGTAAATATTATTGCCTTTTATTTATACTTTTTTTTCCCTGCATTATTTAAGTTTTGCAATTTTCTGCCACTTTTTGTTTTTTAACTGCATGTGGCAAACAAAAACAAACTCTGAGTTGCTCATCTCACATAACACCAACTGTCTGGCGGTCTGACAGACATCTTTCCCTTCTCTCAAGGAGTCATCCTGGGAGGCGGCAGTCACCTCGACGCGTGCAGAGTAGCACCTTATGTCAACATGGGTGCCCTCCGGATGCCCTTCCAACAGGTAGGACCAGTTCTTTTTATTATTTTATTTTATTTTCAGAGCTGACAAAGCTTGGCAAATTCAAACAAACAAACAAACAAACAAACAAACAAACAAACAAACAAACAAACAAACATCCAATCAGGGGGAACTCAAGCAGAAATACATGTAGAGAAGCTAAACATGCAGGCTGAGTTGCAGAAAAATAATTTGATTACTCAGCATCTTGCAACGCAAAGGGTGAAGACTGTGGAATCTATATATATAAAAAATAAATAAAAAATAGGTCAAAGCCAGTTGGAGCTGTGTTTCTGTGGTGGAATCAGTGTCAAAGTCGGCCTTCTATATTTGTACCTTCACAAGAATCTATAGGCCATGTGCAGCTATTAGATGTGAGTGATGAGAGACTGTGTGTGTGTGTGTGTGTGTGTGTGTTGGAGGGGGAGGGAGCAGCTCAGACCTCAGTGCACCTTTCACCTCCCGGCAGTGTGGAGAGAGGGCCGAGCTGGGCGTGGGGGTGGGGGTGGGGAGAGAGAGGAGAGTCGGGCAGACACATTTGATCTGCTGCTATCTGGCCCCCAATGCTTCCCCGGCTGCCGCGTTGTCTCGCTTGACCCCTCGTGAAAAAACTAAATACATGGCGGCCCATAATTAAGCCGACGGTGAGGCGGGCGCGAGCACATAAAAGGGATGATGAAAGAAGGGGTGGGGGGTGGGGGGGTGGAGGATCTGATGGATATTTTGCCTCGACGCTGCAGCAGCACGGGCTGGAGGCCTTCGAGGCCCTTTGTGCCGAGAGAGAGGACAGAGGGGCCGCAAACACACACTGCACTAGTCGTACAAAGCAGCGTGTGCTTGTGGACCGAACCAACTGGTTTGGTTGGGCGAGGTGGAGGACATGTAACTGCGAGGGCTCAGGGGTCAAATTTGGCCCCAAATAAACTGCTACGAGTGTGTGAGACAAACTCCTCAAGCATGACCAACGTCCGTCACCTGTTTTTGTCCGGGACGGAACGACGACCCCCTTCCCAAGCGTTCCACGAAAAAAAAACCCAAGTGTCTAGAACTTTGGTTTCCCCATCAGCGCTCGCACGTTTTAATCCGCACGTTTTAATCCGTGCACTTGGAGACGATCCGTCCCAGCTGCGGTTTGTTGCCCTTCGCTGTCGGTCAGCGAGATGCGTGGAGACCTCTCCGTTGTGTGTGGGCGACGCTCCATTTCGTGGCTCCAATGCCTTTTCCCCTTCGCTTCAACAGCTTTCGACTTCAGTCACTTTAGGCCAATGTGAGAGGGAGCAAAGTGAAGAAAGAAAATAATATTTAGTCGAGTTAAAACTTTGACTTTACATCGTTCTATTTTGGTTGGAGAGCAACGCACGAAATACTTGAGTTTTCCCACTTCTTCCTGTGGTGTTTGAAACACATGAGAAATGGCAACAGGCTCAGCTCTCTCCCTCTGAAGTGAGTGGATGCTTAATTTTCACCTACTTCTTATAAAATAATTGCCAAGAATGTGAAAACTGATATCCTATGCTCCTTATGGTTTTTTTTCTTCTTCTCTTCCCCCTTGACTCAGGAATATGTCTGGATAAATATTTATAACTCCAAATATGTGAATATCTTTTTAGTGCAAAATTGTTTATTTATGCAATTGAATACATAATCAGCATAACAAGACTGCATATTTCCAAGGGTATAAGGGAGTCCTCAGTCTGAATTAAACAAATCGGCTCAGGGTCCTAGAAAGACTTTGATTCTGGACGATTAGATTGGATGTGGTGTCTGAGAGCAATGTATGATTCATTAACTTTTAGAATAGCTGACGTGAAAAAAAAAGTGCCGCTCCTAACTATTTTCTTAGAAAACACACCGTAAGCAACAGCTTTGAGGGGGTAACATTTGAGGGGGAATTTAATAGTGTCAGACTGTGAAACCTAAATCCACACACACACACACACACACACACACACACACACACACACACACACACACACACACACCCACCCACAGCCCAAGGCGCCCAGGCAGACTAACTTTGTGCTTTTCCAACCCGCAGGTCCAAGCCCAGCTCCAGTTGGACGGGGTCGCCCACACCCACCCCCACCTGCACCCTCACCTGGCGGCTCACGCCCCCTACCTGATGTTCCCACCCCCTCCGTTCGGACTACCCATCGCATCGCTTGCCGACTCGGCCTCCGCGGCAGCGGCGGTGGCGGCGGCAGCCAAGAGTAACAGCAAGAACTCGAGCATCGCCGACCTGCGACTCAAGGCAAGGAAACACGCCGAGGCCCTGGGACTCTGACCCCCATCGAGCTTCCACCCCCCCCATCCCTCCGCCCGCCTGATGCCCATAATCGCCTCTCACACCAGACTGAGCCCGTGAAAGGGCCGTGACACTCACAGCTAAGACTAAACTAAACAAAAACACTGAGTGAGAGTAAAAGAGAGGAACACAAATACAGAGAGGGGGGAGAGGGAGTGTGTGTGGGAGAGAAAGGGAGGAGGAAAATAAAAAAAAAAGAAAGAAGGAGGGAGCGAGAAAATTGTCACAAAACCAGCTGCCAAAACAAACCACTTGTAGAGAACGGTAATTAAATACCAGTGAAATCACCTTTTACTTTTCGCCCCAACAGGCAGGACTTCTGCGGGGCCAGTGGCTCAGTCCACTCCAGGCACAGATCACATCCCAAGGACCGTACAAACACATGTGGATGTCTGTCTGAGGGGCCGGGCCGGGGCCCGTCAGACCAGGAGATGTTAGAACAAAGCAAACTGGCAGGGCAGCAGCAGGGCCAAAAAACGGCGGAGCCTCGCCGACGCCGGGCCCCTGCCGCCACGTTGACAATGCAGAGGCTGGTGAGCATGGGGGGATACAAACCCAAAAACACCACCTCGCCGAGGCATTGGAGCGGCTCTCACCTTTTACGCCCCCGCCCCCTCACTAGAAAAATGAAGAAAACATTTAAAAAGAGAAAAAAAAGAAAAAGAAAAAGGGGGGGGGGTCATATCTGTCTCCCTCCCTGCTGCTGCCAAGTGCATGAGCTCTAATGGAGGAGCGTTCCGGGACTCGACATACGCGCTCGACGGCTGTTTTTAACACTGCCATCCGACATGCCCACAACCTCCCCCCACACCCCCACACCCCCGACACCTACAAAGTGAAAGGTCTCCATCACGGTGTGATACGCTTCTTCTTATGGACTTGTGCTGAAACAAAAGCACCAACTCGTTTTTTGTTCCTTCTGGAGATGTTATGCCGTGTTGCCGGGCATGTGTCGGCGAGACTTGGTCTGCATATCTCCTCCCAGCGTGGTCTCTCTCTCTCTCTCTCTCTGTCTCTCTCTCTCTCCCTCTCTCTCTCTCTCTCTCTCTCTCTCTCGCTCTCTCTTTCTCTCTCTCTCTCGCTCTCTTTATTTCTTTCTGTTTGTTGTGTTGCATCCTGGGTAAAGAAGTGAAGATGGCCTTTGCACTTCAGGTCTTGTACGTGGGCGTTTTACAGACGGCACTACGAGCAGATACTACTTTACTAATTAAAAGGGGAGGGGGATTTGATATTGTCATGTGATCAGCAAAAAGGACATGGTCTTGGAAAAAGGGTACACATGCGTTCTTTATTTTTTCTTTTATTTGTTTTGTAATTCTGAAAATATGAAGAAAGCATCAGTCAAACTGAAATGCAATGGTGTGCAGTTTAAGTGCAATACTGTAAATAGCAACAAAAAAAAAAGTAAAAACAGCTAGCAGTTAATCCTCAACGATAAAGAGACCCAATGATTTTTTTTTCTGTTGGAGTGTTGAATTTCTTCGCCAAAAACCCAAGTTTTTTTTTTTTCTACAGCAGTGTATATTTTATCGAGTTGAAGAAAAGTCACTCATTGCCAGGTGCCATATCCCCGTGAATTCAAGCAGTTTTGTACACATCAGGTGCAACACAAGCACATTTCTGGACGCAGCGGAAATTTTGGTTTTAAATTTTTATACTCTACCAACATTGGAGAAGTCCATCTACTTTTGAATATTCGAAAAAAATGTCACAATTCAAACCAACAAATCAGCACCGTAAATCCAAACCGAGCAGTTGTTCCCAATATGACGAGCTTAATTCTGCATGTTGTGTGTGACATTTCATCATTGCTTTCCTAATAATTCAAACTGTATTTTACAAATTGTCCCAGACAAAACAGAACATTCACATACGAACACACGTGGTTTGGATTGTTTCGACAACCTTTACAACACTGCTGTCGGAGACGCGCTAGAAGAAGATCAGTCCCCAAAAAATACATTTTCCTCTGTTAACAGACCTCCATTTAGAATTGTTTATCTATGTCTCCATTTTAAATTAAACATATGGGTGTTTTATTTATTATTTTGTCTGAAAGTTTATGAAAGATGAAATCGTTGAACCACAAGTGTACATTTTTACATGGCTTTGCGTTTTATTTTTGTATGTTTCTATTTTTGAGTGTTGAATTTGAATTAGGAGGTGTGGCTGTAGTGCATTGTTTGCCAAAAAAAGAAAAAAAGAAAAAAAAAAAAAGAAATGTAGCGTGTCCGAGTTTACAAACATTTCAGGGATGGTTGAATTGAACAATACTCCATAGAATTCGTTGTACCCATTAAAATGACTCTCATTTCATATGCAAGCATGCCTAAACATGAATCATCGTACCGTTTGTTTTTCCCCTTTTTGATTCGCAAAATATGAATGTACATCTTGTACAAGTAAACTATCAATAAAGTTATAAATATTTGTACTCGAGTTTTAGAATACTTTTACCACTTGTTAAGCTGCACCAGGGACTTTGAGTTTTTCGTACACAAAGTATTTTAAGGCTGCTGGTTGAACGAGCTTCGTTACTCAGTACAGACAAGAGCACGAACGAGACCACAATCCTTGAAATTAGCCACATTTTCAAGCTAGCAACGGTCTGGTGGCTCATCTCCTCCACTGGCGTCCCGAGTATTTACGTACTGATGTAGATTTCGTGACCTCTCCGTGTCTCACACTCTACCGTCGCTGTACTGTCATTCTGACGCTCGGCAACTGCCTCAACCTGTGGATCAATATCGATGTCATTCTGGAGTTGGCGTTCGCGTATAGGCCTCCGCGTTAGCTCATCACATCCAATCCGAGCCGCGCACTGGCACGGAAAATTGAGCCGCTATGAAATCCAGATGCAACCGTAATCTGGAGGGCCGTGTTCGTCAAAGTGACACAGATAGGTTTTGGTATGGGAAGCGGGGGGCCCTGTAGGGCCGTCAAATAGAGGCAGGATGGCCGTAACCGGAGAGGGAAAATAGGAAGAGATAGCGAGAGATTTGAGGGATACTGTACGTATGACATGTAATAATCTTCTTTGAGCTCGGCGCTCGGGCAGGAGGATCTTTTCTCCTTGTTTCCACGGCCGATGATTCAGTTTGAGCAGACGACATGAGAAAGGTCAAGAATTGGCGTGCGCGTGCGTCTGCATCTGCGTTTGAAGGCAAACTCCAATGCGCAGACAAACTTGCTCTTTCTACACATACAACATTTTGCACATCTAAAAATGTTTTTTTCTAAGTGTATTAGCCTCCTCTGGGAGCTTAATTCCAGATGTATGTACACAAAGTAATTACACCATGTGGTATAGTGGCCTATTGTCTGAACCCCCGTGCGGGAATTAGCCACAAATGGCGTCCTGTTGAGTGCCGTACCCCCTAGAAGGTCGCCGCACGTTTAATTTGTACCTCGTTGCTCATACATCAAGATTGAGTGATATAGTCGCAGACTGATGGCTCCGTATTTACCCAGTGACCCCTCCGGCTGGGACCTGCCGGGGGCCGGGGGTCTGGAAATAACAGCATCCTTTTATGTGTACTAATAATTAGCATGGCACATACGGCCATCCATCAACCGCCAATGAGCCATGGCTGCTTTGTAGACATGCTGGAGCACACAACGCTATTTGTGTTGGCCACAAGTGAGAAACACACAATAATGTATTAATAGTGGAGCGTGTGTGTGTGTGTGTGTGTGTGTGTGTGTGTGTGTGTGGGGGGGAGGGGGGGATATTTTCGTGGACGGCAATGTTTTTTTTTGCTTTTCCTTGTTTCTCAGTAGTTTGCTGTTTTCAGAAACAACAAATCCCCAAAAACATTCATTTAAAAAAACAACAGATTTCACATGGATGAACTACAATGAGCACTTTTAAGTGTAAAGTATTAGTTTCGACCTCCGGAAAAATGCAGCGCATTAGATTTATTTCTCTCCTTCTTTCTCTCTTTTTCTCTCTCTCTCTCTCTCTCTCTCAGCGTATATTCTCATCACCTCGACCTCGGCGCCGAGGTCGTCCGCCTCCAAATCTCTCAGACTGCACAACATGCCGAGTCCCAGAGGTCTGTGTCTTGGTGCTACGCAGCGCTAGCCCATCGGAGGTCAAGTGCTCTGGGGTCACGTGGAAATAGTTTTTATCACAGTTCATTCTCGTAATCCTCTTTGAAATGTCACACACAACTATGATCAGACGGAATGTGAGCTGTCTTACGGGCCTCGGCCTCAAAGCCGGCCGCGGTGTGAAATGACAGAGCCTGAGAAGACATGGAGTCAGAGCTTTTGTCACACTGTATCACAATAACTCGAAAATAACTCTGAAAATAAGCATCTGTTTGGTTTAGTTGGGAGCTTCTTTTTTTTTTTTTTTTTTTTTTTTGCCAGCCAACTTTGTGGTCCTTAAATCCAAAGTAAATCCTGTTCCGGCAGTTTCAGTTGTAGCTTGAAGTGAAGCCACCCAGAGAAACCTCAGCTGAAAACAATCGAGCTGAAGTGCTGAAGTCACTCCGGTCGGCCGAGGATCAAAGGCCGCCTTTCATCCCACTTTGTTTGGGCTAGACTCGGGTTTGCTTTGTCGGCTAATGCTCATAAATGTATCTGGAGTCATCAGCAGTGCAAAACTATATTAAAACTAACATTTTTAAGTCTGGGTCAACACGTTGTCTTTTTTTTCCTTCTTTTTTTTTTGCTGCTGCGGGGATGGAAAGTGTCAAGAATTTTTCAACTGAGAACATTGAGGAAAGAAAAAGAAGAAGACGAAGAAGAAGAAAAAAAATAGCAGGGCATTAAGTTCACATTCCGTTCAGCCGTTTATGTTACACTCATTAGCAGTTTATTTTCAGGCTTGTGTTGCTATAATCCAAGTGAGTTATCTAATAAAAACACTGTATTTTCTGTCTTATTGCAGTGTAATATCCCATCAATTTGGGGTCATTACTAAATGTATCAGCTCCATCTGTAAATACAGAGACTTTAAAACCATGTCTCAAAATAAACACAACATGAATTTAAGAATGATTTAGGTTTAATCTGGAATCTCTCGCTGTCTTTTATCAACCACTGCAGTAATTTATTGCATGTACACATTGTGATTTATTCTATGTTTATCGTGGTAACTTTAAACCACAGACGTTGTAAAGGGATGTCTGCATGGTGACTGTGTTTAAGTTGTTTTGGTCTGAGCTTTAATCTCTTGGTGAGCTCCGGTTAGTGTGGGCTTCTCTGTTGCGGGGTGTCGTTGCAGCTCCATCCAGTGGGCTCAGAGTATTTATGACCGGAGCATTTTCCTTCTCCTCCTCTTGTATATCTCTCTCTCTCTCTCTCTCTCCGCCGGGAAGTCGGGAAACAGAATCAGATTAAAGACGGTGTCACGTGGCAGCCGAGTCAAAGTTTATTCTCAGTTTAATCACAGTCAAAATAATCAAACAAGGGCGTATTTATATAAAGAATAAAATGGATTTATTTATGTAATTTTGCTTGCCATAATATCCCAGAATTGACTGTGACTAAAGAAACATTGGCTGAACAAAATTTCAGATTTTCACCTTTTTTGACGTCGCAGTGAGAAAAGCAACGAAAGGAAGGACGGCTGAATTCCATTTAGCTGCTTCAGGTTCAGGGTCCTGGTTTTGGTTCGTGCCGGTTCACCGGCACACTGTCGTGGCTTATTGGGACAATTGAATAGAACAGAGCCATTGTTAATGTTAAGAGTAACACAAGTCAAAAGGACTTGAAATGTATTTAATTTTCAACCTGAATTAAAATTAACTTTATTAACTGAATTAACTGAAATAAAATAAAAAAAAATCACAATATGGCAAAAATATAAGGGTTTTAATGTACTGCTAGGGTTCTTGCTGTGGATTTTCTCTGGTGTTCCTCTGGTATTTTGTAGGCCTGTGAATGAAACTAATACCTATTTAATTTGCAGGCTTATGTTACAAGAAAAGAATAAACCAGCTTGTATCTGAGCGAGCAGTAACAAGCCGTTCACTATTCTTATTTGCCTGTATTTTAGCGACATTCCTGACATCCCTGTTATCTCCGCCAGGAGGATCGTGTGATCGGCCGCGTGTGTCGGTGACAGAGTGAGTTAGTGAGTGAGCGAGTGTGCACCTCTGTGTCTGTCCACGTGTAATCTGGCATTCTGCCGCAGCGAACTGCAGACATATTTTTGGACGGCCAGTTATGGCTGCAATCGCAAGAACCTCTCATGGTTGCAGCGACACAAACTTTTCTCAAAACAGCTCCTTTTATACCGTCATTCACTGCCTGCCGACTCTTCACTCACTACTCTTAAGGGGCCCCTTGTGATCACAAGGCTGAGTGAACCCCCATTAGCTACTCTGCACCCAGAGACACAGTGTTTTGGACGTTGTGTTTGGCTAACAGCTAACAGCTTTTGTTTTTGGGAAGATTGTATGACGACTTCATGCTGATCGCCTGCATTCATAGCTGCTTGTTTTTGAGTTTGAATGAAGTGTGTTTCACGACGCCTTGCAGCCCATTAGTGTCTAGACGGGGAGTTCGCCGATTGTAGGTCGTATTCATTCAACCGCACAATACGGTCGTTGCAAACACTCCTGGCAGAGATCTGTGCCTTTCTGCTTTCTAAATGGAATTAGATCCCTTATATGTTGTGAAGAGGTATAAACATGAATAGGTTTCACACAGAAGGCCACAGAAAACAAACTTGCTCCACAATGAACAATTATATATTTTTTGTGAAGATATTTAAATTAAGTTCATTTCCATGGTTGTGGAGTCTTGGCTCTTGTTTTCACTGACAGTTGTTCATGTTCATTAACGCTCTTTGAACTGCCCACGGTCTCTGAGTACACTTGATGTCGATTGCCAAGTGACGTCTCTTTCAAAATAAAAGCTGCTTCATTTTGAAGGAAATAACATCCGTGATGAATGACGCATCGTTGTTTTTCTTTTCTTTCTTTCTTTCTTTCTTTCTTTCTTTTTTTTTTTTTTTTTTTTTTTAAAACTGCGACATGCTGGATATGTTACAAATAAACATTCAGCAGCAGTTTAAAACCCTAATTCATTTTGAAATGTCCCCCATTGAAGTGCAGAGTAACAAACACTTCACTTAGAGCTGTTTTCAAAAATATGTTTTCTTAAAATGTCAAATCCCTTTACTGGAGTCTTCTTCAAAGCTTTTTTTAATTACACAACTTCAAACCGGTATTTAGACAAACAAATTCACCCAGAGAAAATAATCATTGCATATTAATCATGTGATCAATAAACCCCGACCACACAGCAGTTTTATTTCCAGCCGGGCTGCCTGTTTTTATCTGAGCTGCACTTCACTGCACACAACACACTCGTTCCTGCTGCACGGAGAACTCAGTCGATACCGTTTGGCTTCTATACGCAGACAGCCTATGTTCATATTTACAAAAAACACTCATCTAAATGGGAAAGCAAATATGATTAGGTTGAGAAATTGAAACAGATGTCGACGGTAAATGTTTGCGAACCACCTCAACAGGCCATCAGAGTGAATTCCAAGACTTTTAGCTTTCGCGAGCTCAGATTGCCAGGAGGTCTCACTTTCTCAAAATCTCAGTGCACGTTCGTCCAGTTGCAAAGTTAAGAAGCAGGTGTTCCAAAGTGAAGTTTTAAATTCATCACAGTGTATGTATGACTTTAAAGGATTGATTAAGTAAAGAAAAAAAACACACACTTTATTTATGAAGGCTTTCTCATGATAACCTGGACAGTTTTTGTCTGGAGTTAAGCCAAACTTTTGGTGAGACTGTATGCAGAATAACTTTCCACATCTTTATGTTGTGGCTTATTATCACACCCAGTCACCCAGATTGGTTTATGTTAATCCGGACTGAGGCGGAGCAAAGGTCACCAAAATAATTTCTCCTTTCAGCGCTCTGCTCGGAGATCGTTCAGAAGCTTTTTCTGTTTTGATGTAGCTCAGCAGAACATCTGTTTGACAGAGAATTAGCTCTGATGCATTTCCAGAGCCGGGGAAAGAGACTTTGCACCTTGTTTGAAGACTCCACTGCTGACAGGGAAGCCATCTTGGGCTGTAAGCATGAGCCTAGTGTGTATGATGTGATACAATTAACAAATGACACCACTCACACTTTGACAGTGTTTTTTTCTAAATCGTTTTGCCCATAAATAAGGACAAAAAAACTGCAAAAGCTATGTTTATTAGGTTTATTCCTGCCAATGATAATGTTGCATGATTTTTTTAAAAGTTTATAATACCTTTGATTCTGATAGTATGCAGTTTTACACAGCAATGATCTCATCTCATCTAACCCTGTCTCCTTGAAATTATGTTTTATTCAACAATTACTACATTTAAAAAAAAAAAAAAGATTTACTAAATGAACATCATGATGTATTGAAGAAGACTTGAAACTAGAGATTGAGACCATAAACTCATGTTTACAATGTTTACTGAGGGAATAAATCAAGTGAGAAGTAGAATCATTTTCTCATAGACTCCTATACAATCTGATTTATTTTTACAACCGATGGAGTCGCCCCCTGCTGGTCAGTAGAGAGAATGCACGTTTAAGACACTTCTGCATTCACTCTGCAGAACCGGTCCACTGTAACTTAAAATAAAAAAGACATTGTGTTTACTGTTAACATTTAACCAAAAGCACAACTTTTCCTTAAACTTTAATCAAAGTGCTTCAGTCGTCTAAACCTAACCACATGCAAGACTTAGGACGTGAACCTCGGGCTGTGGGATCAAAGTCCTGCACTTTGTACAGCCATCATCTGAGAATGGTGCTTGTTAACATATTCCCGGCAGCGATTCTGTTTCTCACCACCACCACCACGTAACTGGGAAAACAAATAAGCAGTATATAAATGCAGTTTTCTCATCTCATCCCATCTCAAGTCGGGCTACAAGCCGTCCCACAATGCATCTCACCTCAGTGAACAGATAAAAAACGATAAACCCGCGTTGCTGTGTGTCCTCTGCGGGGCGGCAGGGAAGAGATTTTCAGCAGAGGGAGCGCTGCAGATTCCGACTGAGGGTGAATGTTAATGAAAAAGCAAACAGCCCGCCACTGCAATTTGTGCTGGAAACCATGTTTGAGCAATCACCGCAGCTCTGTGCTCTTCTCCCGTTCGCCCATGCCAACAAGGAACACCTCAGGGAAAATACTTATCTGTCGTTTCCATTGAGGGGGTCAAATGCTTTTGGACGCAAATGAAAACAAACTTGGAAAAATGCAAATCAGGTGCCGACAACATTTCTACTGTGATCAAAACAATGTTGTGAATGTGAAACTAACGGGCAACTTTGGGCCAAGTTCTGGCTTGTCAGACTAAAAAAGGATCACGTGAACAAGAGAGGGTTTACTGTGATTTTGAGTTGCCTGTTCAGTGACACGAATAGGACAAAGGGCTGAGTTGGTCTGAAAATCAGATGAAAACAGTAAATAAGTGACACAAAATCCCAGCTTCGGTTTCCCTCCCCTCAGCATGAGTCATTTAGCACGAGTCCTCCGCTGCAAATCCACAAAGAGATTTAAGTGTGGATGAACAGATTAAGCTTTTGAGTCTCTGGTCTAAACCAGTACTTTCCAAGGCCAAAAGGTCAGACTTGACTGAGTAAATTCAGATTTGTGTCCTCAGGGAACATTTTGGTTCGTAGGAAATGCAATTTACATAAAATATGGTCAGCAGCTCTCTGTGTGCAGTAATGAAAAATCACCGAGGCTTTCAAGGACTGCACACCAGCCTGAGTTGGATCAGTATTAATATCTCAAACTATGGCTAAGACCTGAAAAAGACTCGAAAAAACGACAGCCTTTCCAGCGACTGTGTCTATGACAGAAATAGCTAGAAAGCTATTTCAATAGTCTGGCATTCAATAGTCTACATTCAAAGAAAGACAAATATTGTCTGTGAAGAGGGCCTCACTGACCACAGAACGTGACCTTGTGAGTGTATGGCTGAAAGACCGAACAGTTCTTCCTAAATTGCAAAAAATATCAGGTGTGAAGGGGAGGGGCCTCATAGTTATTTTTTTAAATTTTTTATTATACATTCATTCAATAATAATTTTCACACAAAATCGTGTAGTGGAGCTAGCATTTGCCAAAACATGGCAAACATATAACAAGTAGATTTTACTCAAGTAAAGCACAAATACTGTCCCTCAAAATTGTACTTAGAGCTACCACAAGGAACTTTCATTTTTGTTGTTGATTTCCCCCGTGCAATAAAGGGGGTAGTGTTTCCATCCATCCCTTAAGAAAACCTCTCATTTTAGGACAGCAGGGTCTGACAGTCTTTCCCGGCTCGGTTCTGGTTCTGGTTCTGGTTCTCCCGTGCCTCCCTTCCTTGCAGCGGGCCTAGCGATACAGCCTGGGTTCTCCAGCAGCGCGCCGTCTGTGTTGGTTCCCGGCGGGGACCGGAGGAGCAGAGAGGCGGAGCTCTATTCCTAACCGGACGAGGAGCCGCTGCTGGTGCCAGGCGCCGAGCCCTCCACCTCGAGTGCAGGTCGAGAGGTCTTTCCGTGGTGGGCTGGTCACTGCCAGAGGTCATGCTGGACTGCTGGCTACTTGACTAAATGTACTTAGTCACTTTCCACCACAAGTGAAAACATAATGTGCTCTCTGGAAACATAGCACTCAATCAGATCCACACCAATGCGGTTTGTCAAAACTGACATGTTGATCCTATCAGCTCTGTTTGATTTGGATGGGAAAAATGTATCCTTCGTACAGAAGATAATTGTCTCCATGTGGCAAAATGGACCTCTATGACCCTTGCCACAGACAAAATAGTTTGTAAAAAAATATTTATACTTTAGAAAAAGTTATAGCCCCCCCCCCACTTTCTGATGCCCTCTGTAATTTTCACACAGTCCCTAAACTTTGATGAAAAATAGCTCGTGCCACTTTATAGATCTGGGTTGAGAAACCTCCCCGCTTCTGTCACTTCGGCGGAGATTCATCATGATCGGCAACACAGCGAGAACGAGTAATGCAACTGGTACAATAAGCCAACACAATGTGTAGCAAATTAATCAGACGTGGCCCGGGGCACGCTGTGGAAAAATGATCTCATTCGACCAGACGGGTCGGGGCTCCTCTCTAATTACATCACAGTACTGCGCCGTGACTCCTCATCTTCGTTGTGGTTATTAGGGAAATAAAAACAGCAACTTTACTGTAAAATATCAAACCAGTATAAGCACTTCTGAATTCTTAATGCAGGACTGCCTCTGTGTTTGTTCAGCGACCAATTCATATTTCTTAATTTATGAATTATGCACATTTCCCCTCTTGATAGACAACAGATGGACGGCATAATTAACTTGGACTGTTTGAGCTCAGATAATGATTTTATGCAAATCAAGATGCATTGAGATGTATATTTACAGAACTGACAATGCAATACTGAGATTACACGGATTGTCATCTAAACAACAAAACATGTTTGATCTACGAGCTGATCTTTGGTTACGCACGCTGGAACGATCTTGCATTACTAAAAGTCAAATATCAATGCACTTGTTTTGAAATTTAAAATCAATACGTGTACCTTTAAAATCCAACAGCGCTGTCTGTGTACTGTGTATATCACACACTCCTGCATGACCTCGTGACCCCGCGGATGAATCAGAGCCTTTGACTCAGTGCTGCAGTCTTATCTTCAGTCTTCTTCTGAGCGCGTTGCATGCGGCATTATGAGGCAAATATGAATATAAATGGGACAAAACGCATTCAAGAAAACTAAACAATCCCCATGACGGCCCACCGGGGTCATCTCCAGCCGTGTAAAATAACAAGATGTCATGCACACACATCTGACCTTTCACCCTGCTAGGATTTTACCGGCAAAGTGCAATGCCTTTAGGGGGGCACCCAGACTTCCAGAACACATACTCTCCGCACAACGTGTTACTTATTGCTTCCCCTTAAGGTGAAGAACGGGAGAATATTTCGTACGATAAAGGCAAATGGGTCTATAAATTGCCTGAGGGAAAGCTAGCTCTCCTGATTGCTGCTCATCTCACTGTTTCCCAGATGTTTTATGCTCCTCTGACTGGTAATCAATAGCTACACATGCCGCCTCTCAGCCAGCACTGGTCTTTTATAGTACGCCTAAGGAGTAGTTGTCAGTCAATGGCAGCCTTATAAATAGACTGAGGCTGCATGCGGACAGATGGATGCTTTCCCTGTCAATTGTGTAACGCCACAGTCCAAGCAGTCCGCTTTTGTTTTTTGTTTTTTTTGTTTTTTTCCACAGGAGCCGTCTTTGTACTGTGGATATTGGAGAATTCTGCTACGCAAGGCTCCGCCTGAATAAAACCTTTAACTGCAAAAATGTAGGGAAGCTGCTTTGGTTTAAGAAATGAACTGCTGCCACATTCTAGGCGCCCTCATTAAGGTTTATAAATTGTAACAAATGGCTTTATTAATGTGTTTTATTTATGTAAATGAGTAAATGAGATAATAAATCCGCTATTTTCCACAGGGTAGCTGGTCAAATGGTTAAGTGGAACTGGGCTATCTGATGCAATAAAGAGTTAGTTAAAAAGACAGAAACAGATTCAAGATTCAATACTTTATAACATTTCAACATGCAGTAGCTGTTTGGTGGAACCAGCATGCTGAAGGAGGGAAAACCCCAGTTCACAACGTTGGGACCTAAATTGTACTACCGCTATGTTCTTGTTCATTTTACAGCTGTCTCTGAATAACAAACTGTTTTGTTTCATACATATTTGTTATCTTCTCTTCTTGAGTTGAATTGTCTTGCTTTTTTAGCAAAGAGAACTGAGACATTGTGATAGATAAACTCAATTGCTAGGCCCACTCATACCAAACGTTGTTCTCTTCCATGCACACAGCTCAGCTACAGATAATACATGGTTTATCTGCTTTTAATAAAGCCATTAACACAACGTAAACCCCGCTTTAAATGGCATCTTGTTAGAAAGTGGTACCAGCAAATATGTTATTTTAATGGCGTGTAACCGACACAGCGGAGCACACAAAGCCATCTGCCTGCTTTGAAAAATGGCATCCTCTACAGTAGGTGTTTACAGGCATTTGTATGGACACCCTCAATTTCAGACACTGTGGTGATGATTATCCGCCCGTGAAAGATACATCAGTAAACCCAGCGAGGCTGCTGTTTGCTTTGAAGAGAACAGAGTACCTAATTACCCTTATTTACAGGACGCTTGTGAGTAAAGCATCATATTATCCGGCTGTGACAGATTCACTTGCCTAATAAAGACGATCATTAGGATTTTTCACTTCTCCGGCTATGCCTCTTGGATATTGCTCACTTTCTGCTGGCAATCAGATATGCACAAAAATACTTCTTTGAAGTAAAAGGGCCGAGAACCCTATCGTGAGTTATTATGGATGTGTTGGAGGAATTTATAGAGTGTTATTGATGCCTGCAAACCCGCAGGGAAAGACACATACGCACACAAACATTAACACACTAACAAAAATGAATGTACTGCATAATCGCCCTCGGAGCGAACCAAGAGTGTTTTATTTTTGGCGCCCCGGCTGTGCTCGATAACCGCTTCCGTCCGCGCGGAGAACAAAGCGTTGCAGGTACATAACGCGGGACGCGCTGATGAAAACGAATCGGCCCCTGTTAAGCTACCGCAGCGTCCGTCCCCACGGGCGCGCTGACGCTGTATTGATGAGCAAATTAACAGGGTTGGATTTGACTAGGGAGGCCTCTATTAGATGAAGCTGTGAGAGATGAATTCAATTGCGATTTGAATGTAGCGCAAACCCACGCCGGGTGAACTTCGGTGGGAGGCGGGGAAATTGGTTTGGATTGAGTTCGCCGTCACACCCGGTGCTTAAAACATAAACTCAGAGGTGACGGACGACCCCCCCCCCCGACCCCCTCTGCAGAAACAACACACTTATATGGATTCTTCCACCGGAGCTGCTCAGTCAGGATGCTAAACTTGATGAACTCTCCCTCCTCTCCGCTGTTATTCTGAGACCCAATTAGAAGTGCGTATCCCACACAATGCTGCGGTCGGAGGCCCCGAGTGCAGCCAGCTTGTCCGAAGGGAAGAGGCGTGGGAGAAGCACACGGCGGTTTTCAAAACCCGCCAACACGCTGCGCCCGGGCACGGCGCATATCAATACGAGCAGCAACTGCTAATAACGCCGGCTGCAGGTGTATGTCTCCCAACATCAGAGGGAGACGAGTGCAAAGGTTGTTTCATCTTTTATGGATCCTGTTTGAGGCCAGCAATTGCCTCAAAGAAAGACTGAAGAAGAAACAAGGAGTCAGAACCGAAGCCGGAGCAATGCGAGTGTGCATTTCTTCCCGTGTCTGCGTGTGTATGAATCTGGCGTATGTACATTGTGCGTGTATACCGCGCCCCAGCGGTGTAACGGGCCTGTTTGCAACAATCTCGCCTTGCCTTTGAAATTGTTTACGTAGGCCCGTATCCCTGCGGCCGGAAAAAAGCAGGGGGGCTGGAGAGTTCCCTGCGGAGGTCAGCCTCTCTGAAGGCACCCCCACCCCCCCCCACTCTCATTTGCGATTGCCCTATGCGATAGCACCCAGCAGGCCTGAGAAAAACGCAGGCCTAATGTTCTGGATGGATGGTGTCATGAAAGAAGACAATTATAAGGCAGTGAGCGAGGTCTCCCAGGGTTATGGTTTTAGTCAGATCATTTATTTTATGTAGTTTTTGAAGCAGGAGCTTTAAAGTTTAACAGCCCTGGGGTTACTTTTGCATTTTTTTTTTCTTCAAGCTCTGGTTGTGTGTATTTGCGCGAGGGTGTATTGCTGGGGATAGGGTTTTTTGATGATCTAATTGGCTATTATTGGATGTTTTCAGGCAATAACATTGTTTTCTTTTTTCGTGTTGTCTTAAGGTGTAGTACGTGTGATATTGAGTCGACTTCACGCAAGCCCTTTATACACCCCTCAGCGTGTCGGCCACGGCAGCTGCTGCATACATACACTGGAGAAATAGTGAAGGATAGATAGGATTAGAAAGAAGGGGGCATGTGTTGCTTAGAATTACCACTTTTGTTTTGCAAAAAAAACGAAAAAAGTATAAAAGATATTCCTAATAAATTTCCTATTTAGGGATTCTGTACTTGCACTCATTAGTCAAACGTCCAAGAGACGAGGAATCTGCTTCAGACGCAATCAACATGCAGTTGAAAAAATATACTGTATGTAGGTAACAAAGAGACAGAGAGAGCGATGTAGATGAGGTTATCAGAGTCTTCAGAGGAACAGTTGCCAAGAAATAGCTACAAAATGTCTACCCTCCCCCCCCTCTCCCCCTCCCCCTCACAACATTTATTTTTGTGTATCGGTTAAGCAAACAAGCTATGATTTGTTAATGAGTGAGCTTTAGAGGCCTATTTTGAACTCCAGGCTAGCTGTTTACCCCGCCGGCTTCCATTCTCACTGCTAAGCTAAGCTAATTGCCTCCTCACTTTATAGCACTGCACAAAAAGCACAGACACGAGAGTGGCATCGATCTCCTCATCCAACTCTCGTCCTATTTTCCGTAAAATGTCAAACTATTCCTATTACAACAAATCTAAAAAGTAGGGTCAAGTGTGTCCGATGGGCTGGTTAAGCATCTGCTCTTTTCATGGAAACTTGGTGGTCCCCCTCAGGACAGATCAGTTTTCGAGGATGGTGGTGTGGTTATAGAGAGGTGTTATGTTGGTTCTTTATGGACAGAACTCACTTGCACCCGGTCTTCATCTCAAGCCTCCAGCCGTGCACGCGGCGTTGGCTTCAATGGATTCAGATGAACAAATAGAAGGACAGAATGTAAACCCGATTACCTCAGAGGAGAGGGTTATTATTCATTGTTCTTCACTTCTTCAGTGTCAGCAGCACTCCCCTGTATTCTTCTTCTTCTTCTTCTTCTTCTTCTTCTTCTTCTTCTTCTTCCTATCCTGGCGTCAACCCAATCAATAACCAAATGAAAACCTGAGATCGTGACACTGGCCGAGGGCAGACAAACAGCTAGGAGTAACGTGTTGAATGTAGGCCTATCTAAGAAATGTCTTTAGAAAAACGTCCCATTCTGTCGTATCAGATAAGGAACAAAGGCTTTTCATAACAAAACATTGTCCCTTCAGGCTTTCTGTACTCTGTGTGTGTGTGTTTTCATACGGAGAGAACGAGCCGGCTTTGACGCCGTGTTTGTAGGCGCCTTGTGGCGTGCTTCAGGCCATGAGCTGAACTGCTGGGTGCCACGGAGTTAGCGAAGGCTGCATTGGCACGCTGCGCTTAACCAATTCCAGCGGTGCACCGATCGCAGTCACACACGCACTCAATTCAGTATTTATCGACGAGTCTTTGAAGATGAGCACATGTTTTACTGGAGATTCATAGTTTGACTTCCGCCGAGCCGGTTGTGCCACATTACGGCGGCTCCTCATGCACGGGCAATAATACTACTTCCTGTGCAATCACCCTCACTAACTTCCCCAAGCGAGTGCCCCTCCCCCCCCCCCCCTCCACGTCTCCTGCAATTACATCCTCCCTCTGTAATCTGCGCTTCTGCCCGAACGAGGCCGGCCTGAGTAATTTGCGCGAAGATTCCGACAAATTAAGAAATATAATGGGCGAGAATCCGCTCCGTTCTCCGTGGTTATTGAATACAGCGGCGCCAAAAGCCATGCTCTCTTTGCACCCTATTGTTTTTTCGTGCCTAATCACATTCGCCCAAGTCCCCAACCCCTGTAAGCGCAAGCCTTCTGCCGGATGAGAAACAAAGGCGGTCGTGACAATCTGTAATATTAATCTGATTGGGTTAACAGTGTCTTGGGGGCTCCTCCAGCCTCCGACTTTCCAACTACCTGTGGCTGTGTTTTAATCTGATTGCACTAATAGCATCGTCAGAATCAAGACCTCGCTACCTCCCCCCCCACACTCTTACACACGCAACGTCTAATAGAACATCCGGTATTTCACATGAACACTCACAAATTTGTAAATAATTACTATCACATGGTTGGAGGTGGGGGGGGGGAATAATAGGCGGCCCCCAATTCAAATTCGCTAGCTTGAGGCGGTGTGGTAATCATGGAGGAGAGCGGGATAGGGAGAATGTGGGGATACGGTGGGGGTGGTGGGCAAGGAGAGAGCGAGAGAGAGAGAGAGAGAGAGAGAGAGAGAGAGAGAGAGAGAGAGAGAGGTAATCACATTTTATAACAACCACAGAGTCTGACAGTTTGATAAGAAAAAAAGAGTTCAGAGCGAATAATGAGCAACTTTGTGCATAGCACTTATGACTCTATGCGCTGCCTCATTTGTCAGTAACAACTGTGCGTTTCTTGCTTTTGAAATGCTTGTTACCCGTAGTTAAAACAAACTTGGCACAATCTAATGGATCCACTGTTCGTTTATGGACGGCTCCTTACAAATAGCCGGGCATATCTCAGCGGCTGCAAAAAAAAAAAAGTTACTTAAAAGCAAACAACACACACACACACACACACACACACACACACACACACACACACACACACACACACACACACACACACAAGTTGGAGATGGATTGGATGTGTTATCTGCCTGTTAGCACAACAGCCCATTATCAATGTGCCCAGGTTACCGCGCTAGCTGTAAAGCAATAAAGACAGGCTGATTCCAGCCACAGCTGAGTAGGAGTTCAGTGGCTCGCCTGCGTCCTATCATTTTCAAATGAGCACCACAAATCACTTCAGCGGGATGCCTGCACCAGTAATGTGGCCATCAGCATATGAAAATATGTATGGGAGACCGTCCAATTTGCTGCCAGCAAAATAGGAGGAAGAAACCCGCTGTGTGCTGAGTGATTGTTAGATGGCTGGCTGCTGTGCATGTACGTACAGTATGTATATGTGTGACATTCTGCGCGGCCTAATAACGGCCGAACAACACGCGATTGCATGTAAACAGGTTTTTTTTTGTTGTTGTTGTAAAACTTGCCATGAAAACAGCATTTGCTGCGTTGTGTAAAAAAAGCAAATCTATTTATCTCTGGGAGGAATCACAGAGTAACAAGACGACCGGGTGGGAAAAAGTTGGGCTAGTTCGGTGTCGACCATTTGTTTTCTGTGTGTTGCACACGTGTGTGTGTGTGCGTGTGTGCGTGCGTAAACATGCCTGTCCTCTTGTGATCATGTGTGCGCTCGGCCAAGTTTGTGCGAAACCGAGTCCGAACGTCACAAGGGCTGTTTTGTGTGCACTTTGTTCTCCGGCTGATCCTCGTCCCCGGCAGGAAAATAATTACAAGTCTGTTTGTGAGCCGCTGCGACGGAGGAAGGACAACACAGGAAGCAGCCTCATTTTACCGCTTCAGAGGACGTCACTTCGCCCAGGAAGGAGAGGAAGGGGGGGGGGGAATAGAGAGAGAGCGAGAGAGAGAGAGACAATGGAGGGAGAGAGATGGGACCATTAGACGAGAATGCTAATTACTCCGCCTCGTATTGGACGTCTGTCACACCACCCACTTCTCATGATGAATCTAAATGTTCTTAGAGCGCACTTCACATGTGAGGCACATTATACCTCATGGTTCCTTGTTTTCCGAAAGAGCTGGAATAATGTCCCATTATTTTTTTTTTGGTCCCAAACAAAATAAAAGAGGAAATGAGGGGCTCATTTTTGTTTTACACAAAAACAGAAGAACAAAATAAGCAAAGATTTCAAGATAAGTCAGACAACGCAGTGGTGGAGACAATGCTGCCTCTTTTAAAAGGATTTATGACACACTTGCTCGCTGCGCCCACAGACAGCGCCGACCCCCCCGCCCCCCACCCCGATCAGTCAACGCAGGGATTTACATATTGTACACTCAGACATGCACACACACTCATTAGCGGAGGGGGGGGGCCTCGTGCATGCTATATGCTAAGATGACGGTGGATGATACCCACCTCCTTGACAAGAGATCTGAGCGAGATCCCTGTGTAAGAGAAAACAGCGTTGAAGGCTCCTAATATCTTTGATAGCGTCGTTATGGTAATGATCAGGCGCCATGTAAAATTCATGAAGTGTACCTAGCATTTGTGGATTGCCAATACTCGTTGTGCTGTTGGCGAGGGGGAGGAGGAGGAGGATGCAGAAAACGTGTAACAGAAGTCGTGCATGCAGATGTTGCTATGCTTTGCCCTAATTGTTTTTTTTCCGACAGTTAAGTGCAGCTAAATGACTTAGATGTGTTGGCGTGTGTACGCGGGGAGGGGAATTGCGTCGCACCTTTTTCTTTCAGCTGTTTGGCAGAGTGCTCGTTGGAACAAAACACGGCCTCCCTAATTATTCCAACCGTTAGACCTGTTAATTTGCCCAGTCAAACAACCCAGACAGACACCGTGGTGTAAAAATACCAACAACAGCGATACTGTGAATTCCCGGCGAACATCTAAGCTCAGCCAAAACAGAAGAAAATGCAAAAACAATCAGATGGGGTCTTCAGCGGAAACCTGGTCCGTTCTGTCACTTCAAAAAAGTCTCAGCATCAACCTGTCCATCATTGACAGTTATGAGTTTGGACTCTCTCTCGCTCTGATAGTCGGCGCGTATGAACACATGTGTTTGTGTATGTGTGTGTGTGTGTGTGTGTGTCTAACATCTCCAAGGAGTGTCTTTCAAGCGAATTTCCATCGAGGACTCATCAGTAGGAGGTCCAGGTCCATTGGAGATGGCGTAGTCACTCCGAAATCACACAGCTAACCGGGACTGTCAGTCGATCAGGATGTTTGTGATTTTTCTTGAAATCCACACTCAGTTCAGATTAACCTGGACTCCGACGCGGGCCTCGGAATGCAGCGTGATTAGATGGCTGCGGATGTTCACATCTGGGGAACAATTAGCCCGGATGCGCGGCCAAGCTGGAGTGAACACAAGTGACGATGTTGTCAGGTTTGACAGGTGACTCGAGCTGTTCCAAATTTAGATCCCTTGAAGTTACACGAGGGGTGAAATCGGGTCGAAGACATGCCTCGTGGAACAAAAGGGTCACTTTTTTCTCGGGAACCACTGTCACCTGACACACATGTAAAAGAACAGTGTTAAATGTAAAATGTGAAATCTGTTGGACGCCAGAAATCAAAGAAAACCCCAAGTCGGAATCAAAACAACTGGGACAAATGTCCTTGAGACGTCATTCTAAAGATCCAGCCCAGAGACTGGTCCCTTCCCCATGGTGTCCAGTTGATGATCGACTCCATACAACCAATGACCTGACCTGGTGGTGACCTCCGGTTCTGAGTGAAGCCGATGCGGAAGCGTCTTAAAACGTGCATTCTCTCCACTGACGAGCAGGGGGCGACTCCTCTGGTTGCAAAAATAAGTTAGATTGTATAGAATTCTATGAGAAAATGACTCTACTTCTCTCTTGATTTATTCCCTCAGTAAACATTGTAAACATGAGTTTATGGTCTCAATCTCTAGTTTCAAGTCTTCTTCAATACAGCATGATGTTCAAATTTTGCATTCTGGTGCTGATCTTTATCCCTGGCAAGAACAACAATTTGTGCATCAGAAAGTAGGTAACTAGGAGTCCTAGTTCTCTCATAACTGAGCAAAAACTTATTTTAGATATCAAACTATATTTTAGAATAGATATAACTAAATATCTGCAGCCTACTTATTATCTTTATCAACTTTAAAGGCAACCAGAGTCTATTTCAGACAGTAAAAGAAATAAAGTTTAAATTATTTTCTCTTTAATATTAGCTAATATGACTGCACACTATCTCTTATTAAGATTGCACACTGACAATCTTTACTAATAAGCCACTAGTGCAAGTGTCACAGACGAACACTGTCCTCCTGCTGGGGAGTGAGGAAGCAATTTTCCCACTGGCAACTTTGGTAAACTATTTTCATTTTACAAATAAGGAACATTTCAAGCACTTTCCCATAAGGCAACTGGTCACAATTGGCTGTTAGACTGAAAAATATCTCTCATGCTATGAAACTGAAAATACCAAAATGGATAGAATAATGAAAAATAAAACTTGTGCATTAGGTTCACCTTAGTTACATGCCAATATAGATACCATACTTCTATAATTGTTTTTATTTGTTTTGCAGCTCAGGCAGAGAGTGCAGATGGGCTGTTGCTCGGACAACTTTAGCTTGGCCTTGTGCACGTCCTTGGTACCGATCACGCAGCCGTAAACGGTAGCTAGCTAGCATCATGTGCAATGACTGTGCTGGGTATGTATAGGACACCTCCGGACCCCTCTTTTTCTTCTTGTTTCAATAAATCCATGAACTGGAGTCATTTGTTTTTCTAAAGTTGAAACATTCAGAAGAAATTCATGTTTGCGTCCACTTCTGTTCTGGCATTGAATTAAATGACGTTGCAACACATCCAAAATGTGCACCGCACCAAACACACCTTCAGAGGGGTTTTGCAGCACTCACATAACTATAGTTACATCATGTGAGTATTAATTTGGCACCCGATGCACCAGTGCCCCACAGAGATTATATTGTTTCTGTTGTATAGACTAATTCAAAGGCTACGTTTTTTGAAGACTGACTGTCTGTTATCAAAGCCGTTGTCTGAGAATAAAAGGAAATCATTTCCCTGCAGAAAGTGGACACTGGTGAATTGCCAATGATGAAATGACAAGGATGTCTGTCAATTGGATGTTTGATGCAGGCTCAGGCTGAATGAGAGGCCGTGAGCAGTGGAAAGCAAACACTCTTTGAAGTGCGTTATTTCATGACATGTTGTATTCATTGGTAGATGTGAGGTAGTGAATTAATGAGAGTTGGGAAAAAAAAGAAATGTCTCAGGATTTTCCTTAAAGCACATCCAGAAACTTTTTACAATATAAGAATTAACATGTGTGGCTTCTACACCCTACTTCATCCACATCCACCATCAGTAGGATTTACTGCTCTGTGCAGATGCAGTCTTCTTTGCTCTGATTCACAAAACACAATAATTCGTCCTTGCCAGTTCCATTTACATATATCTTAAGATTCTCCCCCCAAAAAAACAAAAACAATATGCTTATTTGCTCTTTTGCCAAATTTTTTATGAAAAGATTGATACCACACTTATATTTGTCCAGTAAATAATGCTATAGCTAGCAGCCGCTTAGCGTAGCTTAGTTTAGCTTAGCGTAAAGACTGGAAACAGGGTCAGCTTGGCTCTGTCCAAACGTAGTAAAATCCAACTACTAGAATCTCTACAGCTCACTAATTAGCACGTTAATGTAGTTAGTCTACAAAAACCAGGCGGCAACGTCCGGTTCTGCCAAGGGAGGCCTGTGCAGAAGTTTCTTAAAACTTGCATTCTCTCTACTGACCAGCAGGGGAGGACTCTTCTGCAAAAAGAAGTCCAATTGTAGGGAAGTCTGACTCTACTTCTCTCTTGATTTATTCCCTCAGTAAACATTGTAAACATGAGTTTATGATCTTAATATCTAGTTTCAAGTCTTCTTCAATACAGCAGGATGTTCGTTTTGTAAATTATTATCCATTTAGAGTCAAATAGACCATAAAGCGATTATGAGTATGCTTTAGAGCGGGCTTACTGTGATTGACAGGTTGCTGCCGCTACCAAAGCCGTATACGGCGTCTCTACGTCACTCCTCCGCATTCCAAATATGGTAACTTCCGTTTACTGGTTGCAAAAAAAACAACATTGCGACGGCCGTATTCCAAGATGGCAATGGCGAAATTGTCGAACTTGAGGCTTCAAAGATTCAGTCCCCAAACCAATGGGTGATGCCACAATGACTACGTCCACTTCTTATATACAGTCTATGACAAAAACATATTAAACAGCGGTCCTGTTTTCGCTGTGTTATGCTATGTTAAGCTAACCAGTCATTGGCTTTAGGCTTACATTTACAGTAAAGATGTTTGAGCAGTATCAATCATCTCATCTAACTGTTGGCCAAAAAAAGTGAATATTCCCCAAAATGTTGTATTGCTGCTTTGAATATGAGCTGGAAGTAATATTTGAAGCTGCAGCACGGAGGTCACACGGCATTGCTCCTCTGCTCTACAAGGCTTGTTCTCACCATAGCAGCCAGCACCCTCCCCCCTCCATCCCTCCCCTCCTCTGCATCAATTTGAACTGGTGGGGTCCAACTGTGTCTGCTCCCACACCTGTACACCATTTTACACTCACAGTTCCAACTCTGGGAAACATGTTGACTGACAGCCGCACTTCAAAGATCTGACCCGCTCTCCCGCTTTCATGGTTATCATGTGTTGTGGGAGCTGCACGGCAGACAGAGGGAGGGAGAACGAGGCTCAGGCAGCCGGTTGTGTTGTGGGGCCAATTTAGATGATTGGCCTTGAAATGCAAGCTGAAACGGGCTTCCCCGTGTTCCTTTAAAGTGACCCGTGCCCGGCAGTGTAATGTAAAATTATCCCCGCCGTGTTTGTGTTGTGTCAGATGTGGTGACTGGCAGAAACTGTTAGTAATTGTCTAAGTACTCCGGTGTGTCAAAGCTGTCCGTCACTCATCCCGGCCCCCTCCTCCTCAGGCCTGCTTCTTCAGCTTCTCATAATATTTTCACTGAACTGCGGAGGACAAACTACTTTCAGTGATGGAGTTGTCACTTTGGTGCTTTTGCTAGGAAAAATATTTTACCTCGGGAAGAACACACAACCGACTGACATGTGTTCCTGCTTTTTTTGGGAGAGAAGAAATGAGAGAGGCATACTTGTTCTTTCTTTTGTTCTTTGATACTTTTACAAATTCAAGACTGTGAGCTTTTCTTGTCATAACTCATTGAAGTCGAAGCTAACCTGAACGTGGCATCGTGAAAATACATTCCTGACTAAACCGACTCTTAAAAGAATGGACACGCGTACATACTCTCTTATGTATGCACTTAAAATGGAAACTATCGACTGAATACCTGAATAGTACAGAAATCATGAAAGCTGAAGTTTCATTGAGTTTGGTGTCTTTGCCTGGAAATTATTTAAAGACATTTAAACAGAACATCAGCTCAGCCACCACACGCCCACGCACAGCACATAAAAGCTCTGCAGTGTAAGAACATGGCACTCAGGTGTATCTAATTAAGTCCATGAAGTGTAAATTGTTCCGGTTATTAATCCTGTTAATCAGGTGTTTATTTATGGTGAAATAGTTTATTTTAAAGCTGTGAAGGAACACCGCGACTGTTGTTACTACTTGTAAGCATCCATATACATTTTTTACCAGCAGAACCACCATATAATTTGAGAAATCGTTGACTATATATTTTTTGCATACTTCTAGCTCTTCAATAACGCATTTAACCAGTTTTAAACTGATCAAATTACATAGCTTCTTTTTAATACAATGAACTTCAATGTATCTGTGTTAATATTAGTTTTTATTCATATTTTCTAATAATTAATTTATTCATTTTGGTTCCATTTGTGAACACTGTTTCTTTGCACCAAATCAGAGATGTGTCATTTCTGTTTCTCTTCATAAGAATACCGGGGGAAGATTTTGTATACTTTCTGTAGATATTATTACTGTGTATAGTAAGTATATAAAGCCTGTACTTGTGCTCGTGGTATACATTTACAAGTAACCATATCACATCTGTGGTGACTGGTATAGTTTCAGGACTTTTGGGTTTAGGTCTCAGGGATATTTTCTTGCTGATTTGATATTACTAAGTTCTTCTTAATCTGACCCTTTGAACTGCAAATTCCCAGCGATCACTTGACAATCAAACAGTGCAAATGGTATGGAAATACCTCTTCAGAACCTAGTACTACCTACTAACGCGTTACAGGTCGGGTTACTTTTGTGTAACTACTTTTGTGTAGTAACGTAAGGGGACAATTTGAAATTCAGTACCTACATAACGGTTACTTTTCTCAGTAACATTCTACTACTTACACACTTCACCCACCCAACAGCTCTGTTGGCACTGTTGCCGTTGTGTGCACCGTTAGCTGTTTGCACCGTTAGCTGTTTGCACCGTTAGCTGTGTGCACAGTTAGCTGTTTGGACCGTTAGCTGTGTGCACCGTTATCTGTGTGCACCTTTAGCTGTTTGCACCGTTAGCTGTGTGCACCGTTAGCTGTGTGCACCGTTAGCTGTTTGGACCGTTAGCTGTGTGCACCGTTATCTGTGTGCACCTTTAGCTGTTTGCACTGTTAGCTGTGTGCACCGTTAGCTGTTTGCACCGTTAGCTGTGTGAACCGTTAGCTGTGTGCAGGCCCTATATTCTCTGAATTTGGAACATAGCACATTAAATATAGGTTTTTCTTGTCTGAGCGTTCAGTGCTCCGGTGTAAGCTATTTGCGTTTGCTGGAGAAATGGGAAAAAAGGAGAGAAAGGCCCCTCCTGGTGCGCCAAGGTGCGGAGCTAACGTTAAGCTAGCTGTGGATGGTCAGCAAACACCAAATCCGCTTCTGTGTCTGCTTGTGAAATACAGAAGATGTTTTTGAAAGGCTTCCTTTTAAAGTTATGATTTTTGAATAATGATTCAGTTTCCCAACATGCTTCTGTTTCTTTTGGGACCACCATGTTGGTTGCTATCACTGCTAGTGGAAACTTCTCCACTCGTCTTGTTATTTATTCTAAACAAACTGGTGTGAAAGCAGAAAAAAATATGACAAACGTAAGTGTGAGAGACTATGCTGATTCATTATAATGTTATATCAATCACGAATAGAGACGCAGATGTTTATTTATATGAAAACGTTGGACATTATTTGTTTAATGTTGTCCAGTTTATTGCTTCCTAATGCTGTCAAATGCCAACATAATCTTTCAAATTTAGCAATTTAATGGGCAGTTTGCTCTGTGCTTTTTATACTACCGAGGTCTGCTGGAGAGCCGGAGGACTCAGGATGCGGGGCTGAGGTGAAGTCACGGCGTGTTAACCCCCCCTGTCCAAACACACCTTCTCTGCCTTCCTCTGGGGAGGAGAAAAATCATTCGTTATTTTAATGGGTGTCAAATATGTTTTCCAAATCTACTAAAAGGTTATCGTTGTTACACGCGGACAAGTGCTTATATCTGAATCAATGTTAACTTTGTTACCAGGGAAATTTACTGCCTTCCCCGGGCCGACCACGGTGCACAAACTTAATCGGCGTGTTTTCACAAAGTGCAGCTTGAGGGTGATTTATAAGGCTGAGGTGACTGACTGCTCTTTGATAGAGCGGGAGAAAAAAAAAGAAAAACCACATATCTGAGAGGTGCGATGAAGGCATAAATAACACTCTCTGTGTTTTCATTTGAATGTCTGACACACGAAAGATTATGTATTGTTAGTGTTAGAACAGCGGGAGGGGTGGCGTGGTGGCAAATGGTGGTAATATGAATGGATGACATACGGCTCTGCGGATGACCTCTGGTGGTTTACACCGCCAGAAACTTATTTAGCCCACCTCAGACCACATCCTACCTTCTGGTCTCTCTTCACCTGACACTGCGGCGGTCTTGCCCTATCTCACACTGATCACTGTGTGATGATATTATGCGTAAAAAAAAGAAAAAAAACATAATTTGTTGGGGGGAAAAAACAAAAAAAGGTGGAAATAGAGACAGAGAAAGGCAAAGAAAAAGGACGCGAGCGCTGCTGATACTCCAGTGGCAAGGCGCCCCTATTTGTCTTGGGCACGTTAGCTTTATCTAATAAAGTGTCTTTGTATTAAGATGGATACTTCAAACACTCTTTTGTCTCTATAATCACAGAGGAGGGAGGCAGAACTCACACATTCCTCGCTCAATTTATTATTAATAAGTACATCAGTGGGAGAAAGATATCCTGGGGACCAAAACACCCGCCGAGCGCTACATTCATCAAACGTAAACGAATATCACAATACACAGGATACAGGGGCTCCAATAACAGATAATTGATGAGAAAGGTCTTTGGGTTGCACCGGATCACCACTGATGGTTGTCATTATATAACAGCGCTTCATGGTTTGCACCAAAACCATGAGCTGTTTTTGTTGAAAAGGGAAGCAATTTTTTGCCGCCTTCTGTGTGCAATTAAGTGGTCTGCATGCAGGAGCAGGGGTCACTCTGTGCTCTCGTGATTAAACTGTGGTTAGCGGCGTAACTGCGTCCTCTCAATACTTCTGTTTTCTCAAAAGACCTTAATCCATTGCAACCGCAGCAATTACCCCTCTGACAGGATAACAAAACACATACACAAACAACACGATCACATCCAAGGATGTTTTTATATATATATATATATATATAAAAAGAATAACCTCTTCATCTTCTGCGGAATGAATCTTCTTCGTCTCAACATGCCGAAGGAAAATCTCAGCTGGAATTTGATGAAAGATGCAAAACAGATAAGCAAAACTCAGATGTGCAAAGATGATTTGGGGGAGATGTTTTTTGCAAATATTCCCCGGCTCTTGTTTGTAAGTGATAATGAGGCCGTATTGTGCGAGACCCTGGCCTGGCGACAGGAAGGGACTGTTTCAGATGACAGATGGGGCCGGTCGTGTGACTGCTCGCGGAGGGGCCCGTCCCCGCGCCCTGACGCACAACCTGTGCTCCGGTGTTGGGTTTCCGACAGCCAGTGGCGGCGCTGACACATGTAGCTCCAGGACCCGTGTCTGAGGGGCAGGAATTCAATCAATAAAACTCGCCCCGCGACAAGATATACCATGTTGGGGCGGTGGGGGGACGCTGAGAGACGGGGCGAACCATCTGTTCCCCCTCTTCGCCGCCACTCTCCCCCTGTCACATGTCAATCTGTGCCGCTAATGTCCGATATATTGGGTTATCATTCATACAGTTTAAACCACCTTCTCTGGCTTTATGTAATGAAGCTGTAACTCAATTGGTTTTGGTTCACTGCACACCCCCCCCCCATCCCCCCGGGCCCCCCTACCTCCCACCACCACCACCCATTTCTCGGTGCCTGCTCTCAAAATCAGCCTGCATCTGTCCCCCCTCCCCCCTCAGGGACCCGGTGAATCGCTGCGGGGCCGTTGTCACACTTTTCAGGTGATGCGACACCAGAATAGCACTTCATTAACAAACTGCCTGTGTGATTCATCAGGAGAACCGAGATGAATTTATTTTCATTTTCTAGTTTGACTTCCCTAATCCACCTTTTAATTGAAGTGCCTTCTCAAACTGGGTTTTGAAGTGCTCACAGACGAGTGGTCGCAAATTAGTGGCAGGTGGAAGGATTAAAACTAAACAACGACAAAAAAACAACAAAGACAATTCAAAGCCAAATTTGAGGATTTGACCTGTGGGCCTCTTGCTCTACAAGAGCCTCCATACAATCAGTGCTGCTGTTGAGCTGAATACAGTAATCATTTGGTAGGCAACCTTTGAGAGCCTCAGAATGAACCACCCACATAATGAGAGCATCATTAGTCACATCCCTGCACCATTTGAAGTCTAACATATCCGGAGGTGTTGCACACATTGTTGTTGTTGTTTTTTTCTCTCTTTCAAACCTCAGTGACTGAAATGACATATTACATTGTCTGGGTTTACAAGGGGAATGTCATTCCTTTTTTATTTTATTTTATTTTCTTATTTTTTTTACAGGCGTACGTACGTTCTTTCTTTCTTTTATTTCTTGACATTTCTAAAGTTGTGACGTTCAGGAGAAAATGCAGAAAATAAAGTGTATGATGCCTGTTTTCTCCAAATTCTATAATAAAACTGCACTTGTGGGATGCTTTTGAAACAATCATTGTCATGTAACTGACAGAACAAGTGAATGCAGTCCGGTGGACTTTCATCACACGACCTGCAGTGTTTCAGCTCATTGGGACAATTCATCACGCCGGGGGTGAGATAAGGTTCCCTATTGTTTCGGCGGTCTGCATAATTCCGCTCTCATGACAATATGAATACTTCCCCATCTGTTTGGTGTTAGCTTTCAAACCGCACTTAGCTGCGAACCCACAGCCATGCGAGACATCTACTGTTTAATTAAAAAAAAAAAAAAAAAAAGAAAGGAGCGAGTCAGAATAAAATTATACCGCTATAAAAGAGTCTTGCCAACAATAACATTATCGTTTGACACGCAGCATGTCAGGGAAAAAAAAAAAAAAAACAGCTTCATATCACAGTAAAGAGATTCGACCTTTGAAGAATGTGTGTGTCTCTGTGTGAGTGTGTGTGTGTATGGGTGAGTGTGTGTGGTGTGTGTGTGTGTGTGTGTGTGTGTGTGTGTGTGTGAACCGCTAATTTTAAAGCTTCAAAGATCGCTTTTAGGATACCACAAAAGAATAACCTCTGACACCCAAACAAACAAACATAAGCCACATTTAAATAGCACAAGTTGGAAAAGTCTGAAAGCTCACTTCTTTGGTGCCTGCCTGCGTGTGTGCGTGTGTGTGTGTATATATGTGTGTGTGTGTGTGTGTGTGTGTGTGTGTGCGCTGTACTATACGCGTGTGTCATAAAGGAGCAGGGACATGTCTATTATGTGCAGTTTGATTAAAGCATGATGGCTGGTGTCCAATCTGCTTTCCAGGGGAGCGCCGTGACAGCCGGCGGCGCGTCTACCTGCTGCCTCCTCCGCGTGTTAGGTGATTTACGGCTGACTCCCTCCGTTTATGTACTGCCTTATTTTCATTTCTACCCCGCTGAGTGCCAGGTTCAGAACTCCTGAAGAAATATTATGCTTTGCTGACAAAATACAGTGACAGCCATCTCCCAGCCTTTTAAAAAAAAAAAAAAAACCCGAGTGCCAGAGTGTTTAACAGTACGAGAGCCTATGGGAGACGAGGCGAAGTAGAAGGCATCTGTAAGCACGCGGCCCATTGACACGAGCGTTTGATCCAAACCGTGCACTGATTGGGTGGAATGATGTTTATAGCCGAGTTAGAATCCACTTTCAATTAAAAAAAATGACACAGGGGGGGAAAGGGGAGGTCTGTAAAACAGACGGTAAAAATTTATTGAACAACTTTTACTGGGGTCTTGTCTGAGAAACATGTGGCGCACAAATGAAATGTTTGTGTCGACAGACGGGGGTTCGCCTGCAGACGAGCAGGTAACTTGACGCCGGGGACTTTTTTCATTAACCCCCGAGTTCAAAAAAACCCCGCTGCTGTTTCAGGCTTTTTTTTGTGTTGGGAGGGGGGAGGAGGAAGAGGAGGGGGAGAGGGGGAGCAACAATTTGATGTAAACGGATGAATATAAATACCCCGTGTTGTTCAAGCGCCGCCATGCTTCTTCCCATTCATTCCAGCCTGTTTCCCCCTTCACAGGAACCACTCTGAGTCCCGTAATGAGGTGTTGTAGCGTCCCGAGGCGTTATCATTCGCCGCATTATTATTTCAAAAGCTCTCCGACAACGCCGCCGTTCTCTGATGTAATTCTCATGCATATGGAAGGTGCTCCAGCGGTGTTTAGGAGCAGGCGACCCGCGCTAAACAAAACGAGCGATCACAAACCTAATGAGGCGAACCGGTGTGTTTGGAGCAGCCGGGGCCCGGGCCGTCAGATGGACGTCCATGTTGTCTGTAATTAGCCTCTAGCTACGTGAGGCTTGCTTATTTTTTTATTTAGATTCAAGCCATGAAGACGGCGCCAGTTATTACGAATCTGACGCTACAACAAAAAAAAAAAAACACCCTCCCCTCACCTCCCTCCCTCCCTCCCTCCCAGCATCTGAGGCCGACTATAAATAAAGATTGTCATTGTAACCTAATCAAATTATGAGACGTATTTTGGTTGGCTTGACAGTTGTCTAACGCTCTCTCTCTCTCTCTCTCTCTCTCTCTCTCTCTCCCCCCCTCCCCTCTCTCTCAGCAGACGAGGCGAGGCAAAGTGAATCCCCTGAGGTCCTCTCATCTCTCTCTTCAGGAGCTGCCGACTCTCTTCTCTTTATGGCACACCCAGAAGGATTAAGCGCAAATGGCATTCACATGATTTCAATAAGCTCAGGGAGACAAGAACCAGCCTTTCAGCACATTAGCTTTTTTTTTTTTTTTGCTGTGGAGGACACAAAGCAGACACCAGAGCAACTGCAGGGGAAGAAAGAAAGAAAAGAAAGAAAGAAAGAAAAAAAAAAAAAGAACACACAGTTAATAATGATCATAATAATAGACCGGTCTGGCATGGCTGAAATGGAATTTCACTGGTCCCCCCAAAAAAAATGGACCCCTAAGTGGCGATGTCATCAATAATGGTCCCGATTGGGTTGGACGTGAACCCGAGGTGACACTGTCGTAAAAAAGGCAAACCCTTTGTGACAAAGCCAGAGACGCAGACCTTTCAAATATTCAATTAAAAGTATTATCTGGAGAAAGTCAACATATGTCCCAGATCACCCTCAAGTGTCTGTTGAAAGGCACAATCCGTGATTAGAAGGTAAACAAAAAGGGTCTACCAACATTCAAACACATGATCGGACCCTGCTATAACTCCCAAAGTGGATTATAATAACGTTTAATACTGTTTTTGGAACATTATGGATGTTTTCTAATGCTACACACGGCTTTTAAATAGGCCTTTAATTTCGGTTACGATTAATTAACGCTGCAACAATTGAAATGTATATGTTAACAATATTTAATGTGGAAAAGATAGCTCGTATTGTGACAAACCTTTTCTTTTTTTTTTCAGGCCTGCAACGTTACTCTTCTGGTTCATTCTCACATGCTATCATTAATAACTGCAGCCGCAACACATTCTCACCCCAGTGAGTCAGTGGCCCAAAGCTTCAATCTATGACACTCCACGTACCAGGTCTAAAAAGTGAAGCCAATGCTGAAGTGTCTTAAACTTGCATTCTTTCTAATGGCCAGCAGGGGGCGACTCATGTGGTTGCAAAAAGAAGTCTGATTGTATAGAAGTCTATGAGAAAATCCCTCAGTAAACATTGTAAACATGAGTTTATGGTCTCAATCTCTAGTTTCAAGTCTTCTTCAATACAGCATGAAGTTCAAATGAAAGTTAATCGTAACATTTTGGTCGCCCAAAAATGTCTTATTCAGCGTTCGTCTGTACTTAGCAAAACACTCTTGCTCCCCCCACACTTTGCTCCACCCTCTCCACAGCGAGGGTGGAGCAAAGTGTTTTGGTTCCCAAAAAAAAACGGATAAAAAAAACAAGATGTCGACGACCAAAATGTCGAAACTCAACGCCACAAACCCTTGAGCGACGTCACGGTCAATACGTCCAGTTCCTGTATGTAGTCTGTACGTACCCCTCTAGCTATAAACACACTGTATTCTACCTGCCCATCACCAAACTGCAGACAAAGTGAGTCTATCCAGAGAACAGAGAGACCTCTTCCCTCCAGGAGCTGGTGGAGACCAAAACAGGAGCTAAAAGGAGAGTGAATATTTACAATACATTTAATAAGTGGCCAGATGCACTACTCCAAAGGGATGCTAATGTTGCGTCGTGTCTGCTCAATCAGCCCAAAAGGCAACTGTTTGATAAAGAAGTTTACATCCTTATAACTTCATATGGTGACAATATGTTTATTTAGTTTTTAATAAAAAAAATCTGCGAGTGTAGATTTAACCAACAATGCAACATTTTCTAAATTAATTCAATTGCATTAAATTACAAATGCAAATTTACAGCATCGTTTTTATGTTAGTTCTTAAAGGTGAAAACAAAACAAACAAAACTAGACTTGTCATTTAAGATCGTGTTCAAAGATTGACTTGAAGCTTTTTTTTTCTGTTACGTAATTAAGCTTAATATCAAAAAGTTACGCTCAGAGGGAACACATCCTTGTCACTTCATTAGAGCAATTTCAACAGTTAGCTTGTCAATATGGCCTCCTACTTTGCGACCTCCTTTCTCTTCTGCTTTTTCTACAGTTTTTTCCTCATTTTACTTTTACTTGATGTCCTTTCTCGCTGTCGCGTTCTCCTTCTCTCTTCCTCTTTCTTTCTCCCCTGTGGATGTGACTAATCGTCTAGCTTGGTGAAGGTGGAATGGCACTGGGTCTCCTCCTCCTTTCCTTATCCCTCCAACCCTTCCTCCACCCCTCCACCCCTGCACTGTCAGTAATTTTTCATCGCCCTTGTTGGGGCCGTTTTATGCATTGTTTCCCTGATGCAGTGATTGATGTCAGGGGCTGGTAATCTGGGGGAATGAGAGGCTGGATGGTGGCCGCCGAGTCCCCTCTGTCTCTGACACGTGTCGGCTGTGCGGCGGTGCGCCGCTCTGGGGGCCCCCCCACGTTTGGCCGCGGCCACTGCTGAGGCTGCTCGCTCTGCTCACTCAGCCTGTCCTCATTTCCATTTCAATCTCAACCTCATGAATGCAAAAAAACTCTGGCCGAAAATTAATAACACCACGCGCGCAGGGGAGAAGTGGGCGCAGAGGAGAGGGATGGAAAGACACAGAGCGACGGAGAGGAGAGCAAGAAAGAGAATGCGGAGCCGGGGTCTTTTTCACCCCTTTTGTTCCTCCAAAAGTGCCCCCTTATTTTATTCCCCTCTCTCTTTCACCAGGATCCTCCAATGAATGGCATTACAGACAATGCCATATCCAGAGTGACACAAATTTATTTCAGTTGCAGCACCATAGTGTATTTCCACAGAACCAGGGGCGATTTGTCTGGGGACAATTTGGTTTCCATAAAGGATTTAAATGGTTTCTGTGGAGATAGTGGGGTGAAATTTAATTTGTTTCTCATTTGCTACAGCAGGTATGAAAAGGAGAAAAATTGGACGGCTGATGGGCTAAAAATTGGTGCTGTCCCTCTGCTGTATCCCCAAAGGACCAAAGCCCTGCATCATATAGATTGAGTTCGACCCCCCCCACCCCCCCTCCGCCAGCCCTCCCAACCACAAGCCAAGCCAACACACGCATACGCACGCACACACACACACACACGCCTGCCTCCAGCCTGGAGAGAGCTGTAACCTTAAACCAACTTAAACAGTAACCTTTGGGGAGGCTGCCAATCACTCCTAAAACAACGTTTCCATCGATCGGCCTGTCTGCGTGATTTATGGCCTCATTTTACACTAATTGAGAATTAGAGGGCGGATTAGTGGGCCTCAACACTTCGGACTGATATGCACTCTGAGCAGTGTAATCTGTCACACCGGGATGTCCGACACTCTCTTACTCACAAAGGAGAGGAGGGAGGAGAGGGAGAAGAGAGAAGGGAGAGGGGAGGGGGAGGAGGGGGGTCCTTTCTAATTGAATTTCCAGATAACACGGGAATTAATTTGACACCCAGTGAAATTTGACTACAATTCTGGTGCCTTGCTCTCTTGCTCCCCCATTGTGAAATGTATGTGTTTCTTGTCTCTCTCTCTCTCTCTCTTTCTTTCTTTCTTTCTTTCCCTCCCTTTCTCTCCCGGTTTCTGCTGTGCCTAGCAAACACTATTGATCCAAATCACACTGAGTAGAGGGCCGTCTGAGGTATGGAATCCCTAAATCATATTTGTGCTCATATTAGGGCAGTTCATCTGCTGCTATCTTGGGCCAGATAATGAGTATTACCTTTCATTTTGTTTGACTGTGCTCAGATTATCTTATTTTTTTTCTCTCCTCCCCGCCTCCCGTTCTTTCTTCACGCGGAGGGGGAATCTCCTTTTTTTTCCCAAGGCCCGGCAAATGCCCAGAGTCAACAGTTGGAATTGAATTAGGGTCCCAGCTCGCCAGGTCCATTGTCTGGGTAATTTGTCGTATAAGTGGCAAAATGAAAGCACTCTCCACGGTTCTCCGAGCACCTGCTGTTGTGTCACTCATCGCTGCAGATGCAGAGAGAGCGAGAGGGGAGAGCGAGAGCGAGAGAGAGAGAGCAAGTGTTTCAAATGCTATCAAAGATCACATGTTAAATTGCTTCGCCATAATCAACTCACATGTCATCGCGGTGCTTTTTTTTGTCAGGGATTTATAAGGACATCAAAATAATCATAAACAGCTGCGTTTCAGTTTGAAAGGTCTGTAACAATGCGCGTGCAGACGCATGTTCATGCTCTCCCCTCAACATGGTGAGCGTTCAAACTGCACCTTTTTATAATAGAACGTAAAAATAGAAATTCTTTCGTGCTTTGCCAGTAGTGGAAGATCACAGTACCACAAACGTAAAAGACTAATAAGTATTATCAGCACATTGTACAGTAAACGTACGTATGCAGAGTTACTGACACACATTAACTGCTACACATCGTTTTAAAGTTTTGGTTGGTCAGGGGTTACTACAAGGGAAGCTACGCTTTACTCTTTTACACATCGCTGTACACGTCCATCATATTAGTAAGAAATCCCATGTTTTTGCAGATAAAATCTTAATCTGCAAAGAAACGTGAACGTAGCGGAGTAAAAAGGTGTTTAGCTTCTTTCCACAGCTGGGGATTAGGAGGTCCACAGAAGCGCTAACGAACAAAACGATCGAACCGCTTCACCGCCGCTAGACATGCTCTTTTTGTTTGTTGTTGCTCACATTGTGTGGGAGTTAGGTTTGCGCGAGGGCTCTTTAGCAGGCTAAGAGATGCATTTATCTGCGTAATGAACTTTGGACGCTCGCTAACTTAATCCCGGTAATGCCTGCGAGAGTCAATTAGCGCAACTGGATTCAGTGAGCTATTTATCTGATGGAGCAGCACTGCGCGCGCACACACGCGGAGCGCACGCACACCGTATTGACCATCTTCATCTTATCTTTCGGCTAATGGGGCCGCAGGGCCCATCATCGGCTCCGCTCTGAAAATACAGCGTTCGGTTTTTTTTTTGTTTAAAAAGCCTTTGGGGAGTTCGCGAAATTGAGTAGCTGTTGATTTGCAGCGCTAACAAGTCTTTTAAGAGTGGATTTTTTTTCTTTCTTTCCCGTTTCAGTTTGTGATCCTATACGAGCCAGTTAACCTGGATTACCGCTCAATCAATGCTCGCAGGATATTATCAGTGTGGCGCGCAGGTGACAGCATATTACGAGACCCGTAACAGATACCTCTGGGATCTTCATCTCCCCTATGACAGGGTCTACTATCTGCAGCGGGAGCCTGTACAGAGAATAATAAATGACAGGATGTGATAAGACTAGGCTGTTAGCAGGCACGGTCATGGTCTACATTGCCCCTCTTGTCTCTCCGGGGACGGGTGCACGCGTGCGGGGTCTTTAGTGCGTGCATGAGTGCGCGCGTGCTCCAGCTGTGCTCTCGCGCGGGCGGTCCTGCTTAACTTTTCCGCAACCGGGCGTCAGCGGTGGCGGCCATTGTCTCGCATAGCAGGCAGCGCGCGGTGGGTTACAAAGGTCTCTATCTGCGCCGCTTGCTCATTTCTTATTCAGGCCCACAGGGACGGAGGGCGAGGAGGGTGGGGGGGCGGTACGAGGAGGAGGTGGAGGGAGAGGGGGGGGGGGATAACTGAGAGGCTGATGGAGACTAGGTGACAGGTTGGAATGGGCCATCAATAGATCCATCAGGCTGGTAATTTGGAGCGCGCTTAACATACATCAGTGGAGTCGTAGGAGCTGGTATCTGTCTTGTCGTGGAATCACAGTAAATAACAGTTAAAGATGGTGTCAGGGCTGACCTGGCTGACCCAACCCCCCCCCCCCACCCCACCCCACCGCCACCCACCCTGCACACACACGCACGCACACGCACACCCACACCCACACCCACACACACACACACCACTGCAAAAGAGCAGCAGTGGAGCTGGCACAGATGGGAAGGGATTAACACATAGATTAACAACATTTACATTCACACTCGCAAGCGTGCGGTCACCAGATAGACACATTCAGACTTATTGAAGACTCTTTTTTTTACTTTCAATACTTCATTTTCATGAAAAAGCACAATTGTGCCAAGGAAATTGAAATAACTCCAATCAGAAGTGAGATAATTTAATTATTACTGTTGCAACTTCCCATGTTTTAGGGATTTTTTTCTGTTTCTACCTAAAACAAGGCAAAATCAAGCAGATTGAATAAAGAAAATCATTATCTTACTTCAGTGGCAGATCCTTTGTCCATTTTCAAATAAACTTTGATTCAAGAACTCCATAATAGAACTCACACAACCATTTCCTGGAGGAACAATTGTGCAGCAACAAACCCTAAATGGTTCACTACACATTATAATGTAGTTGTAAGCAAACGTCTTCTTTTTTTTTTTTCACATGAGTACAACTGCTTGCCTACATAATAGCACATACATGCACCGTACGAATACAGTCAGTCCTTTTCACTTCAGAGAGCTACGTGACAGGAACAATCTCAGCCAAAAGAACAAACCATGCTCATGAGTAAGTCGACAAATAGGCTGGAGCGTCTTCCATTGACAGAAACACACTCTGAGAAAACAAATGCTGCAGGTGCTTTGAAAGCTGTGTATAGCACCAGAGGGCAGGCAGATGAGCCTCATCCCTGTGGAAGATGTGTCTCTCTTTGTGTAAACTTGACTGTGTGTGTGCGTGTGTGTGTGTGTGTGTGTGTGTGTGTGTGCGTGCGCACGTGTGTGTGTGTGCCAACAGTAGAACATGTGACTTTAAAAGTGAAGCACCTTAGGCTAACTGCTGTTCCTGCCACTCACACTCCCCACTAACCTTTTTTTCGAACACACACCATCCAGTCTTAAAGGTGTCATCTCACATTTGGGGGTAATTTAGCGGGATAACGCGGCGAGGCTCGATGACATTATAGCCGCAATTCATAATGCCTACTTTGGATATTTGGGGCTATTTATGATCACTTTCATTGGCATGTTAATTAATATCTATACGCTGCTCGGCCTTATCTTCCTAGTCTTGCTATTTGGGGTATGATTTTGGAAACGGACAACTTTATTATCACCCATCTGGTATTTCAAATGGCTGCGATTGACGAGTGAATTTAAGACGTGCCAGAGAATCCACCATCGTCAACAGGCCACGCTGATGAAAACCAATATTGGTGTATGTTATTATCTTTTGCAGCCTCTTTGATTCAAGATGTTCAAGGCTTTTTTTTTTCACAAGAGAGCAGTTCTCTCACCACACCAAAAGTCATAGAGCTTTCCAGTGAAATAATCCATGAAATTTGAATCGTAATCCAACGCCATTATCAAAAACCAAGGTTGACATACCTTGTCAGTCTTTTGATGACTGAGGTCTCCAGTACTTGATATATTAAGAAAAGCAATGAAATATGACCAGCACCACCATTAAATGATTGACACACTCAACTAAACTCAACTTAATTTATATGGCTCTTTGCAAAGTCGATCCAGAAACATACAAACCACATTATATTTATGTTACGGTGTGTTTTGACCATCTTGTGCCCATGCTGTAAATACAGAATGTATAACCAAAACAGGACACATTGAGATCCCATCACCTAAACATGAATATCATTTGACTGATGTATATGTCACAACAAACCTATACAAAAAAAGCCGTAATACTTGTAGAGTCTCTACACAAATGTTCATTTTGTTTTCAGTTTAGAGGTGGTTGTCGTTTCCTTCCAGAATAAATCAAGTTAGCGGGAAAGGAGATGTGAGCACAAATGCTCACTCGAGACACACTTGAGCTTCATTCAGAGTTGAGAAGAGCAATCTGTCTCAATTGGATCTGAACACAATCTGGATAGAACTCTCTCTTGATCAGGGCGACAGAGTCATGCGTTTCCATCTGTCTGCCGCTCTCCTTGGTCTTCGCATGGCCTATTATCATAACAGCTTTGCATGTAACTATTTAATCAAACGTATTTCATGCCGGTGGTGAAACAAACCTTGTGCTGCTCAATCATTGTATACTTTTTTGGAAATGTCCTTTTTATAATCAATTTATTATTATTAATTATGGTTACATGTTAGCAGTGATGCAGGATATATTCAGATCTTTATCTTGTGTAAAAGTAGTAATACCACAGTGTAAAAATTATATTATGCTAATATTACAAGTAAAAGTCCTGAATTAAAAACCTTACACCTTATGTTTTTGCATAAAAATATATCTATACCAAAGGTAAAAGTACCGTCGTTATAGCACTAGTATTTAGCACAAGCTCCAAAAGTCACTAAATCTAGCGAGAAAAGTCGGCAACACTGACAGCTCGTCCCTTCGGACCTCCCTCCAAAGCCACTCCCCCAAAATCATAATTTTGTGGCGTGCAGGTCAGGTAGGTAGCTAGATAGCCAGGCAGGTAGCCCGACCAATCATTTTATTGGCCCAGAATTTGGCCTTATCACAGTTCTGCGACAGCCACAAATACTGGATTTTTCTTCTGTCTGGGCATTTTATTTATTGATTGACCATCGGGATGTAAAGATAATTTGAACAAATATAAAAATAAGGATCTTAAAATACGTTATCTGGCTGGGTAGTTTATGACATAACAATATATCATCATCTATTAGTTATTTTTCCTGTTTGTATTAACAATATGAATCTGCTAAGTGACAAGTAACTAAAGCTGAAGAATAAATGTAGTGGAGAAAAAAAAAAGGTACAATATCTGCATCCAAAATGTAGTGGAGTAGAAAGTAATGCACGAGTATCTCATAATTACAATACAGTACTTTAGTAAATGTACTTACATTCCATAACTGCATGTTAGCCATCGTGTAATGGCCTGACAGGGAGAAACAGTAAAAAAAGAAAAAAAGAACCAAAACACAGATTATAAATTGATAAAGGATAAACCATGGTTTTGACATACACCACATGGTTTTTAAATGAGCACAATTAACACGCACACAGACACACACACGGCGACCCAAACCAGAGCCTAGCCCTGACCCCGACCCGCACCGCGTCTTATTGAACGTGCTCCAGTCCTCTTGGCCCCGCTCTAATTAAACACCAATCGGCTAGTCAAGGTTCCACGTACACTAATACTGTTGCTCTCATACAATCTGGCCTCTGCTTTTACCTTTACGAGAGCGGAGCTACCGTAATCAGAATTGTCAGTTAAAATGAAACTACAGCGTGAGTAATTAAATTTAATTGGATCTTGTCACTTCTCATGCTGCCTGTGTTTTGATCCTCGCTGAGTGTTTTGCTGCCCGTGCTTCGTACCCAGCTCTATTATGGTGCGAGCCCTCCACCCTCGCGCCCTCCCGGTCGAACCTGAACATTCTTTGGACCCTGATCATCCGACGAGTGTAGCGAAACGGCCCCCGATTCGACATTTATATTGTCAGCATATCGAGATATCATCTGGAAACCGTCCTGCCGGATCCTGAACTGAGGGGACTCCACCGTGAGTTAAAGAGAGGTCCCAATAAATCCATGAAACAACACCTAAAGTCACAGGGAAAACACAGATCGGTTGTTTTATAATGGAGAATTATAACTGCAAGGAGAATATCGGCCAGTCGACTCTCTGTGAGAGGCCCTTTGGCTTTGCGTAGGTGGTTAAAACACACTTACAGAACAAATCTACAATGGTATTACCTTGAACCAATCTGGTACATCTCAGGGCCAATTTCCAGGGACGATTGTTAGTATTTATAAATTGTTCGTTTTTTAAGTCAATGCTTGTGCTGGAAGATAATTGCCTCTCAAATGCCTTGAAACACCGAAATACAGTTCCACTTGTCCTCGCAAAACTCAATGATTTGATGGGTCATGAAGGCGATAACGACGACTGCCGATGTCTCCGCACATTGTGCTTGACGCTGAGAAACGGAAGAAAAGCCAAAGGTGGAATAGCTTTCCCCCCCTGAAGCGTCGCTTTTTCCCGGCCCGGGGTGTTTGTGTCGCCAGAGGAATGAAAAATCTAAATGAAGCGGTCAGGATGGGCATCGGCGGCGTGCGGAGTGACCTCTCAACCTCCAGACTTGGGGGAATATGGGGGAATTCGACATGCAGCCACGCCGGCGAAGGCTGGAGCGCCCAAATCTTTATTCACCGGGAGCCGCTTGCTGCTAAAGCACATTCCCTTTCAATCCATTAGAGCTCGGCGTCCCCCTTCCCCTTCATCACGCGGGTGCGCCCCTTAATTTGACAATGACAAAGAGCCACTTGCAGATTTTAAATTTCATAATTTTAATCTGTCAAGGCTGACATTTAATTAGTGGCTTCCTAACCTGTGTCTGCCTCGCTCTCTGAAGGGCACCGTTTGTTCCGAGAGAGAGAGCGCCGCGCAATCTCTCGGCGGAGGGGAAGAGAGAGTGGATTAATATATATGTACATTACCAGCTGCTGCAAAGACAATACGCAGAGAGCGAGGCCATTAGGGCCTAATGCAGACAGATGAGGTTAATAATATTTGGGAAGTGTTGCTCTATTAAACAGAGCGCTGATTAAGACCTGAGTGGGATCCCCCCCTTCATGAGGCGCTTGATTGGGACCCGGGCTGCCTTTTGTTCTCCCGCTCCCAGAAAGAGGAGAGAGGGACCGACTAGCAGAGGAAGAAAGGAATTGGGGAAACAATGTTGGCCGACTTTGTGCTGCAGCTGACAATGAGGACGAGGCTTAATGAGAATCTTTACAGACCTGGACGGGGGTTTATAGAAGTCCGACGCCCACTGATAACTTCATTACGGCCCGCCGAGCAAACAGATGGAGGCGGCTTTGAGAATCTCTCAGGTGTCCCTCTGAAGGAAGAGCTCCGTGATTGCTTTCAGTTCGCACTCTTTTCTTAGTCACCGCAAGATGATGTCGCCAGACTGACCTCATTAATTTATTTCCGTCATTATAAAGCTTGAAGTGTAGGAGATTCAGGGGCCCCGAGTTGTAGTTTGAAATTCTTTACTCTGAAAAAAAAGAAATAAAATGAAAAGCAGATTCTGTGTAACACTATTTCACACAGACAGCTCTGGTGGAGCTGCTATTGATTTTCAAATCAATAGAAAGTGAAGGGAGATGGGGTGGAAATGGCTTGGAATTGGGCAAGCAGGGAAAATGTCAGGTGCGGCAGGTGTGTGTGTGTGTGTGTGTGTGTGTGTGTGTGTGTGTGTGCGTGTAGCATATGTTTTTGGGTGCGTGTCAAATGTCAATGTCAAAGTTTTATGATCACAAAACATTTTACTGAGTGAATTTTTTACTGTTTTTTTAAAACTCAACATCATTTTTACTTAAGTTTTTATCTTCTCAGATTCACCCACACATTGGGAACAAATCTTTCGGATTTGGCTTTTGATTAGTTGGTGAATCGTTGAATACCGAATCGTTTTAATTATCGTCCGCCATGTTTTTCTTTTTCATGGAACCGTCCCCTTCTGCAACTCCCAACACCAAGACGGTGTGTGGTGAAGACAGTAAGCGACAGAGGGAGGTGGTGGGGTGGTGGAGTGGTGTGGTGGGGTGGTGGGGGTCTGATGAGACGGTGGGGGGGCAGGAGTAAGGACGTCTTCCTGGTAGCCCACTAGTGGCTGCTTTCTGCCTCTTCAGCCGCTTCCTGCCAAGGGACTGAGCAGATGACAGCCACGAGGAGAGAGGAAAGATTAAAGTCTCAGAGAGAGAGAGAGGGAGAGAGAGAGATCGATCCGTGCTCTGGACCACTCTCACGCCACAGGGAGGGGGAGACGATAGTGAGGAGAAAAGACAGAACCACCTGTTAGACGCCTATAAATCACGTGTGCGTGTGTGTGTGTGTGTGAATGTGTGTAAATCACCCTCTTGGCCTAATTGGTGGCTGATAATGCTCTCATTTCCTGTGGAGGAGGTCCATAAGTCATTGGAGGGCCTGCTGGGGCTACGAACACTGCTGGACCAAAACCACTTCCTAGACCTAATTCATACCAAACCTCTCTTTAGCTGGGACTCTTTTGGGGGTGAGGTTTGGATTTCTGCGAGCGAGCACTTTGCCGCCAGTTCAAGTGCAACCCTGCGCGTGGAAGTCGGCGTGCGCGTCTGTTTGCGTTTCACTCGATCTCCGGCGCCTTCCCCTGACAGTGCTCATGGAGAGGATTAGAGAGTGGCTGAGATAATCACATGAATAAAATGCAGCTGGTAGCTCATTACAAACCCTATTATTCATTAATTAACATTATTAAAACGTCTAATAGACCCCGGCACTCTTCCCAAGCCCCCCACCCCCCCCCCTCCTCTTTTCAACTAGGTCCCTGCTCCTCGGTCCCTCCCGTTTCTTTTTTTTTTTTTTTTCAACATGAAAAGAATAGCACATCAAACGAGGCCTGGTTTCAATGTGTTGGGGATTTGCAGGTGTTAGAATCACAACGCGCACGGGGGAATCTGCTCGTCGGTCGCGTCGCGCTCGACACTCCACCACTCCGGCCCCGGCGTGACACGCGCCATAACAAACCCCCTCATTAGAGGAGAACGGGGCTGTGCGCTCCCTAATTAGGTCCCCATCTGAAACTTTCTGTCTTCTCCCCTCGTCCCTCGTCCTCCACGTCCCCCCCCCCCTCCCCCCCTCCACGTCCCCTCATCACAGGGAAGAAGAATGCTGACATTTATGGAAGGAAGTTTTAATCAACTGGATGTGGAGGGGGATATAAAGGGAAAGTTTTGGTAACAGTTTGTGTCTGTGATATGCACACGCAAAGAAAACGCATTCCTTTAATACTCTAAAGAGATTGAGCGATGGCGTCTCTGTCTTGTCGAAATTGAAAAGTCTGTGTGTCTGCTTTATATGTCTGTCCATGACCAAGCTACAGATATCCCATAATGTTTCCTCCCTCGTTTCACTTTGTAGTCTTTAAAGAAAATAATTATATAAAAATAAAAGTATATTCATGCTTTAAATTGCACAAATACAGCCACCAGACGCACAAACGTTGCATATTAATTTGGTTACATCGTGGTGACCAATATTCAGCGGGCGACAATAATATCTCTCAAAAGTTTTTAATTGTGTTCTGTTGAGAAGCAGATATATTAAACACGCATAATATATGCGCGCAGCGAGATGTGGAAAAATGTCCATCCCCGAAATGCAATGATTATCATGCATATTCAAACGTCCAAACGATGCACCTTAGTTAAACATTAATGCTGTAATTTAGATACAATCAGTTTAATGTGTCCGGGAAAAGAAGCATTATTCCTCATTTCGTTCTCATTATTTTCAAATAAACAGGACACCGCATGTGGAGAGAAAAAGGGGGCCGAGAAGACACATGATGAATATGTAGGAACTCTCAGAGATATTAGTGTGGCTTAAACTACATCCTCTGATTACTTTTCTAGTTTTAAATACTTGATGTTCCAGTTGTACTATGACCTTAAACTAGATTTTATTGGAGCACAATATCCATACCATTAAGGGGGTCTTTTATCATCCTGAGAGGGACATCGGCTCCCTGGATCCTTTAGTGGAGTCTTTGCACATTAAATTACATTAATATTTCTATTTGTGGCACCACATTTGTATGTAACGCAATACACCGCGCGTGTATTGTATCACGCCAAAAACTAATATTTTCTCTTGGGATATATTAGATATTATAGTACAAATTTTAACTGAATTAATTTCTGAAACACAGTCGCAGACACACATATATGTATATATCTATATCTATATGTGTATAGAGTGTAGAAAGACAGAGAGGGAATGGACGTGTGGGTATCTATGAGGAAATGATTTCCTTTATCAAAGCAGCATTAAAATGATTGGTCATGTATTAGTATGGAGACGGCTCACCCACTCTGACTTTCTTCTCACTCTCTCCCTTTCACACAAGCTGAGTGATGCTTCCTGACAAGTAAATCACAAAAGAGGTGGCGTAACCCCCCCCCCCCTCCCCCACCCTCCCGTGTGGCTGAGGAGCCAGCATCCTTCATTCCACCCTCTCTCCTCTTCCCTCCTTCCTTTTTTCTTCCTCTCCTCTCCTCTCCTGATTAAATCCGCCGCTCCCCGTAGGATTATTAGGATTCTAATTCGATCTGAATTTCAGGAACTTGTTTGCTTGGTTACCTGTCACGGCGTATCAGCTTGTCATATTAGTGGTGATCGTTGGCTCCACCTAATCTGCTTTAAACAATTTCATTGGGTGCTGGTCTATAAATCATTCCGTAATGGGATTGACACGCGCGGGCTTAGCTAGGTAAACAAATCAGCTTTGTTTTATGTTAGGCAGCAATGAACTTGGCTTTATCAACTTCCCATCGATTCACACACACCACAAGGTCAAAGTCTGTCCGGCTGCTCATCAGCGGGAGTAGGGGTCAGCACTCAGCAATTAGAATATGTATCAGAGAGATGCAGAGGAGCCCGCCGCCACTGTGCCTCCCCATCGAAGCGTTAATTCATTTCTTATCAAAGTCAAGGCATTTCAAAGTAAAGCGTCGCGGCATTGGAGGGGAAGTACTCTTTATGAAAGAGAAAATAAAATGAGTTTGTAGTTTATTGACGGGAAGTCCCAGAGGCTGCTTGAAAACTCATTAACTTTCAAAACTAATTCAAAACGTGTTGATTTACATCTGAGGCTTGGAGTGACGAATGAAATGTTTCAGGGCCGGGTTTTTGGGGGATTTTGCAGTAAAAGTCTTCAAATTGACGTGTTTAGAAAAGCTGATTTAGATTAAAGACATCACGGCCTCTGCTGGCTTGTTTTGCAAAGAGGGTCAATCTATGTGTTCCACGCATCGAAATGAGGAAGTGCATCCGGAGCATTGTTGTCCAAAGCGACTAATGCTGCTTTCCGGACAACTTGGAACTCGTAAATGTCCAACGAGACAAAGTTGTCTGACGGAACAGTTGTCTGACCTCACACAACAATGAAAGGGCACATTGCAAAGGATAAAGCATCAACTAAAAGGCAACTTTAGGCATATTTGCCTGTATTCAATCAAAAATAATACACACTATCACATATTATGTCGCCATGTTATTTGGTAACTGGTTAAAAAACAATCTCAGAAAGTTATCTTCTTTGGACAAAAGTTATTTAGTAAAACCTGGCCTTGAAACCGCATTGCTGAGAGTTCAACTTTGTGTACACTTGCAAAAGAAACACGAGTATGTCACGGTCGGACCTGGTTTTTGTTCACGTTTGGCGTCGTGCACCCGGAACGACTGGAGGTCGGAAATTGGACATTTTAAACTGGGAGAAATTCCGAGTTGTCTGGAGTGCATCGTAATATTCAACAGTATGACATCGTGTCCATGGAGATAGAACAGGAACAGAACGGACGGAACAGAACTGTTTGCCTCGGTCACTTGACTTGGTCAAAAGAAACAAATGGGCTATTGTAGCTAGTTGTTAAGGTGACATCACACGTCAGCGAAGCCAGCAGAGGGGGTAGTGCCAAGTAGTGGCTGAGCCGAGGTGCCGTCTGCGGAGGTCAGTCCGGTGAGTCCGCGACTTCCTGCTAGTCGGTTTGTACGGAAGTTAGCCCGCTGCAACAGTTGCAATGGCAACGGCACTCATAAAAATGGCCGCCGCTCTGAAAATCCTGCTACTTTGATTTGAACGGGAATGTCTGTTCCACTCCTGTTCTTTTTCTAGGGCTGTGTCTTATCGGAACGCACGCACAAACCCTCCGTATAGACGACTTTAAAGAATTTGCAAGTTGTAAATGCAAAATGTCCTTGATTTTGAATTGTCAGATAAATATCCCTATTCTGTAGCGCGGATCTGGCATTGTGGGTGAATGTTACATCAAAAGCCGAACAGCAGGCAGACCAGAACAAGGATCCAGAGGGAGGATCCAGAGCCTGTCAAATGGCATCAACATTTGGATCACGGGGCTTTAAAGTCTAGAATGCGAGATCATTGTCGGAGTCACACCAACACTTTCAAAGATCTCTCTTGTTGTGTGTGTGAGGAAGTAGTAACTGGGTTGGACTTGCCTGAACGAATGTATCTTCCCGTCACAAACACAAAATGATTTATCGAAAACATTCATGATTATAATGCATTACAATTTAGAAATCTCTGCCTCGTTAATGTAAAGATATTTAGTATAAACATTGACAAATGGAGGTCAGAGACGTCAAGTGTACTCCACTGCATCGCACACGGTATTCCTGGGTTTGGTTCGTGCACAACACAGAAATACTTTGTGAACATTATTTCCAGAGTCAAACAATATTCAAGTTCCACTATTCAACTTTAAGTGAAATTAATTAGATTAGATGCCAAAGGTTACATGTGTAACATAGTTAAATATCAAGGAGTAAAAGAAGTCCTCAAAGGTCCAATTAAGAAAGACAAACAAACAAAAGGTACACTCAGCGATGAATAGGACTGATTGACGAGAGGGGTCAAAGGAAAATAGAAGGAAAAGGTAACAGATGAGTCACAAGTATGCAAGTGACAACACCACATTAACGGCTTGTCGAACCTTAAATGCATTGAGCTGCGGCACATGATGAAGCTACGGATGAAACATCATTAGCAAAACTGGACAACACAGTGTAGTGTGATGAATGGTAATCTGCTGTAACATATTGATGGTGATACACGGGCTGTTTGTGTGAACTATATGAACGTATCCATCTTAGAACATGGCAGCGCTAATCAATACCCTAAAGCTAGCATGGACCAGAATTCTTTTTTTTTGGGGGGGGCGGGGCTCTTTGTGCTGCATATAAAATACTTCAGACAATGACTGATCCTAGACAGAGTCCTATCAAGAAACCTGTACTAACTGTCTCTAATCAATAAAGACTAATTAGACAATTTCATGACTACTCCCTCTGAGGCGGACAGAATGAGAGAGCGAGAGGGAGAGGGAGAAGGAACAGGAACAAATAGCAGAGAGCTGACCTGTTCAGCGGCATGTCATGGGATCTTTTCACACCAATACATCTCCCTAATGCAGGCAATTTCCTGCAGCTTTTCACCCTAAGAGGGGATTTGACCTCTGTGGGCGACACTTAAAGAGAATTCGAATGTTTGCCAATAAGGAGGGATTAAGTCAGCCGGACACTGCAGGAGAGATTGCGCCCTTTTGTAATTAACAGCCATACGTATGGATACAAATGTTATGTTATGATACAGTGTTATTTAGAAGTGCATATATATATATATATATATATATATATATATATATATATATAAATATTTAGATAAACATAAAAGCATGCATTTATGGTGGGATTTCACAGTTGACATGATTGTTCCTAGCAAGGTAGATAGGGGCAGCTAACACCTTGTATATGGATATATATAAATGCAAATAAAATGATGATAGTCTGTCAGGTTAGAAGCCGCTTTATGGAAAAGTAGAGGAGCTTGGATGAATATATGTATATATATATATATATATATATATATATATATATATAAATCTATCTGCCAAAGTGGTTGACAGGGCATCTGGAGTAAACACAGACACGTCAGAATCTGTGCATTGATGTTTTTTTTGGGAAAGCCTTTTTTGTTGTTTTGATATTTGCGCAGCATATTTCGGAGGGGAAACTTTTCACCACTTGAAAAACCTTCCAAATCACAGCTGGCGTGTTGGGGATAATCTTTTCAATTACCCGCGCCTCTGTTTTACGAGTGTGATGGGCTCGTAGCCCTCTGATTCCCCCGCACCTGAAACGCGCGTGTGTGTGCCGTTGTTGACAATGAGAGGTAAACAAGAAGGTGGTGTTGGGGGGGAGGGGGGGGGACTCACCAAATCCTCCAGAGGCCTATAGAGGGGAAGCCACACAGCCCAAACTCCTTTTCACTCCTCAGCTGTGAAACGGCGGCTGCTTTTAAGGCTGTGCTCAGGAGAGACTGACAGCAATTACAGCTTTCTCTTCCTCTTTCTTTCCTCTCTCTCTCTCTTTCTCTCTCTCTCTCTCTCCCTCTCTCTCTCAGCTAGGCGAGAGCCACTCGATGGGAAACCACCAGAAAGGAATGAAACCCTCCTCCTCCTCCTCCTCCATCTTCTCAGAAAGAGACATTTACCTCCAGCTCTCGGTGCGGCGATGATTGTTTACCCTGAGTGATGTGCTATTATGACAGTTCAACAAATCAATGTTACACAGGTTTTCGTGGCAAATGGTGGAATTTTAGAGTAATCCCATGTAAATTATTAATCCTTTCAGGGTGGGGGCGGGGGGTGGAGATGTAGGGGTGGGGGGTGGGGGGTGAAGTTGCAACAGAGAGGCATGCAGCACAGCTCTTACACACTCCAACCTGACAGTTGCACTGCTGTGCCCCAAAACGTTTGACAGCCTGTGCTCTACTTTAGATTTGTTGAGGAGACATTGGGGCCGAGCGCAAGTCGGATTCAAAGGCTGATCTGAGATCGTTGCCATGTCTCTTGCACATCATCTGTAATGGTTGCTTTTGCCGGACTGCCTGGCAATAAAACACAGGCCCCCCTCCCCAAAAAAAGAGAAGCAATTTCACCCATTGAATGTTTAATCTACGCTCCCTGCATCAGCCTGGTGTGTCTCGCACACGAAGCGGCGGCGGGTCATTTCCTTTTTGTATCATTTATCATGCGTCTTCGCAATCTCAGAGATGATTCCTCTGGCACTTTTATTGGTCGAAGAACGTCGAGGGTCCATGAAAGCGGATATAAGGAGCACGGCGAGTGAAAACACATAAGAATGACTCACTGACAGCTCATAACCATTTTGAAACTAGAAATAGATCCACGGTAACTGCTGAGGTGTGTTTGCCTCCATTTTCCTCTACTTTCCCTCCGCCTCCTCCTCCTCCTCCCCTCCCCCTTGGTGGTCAGTGCAAGGATCACGAGGTGAAGCAGAATCAGAGTGGTACACATATTACTCTCTGTCTCCCCCCATTCTCTTCTCCCGGTGGTTGACAGGGCCTGTCTGGCCTAACCTGGGTGGAAAGTGACTCTAATTGTCATCTCCACAGACAAGGTTCTGCTGCCATCCTGGAGGCACAGGCAAAATATACTTAGCTACTTTATCATATGGACAGAAACCCCAAGCACCGAGGCACCTTATTGGCATAGACTTTTATGCAAAGATAGACTTTTTTGAATTGGCAGGTCACGTCACCCGCTGCTTAGCATGCATACATAATGAGAATAAAAGCTTTTTAGGCCCTGGCTGAGGCGCGAGCATCTGACAGGTAGGGTTTGGGAGTTCAAGGGAATGTATATATTCCCTGCCTCATCTCCTGGACCTGGGCTGGTTATAGATGATTGTGTTAGCCCGGAGTAGAGCATTTTACCAAATGTTCAGTGTTCGATGGCATTAGCTTGAGGCCGATGCTGTGTCATCTGAACTGTAGTGTACACAGTCCCCACCTAATGGAAGCTATCAGAGCTGAATGTTTGTGTTATCGTAGATAAGAAAGACATTCTGAGCAAACCACGAGAAGGACCGTGACAATATGGGTCAGAAACATATCCAGAACATTATTTAGATCCTTTTTTTTTACAGTTGCCTTGAGCTAAATGTTAACGTCAGCATGCTAACATGCAGCGCATTGACGGTGTTAATGTGCTGATGTTGCAGGTAATGTAACCATCTTGGTTGGCATGTTAGCATGCTAATATTTTGGTAATTAGGACCAAAAATAAATTAGTTAGAGGTGCTAAATTCCCCTACACGGCTCTCAACTGAGCCGGCGGCTAGGAGCTGACGGTGCTAGCGGCGCTAACAGCACAAACGACGGAAACTGTGCTGACAGAGTGAACACTGTTTATCTGAGGGGGTAGGTTAGCAGCGCTAACCGGTTAGCAGCGCAAACTGCCATATGAGCCAGCCAGTGGGGCACGCTCACGTGCACTAAAAAAGATGTGAGGCCGGCCCAGCTATGTCTAAAAAGGAAGGAGAAGCTCGGATTACAACACTCACAAAGGGAGAGCGACTTCGTTCTCAGCTGAGGTAGACATTACTGACTGTGACTATCGTACAGAGAACCTTTAAGTTTTTGTTTTGCAGGTGTATTGCAAAGTATTGGACAAATCAAAATTCTACCTGATGAGGTCACAAGGGGAAAAGTCAGGGGATCCCCAAAGTGAATACAGTTCATCCTGTGGGGAACACCAATGTCTCTACCAAATTACATAGCAATCCTTCCAATAGCTCTGAAATTATTTCACTCAAAACCGGAAAAGGACAAATCCACCAGAGTTATAGACTTCATCCTCTGGGGACCATGAATATGTGAATAGGCTGACATTGATACCCCCTCGAGCCACGCTGCTAAAACAGCTTTAGATAAAAAAAAAGTTTTGACATGTAGTACACCCAACAAAATGAAGTATGATCACATTTGTTTCAGCAACAAAAAACACCTTTTGACTAGCTTGTTTCCTTTATTTATTTTTTTCCCACTTTTTTCTTCAGATTTCAGCTGTTACTCCCCCTTCCCCCCAAAGGTGAAATTACCCTGCTTTTGTATGAGGCACAGTCAGCCTTTGAATGCAGCCTGCAAATGCCCGTGGGCCCATAAATGTGCTCTGAGAGGGAAAGAGAAAGTTAAGCTGTCCTATTGAATTGATTGAGCATTCATGAAACTAAAGCGTGCCCTCCCTCCCGCCCCCTCGCATGTGGAAATGACTTCCAGACATCTCCAAACGTCCCGTATGGAACACAGCCGTGAGGATCCCTACCTTACAGTCAGGTGCTGAGCTGTTGCCCCGCAGGCACAATTCAATTGTTACATCTCTTATGAGTCGAGCGGGAGGGGTTCGTTTTTTACCACTTACACATGCATGCTTTTTGACTTTATTGAAATAATTGCGCAATTATTTTACACGGCATCTTATTTTGTAATCATACTATGCTCAACTGCTCATAGTTAGCATAAATAAGGGCTAAAGGAGCAAGATGACCCCCTCCCCCCCAAAAAAGAGAAAATGTAACAAACCATTTTAAATTCTTAGTTTCTCTACATCAAGTCTTCATTATTTGGTAATCGTTTAGGAATGTTACAGGCGCACACTTTATTGACTTATTCCACTTTTATGTGGCTTTCTCCATTGCACTTTTATGTATCTAATCAAAATGCTTATTACTTTTGCCTGACAACGCACTCAAACAGAATACATTCCAAGGGGATCTCATTTTATGTCAATGTCTGTATACTGTCAGCCTCAAAAGTGGCAATATTGAAAGCAATTTTCTATGTGTTTAAGAGACAGTCAAACAATCTCTGGGAGAAGAACTAATCAACATGCATGCAGCACAATCAATAAAAAGCGAGAGAAGTTGGGTGATTGGGCCGATATGATGAGTTACACCAATTCTTCTTTCTCCTCCATATTAATGTGTATGTGCTTCTACATTCCGGCGTGGGCGTGGGCGTGCGCGTTGTTAAGTGAGTGCATGCAGTGTGTGTCATCACGGCGCATTATATCAGCACAGAGCCCCGTGCCCCGGCATGCGGGCCCACCGACAGACGACATCATGTCCCTCCATTAAACCGTGAGACATGTTCCACCCAAGGTTACAGTCCCAACCGGCGAACAACAACTGCTCAGACAGCCGTGAGACCAAATCATTATTTGGCAGTGGTAGCGAAAACCATGTCAGGGCGAAGCCCCCGACATCCTGCTTTCCTAGTCACATTTTAATCATCCGCAATTAGTTTTGTTTTAATAACACTCACAATTAAAGGTCCTCCTGTTTGCATAATTCATGACACAGCAGCGCCGATGTCAGAAATCAAAATGCAACAAATTAGAAATAACAAGTTTGAGACAGTGTGATTCAATTAAGATCCGGGGGAAACATTGGGCCATGCATAATTGAGGGGCCGGCAAGGCAAGACTCATGTCAGGCCTGTCAGCCCTGCTGCAGCTATTGGATTTGGCCTGTCACACACACTCAAATCAGCCCAGTAAAAATTACAGGTTACATTGATTTCTTGTTTTTGTTTGTGAGTGCTTGGGAGTGTGCAGGCGCTCGCTAATGTGCGTGTGTGTGTGTGGGGTTGGTGGGGGGTGGATGTCCTTCTCGACACTCAAATGTGTGTGTCTGTGTGTGTTTGTGTCTGTGCCGGGTGCGCTCACATGTGGCAGCGCTGGAGGAGCAGGATGTAAATCAGAGAGAGAGAGAGAGAGAGAGAGAGAGAGAGAGAGAGCTGCAGTCATATCTGGAGCTCTCCAACTTTGCAGGTCGATGTCCCATCAGGTGTTGAGTGGAGCTGAGGCCAACGCAGCTAGCAAACCGCACGGTTACAGTTTGAGCAAAAATCATCAGCGCTAGCGCCTCACGTTCAACATGTAGACCGCAATTCGCGTGGACCTCGCTTGTGTGTGCATCTGTGTGCAAGTGTACTGTACTTAATCTCCGGATACAGCATGATTGAGGCTTTGAAGGTACCTCGCAGGGTTGCAGATGTCGCGTCTGTTCACCACGTTACACATCAGCTGCAATAACAAACAAATGAGCTGTGGCTCGCTGAGGGGCTGATAAGACCCAGCACATGGTAGATTTATATTTCAAGTTCTACTCTGTATTTTGGGTTTTTGTCGCGGTGTCATAGATGTTATTAAAAGACTCATGAGGTGGGTGTATTTCTGCTCATGTGTCTTTGTACAGCTCTAATTGCAGTTTTGAAAAGAAGAGTCAACTGGTCATTTTGGTGAGATTAGAACAGATCTAGACAAAATGACTGCTGACCTACAAAGAATTAATCGTAGCCAGCTCTCCTTCTCCACAAACGGCCCGAGTTTTGTGCAAAAGAAACGAGAGTGTCAGGCGCTAAATGTGCCCTATGTTATGAAACACTTACAGGGTTTTAATTATCACACAATTTTCAGGGCTCGTTGAAAGCGGAGGAAATGGAATAACTTCTTTACGAGTTTGCAAAAAAGCCCTAATGCTCATTTAATTAAACAATCGTAACCGCATCTCATAAAGTGCTCGGAGTTAATAAGATTTCCAAAAGCGAACCCACATTCACGCAGAGTGCTGCCATGCTTCGGAAAGTCTGCTTTGCTCTGAAATGCTGTTTGCCAAACTGAGGAAGAGCTGTGGGCAAATGACGCGACGGAGTTCAGTTTCACACGTGTACTTGGTGATTTAGAAAGTGTCACACTTTGCTTTTCGGGTCATCTATATTTGCCATCTGACAACTGAGGGAATCAGAGCCACATGAGCACGTCCATCGAAACACTGAAGTGTTTTTTTTTATCTGGACATTGCTGAACGGCTGCAAGAGCAGGAAGGAAACACGTGTTGGTAAACTACCAGACGCAGCCACACTTTGCCTTCAGAATCAGTCATTTCTGACTGAATAATCACTAATGACCGAGGACCAATAGCTCCCCGAAGCATCACCTCAATCTCTCCTGTGACTGGCTAATTGTAGCCAGACACGCTAACCTCCCTGTGGCCCGTGTCCTGGCTGTAACCCTGGCACTTATCTTTCACAAACTCGGGCTCTCGCTCCTCTCTTCTCTTACTGTTTTATCAGCCTCCTCCAAATTAGCCCACCCCCGTTCTCTCCCTCCCTTTCTTTTGCATCCACTCCTCCCACCATCTCGGCTTGGCTACGACGACATATGGGAAACTTTTTCAGGCTGATTGCTCCAATCAAAGGGAAGTTATGTAGCTGCCATTTATCGCTGCTGTTGCGAACCGGCAAGCAGCCGTGACGCTGAGGCTCTCGGCGGAGCCCTCTTTTCTCTTGCTGCCTGTTCTGAGACCAAACGTATCCATCAGATCCGGTTTGGACTCCTCCAATTGTTCCAACCGCCGAGGCTGCACAGTGAGTCCAAACCCCTGATAGACAGCCGGATATCTCCATAAACTGCGTGGTTCAAAACAATGCCATGCCAACTTAAAGCAAGAGTGGTTTGCGCGCTCAGTTAATTTAGAGTCGAACAGAAACGAGAGGGTTGAGGACGGGGGGAAATGGGGGTGGGCAAAAAAAAGTGCGAGGAAAAAAAAGAGAAATAAAAAACGCGTTCCTGCGAGAGGCAATTTTACATTACATTAATGCAGTTGGTTTGGGTTCAACAAAAGGGGGACTTGGCCTGAGGAGCCGAGCGGAGAGGGGAATTAGAGCATTTAGCCATCTCCAGACACAGGAGAGAAATGAGCCTTGTGGCCTTTGTGTTATCTAATCTCGTTTGCATTTCCTTTCAGCGTCATGAAAGAGAAATGTAATAGGGGCCTGATTGTGTTTGTTTGGTGAAATTCTCATTTAGGGGCTGCTGTGGCTATGTGCCTCCACGTATAATTCTCTCTTTTTGTGTGTGTGTACTACTCGCATGGTTGTGTGTATAGTTTGTGGAGTGCTTTGAGATGATGAACAAAAAAAAAAAATGTGGCTTTAAAAAGCGGAAGACTACATGGAAGCCAAGAAAATAAAAAAACGAGGGTGAACTTCTTCCTCTGACGTGTGAGCGGCCCGGTTCACGGCTCTGAGTGATTGACTAGCGGAAGGGAAGCGCCGGCCGGATGACAAAAGAGACGGGAAATGGACATGGAGTGGATCTGACATGATGGGTGCCAATGCCCCCATTGATCAGCAGCATTGGCACCCCTCCCAGAACCCCCGGAAGGTGGGGTTGGAGTAGGCAGGCAGCTGAAGGTCACAGCTCGCTGTCACAGCACTGTCCAATCACATTACACGTCGAGCCGTCTGAGAAGCTGCTCGCCTTGCTCACATGATGGACAGATGACAATCATCCCCACCCCCTCCCCTCCCCCCAGCTCTTATGTTTCGCTCAGTCTCCTCATCTTTGCGATGCATCCGCTTTCGCGATTTTTTTTTTTGTTCCCATTTATATCTTAAAAAGTGTCAAACCATATTGTGGATAAAAAAAAAAAAGTGTCAAGCTATAACACTTTCAGTATCAAAACTTTCACAAACTTAATGGTGATTAATGATTGCAGTTTGTTTTCAAGCGTCGCCAATTTTCGAATTTTTTCGGCCCCGCAATTGCACAGAGCTGCTGATTTATAGCCAGGGGTCAGTCAGAGGAGGTGTTTGTGCTGGTGCGCCAATGGGCTCTTTGTGTTTCTGATGAGGGGAGAGGATGGAAAGGTGATTTAGGTAGACAGGCGGGCCTGCTTCTTCTCAGTGCAAACCTCCGGCAGACAGGCCATTAACAGAGGTGACAGGGAAAAGCAGTGGCAAGTCGCTTTGATTCTGATTTACACCCGTGCTGAAAAAAAACCCCAAACAAATTAGAGGAACAAAATAATACACAGCGAGAAATAAATCACATTAATGATTAGTCTTTGAACGACAGTCAGACATGAAAAGCGAGTGGTGGCGGGGGCATCTGGAAGCAGAGGATGGCGGATTATGAGATGATATTAGGAGCCGTCTTCAGAGGAAGGCTGAGAACAATCAGGCACCAGCGGTAACGAGTAGAAGGTCTTTGTTCTTCTCTACACTCGGCAACTAACATGTTGTTATTCAAGTCAACAGCCACTAGAAGCTCGTTAGCGGGGCCGAGCAGCGTACTGCTCATGAGCTGACAAACGGATAAAATTCATTGAGAGGAAATGCAGTAAATGTAGCTCCCGGAGCCTTTTCTTTTTTTTTTTTTGCCACACAAAATACATGAAATGTTGGAATTCATAAACGACATGTAGATTACGTATGAAGTGACCAATAACAAACAGCGAGGACTATAACACATGCACTTTTCATGCCATTAGCAGTGCTTTTGTGAAGACATACAGCACAATTTCTTCATCAGAAAAAAAAAGAACATAGGTGTGATTATCACTACAACTGCTATAGCTCAGATAGGAATTGCTTTACTGTATCTTAGCAATTTTTTTTGCTGCTATTTTATTGCTCTGAATAGCACCTTTAATGTTCCAGTGTTGTCACAGTGAATGTTACAAATAATGTGGGAACACTTAAATGTAAAATCAGTAATTGATACACCTCAAACTCTCCCTTCGCATGCTAACACATGCTAATTAGCAATAAACACAAAGTACAGCCGAGAATGTCACGTGTTTGGTCATAAACCAAAGTATTGGACAAATTGAAATTTGAGCTGATGATGTCGCTGCGTGAAAAGTTAAGGGATCACCTAAAACAGCAGGCTTCCTCCTCTGGGGACCATGAATATCTGTAAAATGCCTGTAAATGTATCAAAAATTTAATGGCAATCCATCCAATAGGTTTTGAGATATTTCAGTCTTGACCAAGGGGGGGTGGGCTGACCAACGTTGCCGTCCTTAGAGTCACACCACTAGCTTGAATACTAGTATAAGATCGGTACTCTGCATCACTTTGGGATCAGTGCTTTCCTCATCATAATGCACGCTTCAATTAAAATGTTACTCAGAGAGTACCACCAACCTCCTGCACGTCTGACCCCGCCGATAGAATGTCGCCGCGCTAATCGCCGCGCGCCACTAAATGAACCGGTCCGAGCAGCTCGCAGCTCGCTGCGCTGTGGTCCCCCGGTGAATTCCAGATGACAGCACTAATGGATGATCCTGTGATGCAATCATCTCTATCCCCGCTGCCTTGTTCAGCAGATGGGCCGCATTTCGCATTCAGACCTCTGAGATTGAGCGCTCCTTAATACAGACATGCAAAAGTCATTACACTTCTTATGTACATACTCCTGCAGGATATCCACAGTGATTACATAATTCTATTTAATTTAGGGGGAAAATAGCCCCCAAATACTTTCCTGCAATCACACTTGACAGTTGGTCTAGAAGGGGAAGCCGAGCTTGTCTCCGTCTTTTGAGTGCATGCGCGAACGTCGACTCGCGGCGCTCTGAAAGAGACGTCAACGTCCTTTATCAATCTGCACTCTAACAACTGTGCAAACACAATTAACCACAACATCAGTAACACAGACCACTAATGAGGCCCTGACATGTGCCATATAAGCCTCCCGGCTTGTCTTACATGACGTTTCAAAAGCTCACTTTGCGGCTGGCTGGATTCAAGGCCTGACTATCTCAAGATATCTCTAATGTGGAGCAAAACATAATTTTTTTTTTTGGACCATCTTGAAAGACTAGCCAGACAGGGAAACAGCTACTCAGATCATATTGGCTAAGAATATGTAATTTCTTTTTTGTCTCCACCTCCTATCCATTCAGTCAGCAGTTTTTCTCCCAGTGGGCATTTCAAATATACAAAGTCAGACCCGAGCAGTTCTCCTCCGCGTTCACAGACACATGCCCGTGACATCACGAGCTGAGAGTTTTTTTTTCATTCTTATATCAGTACCCACTCGGCAGTGTTTCAGAGACACGGGAGACAGCTTTACCGTCAGCTTTGTTTTCACAATCGATTAAACAATGAATCTGCTGATCTGCTGGTGTAACTTTTGCCGCTTGTAAACACCATGTTCCACTGACAGACATCACTTCTCATCATTCTTCATCTGCAGGCACTGTTTAAAAAAAAAGAAAAGGTCTGCAACTGGCAGACACTAAGAGGCAGCTGTCATTTGACAAATACCTCAGTTGGGCTTGCAAGGCTGTTTACACTCAGTCTCCAATTTATTAGGTACACCGAGCTAAAACTAATGCAGTCTAATACAACAGTCCTGCACAAATTCATAGAGGGTAAAATTATCAGCTTTTGTTATACTGACAGGTGTTTCTATTATTTAGTCCACCCCCTTTTAAGCAATGGGGGCAGGTAACTAAGTAAGTGAGGCGGACACCTCTCTTAACAAAGGTAAAACAATGATTCTGTTCACGCTCAAACAGTACCTTATTGCATCAGCTATTAGTCTAATTATTCTCCGGCAGATCTGAAATCAGTTGTTGAATCGTAAGAGAATAAGCTGCCTCTTATCTTTTGGTAAAATAACAGTGTTTAAACACTACACCATCCGGTAAAGTGGCAGATAGCCATAGAGTGTCGGCAGAAAACACCAGTATCGTGATTCCGTTTCTCCAACGAGAACCCCTGAACAAGCTTTCCACGAGGTAATTACATCGAGGAACCAAAGCCGAACCAAAGCCCGGAAGCCGGAAGTGTTGAGGGACCTAACCCCGCTGTCTGTATCTGCACGGATCACAAGCGATGCACTCCTCCCTGTCACTGACTCGCCCGCGTGTCATCCCGCTCAAGCCTCCAGTCCATCAGTATAGCCGGGCAGCCTACAGCAGTGTCAGCCCTCCCTGGGGAGCAGGGTAACAGAATCCCAGGCTTATACAGACATCCACACAAAGGACAGGCCTGCACTGGCAGGTGGCCCCCGCATAGATAAGTGTGTTTTCTGGGGGGGGCGGGGGGGGACTGAAGGAAAGACTGCTCACTTACAGCGCCTGTTCCTCTTCGGAGGGATGACGCCTCCTGTGGCTGAGACAACACAAGTGAGGCGTTATGCGATAGACAAGATTATCTGTTCATGTCTTTGTTAATGCATAACTACCCCCCCCCACCCCCCAATAAAACAGCCCTCTGCACACACTCCTTAACACAGTAAGGGGCTACAATTTCCTCTCTTATTCTTGACCTTTGGAGAAGGCCCAAGTTATAAATAAACTTAAAAATAATACTCATCATCACAATAGAATAATTGACCCTTTGCTAAGCTCTGTGCCCCTTAGTTACTGTTGCTATATATATCTATATATAGATATATACGGTTGTTATATATATATATCGATATATGTTTTGCCTGTTTTTCTGAATTAACAAGATTTTTATCTCAGAATTATGAGAAAAAGTTTGCTAAAAAGAAATTTCATCTCTTTTTATTCTGAATTAGTGAAATGCATTTAAATCTCAAGAGAGGCTCTCATTTACTTGCCAGCTTTATTTCATGGGAGCAAACTCTTTTTAGTTAAATCTAGTTTCATTTTGGCTTGAGTTTGAGACATTGGAAGATTGGGAGCCTACTTGTGTCTTTAGGTAATATAAATGGTTTAGTTGTTAGTTTGTCCACGTTGGCACCTCAGGACCGTTCTGATCTGATGGACGTGGTGCTGTTTCTCCAGCGTCAGGTAAACTGGTGCAGCATGCTTCACGGATATAAGATGATGCATCTGATGAAATCAAACCTTTAATACAAATCTGTGTTGACCCCGTACTTAAAATCATATAGCACTCTTGAAGGGTCAAGCCAGGTAATTTAGCTCAGAACTTTGAGATGGAGAGGCGGGAGCCAACATAATCCAACCCTGATAATTCAGAAAAATAGAACATAATTTAAAACTTCTCAGAATATCCAAGATAATTATTTTGTTAATTAAGGAATGACAGGGATAATGTGTTTCATTTTCAAATGAATGCGTTTGTGTTTCTATTTGTGTAAATTTGATAAAAAAAGACTTTGAAACACTTTAGATATGGCGTCTGTGCTCACCGCTTCGGAATGCATTAAGCTGGATGGACCTGCCGTGCCCAGTTACGGTTGCTAAGCTGTGATTGGACGATCCTTTGTTGTGGGAGAGACTGTCAACTAATAGTGAAGTGGGAGGAGCTATTTTGGGTGCCCTTGGCTCAGAAGTCAAAATTCCTTTTGCCACAGACCTTGCTATATGACTTCTAGGACTGGCATGAAACTATATATCAATATTAAGCAACTGACACAATATCTGGTTATTTGATACAAAGTTGAAGGTACAAGCCTGCAGAGATAAAAAAACGTAAGGTGAGAAATTAACTACGACTCCCACGGCGCATTTTGGTAAGAGACATCCAATCACAGGGCAAAATATGATTCTGTTATGCGGTTATTCTGCAGCCGAAGTCAAACTGCTTTGGGATTCTCTGTCAGTTTTGGAGGATCCGTCGACTATGTTTCTGATTTGTTCCAAACTGCAACGACGAAGCGTTCTCTAACTCGTGCCTCTCAATATCAACTGTGTACGATGGGAAAGTCTGAGCCATACACCATAACAAACAGAAACATCATGATTGATCAGAAACAAATTTAAATATTTAAAACAGGTGGCCAACACATAAACCCTCAGGATTGTTATCCCGATTGAGAGTCACGTTTTTCTATGCTGACATGGAAGATGTCATTAGAAGAGAAAAATGTCCCTTCTTTGCCACTGTACCCCCTTCAGTCCTGACAGCAGAATTTGCTATTTTGCTAGTAGCAAGGTACACAAATAACACAGAGGTGCATTTATGGTATTTGTATAATCCGTGAAGTGAAAATTACGCGCCGTTTAGATGAAAGGCAATTAGACAATTACGGCTAATGAGGCCAATCCTTTTCTTTCACCCCCGAAAGAGTCCACGGACTAATCATCAAATTAAAGAATGCTCCTTTTCTCCCCCTGACCCCGCGCTGTCGTAAAGGGGAGGGCGCTCTGGGAAAGGCAAACATTGGTCTACTCTGTGGAAGCCGAGGCTGGAGAACAGGCAGGCAGCGTTTAGAAAGTGATGGGTGTATTAATCACAGCTTAAGTTAAGACAGCTTTATGGTCTGCATGGCAGGCACACACACACACACATACCTACACCCACATACACACACACACATAGGAGCCTATACAGACACTCTGCTCCTCAGCCCGTCATACATCATATAGGACTGCACCAAACGGGGCCACCAGACAAACAGGAAACGTGGTTGTACCCACAGGAAGTGGGCACGCTCCGACGACGAGCAGACCCCGCTGGGGAAACTTCCTACTTCAGGGAGGTTAAAGGTCTCAAAGAAAAATTCACCTGACACACATGCACCAAGACTCTATTAGATTCTAAATGAACCATAATCCACTAAATGAACATCATGCTGTATTGAAGAAGACTTGAAACTAGCGGTTGAAACAATAAATGTATTTTCACAATGTTTACTGAGGGAATAAATCATGTGAGAAATCATTTTCTCATAGACTTCTATACAATCGGACTTCTTTTTGCAACCAGAGGAGTCTCCCCCTGCTGGCCAGTACAGAGAATGCATGTTTTAAGACACTTCCAAATTGGCTAACTATGTCAATTGTCCTTGACTCAGGATTCCTCTCCTCTGCTCGCGAAAAAAAAAGAAGAAACTTGCCGATGCTGACTAATCAAACAAACAACAGCGTCCGTTTTCTCTCTTCGTTCTTGGAAAGCCGATCAGGCCCAATGGGAGACCGGGGGAAAAGGTTTCCCAGTGTCCCCCTTACATGTTTGCTGCCAAGTGGTCCAGCTCCTTTAATGGTACAGACGGTTTAGCCCTAAAACAGCTCTCCAAAAACTTTCACGGTCTGTTAATATCATCCCTCATTTAACTCAGACTTAACTCAGACCATACAGTGCCCCCTCCCCCCCCACCCCACCCCCCCCCCCTGTATCTTTCACTCTTCTGCTGGCTTGAACTACAGCTGCACCTACTGGCAACAGAGAGGCACTCTGCAGTGCAGCTCCCATATCTCTGCTGTTCACCTACTGGATGATATTCCACCCAGGATGACCAGAGTAAATGGACAGCGCATGTAGCGTGTCATTTTGCAAGTAACTCTCCCTCGTGAGTGTTTAAAACGACCATAAAAATCCAAATAAAATCACACCTTTTGACACGGGGAGCTGGAAGCATCACACAGCTATCACGTTTCTCCCGGCGCAGCTAACAAGCGTCAACTTAACTGCGGCTTTTTTTTCTCTTTCTTTTTTCATCCCCCCCCCACCCCCCCGCCCCCAACTCTGCTGTGCTTTCTCCATCAAACGCAGAGCCGTGTCTTCCTCTGCCACCCATTTTACACTTTGAAACCGTGTGAAGGTCAGGGTTCAAAGGTTAAAGAGAAGTTCTTTTTTCACACTCCCACGCTTGCCCCTCGCTTCACAGAGCGACGCTACAGGTGCAGGGTGTCTCTGAAACAAGACCTTTGCGAGGTAAAAAAAAAAAAACACACACACACCCCTAATTGTTCCCTGCTTTGTGCCAACGACCGACCAAAACACTCCTTGTTATTACATCTTCGCACAGTATTTTTCCAGTCGACAGAGGGGTCGGTGGGAGTTGACAGTAACTCCTCCTGTCACCTGCTTTCATATGGCAGGGGTGTTGGTGTATGGTGAGAGACTCCAGCTGACACCCTTGACATGGCTGGACCTAATGAGGACTGATGGGAGCCTGTCAGTGGAGTGACACATTAAGCGGCTTTGTCACAGATCAGCCGTTGAGTTTTATGCAAAACCAGGCCTTCGCTCTAAGATGACCTTCCGAAGTTCACCAGAAGTCCTGCAGACGCAGAGCTGAGGTTTCATTTCTTCAAACTTTTTGGATGCAGAGATTGTGGAGTCAATCGCACACAGGGCACGCATGCAAAGTTACAAACGGAGTCTCTCTCGCTCGCACACTTTCCTCCAAATTTCACCGGAGAAAGTTCAACTGCAGGGTAAAGCGTATGATTTTTAAGTACTGAGAAGTCATTAGAGTTTGGACTCAGAAAGCCAGCACTGCTTCACACATCCCCCTTGTGAATACAAATACTTGAAAAACACTGACTGCGAAGTGAGTTTGTTAAGGTAAACAGAAAAAAAAGCGATTTGGTTTGCATGAGTAAAAGCTTTGGGTAAAAGCTCCGTGGCCTTGCTTCGGCTGTGGGAGTTGGGATGATGAAAACTCTTCGAGGAGCCAACACAAGGAGAAAAGAAAGAGGATGAATGAGGATGGCTTTTGTCTCGGTGGATTCTGTATATATTTTCTTTAGAAAAATAAACAAAACTAAAGTATTACATATTCAGCTACTGCCTCTGTGTCTCGGAAATATAATGACTTGACACAGCAACTTTTTATTAAATCTTAGATTTCACTAAAATGGTGTATTTTAGGTGTGTGTTTCCAACACGTTCTCGGTCTAACAAATGTCAAATATCGCAGCTTGGTCACTGCTCCTGAGCTTCAAACTACGACGCTCTACATACTCTATCCTTCTAGCGTGGGTTTTGGATGCGTCATGGACGGCGTGTCCCTGTGTGTTTTCTACCTGTATAGTGTCTCTTCAAAATAAACTTCTGCCTTGACTAACGACTCACGTGACTAACGACTCACAGAACATGAACAGTGGTCTCATGGGTGAAAGTCCTGTGTTTGTTTGACCCATCCACCTCCACTCCCACTTGCCCTGTTTAGCCTGTCTTGCTGTGTATACAATCTCAGTTGCTCTGAGGCTACATCCACACTAATGTCTCCGTCCACACGGGCGTTTTTGAGCATCGTTTTCGAAATGATCTCCGTCCACACGGCAACCTTTGTAAATGCATATCACATGACCATGCACATACACTGGGCATGCTCGTGACGGTGTGAACAGGAAGCAGATTTTCTACACAATGCTGTTGGTTTAGTTGCAGAAAATACTGCGGAGGAAGGACGGCAATGGCGAAAGGAGGGACCAGAGATTTCTTTGCTTGGAACGACGACGAGGTCGAACTGTCGCTGGTATACCCGGCTGTTTGTTGTCTTCAGGAAAAGGGTCATGTGATAGGGGCATGACGAATCAGGGAAGGACAATTCGTGACCGCTCAGACCCAATCAAGTAGCGAACGCGGGCGTCTACATCATCGTTTCCAAACTTCTCCGTTTACGCCCGTCCACACGAGGACGTGACCCCGGAGCTTTCACACTTATCCGTCCTTGGGAGCGTTTCCAAACTGGAAACGTGGAAGTGTGGACATGGCCTGAGTGTGTAACAATGACGCAGGTGTGTTTACATTGGAGTTAGTATCGAGCCTGGTGCGCCGCACACACACACATGTGGAGTGAGAGCGGGTTTCAGTGGAAATACAAGCAGGGATCACATCTAACAATCTACAAACAAATTTGGGAATCAAATGTTGACTCATCAAACACTAAAGTTACTATTTACTTGACATATTTAGAGCATATTTGTAGCAATTTATCAAGTGCAGATGTTAACTTTTTAAACACAGGCCTCCTCAGTTTCATGGTAGTCCCTTAACGTCATAATTCTTAAACATCACTCCATTTAAACTGGGAACGAGGGGGCTCCATGCTGGAACTCTCCAAAATAGTCATATATCCCACGTCAAGACTAACATGAAGTCGTTTGCTCATTTGTCTGAATTGTTAGAACAATTTGTGCGAATGTGCTTTTATTCCTCCCCAGTGGTCCATAAATCACAAACAGCTCTTTGTGGCCCGGCAACATACTTTGTTTCCTTTTGTTTATCCCACTTTAGTCACTCAAAGCTTGATTCATAGTGAGACAAATCTTGCTTGCAGAATTTGTCATGGAGTCAGTTTGAATATACTTTGTGCAGTAAATTTCCTTTTAAACTGATTCCTCAAAGCTACCACCAGTCGGATTTGAAACTGCATGACTTTGCTGGCGACTCGGGTCCTTCAGACGGGTCTGACCCTCATCAACTACTGCAGACTGCGGAGAGAACACAAACTATGCAGAGTATTCATCCACGTTAAATGCCATTGTTGTTCTGAGAGAAACTCTGCTCTACAGCAATGTTTATTCAGAAAGTGAATTCAACCCGGCACCCGATGCCTGCGAATGGCTGCTGAAGTCATTTACAGTATGACCATGTCAGTCAAACGCTCGCCTACCCAGCAGAGAGGAGAAAAGACAAATCTCTCACAGATTTGACTTATATTGATTAACTATAAAATGTACATACCTGTGCCATACACAACATGTTGACACACTGTGCAGTCAAAAACATATGCTTATATCCCACTTTTTTTAATGATTGTTGTAATTGCTTTGGGTTCCACTAGCATTTTGCTAATGAGCAGACAAAGCACATGCAGTGGAAGGAAAAATGGAAGAAGAGGAGTAGAATGGTCTTTAAGCCAAATGCACAAAACAATTGTTCACTAATTAAGTAATTAAAATAACTTGATTTGCTCTAACTGTGATGTTTTTTTTTCTTCCCATGTCAATATTTAACTAGATAGATAAATTCATAAAGCCTGTTGACAGGCTCATGAAATGTCTCTCTGGAAAAATATTTCTGAGTTTCTTAATGCTGATTATTGTAGAATTATAGGAACCGAATGGCCTGGCTATAAGCCCGTTCAGAACTTGCAGATGTGCGCACAAATAGTTTTTCTAAAGTAGTCAGTCAGTCCTCTTCTAGGTTTTGGGGAAGCTCCTTTCTTGTGCAATAAATCAGTCTGCACAGTTGGCAAGAAATTAAATTGGTAACATTTCGGTACAGCTGTTATTGTCTAGCATAATGCAATACATATATGTTCATTGGCAAATTATGTATTGAGGTAAAAATGGGGGCTTTAATTATTCACCTGGCAACGGAAATGAACAAAAGAAGTGTTCACTTTCTTATAGTTTGAATGGCAAATTAAAAAAGTGTAGGGTTATTAAAGTATAAAGAAAAACTGCCATGCATTATTGCAAAATTTAAGGAGAATTATTTGGCAACATATTCCACTTCACTTCACTTGCACTTTGTTATCTGGCAAAGTCAATAACACTCTGTCCTCGCTGATGTCACACTGATTCCAGCCTGTGTTCGGTGTTCAGACAGGAGACAGAAAGCCTCAGGATCTTATTTTTTTTCCGTCTCCAAGAGCAGACAAATTTGAATCGTTCCTCTCTCCGAGCACATGCATGTGTGCGTCGGCGTGTCTGTGTGTGTGAGACACAAAGGGAGAGAGCGAGTGAGAGAGAGAGAGAGAGAGAGAGAGAGAACTATTTCAGCTTAGCAGCATGAGTGGGAAAACAATTGTTCCTGACTGATTTTCCCCTAACCCCATAATGAAGCCCATGTGTACGACCGGCCTTTCAACAAGCTGCAAATCTGTGCCCGGCCCACTCCCCACTTGATTAAAGCAACAGCCACTCACCTGCTCCTCATTAGCCTGGACCGAGAACAGACCCCGGCCAAATAAGTTAGCACCTGTATGTTCCGATTCCGCATGCCTTCTGCGTGTATGTAATATCTGTGTGCATTAAGCTGACAGCCTCATAAATGATGGGGTGGATTTAGCCGCGGCGATGCCGCTGCTGCTGTGTTGCGAGGGGGATGAAGAGAGATGCATGTGTGGAAGCCAAAGGGCCACGGGTGGAGAAATAGCAGCGACGTGTTCTGTGCTTTTTGGGGTCTGTGGAGATAGATGAGGGACTGGGGCTTGGAAACACTCATTAGCCATAATCAGGGTCCCTAAAGGAGAGCAGATGGTGGCAGGGAGGAAAGAAAATAAGAATTGCTTCACTATACCTATAAAAATGGACGTGAATGGATGCGAAAAAACACACACACACAAGATGACCCAAAGATAAAAAATAAGTCTTCAACAAAGGCATTCGAGCATTCAGAAGCGCGAGTGTGTGTGTGTGCATGGTAAACAAAACACAGTTCATGTCCAGCGTGGATGTATGACGTGCTAAATGTGCTCAGACGTGTTGGTCATTACAGAACAACCCTAAAGGGCGTTGTGTGGGATGGGATCATCCAGAGCGCTGTTGTTTCTGTCTGGTTCCTGCTACCCAGTGACTCCTCTGACCTCTGCCTGCTCTGAATGGAAGCATATTAACACTCCAGGCTCTCAGCAACATTTAACCAATTTGGTAAATTATCTGTGAGGCCACTTTTATATAGGGCTTTCTTATTATTCAGAAGGAGGGGGGTGGGGTTGGGGGGGGGGGGGGGGGGGGGGGGGGGGGGGGGGGGGGGGGGGGGCAATGGAGCGAGAGAGAGATAGAGAGACTTGATGAAGGGATATGGGCACCAAGAGCCGGCTCCCATTTACATACATTACCAGAGCTTTGCCTTCTTTCCCAGAGTCCCGGAGAGGAAGCACCTGTTAGCCTCTCACAATCTCTCCCCCCCCTCCTCCTCCTCTACCCCTCTACCGCTGCTCTTTCATCCCTCCATCACTGTAGTTTCACAGCCTCGACCCCCTAGAATCACCCCCACAAGCAGGTGTTCTCCGTCAAACAGCCGATTCCCCTCTCGCAGCCAGCAGGGAGGGAGAGAAACCCAAATGGAAGGGGACTGACCGGGGGGCCAAACTGGGCCCGTGCATGGGGAGGGGGAAGACTTAGAGGCCCTGGTGCTGGTAGCCCCTCCAGCTCGAACCCTGCCGGGTCCAGGTGTTTGATACCACTTCACTTCTTATTTACCACGTGTGGACATACAGTTGTTCCCCGGGCCTCGACTCAAAACAAATTGCCGGAGCGGTAGGTTTTGTAAAAGAGACGTCTGTTCTGTCGGCGGAGGGGTTAAAGTTAATTTGATCGGGCATGTGTACTCTGGGCGAGGAGCAGAGAACATCTGCATTCAGTGGCATGGCCCCATTTGTTGCAATTTTGGGTCTCATTTCCATTTGCAAGAGAGATAACTGCTCGCATATGGAAGCAATAGATAGAAGAGGTCAATGCAATTTCTTTGACTGTGGGGGAGGGAGGGGGGGTGGGGGTGGGGGTGTGTGTGGGGGGGGGGACCGGGCAGGGAGAAAAACCCTTATGCAGTAATCTCAGTTGGCAGAGGAAGAAACAAAAAAACTGGGGTTTCGGGTTTAGGAATTCCTTTCAGTGCAGTGATTCCTTGATTCCTTTACCAGCCAATAACAATCCCACACCACTTCCAAACCCACTCCAATCACTCCTATTATCGCTGATTGGATCTGGTGACGTGCTCAAGCTCTCCCTGGGAGAGAAGCCTTTCAAATGGCATTCTGATGATACGTTAGAACGAGATACAGCACACTGGTCGTCATGTAATACAAAAAAACAGTGGAACATCAGACTTTGATGACGCGGAATTATCAAAATATTAGATTACAGTGCGGTTCATTGTTTGTAGATGATTTGGGGATAGGAGTCTGAATGTCATTCACAATTATTAAAATGTGTTGGTGTCGATTTTAAAAAAAAGATTACACAACTATTTAGAATGTAAAACCCCTCCCTCTTCCTCCAAGTGAAACAACTAAATGTGTTTTTTGTTTTGCCGTTTAGAACGACACATTGTTTTCTGATCTGACAACCTTTATCGGGAGAACAACATAATTTCTCTCCAAAACTAATATCAAATCGGTGTTATGATGTGACAAGACTGTGGAGAAGATTGGATTAGGTTTAGGCACCAAAACAACTTGGTTAGGTGAAGGTGAAGGTGAAGGTGGTGGTTTGGGTTAAAACAGGTTTCTTAAGGTAAGGGAAACCTCCTGCTTTGGGTTAAAAAAAAGTCTACATCTTTAGGGGACCTTTCGTCGTCATGGTTACAACAATAAACATGTGGTTAAGATTATGGAACAATCGCGGCCATACTTAAAAAAAACAAGAAAAAAAAAAAACATGGCTGTTTGTTTCTTGTGTCCATTGGAGACAGGAAACAAACAGCAGTTAAAAACCCGATGTGAAGTGTCACCTGACCTCGCTCCAGTCATTATTCCTGCGGCGGCTGGAGGTCTTTGTCTCTTGACCGTAAACATATGTTGTTTTAAGACGCTGATGCTGCAGTTCTTCTCCTGAGAACAGTTATGATATGATTCTTAAGAGTGTCATAATTATGGGAAAAGGAAGTGTAATGTCAAGCAACCAATCTGTCATTTGAGACAGATGTTACAAGGTCCCTTGTTTTTCTCCTTTTGAGGTGTTGAATCGGAGCACGCAGTCATGGGACCGGTGGAAGTAGCAAAAGGCAACCACTGTACAGGTCATTCGCATGGATTCAAGTTTTTACATATCAAACGCAGCTGCGACATCATGAAATCTCTCAGTAGACCCGCTGCTGTTATTCACTAGAGCCCCCCCACACCCCGAAACCTGACTAACTAATGGAAAACTCCGGGCACAAGCTCCAGACATCATTATGTTGCAGATGATAACTTCACAACATGACGCACAATAATCAAAACAAGGGCCAATACAATCTTCATACGCCGTCTTTGGATGAGTCCAATTGTCTCCTTCATACTAGTCAGTCTAAACTCAATACGCTCAATCCACGGCGCTCTGAAAATCCCCTAATAAGGCGAGTTAAACCCCGAGCCTGCAACTGGTATGAAGTCACCAGAGAGCAATTACGCTTTAGCTTGATAGTTAGCAAAGGACCAGAGGAATGTCTTTTTTCCCCTCCATGATGCCAGGACTTTGGAGACTAATCTAATTGAGTGTCTTTTTGTGTGTGATTATTTATGATTAGAAAGTGTTAGTGGAAAATCTGGAGGAGATATCTGGAGATGCCGAGTGTTTGATGCAGATCAGTGACGTGCTGCTCCCCCTGATTAATTATGTCCGGAACGTCTAATGGCTGCCTCTGCTTGGGAGGGGTTGCCTCTCACAAAGACAAAAGCCCCCCGAACTTTTTTTTTTTTTTAAGCGTCCTTTGAACTGAATCTTTTTTTATTTTTTATTTTTTTGTGGAGTAATTCCTGGGTGTAAATTCCGAGCCGCGTGTCGGGCTCAGACGAACCGATTTATGTCAAAGAATGAAAGAAATTGTGAGAAAGACAAAGAAAACGCGTTTCTTGGCAACTGTCTTGTTTTTTCCGCGAGTGATCCATTAAATATTATCGTCGGATTCTTTCTTTTAACATCTGCTCCGGGTGTGCTGGTGCGTCTGTGCCCCTCCTCGTGACTCAGCCTCCCGTCTCCTTACCAGTGCCCCCTGAAGCCCTCATTTCCTGTTGGGAGTCGGCAAAAAATTGGAGGAAGGACACGACTCGGGGCCACTCGGGGCCCAGGATTAAGGGCCTGCTGCAGAGCACAGAGGAGCTGGTCCACAACACATCTCCATCCATCAAAAAATCAAACCGGCTCCAGGAGCCATTCCATCGTGGCAGCAGCGTGGAACAACGTCCCCGCAGCCAAAGCAGGTGCTCTTTACTCTTCATCAAGGACTCTGGGCGCTGCGGTCGAGGCAAGGCTCCGGTTAAAGTAGTGGTTTCAGCTGCGGGGACATTTTCCCTTTACAAACAGCGGGACAATGGCACTCCTCCACCGCGTTTTCGGCGAGCGCTGGGCAGGTTTGAACCCCGGGGCCCCGGGCCGTGCCCGAGAGCTGACAGAGAGGCGACTGTGTGCGTTGAGAGGGAGCTCATTAAGAGGACCCGTGTGTGTTTAACAGATACCGAGGGCTCTCTTTCTTCCAATAACAACTCATTAATGAAGGTTTGTGTGTGTAAGGGAATTAGAGTGGCTGTAGTCATGAATCATGAGACACATCAGTCTTGTGTTATTGATCAGATCCCAAACACCAGACTGGCAGAGAAAAACACAGCAGCAGTGTGAGAAGCAGGAAGAGCAACAGCTGTTTATATACGTCCATTTATACGGATTCTTTCATGAATGGCTATTATATGGCTATAATGCACAACCCCCCCCCACGCCGATAACCAGATTATTTCAAATAGCCACATAATGCATTCAGTAATACCTTTGGAATTAGCTCATTAATGCTGGTGTGGTGGTGTGACTTTACATTATTTAAGCCATTTACCGACAAAAGCATACATTGCATGGCTGCCAAGCCACCAATTTTCAAACCATGTGTGTTTAAAGAGTAATGGTTGGCGATGTTCTATTTCTTTTTATGGTGAACAAATTCCATGAGAGAACCAAAACCAACAATGAGTTAGTCCGTCTTCGAATACTTTCCGACTTCAATACCCGGTCTGTGGCTCTCAGCCCCAAGTTCCTACTGAAGACGTAAATCTCACACATGGGTCACAAATACACACCGTCATTTGAAAAGATCAAATTTTAAAAAGACGTTCCTGCCAATGGTTCCACACTATTCCACTGATCCAAAGGTGGTGGTGATGCAGCGAAGATGAAGACTCCAAGGTAGTCAACGTGGATTAAAAATACAGTGGAAATCACATAGTGAGCAAAGCATGGGGACAGAAGGCTGTTTAAATAATCTCTTATAGAAATGTAGTCGGGGCCTTTTTTCTTTTCATTTGATTTTTACTCCCCTACCATGACACTTCATGCTTCTGGCTGGCTACCTGAGGCTGGAGCACCGTGCACATTGGAATCATGACGGGAAAACGAGGAACGTAGCCTCCTCGAAGCTTCTGACAAAACTACCAAAAACGAGCCAACGAGATGCTGCAGTGGAACTCCGCGTTTCTCAGGCCACATGTACGGCTGCAGCCACGTTTGAAACAGCTGTCCTGTATTTTGAAACTGTCAATAAAATTCAGTAAATCTCAAAGCTGTCCGTTTAATTACTTTGTATTCTTGCAATAAATATACAAAAGTCATTTAAATGGTGATCTACTGGAGAAATAAAGAAAAAGAAAAAAAGAAGGTTATAATAACCATCCACTTATACAGGTCAATTAGAACAGGTTTACACTGTACTTTTAAAAAATGGGCTTCGCAAATGTTTCATGAAAATGTAAACGCATGTGCAGACCTCAAGTATACACACTTTCGGTGAGCAACACAGCATGTGAATATTACTTTTTGTTTGTTTACAAGAAAACTCCACATGGCACCTTTACACGACCATGTGTTCTGAGTTATTTTTATGAAAAACAGAGTGATTTCTGTGTATAATTGAACATAATTGAAATGACAACAATGGCAATGTTATGTTTACGAGAAGTTTTGGGGCTAAAACCATCTGCTAAAACATGCGAAACACTGGCATGACCCTGAAGGAAAAAACCCATCGTTATACAGCACCGGTTGTCCTGAGCTGCATCCATTGACTTAACATTGTCCTGAAGTCCTTTGAAATACATCGAGATACATCTGCACACTTCCAATTAACCCGACATATGTCACTCTTTCAGTGGGCACAAACACATGCCTCCACTGTCACATTGTCTCAACACCACAAACACAAAATATACAGATTCAGAATTGGTGTGTGTGTGTGTGGGGGGGGTATGGATAAACTGAGAGCAAGCATATGGACGGGGAGGGAGAGGAGAGAGAGAGAGAGAGAGGAGATGAGAGTAATCAGTTATCACTGCTGTGATTTATGGCCTGTTTTCGCAGTTAAACATGTTATGTGTACAAAGACAACATGCCCAGCTTATTGAAAAATACCTGCCTGCTTAAAAATAAAGAAGTGTTCCATTTTTCCCTCTTCAAAGAATCTGCTCTGCTGCAGGGAAGGAAACGCAATTATAGAACAATAACAATAGCATCTAAATGTAAAAAAAAAGGAGGAGAAATGTGGGTTGTTGTTTGTTGTGTGTGTGTGTGCGCGTGTGCGTGTGCGCGTGCGTGCATGTGTGTGTGTTTGGGAAGGGAGGAGGGGGGGAGTGTAAAGGGCACTGAGCTTGGTATTCCTGTCTGTGAAATTTACATTTGGCATACAGTCCATTCCAGGGTTAATCCAGCCCATCTTGGCCTGTGCGGCTTCCTGTGTGTTATTGCCTATCACAAGTTCCATAGTTTTTTTTTTTATGAAGTTCTTTACAGAGCCTTGGACAAAGGGAAAAACTAGTTTAACGGCTTGCTAAGTCAAGGCACGGCCCCACAAGACTTTCTTCTCTGAGAATGTCTGGAAATGGGAAACACATGTTCTTTGATGGCATCGATCCTTTTTATTATTAGTTTGTTTTGAATTAGGCTTGTGATTGCAGGATCCTGGGAGGCTTTCACTATCCATTAAAATGTTGATGTGACAGAGTACACCACAATTTTGGATAGGTGCCTTAGCACACCTTAAAAGGCTAGCTATTGTTAATGTTAATCATCGTACTGAAGTAATGTGATACTACGTATGCTGAGTGGGAAATTCTCCTTTTCCCCAGACGTTTTACAGGGAGGTCAGGGGTCACCAGCAGTGTGATCAGACTTAGTATGATGAACAGAAACTGAAATATTCTGGTGAGAGCTGAACTGTTGTAGCAACTACAGCTATCCTGGACTGCAAATTGACTATATTTATATCACATTTTCTGTTCAAATCTAGCATGGACAACTCACTCTAAAGTACTTGCCAACATATCCTCATGCAACAGTTTGCCTGAAAGCTTACAGTTACTTCTCAATTTTCATGCGTTTTACTATGAATGTCTGCAACACGAGCGATCAGTAAGACCGCTCAAGCCCCTGCAGTGCCATAATTTAGGCAATAAAAATACTTGGTTGGATTTAGGAAAATTCAAAGTTAAGTACATTTGTCAAGTAAAATCCCTGCGTTTGTTATGTAATCTTACGTGGGTGGTGTTAAGTATGTTAAGTATGTTAGTAAGTACAATAAGAATGTAAGTTATGTGACAAAAGTAAGGTAAAATAAGTCAAAGGTGGTGACTTTTGATTTCACACAGGACACAAATACTGGTCTCCTAGGTTAGAGTCCCATGTTTCATTGACTAACCCATCTATACCGACCTCCTCCTTTAGCACACTTTGTTCATGTCTCGATGGTTACCCACAAACTGCAAAAACTTGCAAAAACTCTTGCGTAACCATTCAAGGTCAATGCCTAACCTTAACCATTCAAGGGTAATGCCTAACGTAACCATTCAAGGTCAATGCCTAACCGTAATCATCCAAGGTCAATGCCTAACCTTAATCATCCAAGGTCAATGCCTAACCGTAATCATCCAAGGTCAATGCCTAACCTTAACCATTCAAGGTCAATGCCTAACCATAACCATTCAAGGTCAATGCCTAACCTTAATCATCCAACGTCAATGCCTAACCTTAACCATTCAAGGTCAATGCCTAACCTTAATCATCCAAGGTCAATGCCTAACCCTAACCATTTAAGGGCAATGCCTAACGTAACCATTTGAGGTCAATGCCTAACGTAACCATTTGAGGTCAATGCCTAACCTTAACCATTCAAGGTCAATAACCAACTGTCTCATTAGGCATCTCCCAGCAAATACTAACAAAGTACTAATCAAAATGTGATGGTTGTTCAGTGTGATGTGTTCAAGGATGAGGATGGATAGTAAAAAATAGGAGAAACGTTAGAAACTTTTGTTTTAAGTGTCTGAGCAATCTTTTAAAGACTCTTAATAAGACATAACTATGATGTGATTTTACTGTATAAGTTACTACCTCAAGAGCCCATTTCTGGTGTAGATACGTGCTAAAGATAGCAGTTGTTTAAAGATGGTTTGTTTAAGGCCCCTTTCCAACCATCACGGCCTACTTTACAAACTAACAATACAGTTCCATCCATCCATTCATTTTCTGCACCATATATTCTGCTCAGGGTCAAAGGGCAAAACCCTGTTGAATCCTGTAATTCATTCAAATCATGACTCCTTCAGATGGATTTTCTGAAAACAAAGCCCCCAGTGTTGGACACTCCCTGATCAGCCAGGCAAATTGTGGCAATGTTGCATCTCATGTGCCAGTCCCTGCACAATAGCAGGTAGCCATTTAAAGTGACAGCATGGTCATAACCAATAAGCCAATGGTGATTGGGCCTCTTCGGGTTGGATTTATTTTAATTCACTAATCCTGTAATGGTGGAGCCGTGTCTCCGCGGCTGTGGGCCTCCTTACTAAAGGATTGACAGCGCCGAGCCATGGCCGGCCTGTCTCATTGCTTCAACAGAAAACCTCACAGAGCCACTAAGCGGTATTTGACTCCTTAAGCTCCTAGAGAACTAAGGTTAGGAGCTGATGGGGGTGCAGGGCTAGAGGAAGGATGCAGGGCTGTTGCTTGGTGTGCTGTTGCTAGTGGTGGTGTTGAGGGTGAAGAGGAGGGGTGTGGGGGGTGGTGGTGGGGGGGGAGTGGTGTAGTAGGGACCTAACAGACGAAACATTCACCCAAAAACTGCATCGCCTGGACTAATGGGGAAATTATTTATGAACTATTTGCAGTGCACCTGAAAATACCTCCAGTGAAATTATGTTTGGCAACCTGAACTGCTTTGAAGTCAATGGAGTGGCAATAAAAATTAGGCCTTCATTAGAGAGCCGGGCCTTTCAAACTGAATTGGCCCAGTCTCGGCGGGTCAGGGGCATTTAGGCAGCGCTCCGCTTCCTTTAGCTCTGGCAGCCACAGACATATGGAAGCAATTTGCCTGATTCTCTGCTGTTTTTATGATTTTCCCCTTTAATTTTTTTTTCTCACCGCACGGCGCTCCTTTTATGTTGCATTTAGGAAATTAACACTAACCGACAAATTACTTAGTAAATAAAAAAAGGTAGAGCTTTAGAATGTTGAAACCAGGAGTAGCCCAAGGGCCAGTGTTCTCCCGGCAACAAAGAAATCCTTGATAACTGTTTAGATATGTCGTCCTGCAGCCTGGCTTTATTTTATCAAGTGTATATCATTTTTCAATTGAAATAAATGCAAGGCATTGATCTCCCTTGTGTGCAGTACTTGTGCTGCGTGTCCCCTCAACAAATGGTGCACTTAAGAGAAGAAAAAAAAAATCACTTGAAGGGATTTGGGGGTCATTTGCAAACTGCTTTACGCTTTTGGTCAAGCACAAACCGCATTCACAAAAAAAGAAAGGCAGCCCGACTGAAGTGAAACGGTGTAATCTTCAGATAACCAGATGCAACCAAAGTCCAGGGGATTGTAATCTTCAGAGATGTAAGCTAATTACTTAATCGCTTGCATTTGTAAATCTTATTATTGTAAAAGAAATTGCAGGGGTGATTAAATTACTGATATTTATCTCCTAATAGCGCTGATTAGGAGGTGATGCTAATCTGTCATTCTGAGAGGCTGATATTAACGGCATCAATCTAAGAAAACAATAAACACTTAATGTGAAAGAGATGTTTTGTGCACTCGGGGACCAGATGGCCTGCTTTAGTCTGGAATGTGTAATATTCTGGCCTGCTTGGCCGCACCGCTAATGATGGGAACCACAAACTGTTGACTTATTTAATTGAGTTGTTTTGCCCCATTAACCTGTTGTCTGACACGTGAGACGGCGTCGAGAATGTTTTTACTTTATGCCAAAATGAGAACAGTCGTCTGTGCGGTTTATTTTTGATCGAGTGTGCCGTACTCGTAATGCCGTCAAAGATCTAGTTAGTTATGTCGGGTTAAAAAAAAACGTCTTACAAAATGAAAACTTTCCATGTGCGGCAAATACACTATCTCTGAACTTAAGTAGCGACAGTGACCTCAGTTGAACAGTATTAATGCTCCTCTGAAACATTCTAGATTTCTATCCTCGCCCTGATTTTGGCATATTTTGTGCACCTTTCTCTAAAACGCTTTGAAAAATCCCAAACAGTGGTAGCGTGTGAAGCTATTCTCCAGTGCTTGCTCTTAATGCTACAGAAGTAGCCATAAATTATGCATCAGGAATATGTATATGTATTGACTTTAATAAGAGCTATTTCCTACACGCCGGCTTTTGTACCTGCCGAAGAATCACTGGGGTGCTTCCCAACACTAGACACGCGCGCTTGTTCTCTCGCTCACACGCTCCTCTGCTGACTTTCAGCTGGGGGAAATGAAACAAAAAAGAGCATAATTAAAATAATAATAGAGTCTCCTCTTGTTTGGGGTGGTGGGAGGGGGGGATTAGGTTCGGATATTTATTTTTCACAGTTGCATTTGGCAACGTTGGAGGAATTTGCGGGGGACTGTCGAGGAGTGTTAGTGTAAATAAGTAAACTCTTGCTTTGTTAGATTGTGATACCTAATCAAGTCAGCGCTGACAGGAGATCTCTCGCTCCGTCTCTCTCTCTCTCTCTCCATTTTCTTTTCCTTTTTTCCCTCCCTCTTACCTGTATCTCTGACGTGACACTCCGTCGAGTGTTAGTGCTGAATACTTGATGACACGAAAAAAAAAAACAACAACAACGCCACTCACTTAACAGTGAAACAACAAGCTCCGGGGCCTCCGCGGTGCAACGCTGAGACACGCTAGCAAGCAAATGTTGCTCTGCTTTACTCATCCATATTCCCCTGTCTTCCGCCTCCTTGTCCCCTTGCCCCCCTTGCCCCCCGGAATGAGGGTCTTCTGCTGCTGTGCATGTCATTCGTCCACTCTTCCTTCCTGTTTTTCTGCTAGTTGGCCTCTAGTGTTTTGTGTCTGTGAATGCTAACGTGTCTTACCTTGCCCTGGGCGAGAAAGAAAGAGAGTATACCTGGTGTTTGGCCATTCTGCTCCGGTGCTCTCTCTCTCTCTCTGCAAACCTCAGACAATAACGTTCACCGACTCTCTCTCTCTCTCTCTCTCTCACACACACACACACACACACACACTGACAGACGGGCTGAGGTCTCACTGGCACTGGTTGTCAAAACCACATAACTGCTTGTCCCTTCCATGTGTGCGTTCGGCCATGCGGCGCCCTTCTCGGCGAGAAGGAGGCCAAAATGGCTGTTGACACGAGGAGACAGCAAACTCACTGCCCCGGACTCGGACTCCCGGTCCCTCACGCCGTTATAGCACAGCCAACTGCTGCACCATCGACATTCCGCATAGTAGCGCCGGGTGAAAGAGAAGGAGGGTCAATCAACAGCCCGAACTGTGAAAAAACCACAAAGAAGATGTCATCAAACAAAAATGCTTAGGTACACATGCTGAAAGATGGATGCTAAACAGAGGGGGCAGGGCACTATTAAGATGACATCAGGGACAACCTCTCAACAGCTGCATGGGAGTGCCGTCTGTTACGGAGGACGGAAAATGGAGGGCAATACAAGAGAACACTGATAGACTAACAGCAACAAGGGGAGGGGGGATGGGGGGATGGGGGGGCAGTCATCACCAGTCTAAGCATGTGCTGATTGAGCCTCGCTCCTTTTAACCAACGGGCCTTCGGAGACCCGGTGGTTGGCAGCGGGGGCCGCGGGGGTCGCGGGAGCGCCGGCGGAGACGCGGAGCTTCAAAAGGCCCCCCGCGCTTTTATCGAGCAACTGCGTGTCACGCGGAATGCGTCGCGCTGAGACCCGCTTAGTCGTGGTGGGACCCGCTCTGATTGAGGTAACAGCTGGGATATGACATCAGCCATAGAGTGTTGGCCATGTTTTCACTCACTGGAGCAATTCTGCTCTTAAAAGGTTCCATCAGTGCCACTCCGGCCCGGGTTTCAAGAGAGTCGCTTTTCATCTCTTTGGCCGTGCGATCCGCCAGCTGGTCAGAGCGCCCCATCGGCAGGAGGGACGGAGACACCGGAGTGCTGCACTCACAAGTGGCTCATTGTTTTTAGACACTCAGACAGGCACAAGTGAGATGTGAGCACTCGCATACATATGTACACACACACACACGCACATATTAATGTAAGACAAATTTGACCAGGAGATACATTTTTTCCCCTTTATGTCTACTCTTAAAACTGTAACTGAAACCAAATGGAACCTATCCGTCCTGCCTGTAACAACAAAAAAATGGGTTTCATGTGTTTTGGCAACGTTTCTCAAACTTTGGTTTGACCTCTGCACAGGTACTTGTGAATGAATTTTCATGAGTGGTGCTGAGCTGAGCCGTGCCGCGCTTTGGATTCAGCCTCCAGTCCCGGTTTCCAACAGGGGCCCTTTAAAAACACTAAACTCAGCCTCCTCAAGAGTACACACTGTGATTTAGCACTTGAATATTTCTAGCATAAATTTTTTTTTTTTTAAAAAACAGATCCCTTTTCAACCCCTGTCTTCTGTCCAAGTATCTTTCCACTGTGACACCGAGGGACCAATTGAGACAGAAATCTATTTGCACTGCTCTGTTGTGTGCATAAGTGTGATAGCTATGCCGAGCAGAAAGCGCACATCGCCTGGAGTGAGTAAATCACCAGGGTGGAAGAAAAGAATGGTAGGAGAAAAAAAAAGAATACAGGCAAAAGGCAGCTACAAAGCAGCTTATCACATTTAGCATGTGCTTATTAGGCCTCGTGCCTCTGCGCCGGCTGCTGAGAGATTGAGTTGAGCTATTTGAACTGGTTCAGACTGATGGTGAGTCTGGGGTATTCTGATGAAATGCGGTGACATAGTCAAACTCACAAGGAGGCTTGCTGTTTGGGCTGCTCTCTGAGTAAATGGGGAAGAACTGAACACCTCAGAAAAAATGCACGTGTTTTGATCCATGTTTGTACAGAAGCACTGTGTGCATTTGACTGAAACCCTACAGGAGCTGCTTCGTGTCGGTTTGGCTACGAATTATTTGCAAAGTTAGCGTCGTAGTGGCCTCTAGTGACCAGTAGTAACTGTCTTAGATAAACAGCAGCCACAGTCCGCCCGGTGGTAGACCAGGAAGAACATCTTCTTTCTCATCCCGATAGTCAGACTCAATCGCCATTTTGTTTGACTTCATTCACCCAGCATGGCATCATGTTGCTATAGGAGCACTTAGCATAACGTTTTTCACACCGATCAAAGAAAAATATAGTTATACAACTTCTTATTTCTTTAGGTTGACTTAGAACCATTTTGTCTATTTTCTGTTGCTATTTTTAATTAATGTACCGTAGCATGGGGGCTAGCTATGTGGGAAGGTGACATGTCCATTCTTTATCCGGTCTACTGAGCCCTGATTGGTCGATATTGTTTCCTGCAATAGCAAAACCGCGGTCACATAATCAATCAAACCAATTTTAATCTCTGAACCAATCGAGATGAGATTCAGACCAGCAACCAGGTCAGTTCTTGCTTTTTTCAAAACAAGACAGTGATATTGGTTTAAGAGTGTTCCACAATGTTTTAAACACCACTGACACAAACCAAAAGTTAATTATGTGTGTTTTCATCCAACTCTGGGATTTTTTAAATAGAAAAAGCACGAGTCCTTGCTCGTCTTGTTCCCCAAATCGAGTCCCTCCACCGGTCATCAGAACCTCTACATTACCTTGATTTCCCTGCGTGTGGGTCGACGCTGTGGGTACTGTACAGTAGTTCTGCCCCATCAGCTTTAAAAAGCAATGGCAGGTTCTCACAACACGCTACCCGTCCTCTGGAGCCTGAAGGGAATCAACAGCATTGTGACTGTCTCGGCTCACCTAAGCTTCCCTTTGTTTCTTTGCCAAAATGGGGCTCAGAGAGTAGTCGCATGTTACTCCGGTCCATTCTCACGTCATTGCCCTGCCACACAGAATAACGTGTTTCGGTCTGAGCTGCGGTGTTGTATGAAGGTATGAGAAAGAGAGAGACAGAGAGAGCATGGAGTTCTTTATGTCATTCAGTAAGTTACCCAGGATGAAAAACATGATTAAGTATAATTAGTGTTTTGTCCATGGTCTTCAATAAAAGTTGCTGTTAACCCTCAAAACACCAACCATTATCCTAGCTGGAGGTCAAACATCAGCGGTTGTTCCTCAAGAAAAGAAAGTGATTGCTATTATTCAGATGGTTATTTTTTTCACCATTTACTCGAACAGAATATACAGTCACAATATGACTGCAATATACAGGAAAGAGATTTACTCACACCCATCCACACACACAAACACACACGTCTTTTCGCTCCGTGGCCCGTCTTTTCAAAATCTCGAAGCTACATTTCAGATCTAGAGCTGTAAAAAAAAAAAAAAAAATCCTAAAATGCCCTTCTTCTTTGCCCACTTTGATCTGAGGAAAGTTTTTGCGAAATTCTGTGTGTTGAGAGCAGCCCTCACCCCCATCCCCCACCCCGTCACCGTCGCACCCACAGCCTCTGTCAGCCCCCTGCTTCATTAGCCGACCTTTAGCCACCGAAACAACAATTAGGCCCTTCGTTCGCTCGCCGGCTTGACTCTGCCGGGCCGACTGTGCAGCGAGGAATGGCCCCCCGACTTAACGATTGGCTAAAGAGACCTGACAGCACGTTACAGCCACAGCTGTAATTGAATACAAGCTCTAACAAGCCTTTGAACAGGAGGAAGAAATATTTCATAAGCTTGATGCAATTTGCTGGGTGTGTGTAATGAAAATAATGAATGTGATTCCCTCACATTTTTTACTTATAATTGATGTTTTCTTTTTTTGGGGGGTTGGGGGGGGGAATAATAAAACAGATCGAGACCGACGAGGGGAGTGAATAATTTGAAGATTTTGATCCCTCTTCCCTTTCGATGTGGCGAAAATTATATCCTTCGCATTTTGTTGCTGTTTACATACTAATTTGTTCTGTTTTCCGCATTTATAACAAGACTGATGTTTTGCCATTCGAAATAGCCGCTGGTGCGTCAAACATGGGGTGCTTGACAAGCAGCTTATTATTTCATGGACGGTTCACGTCCCAGGCTCAATGCTCCGGATGAGGTTAATTGTCGTGGTACATGTGCATCGGGCTTTGCTGTCCTTTTTCCGATGCCGCTGGGAGCCTGAGCTGCTTACAGTTCGTCCTGCCCAGCCAAGCCTGCATGTGTTTTTCAAGAATACATTCCAAGAATTCCAGCTGCTTCTAAAACATGCACTAATCAAACCACGCTAAAAAACAAACATTTGGATTATCTAGCTATGCCCTTATCCTCATTCTTTTTGTGAATAATTTAGCTATGTCATTTGCAGGGCACTCAGCAAATACGCTCGCTGTGAAATTTGCAAAAAAGTTGGATTGGAGTGAGGGGGAAAGTTTCCCGCACTCGCTGTGGCCAAAATTGGGACGAGACGAAATTGGATATCAAAGGCTAACACGATACCAGAGTCCAGTAATCAGGACATCCGCATTAGACAAATGTCACAGAGCGAGCAAACGAAAGGCCTCAAATGATGAATTGGACCAAATTACACAGGGAAAAACTAAAACAATCAAATATTAAAAGAGGGCACACCACTTTCCCCTCTCTGACATCAAGGGTACACAGCAAGTAATCACACGACCGAAATGTTCATCATTGCCTCCATTTAGTGTAAGAGTAATAAAAGACATGTCAGATCTGGGAGAAGAATCCCAGCCTGGTCGCTCATTACCCACGGGGGACAGAGAGACTTTTGGGCCTAATAAGGACATGATTTAGGCAAATTAGGGCGTTATGATAATGGGGCTGCTGATAATAAGGCCCTTTTGCTCTTGTTTGTTTTCGTATTTTGTGGCATATTTACCCTACATGGCCACTGAGGAGAGAAAAATAAAAAAAGGGTGCATGTGATTGGTTCTTTTCTTTGATTTTTAATTCTCCGAGTACAGCACCCTTGATGTGTGTTTTGAATTCATCGGGGATGAATCAAGAAGGGGTCTGAATTTTTAAACAAGGTCCTCCTTGCATCTGATTTTATGGGATTATCACTGTCTGTGTGTGGGGGGGAGGGGAGGGGGGTTGTCTGTGGAAGCAATTACCTGGGAGAACTTAAGTTTTTTTCCAAAGTAGGTTAATGTCTGAAAGTTGATGGGAAGTCGCTGAAAGACCAATTGGTTTTGACACTGCAGGTGATGCGTTTTGTGCGTCCGCCCACGAAGCGCTTCACAAACACAGAGCGAACAACATTGCTCCGCAGTGCTAGCAACAGGCAAGCTATCAACTACAAATCCTGCTTTGGATCCCTTTGTCCGGTTTAAAATGTTTGGTAATGGGATTATAGTGGATGCATTTAAACAGAAGTTCTGTAAGCCGACTCATGTGCAATGGATTTATTGTGCGAGTCAAACGTACAAACAGTTGATATTTGCCGTCGAGGCTCTGACCTCGCCAATCCCTGCAGGCGTAAAACCCGAGCCCAGCACAGCAGACTCTGGAGAGCCCACAGATTAAATGCTACACGACCATCAGCATCAGCGAGAACATCGCTTTGCAGAAAGTGTTTGAGTTTGCAAATGGGCAGAGCAGCAGTAGAACAACAACAACAAAAAGAGTGGGCAAAATACTTACATCTTATTGCAAAGGATGTGTTGGATATTTTTTGCAGCCAGTGGAGCAAATGACTGTAGCAGTAACCCTTAGAAAATTGGGCCATTTTGAAAAACCCAAGATTAATAATCAATATCGATGTTGTGGGTTTTTTTACATGGCAAATGTTTTAAAAATAATTCTACTTTCTACAATATCTGCACATAGCAACCATGGTATGATAGACTATATTTACTGGGTATTGCTAACTAGTTATGATTAGAGAAAGATCAAGGTCATGGCAGATAAACTTTAAGCAACTAAAAGACATGGTCAAGGTCAGGAGTATATGGTTTCGTAAAAAATTGAATTATTTGCAGGTTTGTAACAGGGTGCAAACTGCAGTCGCCTACGTGAACGTCAGATGTGCTGTGAACCCATCCACCATCCTGAACTCCAGAACCTTCCTTTCTGGGTTGATAGATGAATGCCACTCTCACTCGCGAGGTGCAGAATTGTCCAGTTTTGGGCGCAATTTCCGAGAGCATTGTCCCAAATGGCCAAAAACAACATTTGTTTATGTTCAGGTGACATAGGTCCTCTAGTGGGCAGCAGAAAGTCTGGAGCTACGGAGGAAGCACCAACCAACAGTCAAATCCATCGTTCTCTGACCTCAACTGCACTGTTATTATTGGCACTATGGCGGCAAAGGTCCTCGAGCCTTGATGAAGTAGTAATTCTAACCCGACCCTCGATCTTTCCTTAAACATCATTCATGTTTGGCCTAAACCTAACCGTGCATCAACCATAGCTGTGTAGGATCAGAAGAGTCCTTTATTTTTTTTGCAGAAGTGATTTTTGCAACACTTTTGGAAGGCAGAGACCAACGACATTGTCCAGCTGATGTGGTCATCAGATGAGGAAACGCCTCTGCGTGTCCCTGTGAGGGGCTGTTGCAACATGGTGCAGTTTATTGTTAAATCTGCAAAGACTTTTAGGAAACTACACTGCGAGCTCACAAGCATCACTCTTTATATTTGCCAAGCTCAGTCATGCACTTCTGAATTGAGGACTGCAACGAACGCGGTAGCCTTTTATGGGACTGCTGGTGCAGCTTTCAGCGTTTGCACTGCATTTCCTCATACGTGGAGCGAGACAAAGACAAAATAACATGGGAGACACTGCAGCCACTTTGCCATCGTCAAAGGCACAAGGGAGAAGACAGAATTAATTTGACAGTGAATAAGTGACAGCAGCTCCCGTCCTTTAGCGCTGCGCTTTCTTCTCCTCTCCTATCCCATCCCAAGTCACTCCTCTCTCTAATTGCGCGGTGGACATCTCTGAGCACGCTAGGGAATTTCACCCACGATCTGGCACAGATTAACAGTCCCACTATGCTTTGTTGCTGCTTTATTTGCATGATAATTAGTTGGTGGCAGTGTGTATTCTAATTAATTTATTATTTCACAAACATAGGTACACAGAGAGAGGGAAAGAATGAGCGAGAGCAAGAGAGGGAGAGGGAAAATAGAACAATGTGCATTAATTAAAGTGATTAAAGGATTGACTGAACTTTGCCTTGATGTGTTTATTCAATTAATAAGCAAAGTGGCAGATGACTGTTTGACTTTTATATAACGATTAATTGTACCGTTTTCGTTAATTTAGGCTCATTCATCTTACACTCATCCTCTTAAACCATCACATCAATCTTTACACGTTTTTCCTGGAGAATTCCCTGCCTCCAATTCCAAAACAAGCTCCGATTAGACTTATTATTCATATACACCAATATACCAATCATTGTCATCATTAGTGGTTGTGATCATACAGAGTTCAGAGTTCTCACATAGCGGTTAGATTCATAAAGTTATCACAGAGTTTGACGGTAATAACTTGTCAATTTGTACTCTAATACTTTTGTAATTCAGTATTTGCAACAGCTGAGCCAGCGGCTCACAGCTAACGGTGCTAAAAGCGCTAACGTTGCTAACTATGGCAAAAGTGCTAGCAGAGCCTAAAGTGTTCGGGGGAACCAAAGGGTTTGGTTTATACGCCGCCGCGACAACGGCATCAGCTGGAACTGCCCTATGAGTGCAGTGCAAAGCGGCGGGTGTGAGCTCACGTTCACTTCCATGCACCGAAAGGTTTGCACACGCATGTCCCGGCTATGTCATCAGTGCAAGGAGAAGCTCTGACAACAACACACACAGCGGGAGAGCGACTTCATTCTCTGCTCAGGTAGACGTTACTCTGCTATGCCTTTAGATGGTAGTTATTATGATGAGACATTACACTCTGAATCCCGTATATTGCATTTTGAATGTCCTGATAATATGACACTGGGGCCAAATTATTTAAAAAAATAATATGCCAAAAAGTAAAAGCAACAGATATGCTTTACGAGCTATAGTATAAGGGCAGAAGGAGCTTTTATAAACTTGACTCCATATGCCCATCAGTGTGACCGGCGCTCATTAAACTTCGTCTCTGCCTCACTTGTCCTCTCCTTTCTCCTCTTGCTTCTTAAGTCTGGGACAAAGGGCTGCGCTACACCCTCCTCCACCTCCTCCACACCACCCTCGCAAAAGCCTCTCTGAGGGGTTGCACACCGGGGAGATGGAGCAGTTTGAGATGAGTGCTCGCAAAATCAAAACACCTCTTTATTGTCCGCCTCCGTATACGCCTTATTCCCACTGCATTGTCCAGAGGAACAAAGGGAACCGTCTATTTCTCTGATAGAAGCCAATGGCTGGTAAGAGGTTTGATTTGAGAGTTGGGGATGCTATTTGCCTAGAGAAAGCCCGAGGACGAGGGCCGATCGCGCTGGCAATAGAATCGGGCTGTCAGCTGGCATCTAGCGATAATTGCTTCCCATGGCAGGACCCCGTCGGCCGGGAGAGGAGCAGCGCAGTGTGGTGAGTCGACGCGGGAATCCATTTTCACCGCAGCCCGCTCATAATTGTTTCCCGAGCATGAGGATACTTGTTGCCAATCTGCGTGAGGGCCAAGCTCTGATTGACACCCATTGACCAGAGAGACCGGGGGATGCGGGGAAGAGACGGAGAGGGGTTTGGAAGGCCTTGAGTATCACCGGGATTGTCACTCAAAGATTAGAAATGGAGGAGAGGAGTGTGGTGATGGGAAAGTGAGTAGAAAAAAAAAAGAAAAAAAGAAAGAAGCAGAGGAAAGAGGAGGAAAAGGGCCAACATGATCATGATTCCAACGTGTTAGTATAATTATCCTGTTTCCTCTCCGATTGTTTCCTCTTTCATTATTAATCCTTTGAAAATCCAACCTCCTCCCTCGTGGATGATCATTTACACAAGTCAATAAAGCACTAACCCTGAAAACAAGCAGCACGGCCAGACCTAATGATTTTCTCAGCACCATACTCTGCAGGGGAAAATGTATATTTTATCCACTTTAAGCTGCAGGAGAACTATTGATTAGTAATTGATAAGATCATCTCTTTAAATAGACACAGATGCCTGTCTTGCTTCATCAAAGGGATCCTTAACGCTGATTGTGATTACCATAAGATGCTCTTATAGCTCAATTTGCTCCCGGCAGAACAGCTTGCTATCTGAGCGCCGCGGCTCCACTTGTTCCGCGAGATGGCTCGGATCTACGCGGCGAAAGCACCCGGGGAACTTATCACTCACCTGTCCGAAGCTAATTCCGCCTGGTGTCAAGCATGGAATTGGATTTAAGGACAGAGGAGTAGCACAGGTCCGTCTGCTGTCAGCGGATCCCGGTGCCCCCTCTCACGCGTGTCACTTCAGGGCCTGGTGAACATGCTAAAATTCCTTTAAACGCCATCACAGGCTATCCGAGGCCCTGGGCAAATCTCTGATGACATCCTCTATTCCCCATGTACCCCGCTACTTTGGACAAAGTAGATCCCTGAGTACCTTTAAACAGAAGCAGCACATTGTAGAGGAAATAGGAAGCCAGTGGACATCCCCCCCTCCCCGTGACAGTGATGTCCTATTATCTGTCAGGCCGACACACAAGTGAGGCGACGCACCATGGGTGGGGATCGGGTACACCCTCAGAGATACACCAGAAGAGGAAAATGTTTACATATGTTGTTACGAACCCTTTAAAACAAGTAGGTCATACTTAAAAAAAAAGAGAAAAGGGCAGCAGCTTTGTATTCTCAGTTTGGTGCGTCTTACCATTCAGAGAGCAGCGGTTACATCCAGAAGAAGAGTAATCGCTGCGGTAACAGTGTTCTTTAGAGACTGGTCGGGGTCAAGGGTGAGAGCTTACACTGAAATATTGTTCCTCAAGAAAAAATGGCCGCCTCGGCCGTCAGCCGCGAAACCCGCTCGCTGCTCGACCTTGAGGCATTCAAATTGACAGGTCTCATTATGTGTGAACTCCCCGATATTCCCCTTCGCATTCAGCGGCCTGTCAGTCTCCACCTGCCTGTCCATCTCACTGCCGCGTCCCCTCAGCACCCACTCGCTGACAACCACCCTTCTCCTCGCCAGCTTTTAGGCTGGGAACGAGCTGGAGAGAGAGTAGGTGTGTTTGACTGTTTGTGTGTGTGTTTCCATGTGTGTGAGGGAGGGGTGTGTGGGTGTAGGCAGTGGCAGGCTTTATGGAAAAGGGCCCAGCTAGCTGCTGACAATCTGACAGGGGTCCTCTTGTAAACAAACTGCAACAACCAGTGTGATCTAACCTATAGCATTGTGCTGCAAATTAGAAGGGGACTCACACTTCACATGCATGCACAGGCGGCTACATATAAATATAAGCAGGTGCATGCATATATAAGCACACACACACACATACACACAGACTCAAGCGTGATGGTGCCACAGCAGAATCTTAAGTACCTTATGCAAACTGTATGTTTGTTGGAGGCACAGGCAGAGCACTGATGAGTGGCTCATTATGGCAACACCAGCACTACACACTGGGTATCGCATAATCAAAGCCTGGGGGTACGTATTAATTATCCTTTTGAATAGTGATGAAATTTTAAAAAGCTTCTCCTTAAGGCTCACATCACGGATAGATGAAACAAAGCGCAGCACAGCTTGCGCGCCCAGCCTCACATGTGTTTTTACATCTGTTCAGGATATTTCAATTTGATGCTCAACAAGCTGAGACCGAGATTAAAGGATAATAACGTGTCACCCTCCACACAAGCATCTCCTCCAGAGCGAGTAATGGCACATCAGCAGGCAGGCGGCTTCTGGAGGGGGAGCTAGCTAACAGCCATCACAGGCGAAGTCGATCCAGTCACGCATGTGTCTCCTGCTTGTCTCCCAGACAAGGTTGCTGAGGCACTGTCTCCATCTTTCTCCTCGCACGTAGCAGTTGGCTGGGAAAAGAGGGTACGGGGGAGGGGGGGGTGGGGGGTTGCAGAGAGGGAAGGGGGGGTTGTTTTTTTGTGTTTTTTCTTTTTTAAGAAAGCGTTGTCTTTAATGAACATGTTTAAAGAATGTTTCACCATCTATAATTTATATGGCGGGGCTTCGTCGGGGAAAAGGGGCTACAGCTCCAGTATGCACATGTGCATCCCCGATCATTCGGGTAAATCCTGAACACCTGCTCTGCTGGGTAGGTGTGTCTGCTCCTATGCCGCTGTGGCATACACAGGAACTCATGGGATGTAAAAGGCATGCTGAAGCATGAAAATATTTAGTAGCAAATTGTGTTGTTAGCCGCTGATTGACACTCAATGAACAGAGATGCGAGGTGATGGACACGGAAAGGAGAGGCAGTGAAGGGAGGAAAGACGTCTTGGTGGAAGGATTGTGAAGGATCTGTTTGGAAGCCCCAGTTATGCTTTCCACGCGGACGGTTGCGCGGTCGCAATTTACGATGAGGAAACGTTTGAATCAAACCGATATTCTCCCAAACGGGTTGGTTGGTGGTTTCAGCATGGTTTTCTGCGCCCGTTCGCATTGTTAGAAAATGTCGGACTTGCAGGGACAGGGAAAAGCCCGCAGCACTGGACCCCCAGGGTGGTGCACCCTCACTTAGTCCGTGCGGACACCTGCGACTCTCGAGCTTAATGATTTACTGTAATATTTTACAGTCTTAATAGAGCTGATCTTTTTAATATCCCACTTTCTCGCATGGTGTATAATCCTATCAATAAAGGTGTAACCCTAACAACGGGCAGCACAGGAAAGCTAAGCTTTTTTTTTATACGACTTGCTTTTTTTAATCGAACAATGTATTTTTTATCAACTTTAAACTGCAGGAAGCTGATGCGATACCCTTTCTTTTTTAAACATTCCCTGTCTGCTTTGGAGGGAAGAGATTTTTTTAACATTGATTGTTGTTATCATACAATCCATATGATGAATAATGTGTACGTTTTCTTTGCTGAAGTGTCTTTTAAGTGTTACACCAGCAATTAAGCAGTACACTTCCATAAAATTGAGGGACTCACTCAAGAGAAGCTCCGGAAACACTTAATCCTACATTTCCCATAATCATTCGTTTGACCCGCCTTGCCTGATAAATGCCCATGTTGTAGCCTAAAGGCCTTTACATAGCGGGGGGTGTTTTTTTGCTCCGATTAAAATTTGCACATTCCTTTGAACTATTATTTTTGTCATGAATACTTTCACAAAGACTGTATTATGTGGTGAAAAGGCGACATTATTATAAATATTTTTTTGGAACAAGGTCAATTTTTCTTCTCTTTCGCACTGCGAATGAAAGCATCAACCAATCACGTTGGGCGAAACGGACATACATTTAAAACGTACACAACAGTGTACAACAACACAGAGGCGCCATAGTTCCAACCAAGATGGCAAACTTTAACTCTCCTTTCAACCTTGACAAAGGCACACAGACCAGATCCACTCCTTCCGTTTTTCACCTTTCACACGAAAAGCCCAAGTTATATACAGTGTGTAAATGTTAAGGGGAAAATGTACTCAGAGCATTTTGCTAAAAGGAAACTCAATACAATATGTTACATGTTACAAACAGTTTAAATAGTTATCTTAAAGTAGTGGTTAAACAGTTGAAAAGTTAGCTTAAAGTAATGGATAAGCAGTTCAAATAGTTAGGTGCAAGTAATGTATAAACAGTTCAAATAGTTGGCTTAAAGTCACTGGTAAAGGGCTGAAATTGCTAAAAGTAATTAATTTAAAGTAAAAGTAATAAATGACGGTTAAAATAGAACTCAAAGAGCTAAAAGTAATTGGTACCCTACACTGTTCAAATAAGAAGATTTGTTATCTTAAAGTAATGGTTAAACAGTTGAAATGGTTAGCTTAAAGTAATAGATGTTGAAATAGTTAGCTTAAAGTTATGGATAAACAGTTGAAATAGTTAGCTTAAAGTAACTGTTAAATGGCTGAAATTGCTAAAAGTAACTTATTTACGGTTTAGCTAAAGTAAAAGTATTAATTGAAGTTTAAAATAGCTATATGTAACGGATAAACGGTTAAAATATTTAGTAGCATAAAATAGTTAATAACATGATAGTTAAAAAGCTAAAACAAATAGGTAGCCTACACTGTTCAAATAAGTACATCTGTTAGCTAATGGTTAAACAGTTGAAATGGTTAGCTTAAAGTAATGCATAAACAATTTAAATAGTTATCTTAAAGTTATGGATAAACAATAGAAATAGTAACTGTTAAATAGCTGAAATTTCAAAAGTAACGTATTTACGGTTTAGCTAAAGTAAAAGTAATAGTTAGCTTAAAGAGCTAAAAGTAATGGGTAGCCTACACTGTTGAGATAAGAACATCTGCCACTCCAAGCAGTAGTATGACTGTACGTGCAAATAGACTGGTTGTTTTGTGAGAGGTTTTTTTTCCCCTCTAATACGTGAAATATGAAACCATTTTTTACAGTTGAACAATGTGAAAAGTCAAGGAGCCAACCTCCATGACAACGTGCATCAGACCTCCTTTGGTTCAGCAGAGCAACATTTGTCTGGATGTCTCCTTCCATGACCAGAGTGGATGATCTAATCGCCTGCTACTGCTGCTGTAGTAGATACACCCTCGGTGATGACAGCACGGGTGAGCAGGTGAGGTCACAGCCAATTGTCACTAATAGGAGCGAGATCAGTCGCAGCACTGGCAACTGTGTAGAAACTCTAACCTTATTATTTACAAAGCTTGCACCTCGAACCTCATCAGTCTCAAACGGAGCGTTGCCTTCAGCGCGCGGCTGAGAGGAGATTATCACAGTCAAAATAGAAAGAAGAGAGGGGGAAAACAAGCTATACTGTAGCTGTCAAAATTTCATCCTGTCTGAATTTCTCCTTTACAAGTGCCTCGCTATATGTAAACACACCCACACAAAGACACGCGCGAGCAAACACACAGCCACTAAAAAGTACACGCCTGGGTGTGCACACCGCAATTTCTTCCAGTGAAGGATGTTGGAAAAACCTGTCAGGCTTTCACAAAGCAAAGGCAAATTTATTTATTTATTTGAGTTCAGAGTAATTACAGGCATTACCGCGGCGCTCGGCTGTGACATCTCTTTATAAAATCAGGTTCAGAGTGCGCCAGGTAGAGACGTGCCAGGGAGGAATTGTGACTCTTTTCCTCTTCTAATCTCTAATCAAATTAAATAGGTGAGCACTTTTTCCTGCTCTCTCTCTCTCTCTCTCTCTCTCTCCCTCCCCTCCTCCTCCTCCTCCTCTCCCTCCCATCACATGAGACGAGAGGGAGGATAAGCTTTGCCTGAAACTGCCAAGTGCACTAGATCTAGATACCATGAAAAATTCTGCTTGTCAGCACTTCCATAATTTTTGGTCCTGAGGAATTTTTCAATATGACTGCACGAGTACACATAGCAGCCGCTCAAGGAAAAGAAAAAAAAAAAAAAAGAAAGAAAAAAGAGAACACCAGAGCCAAGGATCCAATTGAAGGTATTTGTTTCCATTTCCGGCTATTTGGCAAAGATGAGACTAGATAAATATGTGATTCATTCCTGCTGAACACAGTGGCTTCTGTGGAAATACGTTACTCCATTTTCTTTGACTCTAAATAATTGAACAGAGAGAGAGAGAGGGAGAGGAAGGCCCTCCGCAGGGTTCATATTGAGTTTTTCACTGACTTTTTCCCCCCAACATCTGTTCCTACTGGCACAAAGATTCACACTCACACGGATCAGATGACAACGCGGCTGTCTGAAAAATCCCGGCTTTGAGCATCATTTGACAAAATAAGCGAGATGAAGACGAGCGCAGGTACAACATGGTCAGACTCCGCTGGGTTTGCAGATGCTCACGCGCCTCCTCTAACACGAGCACCACCGGGCGCCCCAGGGCCCTGACAGAAAAGATATGACATATTTATAAAAAAAAAAAAGGAGGGGGGGGGGAATGAAAACAACTTCCCCCCCTATGAAGAAAGAACATAAAAAAAAAAGCCTGTGTTTTACATCTCTCTCACAACGACAGCTTCAGGGACAGTTTATGTGCGAGAGACAAAGATACTTTGACACTGTCAGCTTCTGTCACTGAAGCTGCCGATGGTTGCTGGCGAGGCGGCGCTGCAGTAAAGCGGCCTGCTCGTCTCGGGCGCGCGCGCCAGCGCGTTGATCTGTGTGCGTGTGCGAGGCTGTGAGATGGCTGGGTCTTTTGTGTGTGACTTGATGTCTGGAGGCCTTTATGATAATGAATGCTAGGTCTACCCCCCACCACCAGTAAAACATATCAATAAATAAAACATAGGAACTTCTCCATTGTGGTTGATTCACACACGGGGAAGAGGCACGGGCCCCCTTTTAGCTCGCTGCCACTTTAAGGGAGCGCGGCTTAGCTGCGATACAAATACACCATCATAAACACTTAAGATGAACAATCCACCTGAGACCCAGAGAGCAGCCCTTTTATCCACGGCGAAGGAGAGCCATACATAATTAAGAGAGGAAAGTGTAAAGATATAATTGCTACGTTGTTGATAATCTTGATTACCATTATTAAGTAGTTTTTTAAAAGATACATGACTCTGAGCCATATTTAGAGGGCCTAACTTATTAATCAGGCAGCTGTTTGCAGTAGCTCTTTGGAGAAATGCAGCAGTAGAGGTACAGTAATAAGCGGTGTGAGTGTGTGTGTGTGTGTGTGGGGGGGAGAGTACATTATTTTCCGTTAAATTAATTTGTTGGACCTGAAAAAGTGATATGTTGAGATAAAACATTACGAGAATATAAAAATCAACGCACAATAAAAGAAAAATAAAAGAAATAGAGCTGACAACAAGGATCAACACAATCAAAACCCATTATAAATCAGTGACTTCATGAAAGAAGTTTTTATTTATTTATCATTTTTTTTAAATGACTCAACCACAACAGCGTGCACAGTGGTGCCATACAAGTTCCCCCATTGTGACGTAGTAATGTCTGGCAAAAGTCTTTGTTTCTTTGTGTGTTTGCTCTGACTGCAGAGGCCATGTTGTGGGTCTCCCCCCCCCAACCCACCCTTGCCCCCTCGCCCCCCAAGGTCTGAGGTTTCGCTCTCAGGTGCTGTCTGCTGTCCGGGCTCAGCTCACCAGCCAACCGTCCCCGGGCTCCTGCCGCTGCTCTTCAAACACTGCTTGGAATATTAGAAGAAAGAGAGGAAAAGAAAAGAAAAGAAAAGAAAAATCAAACATTGATTAGCGAGAAACCCATGGCAGATGTTTCTTTCCAGATGCAGAATATTTTTGCAAGAGAAGAATTTAGCAAACAAGGGGGTGGGGGTGGTGGGGGATATCTAAACAAGCCACTGTTAATACATATTAGAGGACAAGTGACCGTGATTCATCTGGAAGTCTGAACATTATTAATTATCTTATGGCATCCATGGAAGTCTGGTACTCCCGTTTTCATCAGATCAGAGAACAATGTTGCAAAAAATAATGGAAACAACTTTTAAACTAATGGACTGAAGTTTAGCACCAGGAGTATACATGGGGGGAAAAAAGGCGTGCTCATTACGAAACCTGACTGCAACATAGCTCGGACGATGAATCACTAAATGCCTTTTTTTCCCCCACTTCTACCAATCTAACACCTTCCCTCCGTCTTCACTCAGCTCTAATCCCATGGATCTGAACTTGTTAAGAGTGTCACATCTGGCAGAAGACACAGAAATCAACATGTAGTTTATATATCTGGCTCTATAGCCGTCATGCCCGTACGCAGCAGCCTTTCAGGGTGTCGATCACAGCTCCAGCCTCTGTGCTGATGCCCGTCATCATAGTCACACTGCCCTCCATTGGTTAGAAGTCATATTACAACAACTGTGCCGAGGGTAGAGGCAGTATTGATGTTCCAATTTTACTAATAGCGGTTCAGAGGGGAGGGAAGGGGGGATTGCAGGAGTCAGGTGTGATGAAATTATTGAAGACGGTTAAAGACTTACGATGTGCCGAGGTCCAACTTGCTCCCCGCAGTACGCGTAAAGTATAATTCAGACTCTACGCGGTTTTTCCTTTTTGTACGGATCCAATCTCACAGTCTAAATGATGATAACAACTCCTCTGAATAAGTCAACGCCACATGTGGGTCACCGTACTTTCATTCTGTCTGCCAATCATTAACAGATTTCAGTTCATAGAACCGCATATGGTTTTGTGTGACCTATTCGGGCAATATTACACTCCACGTTGCTGACTGTGGTCCTCACTGAAGCATTGGGTTCAGTTGATTCGAGCACTGATGAGCCTTCTGTCCCGTCTCCCAATATGATGGCATTACCACTGGAACTTGTTGCATTGCACACATGGTTATCATTTATTTAATAGGCGACGTATTCCAGGTCACACTCTTCTAACTGTCTGCCTACGTGCTTCGCGGCTTGTCAGATATTAATTCGCAATAGAAAGGAACAAAATTGATACACCAACGCCCATTTTGATCCTTCAATGCGGGTCCATGAAAATATCTGCATGGAAGCCAAATTAAAGCATTGTTTCCTTGACGAAATTGTCCAATGATTTTATTACGGTGAAATCCATATCAGTTAGTCAGTCAGTCAGTCAGTTAGATTTATAGGTTCTTGTCGGAAAAAAAATCCAACATGTCATTATCATTCTTATTTGTTACTTAGCATAGTGAGGGAAAAGAGGAAAAGTGGTCACTTACTCATCCACTTTCTTTGAACTATATTTGTCTTAAAACGCTGCACTATGAGCACTTACTAAGGAAAATGCTAAATATTTATTCAAGTGATTTGTGGCCCTTTAGAGTATTAGCAAAGCGAGGCTCCTCAGCCTGCACTCGTGGCAGCAGCGCTACCGCACGGTGTCACTGAGATCAGCACATTCGTAGAATGTTTCAGCAATTCTGTTGCATTGCTTTCAAGACGTCCCGTGACCGAGCCGTGTGGCAGAGTGTGCCGTCACTTTAACAGATGATACGCAGGTGTTTTTTAATTGTTTTATCCACTGAGCCTCTCTTGCTTCTCACACTGCTCTCCCGTTAGCTTTGACGCACCTGTTTGGGGCGGGGCGGGGCGGGGCGGGGCGGGGCGCCTCACGCACCTTCGTCATTCTCACCGCTACGTGGGATTAGTTTTCACAGCGTGGCTCCGCCCAGGTTGGAGCTGGTCTAACTAGTGAGAGCGTGAGAGCAAACCCCCGGGCGGGGGCGTGCAGGGCCTTTCATAAAGTATGTATCAAACTTCCTCTGAAGAAAGCATGTCGCAGTCCTCCAACGTGCTTTTTTATTTTACAAAAATCTTGTGAATCTTGTGAAACCGTAAGGGGCCACATTTGAGCACACAAGTGGAGGGCCGAGAGAAAGCCCGCCGCCCCGTCTCCACTGCGGCACGTGCCTCTATGACATACCGTGAGACTTTTTCATTGCCCGTCACAGACGGTAGACGTGCGAGTTTACGAAAAGGACGGCGTGTTCACGAGCTTCTACGGAGCTACACGTAGTCCGGCTGCATGTGAGGCCTCCTGGGTTCTAATTGCTAGAATTATCCCTCGGGGCTTCTGGTCGAGCGGCGACGCCCTCTTTGCAGCACTTGAGCAGTGAAGTTTATGGGGAAATGTGGTGCTGATTTGTGCTGATTTGGGAGTGCACATGGCTCGAGACCGAGGCAGGCGGTCGGACAGGCTATTCAGTAGTTTAATTGGTTACCGGTTATTATGTCAAACAACTTTAGAGTGATATATTGATGTGTAAAGAACTTTAGCTCTTTTAAAACGGGATGGAGCCTTTGAGGTCACGTCACGTGGCGCTCGCGCAAAATTCTCACACGTTTTGTCGGCCGCTGTATCTGGTGCTCGACACCTTCTGCCAACTCCACCGATACGGACGCAAACACGACGGAGCGACGGAGGCCGGTGGAGTGACTTCAGCGTATTGTTCCTCTGTGACGGACATAAACTGCAAAAAATGAAAATGATGAACGCTCATGTCGTAGAAATTCCGGATTTTGTTACAGAGGCACCTCGCATTTCCTTTTGAATTACAAACATCGAGTGAACTTAAAAGTCAGATCTCCCCCCCCCCCCTCCCAGACTCAAATATACCACTGAAGTTATAATTAGTGCTCAAAAGCTGAATTATGTCCAATGTGTGACTGTCTTTAATATTTGAAATCTTTCACCGACACCTAAAAGAAGACTTCCCTCGGAGTCCAATTAGTGACGAGGTTAAATCCTATGACATGGGCCACATTATAACGGTGAAAACAGCTATCGTTAAGTGATAATGAAGTGAACGGGGGAAAAAGTTGGATTTTCTTTTTGTTGTGTGCGCGCCTAACGGAGAGGCCCGACTGGAATAATGAGCGCCTAACATCTGGGAGGCAAGCTGAGGGGTAGCCGACTCAAGAAACCAGTCATGTTTAGGATATTGCGGCGATTGAAGCCAGATGGGACTGAGAAAACACACACTTTTCATTTTGCATTACGCTCTCATTCGGTGGAAGTCAATGGCCCCTTTGCTCTTTTTTGAAGACCGGACTCAAAAAGCGCAATGCATTTCTCAATGGAAATCTATGAGGACGGGCTCACGCTCGTGAGGAACCCGGCGACTTATCTGCCGCTCTGTCCAACGAACTTTGATGAAAAAAATAATAAACCGCCCAGTGAATCGGAGCACAGCTCGTCCTCTTCGTCCACCGGAACCAAACGCCATGAACATGCAGAGGAGCCTATACCGCTGGAACTGGAAGCCCTCTATGCAACCATGTAGTGTGCAATGCTCTTGGCACATACAGCCCCAGTTCCACCCCCCCAACCCCCCAGGGCCCAGGATGATGGTTTGGCAGGAGGGATGGCGAGGAGCAGGTCAACAGGGGAAGTGTGTGAGTGTGGGGGGGAGGGGGGGCAACGCAGGCGGGAAGAGTCAAAAGAAATCCGGAGAAGTCTTTGAATCCAGTGGAATTCCTCTCCTCCTTCCGCGGCTCCTCTGGGAGGCGTCAGGAGCCTGTGGAGAGAGCGAGGTAAGACGGGGACTGTCAGGAACAAAGCTTCGAATTCACATGATATGTTTAGCTAAAAGGGTGAAAGAGAAGTGAATCAAAGCGTGGCGGGGATCAAAGAAAAACGCAACAATAAAGTCAAGGCGGTTGCCATGGGACCAGCAGGAGATGCATATCATTTAAAAAAAGAAGTTGCTCGTCTGCACTGTCAGATGTGGAAGTGTGTTTGTGGGGGGGTGGGGGGGGGGATTGATTGTTATTGTTTGGTGGATGAACTGCCGCCGGAGGGGGTGAGGAGCAAAGGGGTCATCGTCGCACAGCGAGAGCAGCGCGTCTCCCCCGCTTGTTTTAAACAGCAGCCTGTGATCGGTGTCAGAGGCCGCCGCCGGGCCACCTTCAGCTCGCGATTAACAGACGCAGAGACAGACGCAGAGACAACTCTTGTCAACCCGGTAAATATCTCGTCGGCACCAACCACGGATAGGCTAAACATTTTTGTTTTGCATCTTACACCGTCAAGAGGTTACGGTCGTTGTCGCCGTTTGAACGTGAAATCAAATAGACTTTAGGCTGTTAACTGGAGACTTTCATTTCCCGTTGATGTGGTGGAAATTTCAAACGCACAATTGTGGCGTGAAGTATGCTATTGTTGTTGGGTTTTTTTTCAGTTTTTAATTCTTTGAAGGGTTAGTTTACCTAAATCACAAAAAAAACAAAACCGTATCGAGCCGTGCAGATCATTTTAGTTTTATGTTTTTAATTATCCAACTCTGAAACTTCGGCCACCATCCCAAAACAATGGAGGTGAATTAGATATAGCTTTTGTGCTCAAAGTATTGAGATCTCACACGAAAACATAACCAAACCACCGAAGCTTTATGTAGCGACACGCAGCAGGCGCTGAGGGGGGAACTGAGGAGGGAACTAGCGGTGAGGTGCAAACCTCCGCTCACTCCTCCCTTTCCAATTCCAAGCATGTTGGAGAACTACGGTGGCCTTCAGGTAACGTGGAGAAAAACTCAAAAGGCCCCATCTGAAGCCAGTGTTTGGTTTGTCCATTCTGGGCTACTGTAGAAACGTGGCAGCGCAACATGGTTGGACTCTGTGAAGAGGACACGCCCCCTATGTAAATATGAAGGGCTCATTCAGAGGCACAAAAAAATAAGAAAGATACATAGTTTCAGGTGATTATGCACTGACAAATTTTTTTTTCTAATTATTATATTCCATTTCTGCCAATAAATCCCCTATAATCCTACACACGGCTCCTTTAAGACTTTAAATGAACGATTTTCACTTCTGAGACTGAAAAATAAAAACAAAATAAAAAAGTTAAAGGGAATAAAAATGCTCATCAAAAATATCAGAAAGCACGTCAAACTAGTGAAAAAGTCAAATTTTGACTTACCAATTTTGACAAAATCAAAATTATGACAGGTCAAAAATCTTGGCTCTCCCTTGATTGTTTTTATTTTCATCTTGGAAAAACATTCAGTAATTTTTCTTTTCATGGCTTCCAAACAAATTGTAGTACAGCACATGGAACAAATAAGTCTTTTGTTTTGAAATATTCCAATTATGTCTTCATTACTGAGAATGAATGGCTTTTCCATATGCACACATACCTGCAGAAAAGCAGCCAATTTGATTGACATGACAGTGCGCATGTCATTATTATTATTATTTTGTATATGCAGGTGCCTGTTAGTGTGTGCACGTGCATTTCTTCCGTGTGTGTGTGTGCGTGTGTGTGTGTGTGTGTAGCGCTGAGACCCGTCTGTCTGCTGCTCTCTCAGATTGCACCCACGAGAGCTCCCAAAATAACAACAAAGAGCCCTCAGTGGGTCGGATGAAAGCCTTGTCACCAACCATTTCTGCGCAGAGAGTCTCCTCCCCTACTGTATCTCTGAGTGACACCTCACACATCACATGGAGACAGGAAGGGGAGGCGGCCTCGCGTATTTGACCACAACAAATATTGCCATATGTTAATGAGACCGTTGTTGGCTTTTTAGCGAAGGGGCCAAATGGGTTCCGATTGTGAGCCGAGCGGCGTTTTACAAAGATGTTCACATGTTCCTCAGCAAAAGCTGGAAGCTGTGAGCAATCAGATAGATTACATATTTGGAATAATGTTTCTTATATGTGTTTTCTAATAGTTCAACATTTTGGGAAAAGAAACGCTTATTTCCTTTCTTCCAAAAAGTTAGATGATTGATGTTAGGAGGCCGTTAACTTAGCTTAGCATAAAGACTGTGAACAGGGGGAAACAGCTAGCGCTACATAGCTTGCTAGCTATATGTTGAACGTCTAATCTGCACACAAACTCAAATGTAAAAAGGACGAGATGAGATCTCTACGGAGGACAACCTGCTGCAACTCCCGTTGTCTTGTCATCACCATGAGGTTGCCAGGCAACCAGAGGAGACTCCAGGAAGTCACTGCTCTCGGCTTTTCCCTAAGTTCCAACATGTACCTCCCCTTAAAACAACAACTTGTTTTTATATTCCTCTTTGCGTACAGGTTAAACAAACGTGTCAGTGAGTGAGATATAGAGGCGCTAGTAGGCGTATTCTTTTTTTCCCCCCTCCTCTTGGTTCCAGGCTTTATGCTAAGCTAATCACCTCCTTTCTCCTGCTTTCCGCTCAAACATGAGAGTCAAAAGTGAAACAAATCAAGAAACGTTTGAATCATACGGGGGACCACGAAGAAAACAAACATAAGTCGATGCAAACTTATGATGAATCACTGCAATGTTAAAGCACAATAACCATAATTACCGATCCGATAGACCAACATCTCAATTGGAAAGTACAACTCCATTAAACAGCCCCAACCAGCAGTTAGCTCGGCAGTGAAAACCCCTCCATGTTCTACTACTGATGTCAGGCCAACAGCACTACAGAGAAGGACTCCATTGTTATTTCTAACCGGTAGAAGCCCCGAGGTTATTTTTCCTCTGCCTTGAAACAAATCAATGAAGCACAACTCACTTTGAACAACTGCACATTTGCTGAAATCAGATGTGGGTCGAGGAGCCAGCCATCATCGCACGTCTGCTCTCGTTTGTTGACAGAGCAGGACTTTGATAAACAAAAGCCCGCCGTTTGAAAGCAGGTGCAGAAGCACCAGTTTGTTTTGCGAGAGGCAATTTCAGAAAAACTGACTGATTAGAGAGTTGTTTGTTATTCTGCATGCAACCATTTGCATCCTGCGGATCCCTCCCCAAAGTCACCGGGTAACGTTTATTTTTCCAACTCAAAAGTTTGACACGGATATTTGCCACAAAAAAAATAATAATCATTAGCAATATCTCAGAGGTGAAATTGTCCTTTCCTGTCACTTTGAAAAGAGCGTCAACAAACAATGTAACTTGATTAAATAAACCTCTGGTGGGGTTTCTTTTTTTTCTCTTTTAAGCCAATGATGCCCCCAAGTGGTGACACTAGAAGTTGCAAAGAAGTACAAGTTTACATCACGCAATAACTCACACATTAAACCGTATAAAAACCGTTGCACTCATCATTATCAAACCAGGCCATCATTGCATCATTATTCTCGTTCGATGGAACTGAAACACCGAAGTCGTGACTTATAGCCAGTGTGTTTTCACTGGACGCTCAAACGCAACACCCCCCCACCGGCCCCCCAAAAGAAAACCAGCTTATCCTCGCTATCAACACATGGAAATGTTTCCAAGTCGCTATCTACCAGCAGCGAGCGCTCTTAAATCACTCATTTTAATATCAAAGCACTTAACACGAGAATGATGATTGCTTGCAGGTGGACGGCCGCGCTGCTTGTCAGGCCTGCGTCTGAAGAAAATGACTGAGCTCTTATCCGACACGTTACAGTACGGCCAGTGTTTCGACGGGGCAAGATCGCATTACAGAAGATTACTTTGGAGTTTCAAAGCAATTTTCCCTAAATTACGCCGGCCTTTGGTCTCCGGTAAACTTGATTGACTTGAATGGTTTTCATTAGAAAAAAGAAGGCCTCGCGCAGGGTTTGCTGTTGATGCTCGCACACACACACACACAAAAACAAGTTGAGGCATTTGAGGGTGAGCGGGTGCAGATGGGACACTGGCAGCAGACGGATATGCAGATCTTGGACTCGTGGTTTCAGGGGCCCCGGGGCCCCGGCCGTTTGATTTGTTCCGCCCGTCAGTGATGCACCGAGCACTTGGGTTCATTGAATCCATGCAGACTTTCCCAAACCAGTACTGCGATGTATGTTTTGATGCATTCAGTGTGTGCTAACAATACCCCCCAAAAAACACAACCAACAATCTTCATATTTGAGTCATATTTGAACTCCAGTTCCACCCTGCCCCTCCTGTCTCCCCTCATCCACGGACCAACATCTGAGTCATGGAAATCAGTTAGATGTCACTGAGCGCCTGAGCCCGGACTGACAAGAAAATAGCCATGAATAACATGACCACCCTTATTACCATTCGAGGGAAAATACTTAAAGAGAGGGATCCAAAATGAAGAGTAGTCCAGATATACTTTCAGTGTCACAAAGAATAAGAGCTATTTATGCGGGGCCAGAGATTTCCCCACATTTCCGTCAGCTGTTTGGCTGCTTTACCGGCTGCCTCAAAGCTGAAATGAAAGAGGAATATCTGTAAGGAATTAAGGGATGGTGTCTTTAATGCATTAAGAGACTCTCCTACCCGACCATATGAATAAAAAGCACAGATTAATTCCAAAACTCTGCAGCGTGAGCCTTCGTTCTGAATGTTAGAACGGCCTCTACAGCACACGTCCACTGGAAAGAGTTAGTGAACAGAACAGGGAACTGTGTGTGTGTGTGTGTGTGTGTGTGTGTGTGTGTGTGTGTGTGTGTGTGTGTGTGTGTGTGTATCTTCTGCAGGTCTGTGGTGCCACCTTCAGGAGGTTTACTGACACAGCAGGGGACTGCAGCGCCGTGCAACGCTTTCAACTGCAAAACAAATATTGGGCTTTCCATCTTCCAGAGTATCAAATGTCGCTGGAAGTAAAACGGTGACAAGCAAAGTGTTTTTCTCTGCAGCTTTGAATTGTGGGTAGATTAATGTCAGAGGATAAGTAGTCATCAGTTTGATCATCAAGAGCAATTATGATCGAGTAGTGTACATGCCGCGTTGAGACCAATGTTCCACCCGGGCCTCGGAGTATAGGTTTGAGGAAGGCTAAGCCTCCCTCATCCTCTCAGCAAGACTTTGGACTTTTACTTTTAACTGGAGATGCCATAGTATAGGCAACAATACAAAATATATATTTTTATATTAATCAATTTGTGTAATACTTTTTTCAAAATTAGCTCCACCATTACCCAATAAATCAAATGGCATCTTACAACTTAATTTATTAGAAATAATCATCCAATTTTAATAATATTATTCAAACCACTCTGAATGGGGCCACCCTGCATTATGGGTACTTTTACTTTTGGTGCTTTGTTTCATTTTCCTGATTATACACATGTTCTTTTACTTATGTCGACTTTGGTGATACCCATTGTGGTATCCTTACTTTTACTGAAGGGAAAGGATCTCATCATTTCTTCCACCACAAATCAAAAACAGAACAAACACACATGAAAAGGAATGAATGAAAAACAGGAGCAGTCGTGTGCATGATTCAGATGCTACATTTTATATGAGATAAAAGCACCGAGAGTATACCGGCTCTCAGCCCCCTCTGTCCCCTCAGTTTGGGGCGAGCATGTTCAGAGACGGCGGGGCAGAGTGGGCCGTCCGTCCAACGTGGTCCCGGCTATGAGCACAGCACATCCTGAGGCCCGACAGAAGACATTGTCCAGGACCTGAGTACACAGGAAAATTACAGAATGCCTGGTACAAAACAATATACTCGGTCCGTTTCGTGTCCCAACACCTCAAACAGGAACTGATTCTTTGTTCGCTTGATTCACAGAGGCCGCTTCTCAGACTCACACTTCCCCACCAAAAACATTCCTGACCGTAGTCCTTGATTTTTGGCAAAAAAAAACGTAAGCAGTATTCCGCAAGACCGTCAGTGCAGCGTTGTCGAGGCCAGCGTTGTCGAGGCGACCGCCGGTCACGCTTTGATGCAGAGCATGGCGTCCAGGAGGCTGTCCGTGTGGCCGACGCGTGCCGCCACGAACCCGTGGCCCTTCAGGAGCAGACCGTACTCCGTGGCGCTCCTCTGTCTCCCCTCGCTCATGCTGAGGGCCTGCAGCAGGCCGCGCCTGGGGCCGCCTCGGTCTTCATCCAGGAAGATCTCGCTCAGCAGGAGCCCGCAGCCTGGGAGCATGGTGGAAGTGCACGGTTTGTTTGCGGCTATACAACTTTAGAGAGCACAATAGTGGTGCTTTGCCACTTCCTTTTCTCTGGGCAAAGAATAAAAGGATCAAGAGGGAAAACTAAAAATGTGCCATCAAGTTGGTGTTTTTGGCTTGGTTCTTAAAACTGGCCAGCTTTGTCTTGCCAAAGTGCTGTTTTATACGTCACCAAAAGTCATCAGTTAATCGCTGACGGTTTACAGCAGCACTTCCACTGAGAACTCAGAGACCGTGGGTTACTGACAGCAAACTACACAGCAGCTAATCTTACAGTAGATAGGATGTTATCAGGTTGTGGGCTACAGTTTAGAAATGAAAAAATGCAAACTCCTGAGTTTCGCTGGTACATGACTGAGATTGTCGTTGCTAAACATGCGTTTACATTTGAAATATTTTAGCATTCAACGTTCAGTCAACATGTAGAAAAAAATGTATTAATTTAATTTTACCTGGTGTGCACGCATCTGCGATTTTACTCAGCAGAATATGCACTTTCTCATCCGGCCAGTCATGGAGAATCCTCGCAAGGACGTACAAGTCCGCTTTGGGCAGCTCGTCCTTAAAGAAGTCTCCTGGTCACGCAGAGCGGAGAGACAGGAGTTACGGTCAGAGTGATATCTGAGACAATTCTGAGATTTCTCACACGCACACACACACACACACAAATGCGTGCACGCACACGCACACACCTGCTACAAATGACACCCTGTTGTCTGTGTGCAGAGGATGGAAACGTTCACTCATCTCAACCACTGCTGGCAAGTCAAACACTATCACAGACAACCCGGGATGGGCTTTGGTAAACTCATAGGCCATGGCACCAGTGCATCCTGGGAAAGAAAAAAAAAAGATGATGGTTTATTACTCTAGGACAGACTTTTAAAAAAATCTTTAAAATCCTTTCAGTTCTTTTCCTTACCTCCGAGGTCGCAGGCCGTTTTAAACTTGGAGAGGTCAAAGGCTGTTGCTACAGCTTGTCCTGTAACTTTAGCAATGCTGTGCATTCCATTCATGAATCTCAGTTTGACTTCTTGACTGTCGTAGAAAGTATCCTTTAAATAGAAACAAATAAGATAGAAGGGGAAAATAAAATAAAAATGTTGCCACCCCCCACGTTTATTCATCTGAGGCTGAACTTATCTCAATCACCTGAAACATATCCTTGGACATCTTGCCGAAAGCCTTCTCGCGCTGGTTGGCCCCCTCCTGCACGGCGCTGTCGAGGTGGGAGAAGAGGGGCCACACGGTGTCGTTGCAATGCTCGATGTAGCCGCGCAGCGAGCAGGGGGCGGCCGTCAGCAGGAAGTGAGCGGCCAGATCCGTGTTCTCGAACACCGGCTTATGGCACCCTGGGAGTAGAGACGCCATAAAACATGTTAAGAGGTTCATTTGAAGTTTAAGTTTGAAATGCTAGGTCTCTTTGAGTGACAAGCGCTGACTCACTTCCCTCTTTGCTCTTCAGCAGTCCCAGAGACACACAGGCTTCCAGCAGGCATTCGGTGCCCTTCGCTGAGGCTTTGATCTCGCGGGCCACCTGCGCTGCCTCCAGCCCCGGCCGGCTTTGGAGCAGGTCAAACACACACATCCTGGATGCGGTAAACAGAGCCTGGAACATTTGGAGAGGACATGGAAGCAAAGTGCAATTTGTCAATGTGAATGCACTCTGTGATTTTAGACTGTCTTGTGCTTACAGATCGTGCAGATAAAGAAACACATGCACAATAATAATAATAATAATAATAATAGTCTTTTCAACACTTTATTTTGTACAGATTAACCAAATAACCAAATAAGATGCATGTTAATTGTTGAGTTTTAGGGCGAACTGTCCCTTTAAGTTGAGCTTTATTGTACCTATATGAAAGTAGTATCAATCTTCAAATGTAATTCTCAGCAAAAAGAAAGCAAATAAGTCTATTTCCCCCAAATGTTTTCCTTTAAAAAGGGACCGTTCACCCCCAAATCAAATAAGTGGTCGTGACCGCAAGAGACTGCTTAGTGGTGCGAGGCGAGCTTGCAGTATTGAGTATAGATGCACACTTCCTTTTGCGCAGTGATACGGTTGGGCAGGTGTAGTTTGTTAAAAAAAAGAAAAGAAGAATAGTTCCTTCATGAAACTGCTCACAACAAGGCCTGTGAATGATCTCTAGTAACTGGGTCATGATTTCTGGAAAGAGACATCGCTGCTGAGTTCATCAAATGGATTTTTTTGGGCGCTTTGAGCATCACGAGCCAAGTGCCGTGAGGTCGTATTATATTGGAGAGAAGGCAGACATCTCTACGGCCGATATCCCCAACACGGGGCGACTCGCACCAAAACGATCGAGATTGATAAACAACACTGCGGGTAAAGGGAAAAACATGCGTTTTAAATTTTGGGGTGTGAACTGTCCCTTAAGTTGAGCTATATGCTTCACTACACCTAGAAGTGAACTACAGCAATAGCAATCATTCAGTTATATTTTAATAAAAAAAAACAACAAAAAAAAAACAAGAGCTTTAACAATATAGGAATACACAGTTTGTCTGTAATTGTACCTTTGAGGCTTTGAATCCATCCATCAGATCAATGATTCGCTGCATGTCTTCTTTCTTCGGCTCCCTGGGCTCCTGCTCTGTCACATTGAGCTCAATCACCTGCCCTCTTCTGGTCATCGGCGGTAATGTTGCATTCTCAGAGTCTCTGAGCTTCCCCTCTCTATCCTCTGTGTGTTTAGACAGGCTGTTCACCAACGTCCAGGAACTCCCATTCGCTCCATTTTCACTGCCTTTCCTTTTCACCTATACATGGGAGACTGTTACTCATAGATAATGACCCCAAAAAACAAAAAAAAAAGGTAACTGGTTGTGCTCAACTAACCTCACGGAGGAGACCGGCTGAAGAGTTCGGTCTGGAGCCGGATGTGGGGCTGTGTTTGTCGGGAGAGCCGGGGCTGTGGATGGACTGAGCTGGCAGTTTGGTCGGGGGCTGAGTGAGCGCTGAGGTAGTGGGACAGCCGTTGAGGCTCAGCGGGACGGACGCGCTCTCTTGGTCCGAAGAGGGAGAGCATTGGTTGTAAATGAGGTCTAGCTGTTTGCAGAAGTGGTTGAGGGGGAAACCCACAACATTGAGGAAGTCGCCGTAGACGTACTCCACCAGCATCCCACCGAGAGCCTGGATACCGTAGCCTCCAGCCTTGTCCCTGACACACACACACACACACACACACACAAACACACACACACACACACACACACACACACACACACACACACACACACACACACACAATCAATTGAACCGGGGCCAAGGAGTTTTACTTTTTTTTGCTTACACATTCCATGTCAAACAGGACAAGGCAAACACAGCTCACACTAAACTCAAGCACCAAAGTCCAAAAAAAGCACCAGCTTCGTAAATGCCTCATCCACTAAATGACCTCCATTGAGCAAACGCTCGGTTATGTTACTGAACAAAGAAAAAACAGTAGCTGTGAAAGTTCAACGGTTTCATACTCACATGGGTTCACCGCTATTGATGTACTCCCACAGCATATTATCTGAGAGATCAGCAAACTTCACCTTTGTTTCTTCGTAGAATTCAACCAGCTGATAATCCACCTCTTCGTCTGGGGCAAGGGGTTTAGAAATGAAATGTTACTGTCCACTACAGTTGATATTCAGCATATTTAGGAAACTGGCATGAAATCTTACAGTACATGAATGTATAGATTTCCCTCACACGTATTCTTGCCGGGCCTTTAAGAATCAGAAGATACAAAAAGTACCTAAACTGCTTTCAGGAGTGCGCTTCATCAAATTTTGACAGAAAGCGTTCTGAAAGTCGAACTGTTAATTAAAGCGGTGACGTACTTTCTTTCTCGTGGCAGAAGACAATAGCCACGCCGGTGAAGACGCTGTGCTCTTTACCGCTCAGGCTGGAGGAGAAAAGGGAAAGAAAGCGGGACATGTAGAAGGAGATCGCCGCCCGCTTCTTAACGTCAACTCAGATACAACGTTAACCGCACTCACCTCGACAGCATCCTGTACGCGTCCTCTTTGTCCACTGGCTTCTCCAGAATCATGCCATCTACAGTCTGTGGAAATGAAAAATCAATGGCCAGAGTGAGCGAATGAGGACAAAGAGAGTAAGCAGATAAAATAGTGTAACGCTTTCCTCCTCTCACCACAATAGTGTCCGCTCCGATGACTATGTCTGGAGTCTTCAGGTGTTTCTAAAGCAAATGAACGAATACGTTATCAATAAGTCGTTCATGGGGGTAATACAGTCAGACAGCAAGGGGCTTAACTCACGAAGGGCATCCTTCTGGCCACCTCCAGGGCCTTCTGCTTGGCCGTCTCTACAGCATACTCATGGGGCGCTTTGAAAAGTCCCTTGTCGAGAGTTTCTTTGAACCAGGATGGTACCACCTCAAACCGTAAGCCCTGCAATGAAGGAGTGAAAAAAAGAAAGCGACCACAAAATTATACCCCAAACCACGCTGGGGTATACTTCAAAAAGTCGACATCAACATTTGACTCATGCTCTTACATAAAAAGGAACCATTGACTTAAGATGTATACATAAAAAGGAACCATTGACTTAAGATGTATACAGAGTGGGATATTTTAACTTCCCCAGCTTAATCCCTCCCCCAACCCCCTGTTATTTATGTTTTTAAGACACCATTTTATTGTAATTCTTTCTTTTATTTTATTCAGTTTTTTATCATCTGTATTTCTGCATGTTTTATTATTTTTTTTTCTCAACAGCATGAAAAGAGTCTTTGAGAACTTTGAAAAGCGCTATGTTATAACAATATTATTATTATCATCATCATTAATATATTTTAGAGTTATCAGTGCTGTCTGGTGGAAAACATATCCAACGGCAACACCGTTTCCAAAATAACCCAAAAAACATCTTCTGTAAAGCAACTGATTGTTACTTTCGACCGACACACATATCAATACCGATGTGTACGCAATGAGCTAATATTGGCCAACACATTGGTCTAGTTAAGAAATAAACTGCACTCATTGAGATTATGTTCATTATGATTGACACCATTATCCTCAGAGCAGACAAAGTAAGAGATGTGAGATGTTCTACAGATGCACCTAAATGGGGTATTATTTGACTACAGTAGTGTTTATATGATGCATACATTCACATGACAGCTCTCTAATTGTTGAGGCATTTGCTCAACATGTGTTCACAATAAAATGTGCATTAGTTGATATATATATATATAATTCCCATAAGTTTAACCAGATGGCAACATACCGCATTGTTGAGAATCTCCAGTCTCCTCGGAGAAGAACTTGCAAGCACAACCAGTTTGCCGGCGAGCTTGGAGATGACAGGGTTCAGCACCATGGTGGCCTTCTCCTTCAACCGCCCTGAGGCGGTAAACACAGTTAAACATTGATGTCAGGAGTCAGACCACTGCACATGTTCAGTTCTGCCCTATCAGGAGGACAGGTCCACACAAGGCTGATACGACTGATTGGTTGATGAATCGGCCAATCAACACAACGGTCACTTTTCATAATCATTTCAGTCATTCATTAAGGACGAACACCACACGTCCACTGGTCTCAGCTACGATTTAAATGAGTTTAAACAGATATTTTAGGCTTTAGACAAAACAAGCGTATCATTGTATTATGTAAAACAATGGTAGGAGGCCCCGGGGAAGACCCAGGACACGCTGGAGGGATTATATCTCCCAGCTGGCCTGGGAACGCCTCGGGATCCCCCAGAACGAGCTGGAACGTGTTGCGGGTGAGAGGGAAGCCTGGGTCGGCCTGCTAGGCCTGCTGCCCCCGCGACCCGACCCCGGATAAGCGGAGGATAATGGATGGATGGATGGAGAATGGACTAATCAGTTATAAAAGTAGTGGTTAGTTGCAGCCCTAGCCCGATACCTCTCAGACACACATGCTAGAATAATTCATTCATAAAAGGACCACGAGCTGCTGTAAAGACATGTCCACTCACTGTCAGTGACCGGTAACGTGAGGGCTGGTCATTTCATTCAAGTTAAAGCTTTTACAGTCAGACTAATGCCAGTGTGTTTATTGTGCCTACATTATCAATACGTGTTAATATCCATCCATCCATCCATTATCCGAACCGCTTATCCTTTTTAGGGTCGCGGGGCGCTGGAGCCGATCCCAGCTGACATCGGGCGAAGGCAGGGTTCGCCCTGGACAGGTCGCCAGTTCATCGCAGGGCACGTGTTAATATACGTTATATATAAAGTCAAAACACGTGACGTCACGCGATACTTAATGTTCCAAGCATATCCTAATTTAGTAGGTGCATAACTAGCTAACGTTAACTAACTCGCTAACGTTAGCTCATAACTCTGCTAACTTTTACCCTAATGTGTAAAGCTGCTAATACGCGCGTTGTCGGACCGAAAGAGCGTCCGGTTGAATGCACAAAGTCATTAAAACCACTGTTACGTGAAACGCGGTGTCGCTCACCTGCTCATATACTTCTCGCTGCGGTCAGGAAACGGACACGGCTGCCTGCTCGCTGCTCACGACCAAAAGGACACTACCACCCACGTGACGGCGCGTACGTAATGACGTCACGAAACGTGGGCGGAGCCACAGCTCGCGCACTGTTAACGCAGTAGTATCTTATCTTCTTCTATGAAGTATAGTGTGCAGGTGCCACATGCCACTTCTCCGACTACCTCTACCTCCAATAGTATTAATAATACCAATAAAAACAATAATAATGATAATGATGTTAATAATCATAATAATGATGGTGATAATAATAATAATAATAATAATGATAATTATGTTAATAATAATAATGATGATGGTGATGGTGATGATAATAATAATGATAATAAAAACAATAATAATATAATTTATTATGCATATATACAACATACAATATACTTTAGTAGGGGAAGAAAACAAAGAGAAAAAAGGAGGAACTAAAAGGTGAAAGGGTCAACGGCACCATTGCAACACAGGATGAAGGCATTTACAGAGATCATGTTAAAAAAAACGTTACAATTTTCCATCAGAGAAGGCTTACATTTTCACATTTTATTTGCACTTGTGCATGCTACATATCTTTCAACACAAACACTATTATGATGCCTGTGGCATGTGGTGATTGATTTTAAAATACGTAGGCTACAATAAATGATAACACATAACACAATAATACAATAATAATAACACATAAGTCACCAGGTAGGGAAATGCAATAATAAGACTCAGCTGCTGTCCACATTCATTTGTTCTATGATGCACATTTTTGCACGATTTTGAAATGTTTCGATATTGAAATATCTCAACAGGCCACACTTCCTGTCACTTCCTCTGTCACATCTCTCTTACTCTGTTTTTCTTCTTTTTTCTCCTCCTCCATCAAAGACACCTTCCTGTGTTCGCCTACCGGCCTTTCAACGGAGTAATGTGCAGAGTAAAGACTCTCTTTACGCTCCATCTTCATTGAGTCCATGCTACTTAGGCTCTGCAGATTGATTACCTGCCTCAGCTTCTGTCTGAAATCCTTGGACGCGAAGTAGTAAATAAACGGATCGAGGCAGCTGTTCAGGCAGCTGCAACAGAGAGACAGTTTGTAGGCCATGTAGAGAGACTCGTTGTAGAAGAGTTTCATAACCGTGTGAGCCAACAGGAGGATGTTGTTGGGCGCGAAGCATAAGGTGAACACCAGGAGAACGATGAAGGCCAGAAGTATGGCTCTCCTTTTCTGGGCTGTCTTGGAATCTCTGGCCAGTTTGCATATGACACTGATATAGCAGAATGTCGTGACACAGAAGGGGAAGAGGAAGAGGACGAACACCATGCTGAAGAGAAAGGTCGCCCAGGCAGTCAGGGTCGGCAGCATGTTTTTCTTCAGCACGTCAAAGCATGTGGTAATCCCAAGTTCGGGAATGTCAAAGGTCAGGTCTGTGGTCATCAGCGGATACAGGACGCTCAGGACCACGACCCACATGAGGACGCAGCTGAAGACAGCGATGGACTTCCTGACCCGGGCCTGCCTGAACCGAATGGGCTTGACGATGCCCAGGTAGCGGTCAATTCCGATGGCCATCATGGTCAGAATGGAACAGTACATGTTGGTGTAGAAGACAAGGGTCATGACTCTGTGGGTGGACACATAGAAGAAGAGAGTTTTATTTAATGCACTGGTTAAAGGAAAAGGAAAGATGAGCAGATCAATGCCACTCTGCTAATTATCTGATTGACATAAAGCTACAGCCAGCAGCATAAGTAAGAAAAGTATTTCTTATAAACAGTCTTTATCTTCTATTTGACTCTAAAAGGGACCATAATTTCCAATCAGCGCACCTAGCCAAGACATAGTCTGGCCCGAACCATTAACATAACTGTAGAGATTAAACAAAAAAAGATATGATGTGTTAATTAGTGAGCTAATGTCTGCAGATTTTTTTTTTTGTACAGTGTCAGGCTAGCAATCCTTATGCTAAGCTAAAATGACCGGCTGCAGGCTGTAGCTTCATATTGAGCGAACACATACAAGAGTGGTATCGAGCTTCTAATTTAACTCTTGGCAAGACAGCAAACAAGTGTTCTTCTCTAAATGTCAAACAATTCCAACTGGTGGGCTGTGTGTGTACACTGAGTAGCTGTGAAAATAACAAAATAGCACAAGGCCAACAAGTTCAAAGAACACAAATTTCTGTGGACTTCTGTTGATGACCTCCGACCCGTATCAATACTTCAACAGAGTCCTGCAGTTATAAAGAGTACCTGCACATGTTGGGTCCCAGCTTCCAGTGGTATCCTTGGAGCTGGTAGGCGATCTGAAAGGGCAGGGCGAAGCCGAGGGCCAAGTCGGTGAGGGTGAGATTGATCATGAAGATGATGGAGGGGGTTTTGGGGGAGGTGCGGAAGACGAGGAGCCACATGGAGAGGCCATTTCCAGTCAGGTTGACGGCAGTGACGATCACGTAGATGACAGAGATGGCGACGCTGGTGTTTACATTGAGGAACAGGGCCCTGGTGGCGTTGTCTAGCTTGAAGCTGCTGGAATTCCCCGTCATGACTGGATGGGAACGGGTTCACATCACTTGTGAGAGATCACCTGTGGTTTAACGGGCGCGTGGCGCAGTGGTTATTTTTCTTAGAAAATACTGGAGCAGCAACGTGTACGTCCTAATTCATCTACGCCGTGTGATTTGTTTGTAATAATTGAATGGAAAAAGCATAAAACATCAGAGGACATACAAAGAACCCCTGCTAACCCTCGTCTAAAGCATACGATGCCTTTACAATCGTCGCTCTCTTTGAATGTGCAGACATGATTGATCTAAAAGGTGTGAAACAGACTCATTTGGCACTCGCACGAGAACACCATTACTCTGTTTTTGTTGTTTGCGTGCAAGTAACACATGTGGCGGGCTGAGTTCTCATACAGGAAAAGCACATGATTGATTTGTGGTGCAGAATGCCAACTGCCACTGGGGTTTCGCTTGTGTTGCATCGAACACCTGAAAATGGGGAGTAGGCTCACAACTGCCATTGATCATATCGTCTCAGACCCAACTGACTTTTATCTTCGTGCAATGAAGAAAGTGAACACTTCAACACGCGGTGCACGTGGTGGTGGTGGTGGGGAGAGTTGCCACAAAAATTACTGAAGAGCTGCAAAGTTGCACCTTAAGTTATGCAAAGGAAAGTACCACCACTACACCAAGGATTGGGATGATAATAAGGGTGACACATTTTTTAACGCATCAGAAGACATATTGTACTCCAGTAATGACAATTAGCAAACTGAGACTTTTGGGTTATAATGTGTGTGTGTGTGTGTGTGTGTGTGTGTGTGTGTGTGTGTGTGCGTGCGTGCGTGCATGTGTGTGTGTTTTTCTTCTAAAAGTAACAAAAAATGTGTAACAATAAATAACATAAGTCTGTTCCAAGGTGTTGTAACCAAGCATTTCTTTAAATTTACGTTTTTTTTACACTTACACTTAACTACTAAATAGTTATTTATGTGAGTGCGCAGTCAGGCATGCTATTGTTCATTCTCTATACTGATGTTGTACCTTAGATCAAGTAGACCTTAGTTGTTTGTGTTTATGTGTTAAAATGCTAAAATACAAAATATTATCCAAAAATGAATTAACATATAAATAAACACAATCAATAAATATTGCTGTAACCTTTGACTTTTTCTTCTGACTCATGACATTAAGTCACTGAGCACATTTAGGAACAACACATGTTGAGCAAAGTGACTTTGCTGATAAGTTAAAAAGTATCCGACACGTGGCGCAGCATGGGCCAACTATGAGTCAATATTTCAAATGTGAAAGTATACATATATTCTCAAGGTTTAGGACAACTCCAGGTGAATCTTAGTGAAAGTCGGTCAAACACTCACCTATGAGCACGGAGGCAGACGAGACAAGAGGCAGGTGGAGGCATATGCCGTGTCAGTTGAAGATGAGGGTACAGATATTGTAACTGCAGGGGAAATGAGATTTGATTGTGTTACAGTGTCAGACAGAGACAGAGAGAGAGAGAGAGAGCGAGAGAGAGCGAGAGAGAGAGAGAGAGAGAGAGAGCGAGCGAGAGAGAGGGAGGAAACGGACCATGTGACGACCTCCATCCAAGTTAACGGTTAACAGCTTCGCATCGCAACATTTATGCATCATGACGATAATTTTGCATGGTTGCCTAATTCCTCTCCTCCTGGTTCATGAATTGTCTCTACAGGCTGTCTAAAACTATACCGGAACTCTGTAAAGTACAAGAGCCCCTGAATGGAAAAGCCCTTTAAGAAGTGTCGGGAAAGACGAGTGAAAGGGTGTGACTTTCACTTTTACTCAGTCAGTCGTATCGACGCTGTGATTGAAATAGGAAGAGAAATCAGAGCGATAATATATATATATAATATAATACCTGTTAACACCTGTTGTAATTGGAGATTAAAGATGATTCCATATTTCATATTTTGATTATTTTACTCAAACTCCCACACATTTACATATTCCTTGTGTGTGAAAGTTCTTGTTTTGAAGTAAAGCGAGAACACCACATTTCACCCCCTTCACGAGGTTGTGGGGATGTGTTCTTATGCTACTGGCTTCCTGTTGATTGTGATAGTTCTGCTTTTATTTGGGTGACATTGCGATAGGCACGGAGATCAGTGAGCTTAGTCTGATTAATTCAGTGCAGAACATTTGGGTGGGAGTGGGGGGCATCAATTACGACATAACACCTGCCCAGGTACAACTGTGTTTGCAACATTTAGAGAGAAATAAAAGGTTGATTTTTATTTTAGCTTCAGATAAACTGCCCTCAGTATCACCAGTGAAACACCGAGACATGTCTACACCCACTAATGCTAAGATACCGCTGCGTATTCAGGTGTGTTCGCACACAGCCAACTATAATCGACTCATAGCTGCCATTTGTAAACGTGCACCGTGGGTGGTGCTGCAGACAGATGCTGCCTCACCCAAACTCTCAAAATGACTGAAACACTGATTTGGTCTCTCAATACAGTACAAGAGCTTTATTTCTCTCAGAACTCTTCCAGAAAAAGAAAAAAACAAACTTCATGATACAAGAGGTGTGATAGACAAATGTTAGGTGGTGTGCAAAAATAATATAAGGCTTGTTCAACAGACATATTACTTTATCAATACTTGTGGCTTTTTTTTTCAATTTATATTTACTTGAATGAATAGAAAACAATGCACACAGCGTAGAAAAATTGGTTTCATTTATCTGTGTCGTACTTTGCAACTTTACATTTTATTTCTAGGAAATGCTTTATATATATATATATATATATATATATATATATACGTAGAGAATGTGTTCTTCCTGGCTCATGGGTGGTCATGTACAAAGCTTTGCTCACAAAAACAAAACAAATCTCTGTAATTAGGAAAAAAGCGGTAAAACATTGTTCTTATTTTTATCGATAATAACTCTTATCCCCACTCACTCGCTCACCTCTACACACACAAATACACATGGGATTTAACCTGTGACATTTTCTACATCCACTGATTGTAAGTTCTACTTACATTATATTTCATTTTGATAAAATCGAGAGGATTATTAAAAACATCCAGGTTCAGCAGAGTCTACAAAGGCATAGTAACAAGATCAGAGGGGGAGGTCATGGTTTCACCAGAAAATTGACGATGGATACGACAGGAGAGCCGCCTCTGACGGGGACACACTTCAGATGAGCACAAGGAAGGACAGGGGACTGACACTGACTGGTTGTGCTATCATTAAGGTAACTATCATTATTATTATTATTATATCCGCCGGGAGAATATGTATTGGGTGGCGTGTGTGTGTGTGTGTGTGTGTGTGTGTGTGCGCGTGCGTGCGCATCTCTGTGTTTGTCTGTCTGTCTGCCCATGGATAATCTTGCCCCCTGCTTGATCTATCAGCCTAATCTTTGTTGTGTTCATTTATGACTATATGCCTCTCGTGGCTGCAGGGACTTACAGTCTTGTATGTTTATGTATGTATGTACTGCATGTATGTATGTTGGTAAGTTCTGCATGTACTTCATGTATTGCATGCATGTACAGTATATATGCATGTACTGCATGTATGTATGTTGGTAAGTTCTGCATGTACTTCATGTATTGCATGCATGTACAGTATATATGCATGTACTGCATGTATGCATGTACTGCATGTATGTATGTTGGTAAGTTCTGCATGTACTTCATGTATTGCATGCATGTACAGTATATATGCATGTACTGCATGCATGCATGTACTGCATGTATGCATGTACTGCATGTATGTATGTTGGTAAGTTCTGCATGTACTTCATGTATTGCATGCATGTACAGTATGTATGCATGTAGTGCATGTATGTATGTACTGCATGCATGTACTTCATGTATGCATGTACTGTATATGTATGTGTGTGTGTGTGTGTGTGTGTGAATGTATGTATGTATGTGTGTGTGAGCTCTGAGTGTTTTCTTCTGTTGGTAGGGTGGTGGGAGCAAAACCAAAAGCTTGACCAACATTCACAGCTGTTAGCAGCCGGTGGGAGTCCTGTACCGTGTTTTGCTAACAGAACTAGCAGCTACAGAACTAAACACCCAGCAGGACTGACAGTTTGTGTTCAGAGGAAGCTTTAAACAGTCAACATGGAGCGCTGCACAGTGAACTTCAGTTCTGCTGCAAACAGCTGTCTGGATTCAAATGAGATTGCATATGTTGCATGAGATGTGCGATTTAAAAAAAAAGTGTGGGGGTGGGGGGGGGGGGGGGCAAGTGTGAGGTCGGTGCAGACACACCTTGCGGGGGTCTGCACTCAACTGAGTGCACCATTATAGTTCGCCCCTGTCATTATTCACATGGTTCATTCCAAGGGTTCTCTGAATACTAAACAGTGAGACAAACTATTTAGTCACTACTAAAAATGTTCATGCTCCAGCAAAACCAAAAGCTTGACCAACATTCACAGCTTTGTTGTCTGTTACACCTAATACAGATGCAAACGATTCAAAGATTTGTTTGCTTTTGAAGTGCCTCTCTCCCTCAATGGAGTGTATTATTTTTAAAAGCTCAGTGATGACCTGTCAAATCTGCCACCATCATCTTCGGCTGAATAGGCTATTTCTATATTTTTTATTATTATATATATATACACATAACAAACATCCAGACTGCTCACTGTTCCTCTTTGCTTTTCTCAAACCCCTTCTCCAGGCCCGTTGCCATGGCGACCGCCTCGTAGCAATGCTCCGTCCCGGATTCAGGGGAGTGGCCCACGGGGGTGCAGTCGTAGCCTTTGCCAGCTGAGCTCATGCGCTTCCTGTTGCGCGCGCCGGGCTGATAGAGCTGCATGGCGGGACGGTCCTGCAGGGAGACAAGAGAGCAGGGACATGGGAGAGACAAGCAGCACACATGTTGACTATCTAGCTATATATCTATACATATATATATATATATATATGTATATATATATATACATATATATATATATATATATATATTCACGAGTCACACCGGGCTGATGTGTATCCCAGCATGCACTGGGCCGGCAGGTACAGAAACCAGCCTTTTCAACGTTCAAATACTCTTCCCTATGTACATGTACGCACCGTGGAATAACTAACGACGACCGGATTAAGTTTATCACCTACAGCTTTTGTTTAATGCCAATATTCTGATCTGTAATAGTTTCTCTGTATTGTTTATTTATCATTGTAGGGGAAAAAATCATCCCTGAATGATTAGCACTGATAAAATTGTTGGAGCATCAGATGTTCTATGAGCCATCTGCACTAAAATGTATCCATACGATCTTTTTAGGGTCTCAGTTTCAGCTGATTTGTTGGGGTTTCTTCTCGGCTGTCAGTCCCGTTCTCTGGGCCGCGAAATTTCAGGAACACAGAAAGACTGAGGCTGAGAATCAAAGCTTGTGGTTGTGAAAGGAAATGTCATGTAAATAGAAAACATTTCCTTGTTATGTGAACTTTTAAGAGATAAGCAAGACTGTAGAAAGGTCACTGTAACGTGGTTAAGTGCTATCTCTACGCCGGCATCAGATCATGACAGAGAGACCGTTTCTATGACTCGAATACACTGCAAGTAAAGGAACAAGATTTCTCGGGGCTGCTGATTACCATCTGTAAAAAAACAAAACATCAACACATCAACCAACATCTGAGTCACAGTTACACGTAATTGGATGTCACCTTCCCCCCCATCTCATGCTCACCTTCTCGCTCACCTTGTTTCGGAGGCGTTCCTTCCTGTTACCCAGGTCCTCCCTATCCTCCTTTCCCAGTTTGTCTCCCCCGTCGGGGCAGTAGGAATAGCCATGATGGTGCCCCTCTTTCTTGGCTCGGTCCTGGCAGTAGCCCTTCCCCCATTTGGTCTCGTCTTTGCGACGCATGAACTTGTCAAACTCGTAGTGGTGCCGCTGCCGCTTCCTCTCCTCGTCCTTGCCCCGGTGGTCCTTGTCCCTCTGTCTGCGGCTGTGCTGCTCTCTCTGCTCCTTGTCGCTCTCGGGCTGACCCCTAGTGGTCAGAGCGGAGATTGCACAGTCACCAAATACACAATTATTACACATGCAGGCATTGTTCTTGGGAGCACTTTACTGTTAAGTGTGTGTTTCTCTCTACCATAAAATATGGGTGTCGATTCACATTTAAAGCTATGTCACCTGTAGAAGATAGGCTGCAAGACATGTTTCACAACATTAAAAACATAATATTCTCAGATCTTGTTGTTGTTTTTAGCGCTAATACAGTTAATAAATTACATGACAATTATTTAGTGAGCGATAGCAGATTCCAACCCATATATATGTATATATATTTATTTTTTAATTAGGCGTTATAGTTGCCCCTCTTTTTTTCTATTTTAAGATTTGTGCCTTTAATTACTTTATTAGGAAATAATATATGTATGCGTAAAGGATCAGCAATTATCCATGGACTACTTCCCCGCTCGCACCGTCATCCCTCTCTCTCTCAGCTGTCCAACACAGCAGCGCTGAGCAGACGGCGCTAACAACGAGCTCAACCCGAGGCTTACATTCCAAGTTATTTGAGTGAAGTAAAGTAAGATGTAGATGTTGACAAAACATATTTATTATTATGACAAGAAATAATGGTTCATATCACACATGTCACGCATCCTTATCCCAATCATAAGACCTTGATAAAATCCCAAAAGTGCAACATCAAAAGTCATGAGGAACATCATCAGCCTTTGAGCAGTTAGCTCAGCTGGCGCACGGAACCTCGGACATTTGGACACTTTTCAGAACTGAACTTTATTTGTTACAACTAGTCTATTTATCTACAGTACTATGCACTTTGCTTGCGTTGACTGAAATGAGATGTCATATGTGGGTCTAAGTCAAATCCAGTATTAGTCAGACGAGTTTTTACAAGTTGGCAGAAATAGCTTCACGCCCATTAAAGGAATTTTCGAGTGGGATTTATTTTTCCATCTTATGTCACATTAATTGGCATTCTTTCCTGTTAATGTGGGGTGCCGTCACACCCCATACACCCCTACTTCCAACTTCTCTGGAATCTATGAAATGTAAAGGTGCTTTCAGGTTACATAGAGAGCTGGTTAAAAAGGCTGAGCGAGAGATACACTCCCCGACAGGTTGACCTGTTTCTACAGCCTGTAAGCGGGCCTGAATGTCCTGAATGTAGAGTGCTAACGGATCTCGAATAGGGTCCCTCTGAAACAATCCTTACTTTTCTTTGGAGTCCTTCGACTTTGTTTGTCCTCCCGCCTTCTCCCATTTGCACCTGTCCGTTTCCCCGACGTCACTTTTGTCCTTCATTCGGTCTGAATCCACGTCGTCGTCCCTGTCACTCTTCTTCAGGAGCTGGATGTAAAAGGAAGAAACCAAAGTCCACTATTGCAGGCCACTGCACCATCAACGAACGAATGAGTTTCTAAGTGACCTAACCTTGATTTTGATGTCTTTGTCGGACAACTTCTTCTGCTTCTCCGCCTCTTTCCGTTTGCGCCTCTCCTCCTCCCGCCGCTTCCTCTTCTCCTCCTCCCTCTGTCGTTTCTTTTCCAGCTCCCGTCTTCTCCTCTCCTCCCTCTTCTCCTCCCTGATCCTCTGCGAGAAGAGACGTGGCACTTTAAAGATAGGATCGTCCAAAGCGGTTTGTAAAGTAATTCCTTTTTTTATTCAAGCGTTGGCCTTTTCTCACCTGTTTCTCGATTTTCTTATTTTTGATGTACTCCAACAGTGGCGTTGTCCGTTTGGCTAAAATTAAGGGAAAGCAATTGAAACAAGTAGACTGAAGTATTATTATTTTTTTTAACCCATATGAACCCAACTCTTGATCTGTATGGTACTGTACCTATGAGCTCTCTGGTCTTGGCCTCTATCTCTCCCAGGAGAGTCTCCGGGTTGGCCATCGACTTCTCCTCATCACAGGAGTAATTCTCCAAGAACCGCTTGTACTCTGGGTCTGAATGGGGTTTAAGATCCAGAATGAGAGTACAATATAGTGTGATGTCCATGCTTGTGTATGTCAGGGTATATACTGTATATATATATATATTTTTTTATGGCTGCTCAAGCTCTGTATTTCAGCACCTTCTTCGATGCTCCCGGCTTTGGCATCTTTCTTTTTCAGCTTCTTCTTGGAGATTTTCTGGAAGGGGGCAAACTCCACCACAGCAGGATACTCCTGGCCTGAGCAAATATTGTAATAAAAATGAAAAGGCAGCTCATCATACAACAGACGTCCGCTATAAAACAGGAACAGCGGCAACAAAAGCTCTAAAGCCACCTCTCGGGGCCCATTAAAACCCAGCCATGCAGCTGGACAACAAACACATCTTTGGTTTTCATTTAACACGGCTGAATACGTTACGCTGTGTGTCGAGCTCATGAGCAAAGAGGAATTACCCTTGTTGTCGATGAAGACGTAGCCATCAAATCGGTCCCTGAACAGGAGGATATCTTCAGGGTTTTTGAAATTGACATACGCTCTGGAGAACAGGTGGGGATAGAGACTGTGGACAGAGAGAACGGGAGAGCTATGAACAGTCGCGCGTCAGGGTAAAGCAATACGATTTGGTGACACGCGCACACACATATACGGCTGGTCATCGCGACTACCTTTGATCGGCCGGAAAGAACTCAAAATAGTCGTAGGACGGAAGCGGACTGAGCTGCTCCTCGAGCTGCTCCTTGGACAGGTTCGGTGGGAGTCTCCGGATCACCACCTGTAATCGATCGTGTACGTGTCATTTCCTTTGGCTCAGCAGGAAGCACCTTGTTGGTGATCAAGATCATTAGGTTTCTCTCTCTCTCAAAGGGAAACGGCTCAGGGTTTTGACATCTGTCATGACGATGATCTTGATTCCAGATCTCACAGGGACACATATCAGATAAATTAAATTAAAACCCAAGGAGTAATAATAGTAATAATCAGATGGCATCATGAGAGACTGATGAGTCAGATGTACTGAATTGTTTACTACATTTTGGTGGTTGATCGCTACCCTGCAGCTTCACGCACACTTTACTTTTATGGAAGTCCTACTGCTTGAGGACCCCTTTAATTCGCTGATCCTGTCCATGGGCCCAATCATTACAAACTCATGCTGTGCAAGCAAACGTTACTTAAACACTCGAGACAGTCACGGTGGATATTATATAATATATATATATATATATATATATATTATATAATATCTTTAGATATTTTAATATCTAAAGAGAAACACGAAACACAGATCAAAGAAGCATTTCGAAGGCACCACTTTGACTCTGTCAACGTTTTTGACTAGTATTGCAGTGTAATATATACTATGAATTATTTATTTATTTATTTTTTCAGCATTATTCAGATTCACTTGACACCTTTGCGAATCTTTAGCAGCTGGAGACAAATGAGGCTTCAGGATCCTAAAAAACGGGATTATGGCGGTTAAAACGTTGATTTAAAGCTCCTTCTAAAACGTGGACGACGCCAGAAGGCGGACTAGCTTGGACACGGCGTCGCGTTCACGTCAAATAACGTCGGATTGGAGAGTGAAATATCTAACAGGAGGAGATTATGGGTCCGGCTGACAGGTCGCTGTCCGCGGTGCTGAAACGATCGCCGCCTCCCCTCCATGTCCGTCCCCCCCCCACACACACACACGGCAGTATAAACAATGCGACACGTCGCGAGCGCTCGGCCTCCCACCTTCGTGAAGACCTCCTTCTTCTCCTCTTTGGGCTTCAGGTGAGCGGGAGTGCTCTCCTGCTCCCTCGGGGCGTCTCTGAACTGGATCTCCACGACGCTTTTCTCCTTGCCCGCGGTCGTTTGGTCCTTTTCAGACCTCATTTCTCTCCATCTCCCTCTCTCGCCCGTGTTAAGTCGCCGCGCGCTCGCGAGAGTCCGGGGATACCGCGAGACGGGAAGCGAGGGACTGGGACGCAATTAGGGGAACGAGATTTTAATCTCAGTGGCTTTCCTCGTTAAATAACGGTTACATTTTAAATTAAATTAAATAAATTATAAACGTATCAGAATCAATAATATAGTTAAATTACCAGAAGCCAACGTGTTTAAAATATAATATTTTATTATTGTATGCATCACTTTAATGTTGTAGCTGGTGAAGGTGGGGGCGATTTTTTATTTACTTAATACTGCCCATTGAGTATAAATACTCCACGATTTATTTGATGAATATGTTTCGATCTGAATTTGCAAAGTAAATATTAGGCCTAACTAAAGTTAGCCTAGTATATGTAGGAGAGTACAATGTTTCGTTCTGAATCATAGTGGAGAAAAATAGTAATACTAAAGCAGAAGTAACCAAGTGTACTTTTTTTTAGTAAATGTACTATTTTCCTCACAGCATTCCAAACTATATATTTCAAACAAAACATGCAACATGTACAATTCAACATATGGCATCACTTTAGTAAATGATCGTACAGCTGTTATTTTTTATTCCATAATCAAATCCGTATTTCATAAATGCATTTATTTCTTGAGATCAAACATCAGTTAACTCTCCGCGCTCGTCCCATTAATGTCCCCCCAAAAGTTTCTGATATTTCTCATCTGCGGGGGCTGGAGCGGTCAGGCAGTCCAGCAGCCCTCGGTGTCAGCGTGCAGGTCCGGGGTCGGGCTGCGGGGCTTCACGCTCAGCTGACCCGCACCGTGCGAGCTGTACGCCGCTGAGCTCCAGGGCTCCGGGTGGGAGCTCCAGGGCTCCGGGTGGGAGGGCTGGCTCCCTGACCGGCCGTGGACGTCTCGACAGGGGACTGAAGAAAACATAATAATAATATATTTTCTAAAAGATGTCCAACAAAACCTTTCAAAAGGGAAATATGTGACGTTATCCGACGAATAAAATATACTTTGTTGGGCCGAAAATAAATCTCTAAAGTTTATTTTAATTTTTTTTTTAAAAACTGACCACAAACTCACCACTGAGGAAGGTTTGCCTGTCATTGCTGGTGTCCGCGCACAGCCGAGGACTCTCTGGGGTCGACACGGAGCTCTTCAGGCTGGGGACGAAGGTGGAGCAGGTGTCCAGGTCCCGGCACACCTGGTCTCGGGTGTAAATGACAGCCGCTTTAGACGGAGTACAGCCCATCTCTCTGGAAACTACTACAGCCGCTCTCCATCGGGGGAGAAGAAGGGAGGTGAACGGAAAAATACTGTACGTGAATGTGAAGCGAAGATAGGGAGGGATGGAGGGATGGAGGGCTGAGAGAGATCACTCCTCCCCCAAACCGGAGCATGGCATTTGAGAGGAGGATGGTCTGAGTTCAGTTCAGTTTCACACTACGTGTTTTTTTTCTCTGGAGGGGTTGGCGTTAAAAAAAAGAACATTTTACATTAAAGCGCCAGTGCACGTGAACCCAGCACAGGATCCGCAATGGTTTCCCTGACAATTGTATTTGGATCAACTCTGTAACTACTAATAACTATACTATACGTATGGGGGCAAATATCAGGATAATTACCTCAGCATTACCTCAGCATTTTAGACACCACTCATCCAGATCTAGACACTAGAACTATACGGTATCTCAGTGAGGATTTTAAAAGTTATTTTGTGGGTAGAAAATTAAAAGATAAGCCCTCTTGCCATTACAACATGTGTTCATGAGTTTCACAAACCAACCACTTACTTTTCAATGAACACAAAACACAGACATGCCCGAATCTTTTTTTAAGATAAATGCATGGTTTATTAGAGGAGTCACCAAGAATTGTTGCTTGTAATTAGCTGGCTCTTTATTCAATTTGTAAATCCACAGGTTGAGAACGACACGCAGGGCCCTGCCACAGGCAGCGATACGTGACTGTTAGTCTTTTGGATGCGATGCGAGGTGTGCGGCTGTGTTTGCTCTGTCCAATCAAGTGTCAGAGGGCTACGTGTTCCCAGTGTCCCCGGGCGGAACCCAAGGTCCACGTACTCGACCCCCTTCAACGAGGCACATGTTAACTCCCCCGGTTAAAGTGCATTCTTGCTAAAATGAATACAGCGGGTCGCTGTATAGATATTCACCCACACTCATAATGTTCACAACGGCCTGTTCTGTGTTTTGTCACTTACAGGGAACGGCCGTATTTAAATGCACAAGAGGGAGAATCCACAGGAAACCATTGGTGGAGGACACGTGGCCAGAGTTTCGCTTCGATAGCTGTCCCCTTGGGCTCGGATGTGTGTGCCTATGACAACCAGTTGCTGCGAAACAGTTCCGCCCCTCCCCGCCCACCGACGGGGACGCGGGATCACGTGCTGGCGTCCGACAAGGTGTCCAACATCACGTCGCTCTCGTACATGTCGCACTCGAGGGTCAGGGAGAGGCGCAGAGGCGTCTCCAGCATCATCTTGTCCTGGTTGGACAGGGGCGTTTCCAGGGACGTGATGCCGGTGTCTTCCAGCCTCGGGGTCGCCAGGAGGTCGCCGGGCTCCGACGTGTTCAGCATCTTTATCAGCGCCGGAGTGTTCAAGCCGCCGCGCACCTTGTCGTTGATGTCCGTGCCTGTTGTGGAGACAAAATGCCGACGGGCTTGAAATGTCAGCCGGTGTCTCAGAGCAGACATTTGAGTATTTGCAACAAAAAGGGTTTACTTTTTTTTTTAAAGTAAAAAATATGCTAATTTGTCTGCAGATGGTTTCGATATATCTGCTATTGAGATGTCTGTTTGGGGTAAAAATTATTCCGAATACCGCTACAACTGAACTATAGCTATTTTTCAATAAAAAAGCCACGGGATGAAAAATGAAACTTTTTCCACAACAATCTTTCAAAGGCGAAAGACAAGTCGTGGTAAACTGCAGTACAGTGTGCGTCCTACCTATATAGGCATCTGTGTCGCCGATGTACATCTCAATACAGTGGCCGAGCATCGTCACAGAGAAAGTGTCGTCCCTTTTCAGTCCGAGTGCCTGCACAGAAAGAAAACCGACTTCTAACGTTTCTTACAAAAACAGAGCTGTTGACATACAGAGGGGAAAAAACGAAACAATCGACTTATCACAGGCGATGCGTTTATGTTGCCTCTAATGCATTTATTCTATTGAAAAAGTCCCACACCACAAAAACCTTTTCTATTTATTTTCATTTAAACTCTGTTCAGATGGTGGTGTTTGCTTGCACTTAGTCTTAATGCTTGTGTTTGTTTCGTTTTCTAAAAAGACAGCTAGCTTTTTCAACCAATTGTGTCCTTTAAAAGTTCTCATTTCCATGGTAACGCCTATTCCTTCTTGCAGAGTTAGACCATCAAGCCTTTGTAAAGGCAGTTCGTGCAAAACGCTCATGACTCAAGGTTTTTAAAAGTTGGAAACAAAACCGCTATGGGCTGAAGAAAATGGCACGATACCGTGTGAAAGTAGTCGATGGCGCTCTCGAAGTCCCCCATGAGGCTGTGCACGTATCCTATGGACGAGTAGGTGGAGGCGTGCTGAGGAATTAACACCAGGGCCTGGCGGTGGTACTCCAGAGCCTGGTCGTACTTTCTACAGAAACAAACACAGTATGTATCCATGGATCCAACATAATGATGTTTGCAGAAATGTGCCAAAGATACATTTTTATCAAATTGTACATTTGATGGTGCTAAATGACTGTTTTTTATGATTTTGTTTCGTAACGGAATGACAAACACAAATGCAGCAATATGCAAAATACTTTGATAGACAAGGCCATATCAGCAATTTTGAAATGTGTGCCTTTTGCAGGAAATGAGTTCACCGAGGGAACCTTTTTAAATATTTTGATCGCTGCATGTTTGAAGTTTACCATTTTAAATTTGAAACCTGAAAATTATTAAAAAGTTTCGCCAAATGCAGCACATCTTCTGCTCAATGTGCGTCGCTCTGCGTGACGGTAACACCAAGTGCAGTCGACGTGTCTTCATCGACAGTTTGCGGCTGCCACGGCTTTGGGAGGGATGTGCAGCTCGAGTCTGACAACGACCAAACAGGTCTTCTGTGTGGACGCCCGTCTGCTGAGCCTGACTGGGGGACTGACCTTGTGACTGAGGTACAAGCCGATTCCAAGAAGATTCTCCCAAAGTCTATACTTCAGTTATAGTCATGTTGAAAAACACGCAGAGAACCGTTCTGTTCAACCCTTTTTAAAAGTGCCAGCCAAAGGTTAACCTCGCACGCCAGCTGGATTCTTGCGATATCGTTTGTGTCCGAGCCACAGTGATTAGTCCAATGTGTGTGTGTGAGTGTGTGTGTGTGTGTGTGTGTGGCACGACACGAAGAGGTGACTGCTTGTTCTCAACAACAATGGCGGCTCCTGAAGGCGTTAGCGTGGATGCTGCAATAGCATCGGTTATATATCGGGACTGGAGAATATTGAGGTTTTTCTCGATGGAGAAGATGTTTTCGCTCTTCTGCCCGACTGTCTTCGCTCAGGAGTTTGATTGACAGGCGGTTCATTCGATGACCTGCCAAGTATCTTTCTTAAAAAGTGCCTGCCCTTTTTCAAACAGTTTCCATTGACAGCTTCTCGGCTGGTTCTGTGTAATAAATCATCTGGCGGGTCAGGTGAGCTAAACTATTATCATGTTGATCCTACTTCTGTAATACCAAGATAACACACAGATAACATGCACTACAGAGTTTTCATATCAGCACATGTGCAGCTGTGTTTTTTTTTTTTAAACATACAAGGAATGGTTGCGTCCACAACCTTAATGCATTAACCCTTGACCTTTGTGCTATATAAAAACTACCCACGCCTTTCAAAACAACCACTTGTGTGGCACACGTTCCGCAAAGCCCCTTATATCTATTGAGTGGTAGCTATGAATAATTTATTAAAGGGTCTTTTCATGAATTCCCAATGAGGGCACCGCATTCTGAATGATTACGACAGAACGAGCGAGCGCCTCTCTGAAAATAGCTCGTCGGAGGAAGGTGAGTGGAGAGTAATATAAGGAAGGGGCATGAACAAATTAGAGCGGAGTGTTCTCTCCGATCTTCTTTAATGATTCACTTGGGATGAATTCAGCCTCCCATACGAGTACCGTATGTGCCAACTTCAAATAGACTAAATAACCTGGGGAAATTGGCTCCGTACTTACTTCAATTTCCGACACACGTGACCCAAGTTGTTTAACAAAGGCTCCCATTTGTCCACAGTGACCTTCAAATTTTGAGAAAAACAGAAAAATAGCATACATTATTCATAACTTTTGCACGGGCGTGGCCATGTTTTCAAGTCATTCGTCATTCACACTTTTTAAATAAAACTGAATTAGCAGTTACCTCATTTCCTATGGCTTTGATCTTCTCCATTGCATCAAGAAACAACCTCTCTGCTGTCTTCCAGCTAAAACAAGAGGTGAGAAAAACATTTTAACAGCACATATGTTTTTTTTAAAGAAACCAATGTGTGAAATTTAAATTAGGTGCATTATGAGTTAGATCAATGTGTGTCTACATGTTTTCCTTTAATGTGTCATTACATTTGATTTGAGTTTTTGAGATATTATTTTCTGCCATCCCAATATAACAGGTGACTGTAATTGTATTTCATCCACTGATATTAAAATATGAAAACAAATCAAACTAAAACTATCTGCATGACTAGATACCGGTGGGGTTTCATGAGAAAGTTTTTCCTCTTGTAATCTGTTAAAACCAGCTTTTACAATGACCGCCGCTGGGTGCCAACATTCCTTGGTGCTGCCAATAACATGGATGCTACCTTTGTGTAGGCAGTTGGTCGTGATGTTGGTTGTTTGTGTTTGCGGCACCGTGACTCACTCTCCATTTTGAAAGGCAACCACCGCCACCTCGTGTATGACAAACGGGTCCTCTGGAGCGATACTGAGGGCCTGGCTGAAGAAACGCTCCGCCAGCTTGGAGTTGTTGGTCAGCCCGTACTCCAGGCCGATGTAAAGCATCGGTAAGTGGCACCTGGATGAGAGAGAGCCGCAGACTAGTGTCACCAGAAATAGCAAAATTGATGAGCTGATGAGACAGGTATGTCTATGGCCAAAAACATATTTAAAAAAGGTGGAATATGTGGAGTTGAGAACCCCAGGGCCCGTCCATCATGCACTTACCCTTTCATCAGCTGGGCGGCGGTGAAGTAGGCAGCCATGGCTTGGTCATGCTCACTCTCCACCGCAAACGAATGACCATAGGCAATCCACGCGGGGCCATACGTCCTCTCCAGCGTGGTGGCTTTGCTGCAAGAGACACACAATATTATAGAATATGCATCACTGCACCAAAATATGAAACGGCCTGCTCTGCGGCCTCAAACAGGAAGCACTTCCTCTTGAGTGTGCGACTGCATACCTGAGGTACCGCCGAGCGTGTTCGTTTTTATGGCCAACCATGAGATAGTAGCAGCCGACAGCAAACCAGGATACCTGATGAAGGGTTATGATGGTTATCAAAGACTGTAAGTTATGTTAAAAAATAAAAATAAAAAAAGAGAAATAGATGCATGGTGATAAGGCTGCAACACTTACTGGGTTGTTGGGATACAAGTCTACAAGTTTGTGCGAGAGGTAAAACAATTCTGTGGGAGGGGCGGGGGGGGTGACAAAAAAAAAAAAAAAAGCTTAGAGAGCAAAATTAACTATTATACTGATGGTAAGCGAAGCAATCAAACAAAAAACGTGCTTTATGGACGAACATGATGTATTTTTTACCGTTTGCCTTTCCGAGCTCCACCAGAGTTCCTATGTGCACCGGTAAACAGTTGGCATGGAAGGGGTCTTTAACCATCACCCTGAAACCCAAAAACAGAGCTGCATCAGGCGGTCGTCCATTTTTACCAACATTCTACTGCAGCAACTTGTTAACCTTGATAAAGAGTGTAATCCAAATCACATGATTGGATACCACACTGTGATTTTGAGCTTTTTTTTTTTTTTTTAAAGGTTTGACTGTTAACATACAATGACACAGACCCATAGATGTGTATTAGTCAAACCACTTTCTCTGGTTGAGTTAAAGCTGGACGTTAAAGCAGGCTACAAGTTACACACAGAGGTGAGAATTATCCCCGTTGTGGGATTTGACGGTGTATGATGTTGGCGTGACAGATGCAGACCTCGCCTTTCTAGAGCGTTGCTTCATAAATCTCCACACAACACAAAGATCAACAACAGACTTAAGAGGAAGACACCTACGTTGAAGTGAGTTTGTAGCACATCTTGAAATCACAGTTATAATAATGTCTCTCGGCAAGAGACACCACCACATCCAAATTGTCCTGAAGACCATTGACCATCTCTGGCACCACCAAATCACTGGGCTTGTTATACTGCAGAGGGAAGGAGAAGGAGTGTGTGCGCGTGTGCGTGTGCGTGGAGGGGGGTGTTGAATGTGAGTAGGTGAGGAGAAAGGAGACAAATGGTTAGGACAAAAGAATATCCATAATATACATTTGCATTTCAACAAATATTTACTGTGTACAAATAAACCCTGAAGCTCGGCAACACCGGGGAGCGACATTTGGTTGTTTGCGCTCTATGAACTCAAATTAAAAGATAAGGCAGGCTGGTGTATCTGAGACTGACTACAAACAAACTGCAGGGCCCATGTTCATTCAGGTAAAACGTAATTCTACGCAAAAATGTGGATAAATGATCACTTTTGGACAACAATGGAACACAGATGTGTCTGTAACACACAGGAAAACCTTTAAGTTATGTCAGGCTTTGTCTACAAAGACAATACTTGTTGATCGGATCAATTCATTGTTGGTTTTGGACTTTTCATAGGATTAGTAGACAATAAGAAAATACAAATAGCATCAGACTTATCCGACAATTCATAAACAATTTAAATAAATAAATGCACCCCCCACCCCCACACAGTTACCTTCTTTAACTTATTCTCAAATAGGAAGTGTAAGAGCTCCTCCTCTTCTTCAGTGCACTGTTGACTCAGAGGAAGTGAGTCCAGGAAGTCTTTTTCTATAAAAAATAAATAAATAAATAAATAAATGAACAACAACTTTCACATACACCACCCTTTTAAAAGTTCTTAAATAAATAAGTCAGTGCACATGGTCGCCACAGATCAGCCTCACCTTCCTGCGCGGTCAACATGTGGTGGGACGTTAAAAGGTCAAAGGCTTCAAAGCAGTACACATCCAGTTTCAAGGCCTCTTTATAGCTCGAGGTGGCCAGTGGCCTGTTGTCCATGGCATCATAGATCTTACCCCGCAGGAGGCAGATGGAGCTGTTGACCTGAAACATTTCAGAGGTGTGATAGAGAGAGAACAGAAAGAGTCTTTAGTCAATGCCTATAACATAACTCATAACTTTATATAATGTTTCAGCTCCGTCTGCGGCATTAACAAGACTGGATCTTGGCAGCACTCAGAAACAACTCTCATATCCATTAAATGTCACATAAATAAATTGATATCTGCTGCACTCAACTGTGATTACAGTGGTTATAAATGGCCACGTCTGGAGCACGTTTTCACTACTGAATATAATCCATTATACTATACAAGCAGGTCAATTCCATGACATAAATGTCAGTGGTGATTACCTGATCTGTTGTGTAGTAGTTAAACATCCGAATTGAACCTAAAAACAATTGACTAGCGTGTGGATGAAAAATATATCTTATTGGTAGTTACAGTACTCCTATGTGAAAAATATGATTGTTTTCAAACTTTGAACTAGCTAGCATTAATGTCAATATGTATGCTTTTGCAGGATTTAAACACTCTTTGACAATCAATATTGATGTATGAGGTCATCTATTGTGTAGACATTTTTTAACAGTGAAGAAAAAGAAACACTGCTAATATTGGGGTTTAAATTTGTAGAAATAAAGGATTTATAGGGATTGCATATGTGGCACTGAGGATTCTGGGAACTATATGAATTCCCTACAATACAAAATAAGGGATGGTGAGTTGAGTGGTGCTAAACAGAACAATGTTGAGTAGTGAAGATTAGATCGTGCCCCAACGAGAGACAAGACAATCCAAAGTCTCGAATCTAACCGCATTCAATACATCCCGGTGTCTCAATGGCAGTTCAGACTTACGGCGGCAGGGGACATGTCCCAATCCTTGGCCGACTCTGGTGTCCCACTGTCCTCTTTCATACTCCTGTCCAGCAGCTTCCTACTAGCTGGCTCCTCTGTGTCCAGGATATCCAAGGCCTGCTGGAACTCTTTGGCAGCATACTAGACAAAACAATCAAGATGCTAATAAATCCAAAGCATGGACAGTATCTGCTAGGTTTCTCTCTATATTATATTCTGCAGTGCATGTAGAGAAGGGTTTAGATTGAACGCAGTGTGCATTTTGGAGGTACTTACATGGCACCTAGCAGCGAGATACTGACAAGCTCCGTACAACTGTGGAAGAAAGGACATGTTGTTGGTTCAGACTAGGGACTGACTTCAGGGAGTCAGTGACATTGATGTGATTGGGTTCGTTTCAAATACACCACATGTTGGATTTGTGTCATAGACCTCGTTGCAACACAGCGTTGCACAGATCAACAACTCACACAACAACCTGTAGTTACCTTGTCAAGTTTTCGTGATCGGAGGGCATGGGAGGCTCTGTGGTACTGTGAGGTCAAGTAAAGGCACTGAGCGAGCCAGTAGATATCCTGGGGATCCTCTGCATGCCAAACAAAGAGGTAGCATTGGGGTCATCAACTTCTGACGTTAAGAGTCATCACTGACCGGCCACACAGGAAAAAAAAACACTGCAACGGTTGTCAAGCTACTGTATTAAGAGTTAAGTTGATTTACAGCTGCGAGTGTACGTAACAATGTCAGATTCAACACGTATTCTATCCCTACACAACACCCCCTTAACCCTCTACCATTAGCGTAGTAACTTAAGGTGGCAGGTCGGTAGGTTAGGTCCACTCTCATGCTGGGGCAACTGTTGTAGCACCAACCGACTCACTCACTCACTCACCGCGGGACAGGGACGCGATCTTGTCGGCCCAGAACAGAGCACTTTGATACTGTTGCTGTGAAGGGACACACAAAGACAGGGCACGAGTCACTCACACGTGTCGTTATTATTGCGACTGGCTGGCTACCCGGCAGGGTGATAGCTTTTTTTAAAGTTAGCTAGCCAGTCAGAGCTAACTATATCGCTCTCCAGCTAGCATTAGCTAGCAACAGAGAAAGTCAGAAATACAGTATTTCGTACCTGGTCGATGTACTGCCGGACTCGCTTTCGAAGTCTGTCCAGATTCATGTTGAGTTTTATTTATTTCAAGTATCGCCCCGACTATCAAAAGCGTGTCATTCTTAGAGGCAGTGTATCAAACTATGCACTAAACAGTAGCTATGTGCTAACTTGCTAGCAGCGTAAAATCAAATCCGCGGCTTCTTTCTGCAACGGGTGTCCTGCTAAACTGTTCCGTAAGGAAACTCGTACTGACTCGACAGTTCCACATGCATTTTTGTTCCACTTTCGCTATATGTCTCTCTGAAAAATAATAGTACATACATGTACGCGATTTATTTATTGTTGTGAAAGAAAAAAAATACGAAAAGGTTATCATGCAGTTTTTGCATATGCATAATACTATTATGCAGTATTGTGCATATTAATTTAACTCAGCCTATATAAACAACTACTACTTCTCTACTTTAGAGTGCCATACAGGATTTAGGTCCAGTTTCTCAGTACATATAAGTATTTTTAAAAACGGCCTATAGTGATACAAAGAGTCTCTTTAAATGTGCAGGAAAAACACAAGTTTGTTAAAAGAAGAAAACATTTTTTATTCCTCTTCAGGAAGCAGGATTATCAGGTGTATCCTGTGAGGTGTCTTTCTCAGGTGTATCCTATGAGGTGTGTTTCTCAGGTGTATCCTCTGAGGTGTGTTTCTCAGGTGTATCCTATGAGGTGTGTTTCTCAGGTGTATCCTCTGAGGTGTGTTTCTCAGGTGTATCCTATGAGGTGTGTTTCTCAGGTGTATCCTATGAGGTGTGTTTCTCAGGTGTATCCTCTGAGGTGTGTTTCTCAGGTGTATCCTCTGAGGTGTGTTTCTCAGGTGTATCCTCTGAGGTGTGTTTCTCAGGTGTATCCTATGAGGTGTGTTTCTCAGGTGTATCCTGTGAGGTGTGTTTCTCAGGTGCATTCGGTTCAGGGCACGTTTCTATGTCCTGCTGCATCTCTCCTCTTGCACCCTCGTTCTTGCTGGTTCCTGTCCTCGTTTCCTTTCCCGTAGTCTCTGCCTTGCCTTTGGCCTTGTGGCTCAGACGGAACAGGATCCTTCGATTCTCCTTGGCAATGCGGAGCAGCTCCAGCTGTCGCCTCTCCTCGCCAAGGCTGCGATGAGAAGTAAACACAGGTTTAAGACCGGCTTTAGTGTCAAAGGGGGAGGGAGGGAGGGCACCTTACTGGCACCTTACTGGCACCTTACTGGCACCTTACTGGCACCTTACTGGCACCTTACTTCTCACCAAAAACAACTCGTTGCTTCACTTTAATGTGCACTTTAGTTCTGCCACCACCTCCACTGACCTTTTTCTGTCGTAATAGTTCCAGTTGTCCAATCCTCCACCTGTCCTCTTGATGTGCGCGATATTCTCCGCAAGCATATTATTTTCCCTCCGCATCTTCATCGCCAACTCTTCTTCCAGCTAAGTGCAATAACAATGCAATAACACATAGTCAGACGTCGCCACGTGGTGTTCAGGTGTGAGATTTTAAAAGCGTTTTATATTTGCTGCTCTATTCTTTTCTCAGTTTGAGACTTCACTGCCACCCTGTGGACATCAGAGAGAGAGAGCGAGAGAGAGAGAGAGAGAGAGAGAAAACAGCAACCTTTAGTTTCTTCAGGTTGACTGTCACGTGACTGTAGGTCTTTGGTGGAGTCATGTCTATTGTTGGTTTGGCTGACTTCACCTTGCGGGGGCGACAAGAAAAAACCAAAGATACAGCTTGGTAGAGAGCAATGAATGGCTCTAGGTCGTTCCAACAGGCAATGGTTTGAAAACAATAGGTTAATTTGGTTGATTTGTGACTAGAATAAAAACCATAATATATGATAAAACAGTAATAGGAAGGCATTAGATCCCCTTCACAAGCCAAAGCAGGGTTCGTGTGTGTCCCAACCTTTCTCCTGTGTAACTCATATGCATCCATGTCCCATTTCTGCTGCAGGTGTTTGTTCCCATGGAGCAGTGGTCGAAGCGCCACCATGGCCCTGTCAAGACATAAATACATTTTAAAAAGCATTAAACGCGACCTCCACGAGTAAAACACACACTTTTAAATCATGCATCAGTGTGGTCCTCAGTGAACAACCCGCTACCTCACCCCGTCCCTCCTCTGACCCACCTCACAGTCCGCGGTGGCCCTAGGGTCTCGGTGTCCGGGCCCTCCATCTGCCCCACGAGAGAGAGAGAGAGAGTGTATGTGTGTGTGTGTGTGTGTGTGTGTGTGTGTGTGTGTGTGTGTGCGCGCGCGTGTGTGTGCGTGTGATAACCGCTCGTCTCCAGCTCAAGAGACACTGCGGTCTGTTTTCTGCCAGTCATACGCGGTTGCCATGACAGCGGCTGTGTGGAGCGGAGATGAATGAACAGTTTCAAACGATGTGCATGTTTAGCAAGTCACACACACCCACACACACACACACACACATACACACGCACACACACACACACACACACACACACACACACACACACAGAGAGAGAGAGAGAGACGCATACAGGCACCGAGATAGGCCAATTAGCGAGGGGGCTGTGAAATGAGCTTCCGCACAGTTCAAAGCTGGAAATACAAACTGAATTGCCAAAGAAGAAATGTGCTCGTGTTATTTTTAAACTGGAAAATATATATATATTTTTAAAAGGGTGACACTAATTTTCTGACACCGATCGGACTTTCTGAAGAATTCCAAGGGATCTGTTAAACATGTCGATCGTAAAATAATTCAATCAAATGCAGAATCATCACATTTGATGAGAGAGAGAAAGCTTGACAGCCTTGAATTAATGAGGTCAGGGGGAACGCCGCGCAGACAATAACAGCCTTGGTGACAGTCACTTGGAAACTTCGGCACTACAAACACAGTCCACACGCACACAGGATGTCTGCTGGCACAAAGCAACACTGCAGGTGTTGCTGCCTGATCACAGCAAGTAAGAAAACACCATGAAATCAGGTCCAGTACCGGCGTCCTGCTACTGAGCGCGCTTCGGGCCCGGTCTCTGTCCCGGACGGTGCGACACAATGGAGTTGAATGAAGCCCACTGGGGAGACGCGCCTTCATGAATGGACGTCTCTGTCGCCACACTGCTGCCCCCTGCTGTCTAGAACCGGGCATGGCATTTCATCAAGGCGCAACTCAGATCATAACTTGTCAATTATTCAAATCCCACGCCAGAATGAACAACCACGGAGCTCATGAAACTGTAGTAGATCATTAAGTCCCTCCCCCACATGCCACATGGTGTACATGTAATCAAACGTTAACTGTAACAAGATTCAGGCTGGCAAAAAAAATAAAATGAACTCCATATATATAGGTAACGCCTGAGCAGCCAACCATCGATGCATAAACAATATGCTGGCACATGTAGTTGCACCGTGTACTTTTATGAGTGTATTACAAAATAGCACAGTAGTATGACTGCAGGAGTTGCTGCTGTGAAGTTGCCCCCCTCCCGCCCCCCCAGACGTCTCATCCCGGTGCATAGAAAGCACCCTCGTGAATGAGTTACAGGCAATAAAACCGCACCAGTCCAATTTGTTACTTTGTGGTATAAGAGGAGACGCGTTGATGGGACCGGTGGCAGATGCCAGGGCGATAAAATAGGGGACGGGGGAGAGATAGGGGCCTCCCGATCGGCCACATTCTTTCTTTGTGACTTTTTTTTTTCTTTTCCCCCAATCGTATTTCAAAACATAAAAAGAAAAAAAAAATGCTTGTTAATTTATGCAGCTTCAACTAGGGATGCTGCAAAAAAAATCATATTAAATGTGCTTGTAAATTGATTCACCTCACGACAAGAATGCTGAGGCTTTTCTGTAACCTCTGTTTACAGTAAACAACAGACATTTCATGCTTCCTTGTTTGTCCACAGTGAATCACAGTGGATGTGTTGTGATCAGGATTTGTTTTTTTATTTTTTATTTACTAAATGAACGTCATGTTGTATTGAAGAAGACTTGAAACTAGAGATTTAGACCATATACTCATTTTTACAATGTTTACTGAGGGAATAAATCAAGAGAGAAGTAGAGTCATTTTCTCATAGACTTCTATACAACCTGACTTCTCTTTAAAACCGGAGGAGTCGCCCCCTGCTGGCCAGTAGAGAGAATGCAAGTTTTAAGACACTTCCGTATTGGTTTCATTCGGCGGAACCGGATGGTTGCCGCCTGATAGGAAGTCTTCACGGAGTCCACCACGTCGCCCTGCCATGTTTCTACAGCAGCAGAGAAGGGACAAACCAAACACTGGCTCTAGAGAGAGCTGTTAGCGTGTTTACGTTACCTGAAGGCCACCGTAGTTCTCCACAACATGCTCGGAAAAGTGAGGGTTGAGTGGAGGGGGGTTCAGTTGGATGCAATCTGCAACCTCTTCCACTAGAAGCCAATCGTTCCTTCACTCCTTCAAAAAGGGAATACGAATCTCTAGAATTAATTACAAATATGAAACGCAAAAGTTTTGACTGCATAAGTATTCACCCCATTTTAAGTCAACAGTAAGTAGAGGCAGCCCAGGCAGCATTTACAGTACATGTCGATGATAGGTTTAGAGATAGATGATACTATGTCTTTGGGTTTCAAAGTGTCTTTGTTGGAAGATAAATCCTCTCCTTAGCCACATTTCTCACTTCAGACCTCATTTGACCCTTTTACCAGCACAATCGTCCCCCACAGCATGATGCCACCACCACCAGCACCACCACCCTTCAAGGCGAGAACGAGGAGTGGTACTCTCTGCTGGTGTGCTTACACCAAACAACAGATTATTTTTTTATTTCAGCACACACTGGCGAAAAAGGTGGGGCGCAACCATTTACACTAACATTCACAGCTTGGGGGAGTCTGTACTCGTGGTTCCCCTGACCTGAGTGCTTTTGGTGAGTAGAAGGTGGTGCAGAGGGAGGACAGAACGCAGCCAGCACACAGGACAGAACCCAGAGCCTCGTGGCCTTCTCACACAAACACTTTGAGCAAAGGCCGCTCTCCACAGATTTACAGCTGCAACCAAATTCACCATCACATTCAGTGGCTCAGACACCCCCATGTATCCTTTCCCCTGATTCCCCAAAAAAACAACCTTTTGTAATTTTTCCTTTGTATTCATGAGTTAGTTGTTTTTTGCCAGGAAATTGACTGAATGTAGTTGGGCCTTCCTTAAATATGCAAAACCGCTTTGTCCAACCGTGATTACTTGCAGGCTGTCTCCATGCCTTCGAATCACAATGCCTCCTCCTCTGAGAACAACTGGTTCCATCAATGGGGCTTGACAAGCGTCATTTTAAATACTCATGAAGTCCATTATTTTCTGTTTAACACCCAAAATGTTTGTTTACACTTATTTGGGGTTTTAAAAAAAAATCTCTATCAAGAATCTCAATTATGTCCATTGTCATTGAATGCGGTGACAAACAAAATATGCAAAAAAAAAAGTCAATTAGTTTTGGTTGGCTCTGTAAGTATCATCATCAATTAAGAGGGTAAATAATGATGTATTTGATGATGATGATGATGATAACGAAGCTTGTTTCCATGTCCTGAATGGCAGGGGATGCTACCAGTTCCAGGGAAGTCTCACCGGAGCACCGGTGGATCTTCCATTACACCATTGTGGGAATAAGACGGTCTCTTTTGGGACAAGACCTGCTACACGTATGAACACAACAGAAACGCTGTGTGTGTGTGTGTGTGTGTGTGTGTGTGTAATGTTTTCCAGATGAAGTTATTTTTGAAATCTTAAAGAGTAGACAAACATATATGTTCAACTCTCAACTCCATCACCATTCCTATTTGATTATGTTATGTATGCTAGTGCAGGTCTATAGCCTTTTTTAAGTACAAGGACACAGTTGAGTACTTTGCTTTGATGAGGAGTCCACTGCAATAATCAAAGTAAATCTGCATATATTGTATTTTTAGCTTTTGTTGTTTTTTACTTATTCATTATACCTTTACTGTTTGATTATTTCTTGGACTTGTTTTTTTCCCTACTGACGTCTCTTGTTGCACTTTCCACTTTGCTGCTGTAATCCTGCAAATCTGTGGAACTAATAAAGGATTATGGTATCTTATCTTAAATTCGACCTATTTTTCCACCTGTTTGCTGTGTTTGTCGCACTTTGGCAACCGAGCGGAAACCCGGTCTCCCCAGTGGGACACCCCGTCACTGTCTGCTGATTGAGACGAATACGAGCAGTTCCTTTGCAGCTCACACGCCTGTGGCCCGGAACCACAGTGAGATCAGCAGCAGGAGTTTGTGCATTTCCCTCAGGGCCAAGATCACGGTTCCTTTTCTTTTTTGGCAAATCGGTGTGATGGAAAGTGACCACGGTAACCGGCCCCGTGAGGGGATCCTGTTTAAAGGCATCACACTGGCTCTGAGCCCGCTCTTGTCAGGGTTCCTGAACATGTAATCAAGACATTCTGTCAGTAAAGACTTTGATTATTTTCATCCAATACGGACCCTTTTTAAGAGCCCACCAGAAATATGGTTTCGTAGGAACACAAAAGCATATTTCACTTTCTCCACATATTTACACAATAGTTAATTGGCTCCAGTGCAACACGTTATTCATACCTTTCAGATCAACAAGCTTCAAAAGCCGGTGAATGGGCCAGGAAGCTTTTGCCAACAGAGAGCTCTCTCTCTCTCTCTCTCTCTCTCTCTCTCTCTCTCTCTCTCTATCTCTCTCTCTCCTCTATCCCTAAAAGCTCTCTGCTCCGCACTCAGTGATCATCTATCAGATAGGGGTTGATGAAGCATTACAAACACTGTCGTGACCTTTTTTAAAAAAATGGGAACCGACATGAGAGACATCTCTGAGCACACTGGTGACTTCCTGTTCTGCCATTATCGAGTATGAGAGAGAACATGGTACACATCATATTTAAACGTATCAGAAAATGCAGTAAACATTCTGTGTTGGAGGATCATGTGGGAGGGTTATCAGCGACCTCTTTTTTTTTTTTTCTCCCTTCACCTGCTCTTTTCTTTGTGCAAAAAAAAGACTCACACGGCTCCCCTGGTTAACGAAAGCTTAACTCTAACAAAATCTGAAAACCCTTCACACTTGATTTACAGGAAGTCGTTTTAAAAAGTCAACACAATTCCCAGCTAATGGATGGGAGAATAGGTAACGACTCCAAGGCTACATACCCCTCAGCCCCCGCTGCTCCATTAATGCCGCCGAGCTGCAGAGGAGCGGATGCTTTGACTCGGAAATGGGCTTTATCTCTCCAAAAGTGGCTCTTTTGACGACAGTTTGGCGCACACACGCTGCACTTCCTCCCCGAAAGCAGGGATGTTTGGCCCATTTTCCTGCTCAAAGCCATGCAGGCCTGTATCCCGGATAGATCCGCGCTATGAAAGGGTATGAATAATGAACGACGCCGTCTTTACAAGTTAAAAAAGACCCGTGCAAGTGCCGTTGCATAACAGTGGAATGAGTTATGAGTATAGCAAATTAGGTGGAGCGAGGCCAGGGACGGTAACATGCTGGACTAATCGGCTGCCGTGAGCCAACACGGCCCAGATTTATGCCCAGATTTTGTGCTCTTAAATGTAACCTTGGTGTTGTTCACAACTATAAATGGTCTCCTGTTTCCCTTGGCAACTTTACCTCTTCGGAAAATCTTAGCGTCTTGGTTACTGGCAAGGTCCCTCGTCCCTGTATCATGGTTTTGAAAGCTGCAGAAAACAAACAGTTTCTCTCCATCACGCTTACTTAATTTCTTTTTGTATTGTAGTGAGCGTGTGTTGTTTTGTGTGTGTGTTTGCCTCCTCTTTGTCCCTCTCAAGACTTTCTTTTTCTTTTCAACCTGTGCAGCTTTGGAGTTAATCATTCTGTACATACACAAAGTCGAAGGTCTCAGACATTCTCTACTTGACTGATCCACAATTTTCAAAGCAGGCCATCGTGATAGAGACTTGAATTTGTGGAAGAGCTTTACAGACCTTAAAGTTACTTGAGCTCATGTGAACTGATTTGAAAGCCTCTGCTGTCGTGTGTTGTGTTCAGGTGGTTTCGAGAGGCACGGAACTCTGAGAGTTTGGCTGCTGAACAGCGCTGCACTCAAGAGCTAATGTTTGCTGTCATTGAAAGAATGATGAATTGAATTTAAGAACATTTTAGAGGTCAGCCTTATCACCCCCCCCCTCCTCCCTGGTATTCTTCTATTCTTCCATTAGTTTTTTTAGGTTATATGATATACAATTTTAATTGCAGTTTGATACATTTAACAAATATCCCATCCCACCATGAACCCAAACCTAATGCTCTAATACAAATTTACAATTTGATAAATCCAAAGATACGTTTAACGGTAAGTATGACGGGAGGGGGAGGTATATCTCTACATATGTCATTTCTGAGGCGTAAAACTTTCCTTCCTGATCTAGAACTGTTTGCTAAATATTGTAAAAGTTGAAGGCACAGCATCTTGTGGCATAACACTTTTTGTTTTTCTCGTATTAGACGATGCATAAGATCTTGAATCCATGGATTATTTTCTTTCCATTTAAAGCATTACAAGTCTTCTAGCCAGTTGCGTAGCAAAGGCTATCTTGTTCTATTGGTTGAGACATAGTTACCGCGGTACCATACCAAATCTTGAAATCTAATTTTGAAACAAATGCGATACAGTAGATGGTGTTGTTCCACAGCGATCAGTCAGCATGGATATTTGGTGTAGATTTGGCCAATTTAACTTTAGACCAATGCAGTATATGTACAACCTTAAATGGTATTACTTTATGTGTCAAACTAATTGACATTGAGTGAGTCACATGTAATGTGGATTGCCACATGCCCTCAGAAAGCTCCGCATCTTAATCTTCTTCCCATTGTCTTTTGAAACGCGTCAGGGGTTCTAGATTGTAGGAGCTGAATTAGAGTTTAGAGTTTGCTGATAATCGCTTTAGTGCGGGAACTGAGCTCCAAAACCGATTCACGAGGGGAGCTAATGATGGAAAGTGAGCCGAGTGTGAGGGCACAAAGCTGCACAGTTGCAGGTATTTGAAGAAGTGAGAGTCGGGGATTTAAAATTTTAAGCTTAGCTGCGCAAATGATGCAAAAGCATCGTCAACAAAATATAAATCTCTTAATGTGACTAATCCCCTCTTGGTCCGGGTAGTGAAGGATCCATCTATCACAGAGGGTTTAAACATATCGTTGCTCGCTCTAGAGGCACTGATTGATTATTAAGTGACGAGGCTTGTCTGAACCGTGCCCGACCCTTCAAGGACTGCTTAACCACTTGGATAAAGGTTCAGGTGATGGGGACTTTGAGCAAAGTTCTCCAACTGTTCAACCACTTTTGGGCCCCTGTCATGTGATGAGCTAAGCCAACATAACATAGCTGCCCAATAAAGACATTGAGAGTTGGGTACATTCATTCGTCCGTGTTCACAGTGCCACTGTAAGAGGCTCTCACTTATTCATGGGTTTGTCTTATTCCAGATGAATAAAGATATCAATATATCCATATGAAGAAAGAAAGATTTTGCCATAACGATATACAGATTGGAACAGATCTAATGATATTAATTCGACCTCCTACTATCCTAATGATAGTGATAAATCAATTTAACATCCTGTTCATTTAGTAAATTCTGGTATCATTTAGAGTCAAAAAGACAATAAATCAGGGTATGCTTTAGGGCGGGGCTACCTTGAGATTGACAGGTCGCTACCGCTACCAGAGCCGCGTACGGAGTGTCTGTCACTCCTCCGCAGTCCAAATATGGTCACTTCCGCTCACTGGTTGCAGAAAGCCAAGATGGCGACGGCTAAAACGCCCAAACTCGAGGCTTCAAAAACGACAACCCACAAACCAGCAGGTGACACCACGACGACTATGTCCACGCCTCTTACACAGTCTATGCTTCAGGCAGCATAATAACAAAATGTATTTAGAGTATCATTATCCATCTACAACTCCTACTGAACACAAGATGTACAAATTGAAGCAGTTCAAAACAATCTTTGCTTATAAATTACGACAAAGGGAGCCCGTTTGACCGCTCCCACACCCATTGAACCCGGCCGGTCAAGTAGCACAAAAGACTCCACCCTCCAGCACGGAATAAAGTAGTTCACGAAGGAAAACATCAACCTCCTGCCCCGACGCTCAAAATAAACCGACGGCGTGTCACATTTATTATCCGCCTACTTGTTGCATTTTTATTCCGGTACGAGTGGCACAAGATGATCTTTTGTCCTCGCTGTGTGGTGACTCCTGCAATCTGTGCAAGATGTACAGGATAAAGACGGTGTATGGAGCCGAGCAGAACGCTTCCCTACATGGACGATCAGTGGCTAAAGAGGGGGGGGGCTGAAACAGCTGAAATATTGATTATCCCGTTGGTACTGCAGGAAGCAATCAATCGGCAATGTATGTTCATGAGCTTGACCATGCTGCTACACTGTTAGTACCACCACATATTGTATTGCAATGCCTCTCGCTGACAGTAAAAGAACAACATAAAGGAAACTTTTACATTTAAAAAAAGGAAATCTCAAGCTGAACTGTAAAGCAGCAGAGAGGAGCTCAGAGAGGCTAAAGACGGAAGATGTTTTCATGATAAGGAAGCGAATATGTTGATTATGGCAATTCTCACCGGACAGGGAACTCCCAGAGAGACGACTATTAAAGGGCATGATTTGAGAGGAGGCTTTATTTTAGGCCTTGCTCATCATTAAGACATGAGTGTGCTTGTGTGTGGTGCATCTCTTCTGGGTGAAGTTTAGCTGAGGGTGTAAGGGAGTAAAGGTCAAAGTCTGTGCTAGCGCAAAGAAAGATGCTCGGCATGAGAGTGACCATTGTAGAATTCGTAACTAATACCCGCTCACTTGTTCATCGGCTCCGTTGGGCCGCGGGGCCCTTCCTCGTGCTTTTGGGTGACCTCTCAGGGAAGGCACTTCTTGCCTCGCCCCAAAGCAGGTGTCTCCAAATATAGACAGCGCTCTTAAGACCGTGTTGAAACCATGAGTGATCTCAGAGCTTCGATAGAGGATTGAAGGATGGACTGAAACAAACAGCAACAGATTCACCACGCTCTTAAAATCAGTGCAAACTGGATAACATCTCTAACTGCCACTAATATTTTGGAAAATGGAGTTTATTGAACATCTGTGCAATTGGATCTGAAGTTTGGTGGCCATTACATGTGGCCTACTTGAGTAATTCATTAATTGTACTTCTAAGAGTAGTTGTTTTGCAAAATACGTTTTACTCTGAGAACACATTTCCATTAAAATATACGTACTTGTACGCTCAACAGCCATAGACATGTATAAGCGGTAGTCACCGTGATGTCACCTCTTAGTTTTGAAGTCTTGAGATCAGCATTTTGATTTGTTTGAAGAGATTGAACAGCACCTATTTTGTCATTTGTCATATCTACTGAAGCAACTCACTCACTCACTACTTGAGTTTTTTTACAAGATTTTTTACTCTTACCCAAGTAGTTCTTTTTTTGAGTAATTTTACTTCTACTTGAGTCAAAAGAGTTCTAAAGAAACAACGCTTTTACTTGGATGCCGTTTTTTGTTGACCCACCGTTGCCCAAAACTAATGCGGCACGAGGCATACCAGGAGGGAAATGGGACATTTGTTAATGATAAGACAGCCTCATTGAAGATTTCGTCATTACTCCGTGCACAGCAGCGGGTTATGTTTTTGTAAAGCCTACACTATACACTTTATATAATAAATGCTGAATGTCAAATCTTTCTGTGGTTGAAAGTAGTTTTAAAGTACATATATTCTTTTTTTACTGTCCCTCTTTGTGAGACTGTACACCACGAGATGTGTGGCAAGCGAATACAAGGTGAAATGATGTATGTACTGTATGAAGACGCAGGCCTTGGATCCTCATTATGTGGCCATGACAACGTGCTTTTATATCCAGGTGGATGGAATTAGAGAGATAGAGACTATAACTAACACGACTGGATGTGGGCTGGCTTGCTGTACAGTGGAGGGTGCCTGAATCCTCACGGGGCCGGCATCATTGCCCTCATCTCCCCGCAATAATGAACATCGTTGGTCACAATGGCTTTTAAAGAGGAGTTGGTTATTACGTGTGTGTGGGATTCCTCAACTTGATCTCCTGCCCTATTAGTCACAATGTGAGGGCACTGGAGAGGTTTTAGAGCCTGATGTCGAAGCATCCCATACAGAGTACCAGCGAGCAGAAGGCAGCCTGCTGGGCGCTGATACGTATTAAAACATATTAAATCACCAGAAGGCCCAAATTCCATGTGGTGTATGCGTGCGTCTGAGGTACATCTACACATTCGGATGAAACTGATACGTGTACATTTGTGTAACGCGGTCATGCAGTTTGAGCCGAGTGAAGCACAGCGAGTCGTCCTGACCCCTTCGAGGCTGTGTCGCGCACAACTTGAAGGAGTGTGTCTGAGTTTGAGCGAAGTCTTCGGTCATGACTCGGTTCACCGCAGCTGTTCATCTGCGAGCGAACACTTGCTCGAAGCAATGCCAAACAAAGCTGAGACTCGCTCTCTTATTGGTAGATGTCTCGGCTGCCGGCGTGCTGGGTGGCGGGGGGAGCGGATGGTTTTAATACTGCTGCTGAACATGGACATACATGCTTGGTGCCAGTCTAGAAATCCCTTTAAAGCATCGGCCACTGCTTGGGTCAATGCACAAGTTTCTAAATTAAACTACAACAAGCCGATCGTGAAACTTTACAGTAAAAGAGAGAATGACGTCGCTTTGAACTGATGAAATACTTCTGTTATATGACACAACTATGCTTTACACAGCAGTGCGCTGCCTTGATGTCCGCGCAGTTTGCCATATGAACGACACTGCTTCAATATATATATATGGAGAAAATCAAACATCAAGATGTGTTTTTGACCAAACCCTTCCATGTCGATACAGCGGTGATATTGTAGGATGGACCATCGGTGCTTTCATGGAATAATTACACAATGAGATTTTTTGCCGAATAATCATCAGTAATTTGATTATAATGACTAAGTGGGTGAATGCAAGTAATAAAACAGTCTGCTAGAGCAGACTGCTACGTTCAGGAAATGACTGACCGTTGCTGTAATGCAGCCTTTAAAACCAGGAACGTATGCCATATTACCATATCCAAAATCGAAGATGATATCTAGTCTCATATCAGGGTATCGATATAATCGATATACAGCTCAGCCCTAAGGCACGGCCCTGGTAGATTAAATATGGAAGGAAACACTCATCAAAATTGCCTGCTAGGGTACTACTAGATATTGATGTGTGTACGTATTTCGTAGTCACCAATTAACAATGAAGAGAAAACTCCAATTATCTCAAAAAGGTTTAATATGCTTACTGCCACCATTAAACTCCAAATTAAAAATAAACTATACAGTCCACATTGTTACTAATAAGTCACAAAGCAGTTAAATGCGATGTATGAAATACCTCCAAATATATATATTTTTATTACATTTTTCATTCGATAATTTAATATGACACAAATCCCTCTCGATATCTCCAAACGATAACGCAGTTAGACCGTAAAACCACAGAGGCCACGCGGGTAAAACTGGAACCAGTCCATTTATCTCGGTGCATCTTAAATCAAGTTATTTCTTCCCCGTCGGGAGAAAAAGAGGCCGTTAAAAAACTCCCACGGGAGCCACTTCCTGCCAGGCCAGCGGCCCGGGGCAATCAAAAGCACGCATTCTAATGATCCCTGACAAAATCGTTGGGCGATATTCTCCAGGGTGCAATGGGACTTTACATTACAGCCCCCGATCGATAGGCAGGCAGACAGGAGAGGCAGAGAGAGCTGGGGGGGATGGTGGGGGGTAGGGGGGGCAGGAGCCTGCGGAGCACTGCTCAAACTCCTCCGGTGAGTCCACTTGACCTCACGGGTCACGTGCGGATGTTCGCATGCGCACGTTGCCTAAAACAAGTGTGTTCACCCGTTGTCCGCACTAGTTACGTGTGCTTAGCGGGGTACGCAGCCACGCATCAGTAATGGAAACACTGACAGCCGCTTCTTAAAATCAATAGGTCGTTCTTTACAGTTTGGGCCTTTGAAAGAGTGACGCGGCTAAATTATCAGGCGATGTAAGGAAAAAGTCAATCGGGCAGGCATTTTGTTCCAAAGTGGCCCACATCCCCCGAGGACCCAGCCGTCACATACAGGCGATAAGACCTGGGCGCCGCAGAACTAGGTCGTTGAAGTGGATTAATGCTGTAATTCGCAGATGAACACACAACACGACCCCCCGTCCCCCCGTCCCCCCCATGCTAATGAACCCTCCAGTCTCGCGGCGAGCTTCCTGCGTGGTGGTGTTGCATCGTTCACACACAAACGCTCGGCCTTTTTCCACTCGCTCCACGTTGCACCGGCTAAGAGGAGCTTTGCGACTGGCAGCTCGTCATCGGTTGTCCACGAAAAGGGACGCGATTATGAAATATACGGTAGATACGGTGAAAGTCACGCATGTCGAAGGGATGCAAGTCACGCAAATGCTGGTTTTGAAAGGTCATTTGGGCAAACGGAAGGATCAATGAGGTGATCTAATGCAACACCATGTCCTCATTCGTACGGATCAACTTTTTTCTCCGAAGCTCATATTTACAAAAAATAAATAAAAAATCACCGCATAAGCACAAGTCCCTGACTAATAAATAGAAAAATAACAGGAAAAAATAAGGGGAAAAAAAAACTACAGTTTCTAAATAGGTCATTTATTCCGGCTGGGGCCATAATGCCGGTCCTTTAGTGCTCTTTGTACTGCAGCCTGACGGAGATCGCTTACTGGCACAGTGTCTAACACCTGTGAGCGGGGTCAACACTATGTAGAGCAACGAACTGGTCCGCTTCCAAACACTGGCAGACACACTGACTTCTGCCATTTGTGCCGGGAAGGGGTGGGGAGGGGTGTCACGCTGACAGATTATTAAATCCCAGATGCGAAATATATGAAAAACACAGGCAGGGAGGAGGAGCGTCAGACAGCGAAAAACACCACCGGGTTCCAAAATGAAATCTAAAAAAAACTGTACGTGTTTCTTCGAGGCAAAGTTTCCCCCACAAGAGGAACAAACACTCTCACACAATAATCAGGGGAGGACAATGTATTCTTCTTCTCCCTTAGTCTGTGATGGAAAACCTTTAAATCCTCAGAGAAAAAGCAGCCATGCAGTGGAAACAGTCGCCATGAGCAACGCTGGCTGCCCCCCCACCCCGTCCTCAGGGATGAGGGAAACAAGTAGAAGTAAACATGCAATGCTACATGTGAATGTTTTCTGTCAAGCAAATGATAAACTCTCTTGCTCTGACATTTTGTAACCTGTCTATTACTTTATATTCTGTAGATGACCAAATAGTTATTTATTTTTTGTTTCGGAGATGTTTAAAGTTGCTCTTCCGTGTTAACTTTAAATTGTGAATACGTCCTTTTCTGCAGCCGACATTGGATTGAGTTCCTTCTGTACCAGCGGTGTGTAGGCCACTCTGCAGCCCCGCTCCAGTAATGCTGAGATGACTTGACACCAGCACAGGGAGGCATCCCGCCCACCTCATGGCAGGTGACACTTAACACCTGTGACTTTGGAGCTTTTGTGCACCCTTCCTCCCTTAACACCTATTTGGATGCACAAATCTGCAACTATACTTGAGGAACTGAGGGCAAAATAAACTATATATAAACGAGGGCTACAAATGTAGAGCCCTTAACGTGAACCTCGTGCATGTAAAAAAAATCCACTCCGTATAAGCCACTGTCATTTCCAAGAATTCAAGACGAAACGGCATTGGGAACAATAGTCTCAGTCGTTTCATAAAAAAAAAAAAAAAAAAAAAAAAAAAAAAAAAAATGTTCCGAGGGCATCACTGAAATGACGGCGCAGAAACCACGTGTTTACGTAATGGAAAGCCAATCTTTCAATTGAACCCCTCCTCCTCCCGGGTCTATTTCTGCCAGAGGTCCCGACGCTGGAGGAAATATTCACGCAAATGTTGGCGTGTAGGGCGCATCGGACTTTTTTATTTATTTTGTTGTGCTGAAAGAGGAAAAAGGCTCGGGGAGGTGAAAATACCCCACCAAACAGGGACGAGACGCACACTCCAGGAATCACGGACAACACACACACACACACAGCCAAAGAGCCCCCCCCAAAAAAAAAGCCTGGCTTTTAAAACAGAAACGGTTGCGGTGTGGGACTGCCAAGAAATGAGAACTGAGGTTGGCGTAATCTGACCTCGCCAAAGCAGCCGGTTGCTTTTTCTTTCTCTTTTTTCTCTCTTCTTTTTTACACACAAGAGAGGCGGCGCAGCGTTGAGATTGGACTCCGGCAATGTGGCGTTCTGTTGGGGCTATCATTGCAGTAGTCTGTGCATAGGATGCATCCTCCCTTGGCTTTTGATGCCGTGCAGATCCACCCTCCTCCTCCTCCTCTCCTCAGAGTGATGAACTAAACAGGCAAATGGTCTTCTCCGCGGAAACCCACCGTGCTCCACTGTCTTCACGTTAGTTTGTGTGTGGTGTGTGTGTGTGTGTGTTTGTTTACCGGCGGGGCCCCGTTTCTCCTCCCCGGTGCGACACATGCGATCCACAGAGTGTGTCTTGTGTCATCGACTAGTTGAGGAGGCATCCTTTAAACGCCAGGAGGAGGAGGAGGGAAACACACCGCTGTTGCGAAGTCTGACAAGACCCTGAATACCTCGCCACCTGAACGCAAACGCGACAGGACTTGGATATATACCTGCCTTTTTTTTTTTTTTTTTTTTGGTCTTCCTATGGTGCAATTGGTCGCCTTGTCCCGGAGAACTGATCCAATTGTGTTATTATGCAACCGCAAGGGTCTCATCTATATCTGGGTGTTTAAGCCACTGGATTGCTCTTCGCCCAAATCAATGTGGTTTCTTTGGAACATTTTCAGCAAAGGAACGCATATGCTGCAGTGTCTTTGTGGCAAGAGTCTTAAGAAAAACAAGAACCCAAGTGGTAAGCTCAATCCTCATTATGCCTCCGCTTCGCTGTGAACCGGCTTTGTGCGCGCGCGTGAGAGACTGCCTGTGTGTCTGTGTGCGCGTGTGTGTGTGCGTATTTGCGTTATTCGTTTGTTTGTTTGTTTGTTGTAATGGTGATGGATCTGCAATCGTATTTATGCAGCGGCTGGTATCATGCAGAGGCGCCGGGAGAGAGGGGGGTTGGGGGACAACTTATTCTGTGCAGCACACTATCAGCGGAGCCCAGGGGTTTTGGGGACGCGCAGCGAACAGACACACCAAAGCCCCTCTATCCCCCCCACCCACCACCACCAACCTACCCTACACCCCCCTCCTGCATCACCACGGCACCACGATCTCCTAACTTTTTAAATAGCACTCACACACACAAGCGTACGCACGCGCGCGCGCACGCACGCACGCACACACACACACGCACACGCACACACACACACACACACACACACATACTAGATTTTATTCCAGTGGATCAAATCCACGCAAATGTTATTCTGTCCAACGTGATCCCCCCTCCCCCTCTTTCTCCCCCCCGCGCCCCCTCAAAACCAGATCATTCCATCTTCGGGTTTACCGCAGCAGCGTTGCCCCCCTCTGCAACCACCACTTCTCGCTACGTTGTCGGCGAGCCAGCCTGTGAGGAGACAGACTATTCTTTCATGTCCTGGCTGTTGCAGGCCAATATTCCCCACGCGGGCCTGGCGAAATATGATTTTTTAATTTATTTTTTTTAACTCCGAGTTGATATGTTTTTATTGTGGTGAGGGGAAGGAAGCCATAGCAGCCGAGGTGCGAACAGGGCACGTAGAAAGGAGCCGGGCTCCGCGGCACTAATGCGAATCCCGCACTCGAGCAGCCCACATCGTTTCGATTCAGAGGCTGGACTTTCTTTTTTTTGTTGCGCGTGTGTGCGAGCGTGCGTGCGTGTGTAAGCCCCCCTCCGTATTCAGCATCGCACCCACGATCATTAGTTGCACGCTCCGGCTAATTGAATGTGAGCTAACACCGTGGAGGAGCTTTAGCGAAACAAAGTAGCGTCGCGTTGATTTCAACAGGCTGCCGCGCGGGCTGGAGAAGAAGAGCCCCAGGTGGACCGCGTGTGGAGCGGGCTACTTGTTACCTCATGTCGGGGGTTTGGAGACGGTGTGCTCAGCGGCAGTACAGTTCCTCGACACTGCATCTGCAGTATAGTAGACCATCATCATCATCATCATCATCATCATCATGTTTTGTCTCGTTGGCACTGCAGCAGAAACTACAAAACAAAAAACATTGTTTACTATCACGTACAAATGCTTATCAAAATCTAAGTAATTCTGTCTCCCTTTGACGAGTGGCCACATTCAGCCCCAGTTTGTGCCTTTAACGTAGCGATAACAATTTCATTACAGTTTAAGACTTTTACGTTGATGAGCTACATTGGAGTCACTGAGCTAACGTAAAGTAGCTGGTAGCTTGACGTTAGTAGATACGCAAGCTAGCTTTAGGAAAAACCCTAGCTGGAAGGTTCTTTGAGAACACATACCACAGATTTGTAGACCTTTCCAGATTCTTCCAAGTCCCCCACCCCCCCTCCCCCCAACACCAGGGACAAACCTTTTCAGAGGGCCACACAATAAATACTTTTTAAAACTGGTTTCCAGAGTTGCAAATGTTACTGCTAGCAAAACACCAGGACGTGGAATGTCCCCTTGCGGGCATCATAGAAGTACTACTAGGAATATTGTATTAGGTTTATTTATATTTATATAAAATACACACCACATGTATATGTTTGAATTACTCTTAATTTATATTGTTTAATATTCCCACATAAGTCGCTTTCACACATATTTTATGTAGCATTGTGCCCAAGTGCGGCTGCCATGTTTGTTTATTCAAGGGAGCAGTGCAGCCTCTCGACTTGGAAAGAGTTACAAACTGTGTCGCAAACAGAATGTAGTTTTTCCTCCAAATGTTTGAAAAATACTCATACAAATAATCTGGAAGTATCAACAAAACAACAAAGTGTTGTCACTTGTAAGTTTTTTTCTTTTCTTTTTTTTCTTTTTATTTCAAAGCTTGGCTTGTATTTATCTTTGTAGAGGTATGAAATGTAAAAATGCTGATCACATGAAAGGCACAATCTGGAGCTAAGCCACAGTAGGCTCTGGGGGTGATCACTGACTGATTGCTGCTCAGTGGAAAAGCCGCACCAAGACACTAACTTCCCTAACTGCTGCTCAACGCCGCGCAGCCAATCGATCAAAGCCGATTCCCGCTGTCAGGTGTCTGGGATTTGATGCCTCGTGCCTTCCAAAGTGAGAGGGGCTCACTTGTGGAGGCTCACTATTACATTATCATAAACTGATGGCGTGGGCACAATCGCCAGGGTTTGTGCTGAAGCAGCGGGTCGAGCTGGTGGTTCGCTGGGAAATGGAGTAGGCCAAGATGCAGACTGTGTCAGTGGGGTGCAGGGCTGTTTTCGTGTGACTTAAAAACTGCTAACTCACGGAATGCACACCGTCAAGTAAAAATCGCACAACAGATTTGTTTTCGGCTACAGAGGTGCCTCACACAACCGTGGAGGATTTTCTAGTACCCTTTGTCAGAGACAGAGAATCATCTGTGTGGCCCTCTTGTCAGCAGAGACAGGTGTTTCCAGTATAGTGCACACTAGGCCTGCAAATGCCTGGATATAGTGCTCCAGCCCTTTGGCTGTATTTTTAGTAACACAAAATACCTGAGAGAACACAGAGAGACTAAGCCAACTGGGCTGTGTCAATAGGACTGCCTGTCTTTAAAGCAAACTTAGGCATACAGACTGTGCATCACCATTGCATCTGATGAGGTTAAAAGTAGTGACGATTCTCCAGCAGGTGGCACTTGGTTTTTTGCCTATTGAGGGTTAATAGTTACCTGTTGGATGGAAAATGCAGGGGTGAGGTGAGATCTTTTGGTATTTTGTGTCTATGTAGCCCTACAGTGTGTGTGTGTGTGTCTGTGTGTGTGTGTGTGTGTGTGTGTGTGTGTGTGTGTGTGTGTGTGTTTGGAGAGCCTGCGATTCTGTGTTTCTAATAATTGAAAACAGTTCTCAAATTAAGACTTCCAAACAGATAGCTCAAGATTTACATATTGGAATGTAGAGCTATACAATACTAATAATCATGTCAAGACAGCATTTCATTCAAAGTGATGCATCATGGCTTAAAGGTGCGAGATCCGAGATTGGGAGCGTTTCGATTGCCTCCCAACGGCTCTCAACATGTCGACGGCGAGCCGGTGGCTCATAGCTAACGGTGCAAACAGTGCAAACTACGGCAAACTTCATTCTCCTTTCAGGTAGACATTACTCCACTATATCTATTGTAGCTAATAGTATATGTATGTGTATGTATTTACATGTCTAATAGTTGCTATATAAATACTCAGAAAGTCAAATACAACTCCTTTAATGATTAGGTGATTAAATAAGCAAACATGCTAGTGCTTTTAGTTTGAGTTTTTCTCAACATCATGGTGGATTATAGAATGTTTCACTTCTTGATATTTCTGTGGAGAGCTGTTCTCCCATTTATCTTTCTCTCTGTTATGATCTATAACGTCTGTCTGAATCAGTTTAAATGTTTAGATTAATTTGCCACTCAATCTACAGAAAAGTGTGGAGTAAATAAATATTCACTCTGCTGTTTCAAACTTTGTGGTAATGCCTTCGTCTCAGCTGTTTTGATGCACAAATAAGGTAGATATTTGTGGAATATTTCTTAAAGTAAATAAACCATATGGTTTTATGAGGAGGCCAGATGCAGCGAAGGCAGTGTTTCTGTGTAGTTTATGGGTAATCCATGGTTAACATTACATTGTCATCCAATTTGCAAGCTGTCACTTTTAGTTCACGTGTATTTAGATAAGATAAACCAACAGGAGATGTTACATTCCGATGCAAATGAACACGCTACGTCAAAGTTGGAGCACCCTCCAAAAACCAACTTTCTTTGCATGTGTCAGTTTTGCCATCACGTAAAGACTGCATACCACTTTGAGCTTTTTAGTCCCACTATGCTTTTATAGTTAATATTCTTTCAGCCGTGTCACTGTTTTCCAGCAAAACTGATCCGACTGGCATTGCTGGCCAACCCTCAATGTTCACTTCCAGTATTGGTACATGTCTCAGAGTGAACATACTTCATTAAGTCAATTAAGTGATGAGCTAGCTGAGTAGAAGGGATGGAGATGCAGTGAGTGCCGCCCTGCAGCCTGCGTAGCGTTGATGAGTGTGCAAATGACCACATAGTTGTCAGCTTGAAACGTTGGCAGCGTCATTGAATAGATAGGGCGCTGCACGTCACACTGTGAAAACCACCGCCCATTAGAGGGGAAAACAACCACGGGCTGAAAAACTGACAAAAAGCCTCTAGCTAGTTAAAAACCATGAGATTTCAGCATTTCAAAGCATTATTTTAGCACCATGTGTCTACCAGGGTCACAGTTAATAACTAAAATGATGATGGGACAAGTTAGCAAGCTAATCTTAGCTATGTGTTAGCAAGCTAGTGTAGTTAGCTAAGGCACTTGCCAACAAAAGACTGCACAGATTTCTGATTTATCCACATTCCACTATAACACAAGTTGTGTGCTTTAGCATAACTTCCAAAAATATAGTTGCTTTTCCCTGTCTTCCTTCTGAAAATTATTTTTAAAAGGCTCAGTTTTTTGGTTCGGCAGCTTAAAAAAAATGTAGTTCTGGAATCTTTACCCTGTTGGTTGTTGTTCCACCACGAAAACATGGCGATGGCCGTATTCCGAGATGGCAAAGGCTAAATCGCTGAAAACGGCAGTCCACAAACCAATGGGTGCTGTCACAACGGCTATGTCCAATTCTTATATACAGTCTATGGGACCCATGGCTACGATCAATGACCGGGTTTTGATGAGTTAAATGTTGAAAGGAACAAGTCATGTCATGATGTGCAAAACAGACAATCGATTGGACGTTCATGGACATTTTCTCGGGCATTGCATTTTCTGAAAGCGTAAAAGTGGAGGATACAGAATCAGCCAGGTTACTGAAAGAGCAGAATTGCAGTGGGTGTGCGAAGTCAGAAGGTGGCTTCCTCAGAGCAGCCCAGCATTAGCTCACTGACAGCAGAGTGACAGTGCAGGTCACAGAACACCCAGGCTACCACGTGAGGATGGCTCATAGCATATCAAGTGAAACTCAACTTTATCGCATGTGACAGAGCCGGGAGGCCGAACCGAAGCTCCAGCGCTGTAGCTCTCACTTGCTCCATGGGTGTGCGGGAGCTTTAACCCCAGTGTTCCTACGCAGTACGGAAAAGTCTGGAATTTTGAAATGGAGAAATGTGCAGGAACCCTGCAACTTCGAGGTCGACCTCACACTCACGAGGCAGTGACCCAAGATAATTAATCTGAGCGTCTGAAATGGCCAATCATATTGGATGTTGAAAGACTAAAACCTCGTACTGGTGCTAAAAACTGAGAACTTTGAAAATTAAATTTGTGGCACATAAACCATTCGGCGATCAATCTATGAATGCAAATTTATTGTGTCTCGTAAAATCATAAAAACAGTGCTTAATTGGAGACATAAATAAACAAAAGGCAGTTGTTCGGACAATTACATTTTTAAGGACTTTACACGGTCTGCATGTATTTGGCTATAAAACCTGACAGGTTCATGACGAGGCTGGTGATAACCTTTTTAAAGACAACGACCGTCTCAGCATATTGAATGACCCCTTCATAAGATGCATGTTCGTTTATACATTGTTCTTTTTACTGTGCACTGTTCTTCGCTGAGCAGAGGCTTACATAGTGTAATCTGAAATTACATATGCATTTTAATAACTCGGCTTTTGCTGCTGGTGCCTTTTCCCCAGTCTCACCTCAGAAAGAGAGCGGTATATCTCAACTTCAGCTTTTTTTTTTTTTTTTTAAATCATGCCCGCTGGAGAATTGAAAAGCATTTCCCTGCGGTTAAAAGATGCTTGATTCGTTTGTGTTACATACCCACGCAAGTTTAATTTGTGGTAACAAAGAAACAGCAGTGTAATTAAATTGGATGGGTAGGATTTGAACAAGAACTCCCACAATTAGAATAACAGCAGGGTCGGCTAAAAATACCATCCTCCAACCAGCGTGGCATGTTGCTAGGTTTCGTACAGAAACATTGCAGTAAGTTTGTTTCGTGGCTAAACTGCAGGAGCCTTTTCTGATAATACACATTGCAGGCCCTGGCATATCACAGCATATCACATATTCTACAAACAGCACTTCTTGAAACTTGTGACATTTTGTTTCTAAAAATAGCTGAGCATGCACACATCACCCCACTCTGTAATTGAATGTACAGGAAGAGAGGTTTAAGCATGTAATTAATATGAAGCGAAATTATCTTGAACTTTGACTGTTCTTCTTCTCATGGCTCGTGTCAAAACTGCTTTTGTAATCATTTGGAAAGAGAGATGAGGTTATCCGCTCTTGGTATGTCACAGGTCAACAAGAAAACGTTCGCTGTGTTTCCATTGATATATTTTCATGCGCATTTTGAAGTATTGCAAAATAAGGTTTTATTTCGCCCGCTTGAGGTGGTTTTTGACTTTGTCAAAAAAGAGTTGATAGGCTAAATGGTATATGGAACGCCTTTCCCAAATAAATTCTGACCCAGCACACATGACTGATCAGCTGTTTCTGCGGTCGGCGTCCCTGATACTCCCATAACGTGTGAATGCTTGTCTTCGTCTCCAGACGGCATGAAACGTGTCCAATACTAGCTGATATGGAAGGAACAATTAAAACTTGCCTAATTGAAACAAATCCCTGAAGCCCTCTCACCATTTTCCTTCGTAGATGTGTCAGACATGGTTGGATGGCCAAGCCGACTGGTTTCGTTGCCGGGTCGCAACCTCTATTTCTTTTACTCTGTTTACTGGCGCATTACAGCCATGCGTCGGCAACTTCTGATGAAAGTACGCTGGTGGCCGAGTGTATTCGTCCAAACCAGTTGGTGGAAATGCAACCAATTTGCATTCCTTCATTTTGAGTAATTTCAAAAGTTCACTTGAAATTAGCTTGACAATTGAATGGAAACACGGCACCTGTATCGCGCTCGTCTGATAGTGGCAGCGCCATCATCAGTTTCCACACTGAATTAATTTGGGCAATCTCTGACCTGCTCTTGAGAAGTATGACCTACAGTTGGTGATGAGATTCAAGTTCTTGGCAGCTATTCTACATCCCTCTGAGAGACAATCAAGTTTACATACAAATCAGTGCACACAAGAGGACAAATACACAGGCCTATAAAGTATATGTATAGTGCGAGAGAGAAGGAAAAAAGGAGGGCAAACAGAGAAAGTGGGCTATAGAAAGGTAGGATCATTGTCTGTGGAGTTTACACCAAGCATCTCCCAGAATGCTCTGGATTCTTCCCAGATGCTCCCGTTTGCAGAGGCGAGAGGAATGATGGGACACGCGGTCCTGGCTCGGTGCCTCCAAAGGTGACTGCCCACTGGATCCGCAGGTGGATGGTGTCACTGGCCGTGCGTAGAGCTGCTCTCTGTTCCCTCAAGGTTAGGCCTGACGGGAGTTCACTTGAAGTGGGAGACACCGTGAAATGGATCAGTTCTCTCATACGTTCTGGGATGGATAACAAATTCTGTTTGTCTGATTCTCTCATGTTTAACATTGTTAATTAGAGACACATAAATGTAGGTGTGCATGCAAAAAATGAAAGTGCACTGAAACAGTGTATACGGACATGTTTTTCATGACACATTGTGTCATGTTGAAAACAGGACATCATTGAGTCATGTCGTAAAAACAGTGTCATTATGTTCTTTTGTGTTTCTTTTCAGCACTGAGCTGTAAATTGTATTATTGGTTTAAAAGCTGGTATAATTGTACTTTTATATCAACAATTGTCAAATTGCTTCATGAATGTGAACATGTTGGTCCTAGTGACGAACCTACATATACATATCAGACGACTCTACAGGTCCTCCCAGCTTCTGCTTCTTTCGGCTAACTGTTTTGTTTTTACGCCCCACAAATTTACTGTTTCGGTTCAGCCTCGCTGCTCTCATTGGCGAAATTTCCAGTCGCAGCATGCATCTGTTTTTGGCAAAAAAGTACTAAAAACACACTGTATGCTACCTGCCCAACAGCACCAAACAGCAGATGGACAAAGTGCGTCTAGGAGCCAGACATTCCTCTCAGGAGTTGGTCCAAACCAGATTCAAATGAAGAGTGAATATTGGACCTACAGTTATCCAGTTGCCAATATGGACTGTAAGAACTAGACGTAACCGCTCTCACGCCACCCATTGGTTTGTCTGAACTGCTGTTTTGAAGCCTTGAGTTCGGTGTTTCGGCAGTCGCCATCTTGGCTTTTTGCAACCAGAAGTAACGCGAAAGGTTGGAGCCGAACACAGAATAAGACGTTTTAAGGCAAACAAAATGTTACAGTTAACTTTCATGAAGGGAAAACACACTGGGAAAGGGTTAAAGTTTGGAAGACGATAAAAAGGAAAATTCCCAGACCAGAGAAACAGTGGTAAAGACCTGTCAATCACAAGGTAGCCCCGCCCTAAAGCATACCCTGCTTTATGGTCTATTTGACTCTAAATGGACCATAATGTACTAAATGAACATCATGCTGTATTGAAGAAGACTTGAAACTAGAGATTGAGACATAAACTCATGTTTACAATGTTTACTGAGGGAATAAATCAAGAGAGAAGTAGAGTCATCTTCTCATAGACTTCTATACAATCAGACTTCTTTTTACAACCAGAGGAGTCGCCCCATGATGGCCATTAGAAGGAATGAAGATTTAATGCAGTTTCAAATTGGCTTCACCTTTTAGACCCGGAGGTTGCCGCCTAGTTGCCAAACACATGAATCCAAATGTATGTTGCTCCGTACCTGCTGGATGTGTAAATGATCAACTGTTTGCTCACAAGTTCGCCATATCAACTTCAAAGTTAGTGATTATGAAGAAAAGTGAGTGTAACAACACAACTTTTGTTGTCTCTGCTTTCCACAAGTGTCCAAAAAACTATTGTGCAGGTTCAAATATTCAGATCATAAAGCTGCCCACGCAGACTAGACAGGATTCAGTTTCAGCAGAGCGAAGACTGGACATTGTCATTTGAGAGCTTCTTTTTTAGCTGATCTATCTGGTCTTTAAAGCCAACTTGACTAATTTGATCCATTTTCAGTCAGCTCATGGAGTCAACACTGGATTGCATATCGGATGTTAACGGGGAAAAATAGTCAGTCTTTCCAAATGGAGGTAAAGCACAGCGGATGCATATGTGTTTTTCTAGCTAATGGTGTAAAGAGGCTACTTTTATTGTTACTTGCACTTAGCAGACTGAAGACATTAGAGATAATATTGTCATTTTGAATAAACTAAGATTGCTCCGTTAACCGATTTAGAAGGTTACATCTCTCTTGTCTTTCTTTGTTAGACCACCTAATGCATCTTTCCTTTCCCAGAAAAATTTGCGAAAACATTTGAAGGTAAAAATATGACAAAAAGTTGTAACACTCTCAATTTTATGCAAGAAGTTAAGGCACATTGAATACTCAAACATATTTGTTGTGTTGACAAATATCCTCCGAATTAAGCGCATGTGGAATTAATTTGTGCTTTGAATCATAGACACAGTTTGCTACCTGTGGTGTAAAATGTTTGCTGTGAGGGGCATGTGGATGAATAAGAATTACAATGTGATTACCTCTGAAGGAAAATTAGACATTTTAGACTTTCTTGTTTTATATTTATTATTGTATTAGATTGTCTACATGCAATAAACGGAACATAATTTAAGCAGTTACACTGAGAAACCGTTGGTTACAAAAGCTCAGAATCATCAGCTGACAGCTTCATTTCTGTTGCCTTTTTGGGTCATGTTTGACACAGTTGGGAGGAAATTGGCCATTTGTGGATGGGTAAGTCATGATAGTGTAAGGAATTGTTTCTCAATGAACTTTCTTGTCTTCGACCTCAATTTTTAAGTCCTTTTAGGGTCAGTGAAATTGCTAGTAAGGCCGAGAATGATATGTTGACCATATATTTCACCAGAAAATACAGTGGAACGACTTTAAACACAATTTCAGTCCGGGAAGCTTGGTTTGGGTAACTGATACATAAATTTGAAGGGTTGCTCTATAACCTAATAATATTCTCGCAGCGGCAGATTTTATTAGCCGTGGCTAGCTAGCTAATTAAGCTAACGGTAGCTCAGTCGAAACGCTGTCTCTTGGTAACTAGTTTTAAAGCAAGACTTGTGATAAAAGGGGTACGCACTTGATAGCTACCCAAATGAACAAATGAACATCTTCAACGGTTGATGATCCATGTAGTGGACATGGAAATATAGAAACATTCTTGTATTGTAGTATAGAGCTAGTTAGACCTAGTCGCTCCCTGTACACAACTGGCTTCCACACACTGGGGGAATTAGTACAAAGTGGATGTGCAAGTTGTGATAACCTTATTTTAAAATTATTACTTAACAAGCATTTCAAGGATTCCCTGATTTCACTGGCCTCAATAGTTTATATGTGTCTCTATCGAGGGCATGCATTATTTTTTTGGAAGCTCTGTTATTTTCAAGGAACACTGGGGAAATTGAGGTACATCTCAAAATAGTCATCACAGCAGGAGAGTATATCCCGTGCTTTTCCCCACGTGGTTTTCTGCCCCGTTAATTTTTCGGAGGCTCCATAAATCATCTTGTAATTTGGCTCATCCGCTGCCCTCAATAGCACGAGCTGTGTGACAGATCCCCCACTTCTGCGAGCGAAGGCGTGGCGTTGTGTGAGGACTGAGGAGCAGGGGTGTAACTCAAACTCTTAAGCAGGTTCTCCCCTAACACTATAGACACATCTTAATGCTCGCTACTTCCAGGACCCCAGAGGAGCTGCTGAGCTCCTGATGCACTGCGCCGCCATCCACAATAAAGTGACAAAGTGACGAGAGCGAGAGATGAAGAGCGGAAGAGAATAATGCAGTCAGACTGTGAGATTATTGATTCATGGGGCCAGAAGTTTGAGCAGTTGTGCACAGTTGTACAGACAAGCTGAGACGGATGTGTCCCTTTTTTTTAAGTTCATCATTGTTACCAAAATATGCACGCGGCGGTGTAAGAAAGACCTTTGTGTGCCGTTGAAGTCTAACACTGTGAAAGTGGATGAGAACATTTTTAATGGGTGTGTGGAGGACTTTGTCTCCAGAGAGAGCTTATGTGTCAGAGTGTGGGGAAAAACATTGCTGTGACAGTTCAGTGTATAATATAGTCAACATTGTTAACTGCAGGTGGCATGTTTAAAAATCTAGATAATCAGTAATGATTTGAAGCCTCTGCAAATATGTGTCATGTGTTGACGCCACACTATGGAGAGGGTTGTTGACTCTTGTATTTGATTCCTGTTGTATTAGCAGTCCTGGCTAATGTAACCCTGTGATCACGTCAATACCGGGTTTCAACTGTGGAATCCCTGTATGTGTGTTTTACTTGCAGGCGGCAACCTCTGTTCTGAAAAGTGAATCAAATGCTCAAGTGCCTTAAGCTTGCATTCTCTCTAATGGCCATCAGGGGGCAACTTCTCTGGTTGCGAAATGAAGTCTGATCGTATAGAAGTCTATGAGAAAATGACTCTACTTCTCATTCGATTTATTATCTCAGTAAACATTGTAAACATGAGTTTATGTCTCAATCTCTAGTTTCAAGTCTTCTTCAATATAGCATGATGTTCATTTAGTAAATTATGGTAAATTCCGAGTCAAATAGACCATAAAGCAGGGAATGCTTTAGGGCATGTCCACCTTGTAGTTGACAGGTTGCTACCTGAGCCGAATACGGCGTCTCCACCACGGCATCACTCCTCCACCGTCCAAATATGGTCACATCCTTTCACTCGTTGCAAAACAACAATGTCCAAAATCCAAGATGGCGACGGACAAAATGCCAAACTCAAGGCTTCAAAACCGTCGTCCCAGTGACTATATCCACTTCTTATAGTCGGTGATCCATATTGTATCCTTAGTTGATTTTAATGGAAACCAGAAGTTATTAATTATCTGGTCCTATATTGTGGCATTAGCAGCTGACTGTCCTAGTAGCCATAGAGAGCTAAAGGGTTCTAAAAGTAAATAAAACCTCATTGACATTTCTAACAATGTGAATAATTAACAAGCTAGCCTCAACTATTCTGTGGGTAGCTCCATATATCTAGAAAAGAATGGTAATTAAAACATTTTAGTGGCCTAATGTTAAGTAATTTCCATTTAACCCTACATCATTGTAGGATCAACAGAAGAGGCAAATCCATCAGCGAGTCGAGGGGTCCTGGCTAGTTCAGACATGTCTGTGTAACAACAGGACAAACGGGACCGAACGGTGTAGACGTTTTTAGATGGCAGAGATCACAGCTAAGAGGATGACTGAGAAATTACTTTGGAAGAGAGCGTTTGTGACTTTTATGGTGACGGTTATTTTCAGGGGAGTTGTTGTAAATCATTGTTTAACTTTGTTAGACTGACGAAGGAATGCCTTAGTTCAGGATGATTTGTCTTTTTTTTTTAGATTCTGAAATTGATTATGGAAAATAAACCCCCTTGAACACGCTTCATTTTGTTTTAGGAAGACAAATGAAAGAAAAGCTGAGCACCGTTGAGTTACATAAGCTAGTAGAGTAGTCGGAACATGACATCATCGCTTTCTCTACAGGCTTTCCTGGTGAAGACATGACAGCTTGTCCATCAGTAAAAGCAATGAATGGGTAACTGAGCACTGGTCTGGTCTTGTATTCAAGACAAAACATTTGCGTGTACATTAGGAAAAGTGTATTTAATACTTTTTAATACCATTATTGTAAACATTTTTCTTTTTTCCAATTACAAAAAAAGAGGGAATAAACTATACCCTTTTAATGTTATGATATCCTATTTCACATTATTTGGAGAATAAACTACAAAAAAAAACTTTAAAAACTTTAACACAGGTGGCAAGCTTTCCTATGTGTTTGAGATCAGTGACTCATCGACAAGAGTGTGGTCTTTGGGAAATGTTGCCAGAACTGGTCTTAAATCGGCATCAGTTCCTGACTCCCCCGAACTCGTTGCTAATATAAGTATGTAAACATCATACTTATTTCTATTTCTATATTCCTGAGAACTTAAGTGCTATGGCTCTATAGTGATATAGTCGTCATTATACCTTATTTGGAGGGACAATGTAACAAAACGTAGGAAGACTTGTTCTTTGATTGGAAGCTGACATGATTATAGTGGAGATGTTTTTTGAAAAGGTACCATTTAGCTCCGACTGAAAGAAACCCCGGAGCTGTGCTACGTTGGCATGGCGAAGGAAAAAATACCCAGATTCCAGACTGTGTGGAAGTTACTGCTGTCATCCTTTTTATGTATGTGAAAGGTAGCATCAGTCTCGACTTAACGCTGTAAAACCAAACGTAACAAGTAAATACATCGATCCAAAATGTCCTAAAGTATGTATTATTAAAATAATAAATCATACACCAGCAACTTGGTAAAAAAATAATAATCTCAAAATGAACAGGAATCAATTCAAGTATAAACCTTTTTTTTTTTTTAATGCAGCAACAAATTGGGAAAAAGACGTAAACAGGAATTAAAGTTAAATTAAAATGTAACTAAAATTAAAAGTTAAATAAATTAAATTCCCAATATTGTAGAATTGAATTGAATAGATTGGCCCCGATATCGGTATTGGTGCAAACCCGTCCCTCACCCCACCATCCTTCAGTCTGCCTATTTTCTAGTACCTGCCTCAGTACTGCGCTCTCACACATTGGTGGTCTTATCTTCTGTTCTACGACTCATGCTACAGTCCACAGTCCTCTCCTTTTCCCATTATTATCTCAGATCTGGATCCAACCCAAAGTAATGTTGTGGTTTTATAACTTACAAGATATATGTGCATTACTGCAACACAGTCACATTGATTTATAGCTAGTGTAGAAAACAAAACAATTCAACACAGTACGTGTGCATCTAAAGCTATTTCAGTTTGGTTTCCTATGACCTGTAGCTCACATAAGCCATTGGCACAGCTCCAAGTACAGTCCCACTGTAGGCCACATCAGTGTAAGTAACCTACACACCAAATATACCAAAAACCCTCCTTTTGTGAAGTCAAGACTATCTAGCTCATCTTTCTTTCTGGAGACCTTCATCACAGAGTTTAGCATTGTGTACAGGTGGTTATAACCACAAATGTAGTAAATGTAAATTCAGTTTATTTTTCATAATAGATGTTGTAGATTATATTTTCATGCTGACATAAATCATTTTTTTAATGTGAATAAATATTACAAATTAAGCTTAAATGAATGTTAATAATATGGAAAATCAATTTCACAAGGAAAAACCTTGTGTGACCATTCCATGATCATTCTGTTTTACCGCCATTGGTTTCATTTATCCAGTCATGTCGAGCCAGCAGACTTCATTTTAAAGTTTTGGGTTGGATTTGTTTTGTTGATATTTTTGGGGCTTTTTTGCATTTTTGTTGGATAGAGCAGTCAAAGAAGGACAGGGAAGGGAGAGAGAGAGAGAGAGAGAGAGAGAGAGAGAGAGAGAGAGAGGACGACATGCCCACAGCATAGCCCACGGGTCGGATACAAACCCAGGCTGCTGAGGTAAAGACTCAGTCTTGGTTCTTGGGTGGTCCACTCTCCCAGGTGAGCTAAAGGCTGCTGACTCACCATTTAATGTTGTGTGCAGGCAAACTTTTATTATTATTATTTTATTTATTTGATTAATTATTAACAGGCATTTTCAGGAAGACAGACACTTATTTTAGTGAAGTTTAAAGGTTTAGTTCACCGCTAAGAACACACAATTTCTTGACGCTCTCTGACTCTGACTTCCCTTTAATGTATCGGGACAGAAAAGGTGACTGTTTTCTCTAAATAAAGAAGCGGGAAGTACAAAGTTACCACCAAAATTGTGGCATGCTTAAACGTTGATCATGAGCTTTTGTATGAGTGAATGAGGGTGAATGGATGTGGTACTGGCACACAAAGTGATCTCTTAGAGCTGCTGTAACCCGCTTCAGAAGATAATAGTCAAGCGAGTGACAACAAAAAGTGTTTCAATCTGCTTCTGAATTATTCCTTTTGAGGATGGAATCATAAACAGCGTGCGGCTCCGGTAACACGAGGCACCGCAGGTACACAGGAGGGAGAACAGTCGGCGGGGCTTCGCGCTTGATGGGAGCCTGATGGAAATGCAGAGTCGAAGCGGTGGAAAATACACACAGATGCAGATGAGATGAAATGAATCCAATAGGAAACTAAACGCGCGCTGTAGAAAGATGAATGTGACAAACCACTGAAGTGGATTATAGAAACCGGAGAAATGTCAAAAGAAAAATACAAGAAATCAACAAGCATTGGAGTCATCAGTTTCCAATACTGTAATTATTATTTTAAATGACATGCTAATGGTGTCTGTTGACGTTTTCCCTGATGTTGAAGTAGAAAAAACGAGGACGAGGGAGTCCATCCACGTTATCAGTAATGTGGTTTCATGGCCACTTTGCAGCGGAACATGATGCAGTCACATCAGCTCGTCGACGCGCCCGATGCGCGAGAAGGTTGGGTTCTTGTTCCCCGTGGCTCCGATGACGGGGGTGTGGCGTCTTTAACCTTTATCAAACCCACCAGACTGAACATACTGGTATGTGTGTGTGTGTGTGTGTGTGTGTGTGTGTGTGTGTGTGTGTGTGTGTGTGCGTGTGTGTGTGCGTGTGTTATTGAGCCACTGTACGTGTTGCTACGAATCCCACAGCTAGAGGCACGCTGCTGTAAAGAGATGGCTAGCCGCTGTACTGTTTCAGAGCAATGAGGACCGGTGGGAGAAGGATGGGGGCGGGGGAGAGGAAGACAGAGTGAGGTCAGCTGGGCTGTGTCTTTCCTGTGCTGGAAGTACATTTTAATGATTTGATTATGATTGATTGCTGATGTAATTTCATGACTCACTGTTGGCCCGTAGCTCATTTATTACTGTTGTCCATCATCTGACTGTGCTCCCTGCTGACGGGATGAGCCGAGCAGGAAGCTCTCTCTCTCTCTCTCTCTCTCTCTCTCTCTCTCTCTCCCTCTCTCTCTCTCTCGTTATCTCTCTGCCTTATTATGGTCATCATGCCAATAAGGAGATACCGTATCACCAAGGGCACAGTGTCATTTAGGTAAGAAGACGAAACAGTTTGCACCTATGGTCGACCTGTTGGATGTAAAGTCACTAGATGAGAAAAGAGATCCATTGAAAATGAAAATGAGGAGTCAAAATCTGAATGGAGTTTCATGTGTTGTTCTGCTGCCCCCCCCCCCCCTTCCCCTCCCCTCATGCTGTAACCTGCTGACACGCTATATTTTCGATGCGTCAATGGCAAGTCAATATTCCCCCAAGTAAATATTGAATTTTGATTTGGTTTGGGAAAGAGTTAAGGTCTTGGTATTTACGTTATATTTTGGTGGGGACCTTTATTATTTTTTCTTTTTCCAGGCTGCAGTGTAGCAGTGTTGCTATACCTCATTTTGGAGGCAGAACCCACTGTTTTCCCAGTGTTGTCAGCTGTGTCTCATTGGCCACGTTTTGGTCCCTCAGTCTTTCAGCATTCTGTCCTAAATTGCTTCGAAGCTCACTCTTTGTGAGTTTTTGTGATAGATGCCAAGTCGTTCATGTGCTTTTCCTTTTTTTTTACTTTGGATATAATTTTGGTCCAGATTTTATAAGTCCCCACTGAGGAGGCTATGTACCGTTAGGCCGCGTTCTGAACGACTTAAGCAAAAAAGTCATTCAGAGTTTTGGCGTTTTGAGAAGCCCTCAAACTCGTGGATCTATTTCTGAACCTGAACTTCCTGGATAGTATTTTTTCTTACTGGTACCTGGAACAACGCCACCCCCCCTTGTATATTCTGTTAAAGCGAAGGTTGGTAATATTCTTCAAAAACATTTTTTTGATTAAACAAAATGAAAAAATCTGGTTCTGCAGTACTGTAGCGCAATCACTCCACAAGCCACTAGCTCGACGGCTGTCAGCGGCAACAACAGCTGTGCTCGTTGCTTACGTTGTCATTGTGGTCATTTTGTGGGAGTGGCTTTGGAGTGAGGTCTGAAGGAACAGGCTTTTTTTGCTAGTTTTAGCTAATTTTGGAGCTAATGCTGCTAGCTACTTTATTTGGAAAAGAGTTGGCAACACTGGGCCGGGTCTTTAGGTTGGATACATTTTTTAAATCTAGCGCACTCTTGCTAGTTACTCAGGATTAGCCGCCCTAGCTTTAGGGCAGAGCTGTTTTCAGTCTGAATGTCCACTGAGCGGCTGGTTGAGTGGACTTCTCAACATTTTGCCAACACAGAGTGTAGCCACAGTCGGGCGTCACCGGCTTTGACGTGTTTATAGAATCTGTGTTGCGTTTGAATCCTGAGTAAAAGTGGACTAATTCAGTGCATCGTACGTTGTTTGTTACGTTGCTCCGGACTCGGGGGACGCTCTTACAGGGTTTTTTCGATTTTATTTGTGTCATTTGTTGAAAATCCTAGTACACAAATAACATTGTGTTTCTCAGTTTCTCTCACACACACACACGTCACACACACACACGCACACGCACACGCACACGCACACGCACACGTGCACACACACACACACACACACGTTGTCTACCTCGCTTTGTCCGTCGCTCTATCACTCCCTCTCCCTCCGTACAAGGGGGTCTGCTCTGTGCAGAGCTGGAGGTTGTGTGGTGGCTACGGTATGCTGTGTAGATTTTTTTTGCTGCAGTGCAGCAGCCAGTATTGTGCTGCTGCTGCCTCTGTCTTTCCTCTCTCTCCCCCTCTGTCTCTCTCTCTCTCTCTCTCTCTCTCTCTCCCTCTGTCTCTCTCTCTCCCTCTGTCTCTCTACCTCTCTCTCTCTCTCTCTCTCTCTCTCTCTCTCTGCATGCATGCATTCATTCATTTTTGTTTACATTGTTTGGGAGCAGTGAAACACTTCCAAACTGGTTTGCTGTGTAAAAAGAAGAAAATAAATTAAATAAAAAAAGAAAAGAATGGCATTAGCCCCAGAGCCTCCATCTCAGTCACCACACCTGGCAAGCCCTACACTTTGTTGCTTTGATGACCTTTTGGAAGTTCTTATTTTCAACCTCTTGCCCATCCCTCACTTGAAGTTCAAACCTCCCCCCCTCCTGCGGCTGTTGTCCTTTTATACAGACACAGAGAGAGCGGAGAGGGAGATGATGGGGCGGGCGGTGACTAAGTAACCTGTTTGTGGCGGTGAGTGCTCGGCTCCCTGCGCAAGCAAGGCCAGTTGTTTTCGGTTATGCACACCATGCTAGAGACGAGCCGAAGCACTCAGTGTACAGCGTGTCAGCGACCCAGACAGATACAGGGCCGGCAGTGGGGGTGGCCGAACTGCTTGTGTGTGCAAACATGTTGCTAAACTCACCCGCTTTTTGTCAGAGGTCAGAAACAGGCAGAATGTAAGTTGCCATTTCACCAAGCACCATTTAGCCGTGACACGATGGCACAAGGCATTTGCGCTAGGTGTCGGCGCTATCTGTGGGGATACGGTTATCTACGCGTTGGGGGCTTCTGGTTGGGAGGGTCTTCACAAGTGGGTGACAGGTGACGTGTGAGTGTGTGTGTGTGTGTGTGTGTGTGTTAGTTAGGAGGTGGCCTTGCTCCGGGTTAAAAAGGTTGCCTCAAGCTCTGCGTTGGCCATGATGAGGTGTGTGAAAACGAGTGGAGCAGCGAAGGGCAAAGGAATGTGTTTTATTCCAAATTTGAGTTGAAATTGGCGTTGAAATGACTTGAGAGGGGTCAGACTCAATCCAGCTTTCTGCGGCCGGCCATGGAGACGACGTCTTTCGCCAAGATCGTGGAGCGGCGGTTACGCAAGGCACTGAAGGCCGAAGGCGAGCACGGTGAGTCTCGGTGGAGAGCTTGGACGAGTCTGAAGCGATTATCGCATTCGTGGCCCTTTTTCTTTTTTTTTTTTAAGTAGTCCAGCTGCCTCGACAGTAAACGGGTCAAACTCAAGACGTACAGGGTTTCTTTTGCTCGTATCGGATCACCTCATTGGCTCACAGTGCGATTGTAGTGAACAATTGGCGACATGTAGAAAATAAATTCAAACTAGATGAAAAAAGTCTTATCAATGCAGTCTGCTTCCACACCAATAAAACTAATCACTGCATTGCAGATGATCAAACCTGTGAAGGTCACACGGTGTGTGTGTGTGTGTGCGTGTGTGAGAGAGAGAGTATGTTTGCATGTCTATGTGTATATGTGTGTGGTCCACTCTTCCAATTATTTCTTTATGCAGCAGCATGCCAAAGAGTAGGAGGTTATTTCATTATGTATGCAATGCTTCTGGAGTTTATTCCGTATTATTTATCCTGCATAAAATATGAACCTATTTCGAGGCCAAGCAAGGAAGCCAAGAAGATTGATGCACGGCTGTGGATGTACAGTGGCACCGATCTCTCCTCTCCTCTCCTCTCCTCTCCTCTCCTCTCCTCTCCTCTCCTCTCCTCTCCTCTCATCTCCTCTCCTCTCCTCTCCTCTGCTGACAGACCTACACGGCTCACATTAAGTCTCAACACCTCGCCCGACATGTCATATAAGAACTGCTCTTTGATAATGGCTATTAAAGTAGTCCCTTTGACGGACCCACTCTTATGGCAACAGAGTCACGAATTCAAGGCCGTCTTTTGTGACGCCCTCGAAGGAATCATGTCCTCTCACAGTGCTCTTCAGGTTTACCGGTTATGTAACGACTCAACAAGCCACTGTATTAACCCAAAATACGTGTGAATAAAAGTGTACGGTATTCAAGACTCCCCAGATGTGATGTGAGGACCGATGAATGCCTGCAGACAAGTGGGAAGTGGGAAGTTCGTCACCCAAATTGGCCGAGATTTTTCCCATCAATATACGGTGGCATTGTTACTCTTCTTCTGAGCACTTGTCTGTTCAAAGATGACAATATTTACTCTGCCTTTTGTCTTGCAGCCATGCACGTGTTGGAAAAGCTGAGGGAAGTAAAGGAATAGGAGGAAGTGGGTGAGATGGACATGGTGGTTGAGCACCCGTAGGCTGTGCGTCGCTGTTGGTTCCCCTGTTTGTGTGGGTTATTTTGCAGGCGACGACCTCAGATTCTGAAAAGTGAAGACTTTTTGAAATACATTCCTTTACCAACCTTGATTCTGTGTCAGAACCATAAAATTATTCGAATAATATTTCAAATATTTCCTGTATGGTAGACGTCTAATTAACTTTCCTGTTCCAACCACATTTTGCCCATTGATTTATCTCAGCCCGAAGTCCACGAGACCTAACTGCACTGATGACATCATCTGTGACTTATTAGTCTGTTGTTTTTGCTCACAGATGATGTCACAGCTCGTATTCCAAATGTAGCTCCTCCCCACACTTTACGTTCTGAGATTTCACAGATGATGTCACCGTTTCCAAACGGTAGGTAGGTGCGAATGTGAGCGTGAATGGTTGTCTGTCTCTATGTGTCAGCCCTGCCATAGTCTGCTGACCTGTGCAAGGTGAACCCTGCCTACGCCCAATGTCAGCTGGGATCGGCTCCACTAGTTGTGCCATGCCTCCTTTACCGTGGAGTCCTGCTAGATATTAAATGGTTGGAAACCATCTTCAATGTAGTTTATAAATGAGCAATACTAACAGAAAATTTGTCGCCAACAATAATCATTCAACACTGGTGTAACCTGGTAGCTCACCTGGTAGAGTGGAGACCTATGTACTAAGGCTGAGTCCTCCTCTTTACTCTTTAAGTAAAGGCAACAAAGTCAAAAAGTTATCTTTTAAATAAATTATGCAACATATTCATTAAAAATAAATGTCAGTAGGCCTTCATTTGGTGAATTGGAGGTAAAAAAAACCCATCAAAACGTGACAAATTTTGGTTGTAAAGTCAGAGTTTATCAGATGTCTAGATTACAAATAACTATATATATCTACATAAATATTTGCTCTGCGCCATTTTCTTAGTAAATCTCCTCTGTGTAGCGGGCATTTTTTTACTCTGCTGCATCAATGAGGGTTTACACGGCGCTTTAATGACGGCCCCTGAGCCTGTAGCAACCTCCCTGTGCGAGGACGGTTTTGCAGTGTTGAATGTGGGAGTCTGTCATGACGCTGTGTGTACAGAGCAGTGGTCCGGCCAAGGTGCTTCGCAGAGCCTCGCTCGGGCAGTAACCAAGCCATGGCTGATCTGTGTACAAGTCAAATCCCTTTTTTTGCTGAGTAATTATCCTCTCTGACAAATTCTCAGCCTTAGCTCACAGAAATATGTTGCTCATTTTCTTCTGCGCTTTCTTCCATTTCCCCCTCCCGGCTCCATCAGAGGATCTGATTAGCACAGAATTGTTATATTGTGGTACATGACAAGTTTATGATTCATGACCAGTGTGACCAATCTGTGACTGATCAACCGAATTGATTTTTTGTTCAAAAAAAATCTCAGGGAAAAGAAGCTGCCCTTGAACAGTGTGGGTTTGCAGCAGTGACCATAAATGGAGGGGAGGAACAGATGAGCAGTGTGGGATATGTATTAATACCTATTTGGGCCATGTTGTTTGCCGAATCGCTACCAAGCTAGAGTTCAGTTTCTGCAATTTCTTTGCCTACCTTCTCAGATTCAGAAAAAACTATGAGGATGCACACTAAATGTCTTTGTATGCAGTTTTGAGCTGTGAACATAGTTGAATTAATCTGAAAAATAAAAAGCCCCCCAGCTGGTTATTTTAAAGGGAATTTATCTCTATTCTTTTAAAATATTCAAAAAGAATGTGAATGAATAAGAAATCTTCATGAAAAATTGACTATTAAAAAAAAACATCTTGAGCAAAAATAGACATACTTTTAGTCTTTCTTTGACTCTCTAAATGTAGGGGAAATATTCACAGTTTGATGCACAATCAGCATCCCAATTAAACATTTTCAGAGATGTTTTTTTGTTGCCACATTTAGTGTAAACTGCAGTAAAAAGTGTCTCTATGCTGCAGGAAACATAACTTGGAGATGTCTTGGGGCAACACATCCTTATTTGCAACCTATTTGCTCTTTTGTTTTTACAAATTTATTGTAATGTGTTAATCAGCTGAGTCTCTCAAACAAGGCCTCCATTCCAGGCGATGGATTACGGTCATCAATCGAATGTATATTATAGACGGCTGAGGTTTTGAAGGTATCTGGTGTTAGAATGTTTACGGTGCGACAGGGAACCAGAGATAAAAATCGAAACCATCCATTCCTCTCGGTGTCACACCTCTTACACACACTGGAATTGAAACTTTATGGCACTTAGGGAGACAGAATATCACATTACAGCGCTGACCTGATTATCTGACCTCTGAATTATTGACGGAAAGACGAGTCTTTGTTACCAACGATTGAGGCAAAGTCAAATTTTTTTGTCAAAGTATCTCCACAGCTCTCAGAGGTCGCTGCCCTGCCTGCGGTGCAAAGCCAGAGCCGCTTTTAAACCCCACTATCGATGCAGTTGCAGGTAAACGCCTCTCATGGTAAAGCGGAGGGTCCTCCTAAATCACCGGCGCATAGGTAGGTGTGCTTGTGAGTGTGAATGATTCTCTGTCTATATGTGTCAGCCCTGCCATAATTTGGCAACCTGTCCAGGATGAACCCTGCCTTCGCCTAATTTCAGCTGGGATTGGCTCCAGCCCCCCTCCCACCTCCCCCCGTGACCCTGAATAGGATAAACGGTTACGGATAATGGATGGGTGGAAAATGAAAATGAAAATGAAAAGCAGTCGCTGCAACAACATGTAGCGCTTACTAATGTGACTGCCGTTCCACATCTTTATGGTTTGGTTTCTCAGACTACCACACACAATAGTCAACACATCGTTGGATTATGCTCTGCATTGATTGGTTTATTCAGTCATAAATTCAGTAGCAGTAGTTGTGCCATGCCTCCTTTACCGTAGAGTCTTGCTAGATTTTAAATGGTTGGAAACAACCTTCAATGTAGTTTAGAAAGTTTAGGAATGGATTACGGTCATCAAGCTCCACCAATCAAATGTATTATAAAGTATATATATACTATAGATGACTGAGGTTTTTGAAGGAAGTGTAATTGAATGCATTTGTTGAGATAAAGCGAGGACTGAGAGGTCCAACATGGCACTATAAACCGGCTGCCACCACGCTGCTTATGTCAAAAGGAAGTTTCAATACCACTTCTTTGTTAGCTAAAATGACACTCTTGTAACCACGGGAACAATATATAACATGTAGTTTGGACCAGCTTGGACTTCAGCATAACTTCAGACCTTCAAGCATAAACAAACGTCCTACATGAGTCTGAATAAGTGGGAAGAATAGTCAGGTCCTCAAGAAGCTGAACCAGCCAACTGTTCCACAATGTTTACGGTGCGACAGAGAACCAGGGATACAAATCGAAACCATCTATTCCTCTCGGTGTCACACCTCTTACACGCACTGAAACTGAAACTTTGTGGCCCTTAGGGAGACAGAATATCACGTTACAGCGCTGACCTAAATATCTGACCTCCCCCACGCTATTCATCTTTGTGATATATCCTCCTCACCATTTCCACGGAGATCAATAACCATTCATGCACTCGCAGTGGAGAATACTACAATATTTTGTGAGTGGTGGGATGAAGTTGCCGCATATTGAATGCTTCATTCATGGAATAACATACAACCCACTGACAGAAAACTGAGATGGACGATTAATGGCATCTGCTGTAAGTTAATGCTGCTGTGTAAAAGTGTAAAAATAATAGTTACTGTGTATATTGAGAGTTTACAATTTAGAGGAAGAGGGGTCAGAGACAGGTGTCAAGGTTTCCCAGTAGACAGTAGAAAGGTGAAGACTCTCTCCCGCTGCTGAGAATCCCGTGACGGATTGACGGAGGGACGAGTCTTTGTCAACGATCAATGAGGCAAAGTCACAAACACTGCGCCTGTGTGCTGTTCAAACCCCTCTCATAGTAAAGCGGAGGGTCCTCCTAAATCACCGGCGTAGAGCAGTGATGGATGCACTGCAGAGAGAAGCGATCGCTCGTGAAAATGTCATGGAATGCGAACGGCTCTGCAGGTAAATTAATGTTGTCACAGGACGGCTCCTCGGAGTCCTCTGAGCTGACAAATCTCTCGGCGCCCCAAGATGATAATTGCTTTGCATCACATCACCCGGCGTGGTCGTGTGTTGTTAGTCGTCCTTTTAGATCCCATCGATGTGGAGTTAAATCCAGCTCGGTCGCCGGGGCAAATACGTTAGCTTTGTACATTTCTGCGTAGTTTATCGAGCAATTAAAAGTTACGTGGTATATATTAACAAGTAGAATAAGCAGGAAATTCTACTAAGAGCGGTTAAACAAACATGGGACTTTCACCTAAGAAACCACTGTTTGTGTCCCGTGTGAAAGTAAAGGCTGACTCTACACTTGTTACGTATTGGTTCTTGGTAAGAAAGTTCCCCAAGGCTGGTTGTTATTTAGTTACGTTGTAACCCTAACCCTAACCCATCAGTGGACAAAATGGTATGAGAAGAAGAATTTATTTCTTTAGTGATTACGTTACTATCTTAACACAAACCGTGATCTTTTGTATCTAACCTTAACCAAGTAGTTGTTTTTTGCCTAAACCTAACCAATCGTTTCACAACATTATTGGCGTGGCATAGTACTCCGACACAACTACCTCTGTCAACACCGGCACTCCTCTCTTCTGCTCTCACTCACGTTTCCTCTGTTGCCTTCCGACAACAAGTCACATGACACAATAACTGTCCAGATCAAGCAAAAAGGTAAAGAAAAGCAGTTTATTTATCTGTATCCAAGGACATAAGCTGGAGAGTTAATATTTTTTATTTTACATGACTGATCGTCCTATCCTCGAAGAGCACCTGATTTTTTTATTTTAACATTTCGAACAAAGAGTTTCTCGACCCATTTTTTTAAATAATTTAAGTTCTTTGTTGGGTCCTTTGCATAATATTGTCAGACACTTACAGTATAATAATCTGAGCCTGTCTGTGGCAACAACAAGCACTTTTAGTGGACGTACATGGACGGGGAGGGGTTGCCCCGAGCATTTGCATAGCAGCCAGTTTAACGACTGCTATGTGAAGCGCTTGCTACTGGACCAAATCCAGGGTGAAAAAATATCAAAGATATTGATTGTTTTTTTGCAGCAAATAGTATATAATACATGTTAAAACACTGAACTATTCCTTTTAAAGACAAGATACAAGATAAAGATCATCAGAAAACAAGGGCTCGCAATAGAGAGAAACTTGCTTTGGTATTTTAGTAATGTAACGTTAATTGTGTGGTTCAAAGGTGAAGTGTGTGGCTCTGCAGTCGAGTCTCTTAAATGCTGATGCCGAGGGATTAACCTGCGACAGCAGACTCACGAATGGGTCAAACTCAGGTTGAATGTGTGGGTGTCCTGTGTAGACGGCCTATAATTTAACGCAATTATATGGAAACATGCAGACGATATGGTTTTGGCACCGTGACTTTAGCTTCATTCTAAAGTTGTGTGTTCTTCGACTTTGATGTTCTCTGAACTCGTTTTGCCATCTTGTTTTCTCCAACCAACTCTTGTGATTGATTGATCTGTCTCCCCCAGGGCTCTCACCGTGTTCACTGGTTCTTTCTGTTTGCTGTAAAAGAGCAGGGATGTTGCCTGTCGACACGCTTGGTTTGTGCCATGTAATGGCTACATGTTGTATGTTTTCACGAGAAGAAAACACTTTGTAGATGAAGTCGACCATTAACTTTTAACATGAACTTTCTCTTGAACTTTATGTTGGGACTCGGTGTTATTGCAGATGACTGTAGCATCGGGTATTTGAATGCTACCTTAAGATGATTCCTCGGCTCTTTAAGCCAGCAGTCTAATCCTCCGCGGTTGGGCTCCTTATCTCCCGCTTATCTGTTTGTGGTGCACTTTATTTCCCTTTTCCCTCCTCCTTCGCTGTATCACTTTTCCCTGCAAGGGCGACATCGGCTCCCCCGGACCTGCTTTCAAAGTGACCTGTCAGTAAAATCTGATCCTTTTTAGAAAGAGCAGGACTGGGTCTTTTGCATGCCAAAGTCTGGTTGATGGGGGGCCAAGCGTCCTCCCCGGTGCCCTCTAACTCACCACGGCAGCAAGAAAAGGTCTCCTAATATCTCCACGGTAACTCGAGATTCTGTTGACACGGACAAAGAAAGTGGTAACAGCAGAAGGGGTGCATGCATCACCCCCACCCCTCCACAACCAAATCAGCAGTCTTTTAGAGCTGTGAGAATGGAGTTGGAATAGGGATGGGCGACAATCACGGATCAATGCAAGCACGAGCAAAGTATGCCAGATCTGAGACTTTATAATAGAATGAGCATTGACAGGGAAGCTGAGCCCGGACAACTGTTGAAGCGTCTCGATCAGAAAAAAAGAAGAAGAGGAAAGTCATCACATTTTGTTCCAGACAGACAGACTGTTGAGAAAGGAGAAAAGTTCCACACAAGACAAATTATCTGTGCTTTATTATTCTGGCATTTCTTTTGTGTAGCACAGAAGAGAATTGTTTCACAGTGATAAAACCGTTAATTATTAAATTAGACTGTCTAGCAGCTCGAATGGTCTCAAAATGGAACAGTCGGGTTCATCAGATGCACTGTGTGCCCGCTCTGCAGTTGAGAAGACAAACTGCTCCATCACCAGTAATCCAATTTTAAAATAATTTTGTAAGTTTAATGTTGCTGGACTAATAGGTTTTTTTTTTTTGTTGTTTTTTTTTTTTTTTTTTTACTGTGGACCACTGTTTTGAAGCCTTGAGTTCGTGATTTTAGCCGTCGCTATCTTGTTCTTTAGCCGGTGGCATTTAGTTTTTTTTTGCAACCAGAAGTGGCACGAGAGGGTGGAGTACAACAGAACACTGAATAAGACATTTTAAGGCGACTAAATATTACAATTAACTTTCATGAAGTGAAAACAAACTCTGAAAGGGTTAAAGTTGTGAGACGAAAAAAAAACACAACTCCCAACGCCGTGGTAGCAACCCAGTTTTATGGCCTGTTTGACTCTAAATGGACCATAATTTAATCAATGAACATCATGCTGTATTGAAGAAGAATTGAAACTAGAGATTGAGACCATAAACTCATGTTTACAATGTTTACTGAGGGAATAAAAGTGAGAAGTAGAGTCATTTTCTCATAGACTTCTACACAATCTAACTTTTTTTTACAACCAGAGGAGTTGCCCCCTGATGGCTCTTCATAACCGGAGGTTGCCGCCTGAGTGTGAACAACATCTTTTGCCCCCTTGCTTGATCCCACGACTACAAAACCTGAAGCAAAAGCATTTGTCAGTGACGATCCAAAACGAGCATCGAGTCAACTGCAATTTTCTCGCTAATGATATTAAAGGCTTGAATTTTTCATCATGACAACCCCAACCGCATGAATAATGCACAAGGGCGCTTGTCATCCAACGTTAGGACAAACGATCCCAGTTCAAACATACTAGTCTCGCCGTGTTCGTGGCACTCCCATCCACACTGGGTCTTGGCTAAATCCACTTGTCAGATTTACTGATTCGCGCCGCTCCTTATTTGATTACCCGATTGACGTGAGAGGGTTGGCAGCAGCATTGATGGCTGGGAAAGGTAAGAGCAACTGACAAGGACACTCAGGGAAGCACCAAGGTCCTCGTGTCATACACACCCAGCACAGTGCCACTCCTTCCTGCCGAGCTCCTCAGAAAACTGCCATCTCAGACTATATATTAATATGTGTTTGGCGCTGATCTTATTAGAAGTGCCGGGATAAAAATAGATGGAGGAACAAACCGCTGAACACTATCATAGTATGTATTAATAAAGGAGAAAGTGGGAGATGGGACACCTGAGGGTTAATGGTATTGTAGCAAAACTACAACATAAGCAAAAAAAATAAATAAAAGCCATCAATCCAGTGAGGCGGGGGATATGCATGTTGTCAGTTGACGAGAAGACTCCTTGAAGTGTTTTAATGTGCATTTGCTGCAAAGTAGAAACCATATGAAATGCATTGTGAAGTGAATTTTTATTTTTTTATTGTCTTCGGACTGATTTCAGAGGTCTATCATGGCTCTAACCTTTTGTTGTAAATATGTCGTCACGTCATGCTTGTGAGCGTCGACTGAGTTGTCAAAGTGAAGCTGTCACACCGTTTAATTCAATGATGAGACGCTAGGTTAGCGTGACCCGGTTAAAATATGAGCGCTGATAGAGAGATGTTGTCTTGCCGGTTTATCCACGTTGTGTCATGGCGAGCGAAGGATCGTGGCCGTTTATGGTTCAGGATGTCATTCAGAAAGATAGAGGGCCATATACGTCCAGGCCTGTTCTTATGGCCCTGCTGGTTCAACGTGATGTATAGCGCGAGACAACAGAGGCTGCGAGGCAATAAATGATGCGCTACATGCGGCCATTGCTCTGAGCTTCGTAGAAATGACTGCAGGCTCTTCTGAAAGGAGGGGCATGAAGGGAAGATTGTGGTCTTCATCAAATTGACCTTGATCTTAAAGATCTTTCCCACTACAGGCCATCTCATAATTGGCAGGGCAAAATATCAGACAGTCCCTCCCTATTCTGAATCAAGTGTCTCTAATGACAACGATAACAGCATGATAATAAACTTCATTATTTATATTGGCTAACATGCTCACATTGGCAATGCTAACATGCTGATGTTTGGCAGGCGATGTTTCGTCTTTCATTTTAGCCTGTTAGCATGATAACAATCGCTAACTAGCAGTAAACACAAACTGGGGCGGAATGTCATTAGTTGGTCATAAACCAAATTATTAGTTATATTAAAACATTAAACTGCTGGTGGTGCTTGATGAAAAGTCAGGGGATCCCCTAATTTGAGTCGGGGTAATCCTCTGGGGACCATGAAAGCCAAATATCATAGTATTCTATCGTTGAGATATTTCAGTTTGGACCAAACCCGAACCTTCCCCACAGCCATGCTGCTAGCGTGGCCATAAATCACACAGCTACTCCTTCCAAGGATCGGCTGTGACTTCCCCACAAGTACAGTAAACTTTGAATGACATAAAAAGGTTCAGAAGAAGGCCAAGATATTTATTTTATTTGTTGATGTAACTAAACAGCGCAGTAGAAAGTAGTCCCTACAAGAAGGAAAGCCCTCGCTAGCTTACCTCCCACCAACACTACTCCTTCACAGCTGGAGGCAACACTTATCTGTGGCACTTTTTTCCAGTTTGGATGTGGTAGTAAAAAGGAACCTAACACATGTGTGCTCCTCCATCAGATATTATGAACGGCACGCCAGCAGAAAGGTGTGTCTGATCATTTCCTTGGAAGGAAAAGAAGAGAAAAAAAGCACTCTTTAAGCAGCATGGGTGAGCTTGTCGTAGTAACGCTAGCAGCTAACGTGTGGAGGTTCCGTTCAGCTACGAGACCTGTTAAACTTCCTAGAACGAGATCTAAGCAGCTTATAAAACATATTTAAAACTACTAATGACAAGTTTTTTTCTTTCTTTTATTTCCTAATCATCTGAATTGTGTGTTTTTATGCTAAAAAACACTATAGATGACTTTAACAAAGTAAAAAGATAACATTGAACATTGAAAACAACAAAAACGATCTTCATTCGCCAATATGGATCATCAATGATCGGCAATTGGTATCGGCGGCAAAAAAGCGCGGTCAGGGATCACTAAGAGTTACATTTGCTCCCTTTTTTTATTTTTTTCTGATCTGATCCGTGTTACGATTCCCAACCATGACTTTTATGATCCGTTGCTTCCCTTCCAAACAAAGGTCCTATTTCCCAGGAGTGGTTGCATAAAGACTACAAAACCAACCCCATGTTCTCCATGTGAACTTGCCACTTTGATCTCTGGTCCAGAGGTTGTTTGGACTTAAATGGCTTTTTGTTTATTTGTTTTGTGAAGAGGCCTCGGTTAAAGCTGGAAAAGCATTAACTATTGAGCAGTGTGTAATGTAAAAAAAAAAGAATAAAAAAAAAGAAAAAGAATTCAGTGAAATATTCATCATGGAATCGTTGTGATGCGGAGCGTTTCAGCCGCCCTGGCCTCGTTTTCTCGCCGCCCTCCCTGTCCCACATCATCCTCCCGGTAGCCACGGCCGCGGCGCTAGCTCGCCCACGATGTTGCGGTTGTTGAAATCTGTTTGTTTGCAGTCAGCCTGCGGAGACGCGACCTCTGTAGTTGATAACTGAGCGGCGTGCCCGGACTTGGAAGTCCCACCTGCTCTCAGACACCCGCAGTGAGGTTGTGCTTTGGGGATAGGACAGGATGATGTCTTTCCATGAGAATTCAAAGCACTATTTCTTTTTCCTGCTTCTCAGCGGCCGAGTCGATGAATTTAATCACTTCTGCTGCCACAGCAAGGGAGCTACAGGTAGAGCAGGTGTTACGTGTGTGTGCATGTTATGAGTACAGAAGAAATGCTGACAAGCTGGTAGTCAAACTGTTGAGGGTGAAACCAGAGTGTGTGCTTGCATTACAGTGGTTGTGCATGCACCTTTTGTCTGTGCGTGCCTCCTTTGTCCAAGGAACCATTATTATAATTTTTTTTTTATTCCACCTGTGTATTTTTTTGTATTGCCGTGAAGCACCTGTGTTCACCTGGGATTCCTTCCACACCTCGGTGCCCTTTTTGTCGAGTCCAGCATGCCCCCAGGGGGACAAAAGACCTCTCCCACGATATTATTAGTTGAACACTTTCGTGCATATCTTTGTGTACACTTAACCTTTTCCACGTTTATCCCACGCCTCTCGCTGATCACACACACACACACGCACACACACACACACACACACACACACACAAAACCCCATCGTGCCGCTGCTTTTCACTTCTAATTGGAGTACCACCTGTAGTCAAGTCGAGTCTTGTTTGTGCTCGGGGAAATAACAGCCGGCGTAATTGAGTCTGGGTCAATAACGTTGCGTACATCTCTTGAATGACTCAGACAGACAGAAATCTGAATGTATTGTCATAGTTTCCCTGGCCCTCTCTTCCCACATCTGCTGCCTGTAAGTGTGAATGGAGCTCCGCGTTGCTGCCTGATTGTTCCTCTGCAATGCTTTCCCCGTATTCCATAAGGGACAGCGAGCACTTAAAAATAATCTATTTGTCCACATTCAGAAATGAAGCAATTTTGTTTATATATATATATATATATATATATATATATATATATATATATATATGTGCGTTGCATGTGTGCCTGCCTGGTACAGTTGAATACAGTACAACAGCTGTTGCTTGCACTCTGTCCTATTAAATTTATAATGGTTTTAACCCCCTCCCCCCTTCATCCCTTCATCCCTCTTTAGAACATGGAGCAGGAAGCACTTCTGATGCCTTGTTGTGGGTATGGACGCATGGAATAGCAGGCTTTTAAGTAACAGCGAGGTCTTAATCTAGAAGCAGCCATGTGTTTTTTGTGGCGTCCCAAGTGAAACCGTTACTAAACACAATAATGTAGTCGTGATAATTCTTCATGTGCGCGTTTTTTTTTTAACATTTTGCCACAGCCTTGTCCCCAGAGTCCTGGATTTCTCAATTTGAACGTGGCACGCTCAAAATGTTGCAAGTCTCGTGCTAATCTGCGCATTCATGGTGCATTTATGTTCATTTGGACATGGACTTTGGAGGGGAAAGATTCTGAAAAGTGAAATATAATGCAATATTTAGATCATCAATGTAGACCTCTCTGTTACAGATATTATTTCACTGAAACGTGGTTGGTTCATCGACCAGGAGAGTTGCTGATGTCTAGTTTAAAAAAAAAGAATTCCTCAGCTGTGATGCTAGGCTGTTGTCTGGAAAAAGGTGACTAACAGGGACTTAAAGGTCACCGGATCTAGCAACAAAACAGCATTTTGAGAGCCTCAACACTTTCATCTAACTATAATAGTATGCAGGATGTAAGCCTCCATTTATTCCACAGTGCTTATTTATCTATTATTTTACTGCATTTCATCAGGTTCCTTATTGAAAGACATATAATAGGAATGGTTTTACCCCATTGACAGTAAAGCAGTCAGGAATATATGGCTTTTGAATTGTGAATGGAAAGTACAATAAATACCAAACTTGTATATGGCGGTGTTTGCAAAACTTTGTCTTCCTGCGGACCAAAAAAAGCCAAACCATCGTGAACGGACTAACAATAAGTCTTCAATATAAATTGTGAGAAGAGTGAATTTGTGCTGAAACTAATTTAGCTGACAATCTTTACTTCCTTTATATTATATCGTCTTGAATAGGTAAACCAGAAATTTTGAAGATAGAAATTTAGTTTTATGCATGTGTTATTGGAAACCTAAACACATGTTAAATACTTCATAAATGAGACCAAATAAACAAATTATTTTCATTTCCTGTCATCAGTTAAAGATACAGAATTGTACGTTAGCCTCTCGTATTAGATTCAATATTCGACATATACTACAATTATCAAAACTTTACGAACATTCAGGGTCCTTCATGTGGCCCAAAAGTGTACTGCAGACACAAATGTTAAATAAAAGACCATGAAAGAAATCCAGAAATTTTATTTCCGAGACCCTAATAAAATCTCCTGCGGGTCCCGACCCAGTCTTTTGTGAATGACTGGTACGCACTATGTGGTGTTCAAGTCCTGGTCCGGCCGGGTTTCTCTTCCACCCGATTGTGTTCACTCTGTATAGTAGCGAAATAAAAACCAGCGGGGATTTGCAGTGGCCTAACTTTAGAGGATCCACCAGGATGTCTTTCAAAGATCTTTGTGAAATGACCACATAAAAAGAGTAGATTGTCCACGGACGCCAGCTGAGCGGCGAGCAGCTCTCGTGTTCCTCACAACCTCTTGTGCTTGTCAACAGACGAATAAAAAGAGTTAGCATGCCTCATTCATCCAGCCTGAGCATCAAGCGTATGTGATTACTATTAATAATATATTCTCTCATTGTCTTGATGGAGCCGGTGAACGCTCGCTATATGTTTGCTCACTGAGTGGGTACAGTGATTATGGCAGCATAGAATGAGCAGGAGTGCTGAAACACACGCAGCACAAGTGACTTTTATCGACGCATGTGTACCTGTTTACACATGAGCGTGCAGAGATACACATGGCACACAGCTCTGGGTGGTTCCTTTCGCTCACAGTATGTATACATATTGTTATAATGGGTGTTCGCGTGACGGAGAATTTGGGCTGTGTGCCGGCAAGAATCTGGCGACACGATACTGTCAGCAAGGCGATATATTGCTTTTTAAATAAATATTAGAATTCGAATTATAGAAAGTTGCAGTATAAAGAATGCATAATGCAGATGCATGAAATAAAAAGTTTACTTGGGATCTGCATTTTCATTCATCACAGTTCCTGTAACATCCAACATCATGGCACTACTTTTTGTGCAATCTGAGCCTCTGTCTGCCACCAATCTTTGCAGGAAAACTCGAAATAACAAATGGATGCATTGTTTTTGAGAATCAATACAGTATCTTAAAACAACTTCTTGGCGTTCGAGGATACTCATATTATTGTAGAATTATTTAAACACAGATCTTTTTTTTTTTGGCATATTTGTACAGCAGCAGTAAACTATTACTTTATGAAGAACACATTTCTCTAAACCCTTCATGTTATTTCCAACCTTTTTTTTATTGTGGATTAGCTAATTGTTTTTTTTATGGCCCGTTTTCCTTGAACTCAAATCAACTTGGCGTCCCCGGCGCAGGAAGGGGGTTGCTGGGCTCCTACTTTTAATCTATCACCACTGACTGTTTGCAACAGGAAAATGTAAAGAGTCCAAGTGGGACGTTTTATCCTCATCGAGCATCGACCTAACGGTTCAACAGAATGTCCAAAATACACCGGAAAAGAAAGGAGGGAAATGTAAAAGATAAAAAAAGATAAAAAACCATGGCATTGGTGACGACTGTCACTTTACATTTTGAAGTAAAAATTTTTGCCGTGAGGTGCACTGCGCCAACTGCGGATTAGCTTCGTTCATTTAGCTGGTTAAAAGCTCAGGGCCCGCTTACCAATAACACAGTGTGACAAGGGCCACCGGAATTACAGCAAGTGGGAGCAGAGGTGGAGCACTCCCACAGCAGGGTGTGACGTTTCTTTTTGCTACCACTGTTTGTGCATGTTTTCAGAGGCCAAGGGAGAGACAGAGAGACAGAGAGAGAGAGAGAGAGAGAGAGAGAGAGAGAGAGGGGAAAAAGGGGAGAGTGTTTTTCTATTAATGTTTCTGCGTGTGCATGACAGCTGTTGGTGTGCGTACGTGCACACGTGTACGTACTTTATGTAACTTGTGTGTGTGTGTGTGTGTGTGTGTGTGTGTGTGTGTGTGTGTGTGTGAGAGTGTGTGTGTGTGTGTGTGTGTATTGTGGTGCGAGGCGGCCCCCGTTGCTCTCTCGTGTCCTACATGGGGAGTGCGGTGGACGTGCAGGTTGTCCGAGCGGGGCCCATTCCATGTCAGTGTTTATGTGAGGCGCGTGCTACGTGAGTTATAGTAGCGGCTGAGGTTCCGCCTTCAGACACAGATGGCATCCATCCAGACCGGAGCACTGTGGCTCTGATGAATCTGTTTCAGTGCAGATTCTCCCCACAGCAAAAGCCTCCGTACACTACACTGTCTAATGGAGCATATTACATTAATCTCCCCCCTTCCTCCTTCTCTCTCTGTGTATATGCAGGTTTTTTTTTCTGTAGGCACGTGTACGTGTACGTATATTTCAAAAAGTCAAATTGTGAAAAAGTTATAGTTTGCTAGAATTTTTTAGAAATGCAGTTTTACATGTTCACAAAGATATATTGGTCCCGATTTTGAATAATGAGCAGTTAAGCACAATGACGGATGTGGTCTTGACTTTAGTTTTTGGTGCCTTTTTATGGGTATTTCAAGCAGAGCAGATCAACATTTCGCAATGGCAGAGTGTGGAGAGTGTCTGCTTGTGGTAAACAAATACTAATGGGACAAATGATTGATAATAAGCTCTAAACAGGGCTGCACATCAGACTTACTACTCTATTAAATGTGGTGATCACAATTATTGATTTTGTTCATCCACAATTACTGTGTTGAATGTTGTATGGCCGTCTCAATCCCAGACTGTCTTTAAGAAGTGGAAGTAGTAACCGTGGCGTCTCCCATTGGTTTGTGGACTACAGTTTTGAAGTTTGCCATTTTGGCGGCTGCCAGAGTGAGACATTTTTAGGCGACCACAATGTTACAGTTAACTTTCAGGAAGTGAAAACACACTGTGAAAGGGTTAAAGTTGGAAGACGAAAACACAGACAACTCAGCTGACAATGTCATGGTAGCAACCTGTCAATCACAAGGTGGCCCCGCTCTAAAGCATACCCTGCTTTATGGTCTGTTTGACTCTAAATGGACCATAATTTACTAAATGAACATCATGCTGTATTGAAGAAGACTTGAAACTAGAGATTGAGACCATAAACTCATGTTTACAATGTTTACTGAGGGAATAAATCAAGAGACAAGTAGAGTAATTTTCTCATAGACTTCTATACAATCAGAGGAGTCGCCCCCTGATGGACATCAGAGAGAATGCAGGTTTCAGGCACTTCTGCTTTGGCTTCACCTATTAGACCTGGAGGTTGCCGTTGGTTGATGGATGGATAGATGTAGTTGAGTTCTTGGTTGTTGATTGTTGCTTACTCAGGCTGCTGTGCTGATGCCTTATGTTGGCTTTGGCTAAACTTTGGAAATGCAATTTTTTTTTACACGGAGCAAGCTTTGTGGATTTTGTCCCCAAGCGTTTACAGTGTATTTACTCCAGGAGTAGATCACGGCATGAATGGGATAAACGTTTTACAGCGACACAAAAAGCAAAAAGAAACAACACTGGTGCATTCTAGTCCCCTAAATCCATTTATAATGCATACTTTCCTCTCTTTTTCCCATGGCGCCTCTGTCACTCTTAACTCTCTCTCTCTCTCTCTCTCTCTCTCTCTCTCTCTCACCCCCTCTCCCCTCCCCCTTTGGTGCATATGGAAACTCTAAGAATAACCCTGTCACCTGATGGTCCTGATAATACTGTATCGATGCCCTGCGCTACCCTGTGTGGGAGTGTATGCTGCAAAGTGAGCGAGAGAGGGACTGCTCGAGTGCCTGCGCATCTGTGTGTGTGTGTTTCCCACCAGGAAGTGTGGGGGGGATCAGCGGGTTGTTGACATCCAGAGTCCTGTTCTGCATGAGGCTTAAGTCACCCAGGGGGACACTGCGTTGCTAATTAGTGCAGCTAGACGCAAAGGGGGACAGGGGACACACGGCTGTCCCTCTAACCCCTCTTTCGTCTCGACCTCCATACCCCGCTAACCTACATGCCTCTCTTCTCCTTTCCGTCTCTCTCTCTCTCTCTCTCTCTCTCTCTCTCTCTCTCTCTCTCTCTCGTTTATTATGCCTCACTATCCGGCAGCTTTTCCGCTCCTCTTTCTTCTCTCTGACTCACCCGTCAATATCTTTGTGTACACTTAACCTTTTCCACGTTTATCCCGCGCCTCTCGCTGATCACACACACACACACACACACACACACACACACACACACACACACACACACACACACACACACACACACACACACACCTACACACACACACTGGATCTTCTGTGATGACACATGTGGTTTATTCAGCGGGAAACACTGTGTACTCTGCCCCGCATGCTATTCTGTTGGAGAGGAAAGAGAGGATGGAGAAGCGGGAAAGGGAGAAAGGGAGAAAGGGAGAAAGGGAGAAAGGGAGAAAGGGAAGGGTGCGCATCCTTTTGTGCTGATAATCCAGCCCAGCGTTTTCAAAAGACGTTGTGTTTGAGTCATAAATGATCTTAAGCTTTTCCTTTGGAAGGAAGAGACTCAGACCTGAGCTGATATAATAATTCATGTGCCTGCGCTTTTTTCACAGAGAGAAACGTGAATCTCTTTTTCCAGCGTGCCATTTACAGTATTAGTGGAGTTTCACCCCTGAAATAAGACTGTTAAGACCCACTGTTGATGGTGACGTACCAAAAAAACATGCAACCGTGACAACCCCCGGTGTGGGACTCGCCAGGGACATTTATTGCATGTCAAATTCCTTCTTCTTTCTCCCAGTTCACTCTATACTGTCATCCTTTAGAGTAAAGGCAATAATACAGTGTGTAAATTTAATAAAAACGTTTAATATAGCACTTGCAGTTGGCGATTAGTAGTCGCACCATCATGTTTAGTTTCTGTGAAAACAGTTTTAGAGACTCAATCGCCACTTTGGCCGCTGTAGTTTGTTTAGATTGTATTGTGTTATACTGAGAGGTGTGTGTAATATTTAGTCTTTATTGAGATGATGACTGTCAGACTGAAGATTTTATCCTTGGAAGGAAAAAAAAGTCGTATCAGTGTATTTCTGAATACACATTCTATACTGTGCCGTTTTAATCCAAACGATTCAGGTTGCCCCCCCCCCCCTCTCCGAGTAGTGTGTGTGCATGCAATGCATGTTTGCAAGCATGCATGTTGGTGTTCTGGATGAGGTTCTCCATGTCGTGGCCTTGCTAAATCTAGCTGGAAGTGCCATTATCAGGGGTCACCAGACACCTTCCCTCCCCATAGGAAGCCTCAGTGGAAGCTAGGGCTAGCGGAAAGCGACAGTCTGAGCCAAAGTGAGCCCACTGTAGTCCGGTACGGGTCAGAACAGCCGTACTGTGCTTGGCGGAGTGAATTCCGACACCGAAAATGTAAGGAAATATCTTGATCCTAGTGCTGGAACAATTTATTTGTTTTTTTTCAGTTTATTAATGGATTGAATCTATCAAGGATAAATGAGTGTTTGTAGTCTCACATGATTAATTTAAATTACTTTCTTTGCTTTTGAAATGTAAGGATTTACTGATTGTCTCTGGATATCTTTGGCTTTTGGACTGTTAGTACCTTGGAGCTTTGGGATATTTTGATGTTTGTTTTCACAATTTTTGGACATTATTTAGGCTGTGTTATGTGATACAATAATTTAATTTAATATTTAAAAAGATTTATAATTTCAATTTTAAGAACTAAAGAAAAAAAAGAACACGATAATGGAAATAACTGCAGCCCTTTTAGTTTACGAAGCCCAAATGTTTTTGGGAAGTGTACTCCATGTGTCCTTACTGACCATCCTCCAGTGTCCAACTAACAGTCTCAAAACACTCGAGACTAAAAATAAGTTTGAGAAACATCTTCATGTTTTTAGAAAACACTACTGTAGTTAAAGTTTTTTTTTTTTTTTTTACAGTGGCAGCAGCAGAGAGCAGCGCAGCGGCCATCACTTGTGTTTCACCCCGCGGTAGAAACTTGTCATAAGTGTTATTCCTCCAGATTCCAAGTGAAGTGTCTAATTATGACACAGTGCAGTTAGTGTGTGTCACTCTCCCTAATGATAAGTGACTGGGCACAGAGGATAGGCATTGTCGTACACCCCGCATGCCTTATTCATGTCGACTGTACAAGGAAACTGCATTGGGGTGGACGAGCATGTTCCTGCCTAGATCTGAGGAAAGAAGCTTCACTTTGGGAAAGGGGTGGGATTGGAGTCGGCCCATTTTTTCTCAACCTTTTTAATAATGGAGAATATGTTGTTGTTTTTTAAACATTTAAATAGGCAATATTCCATGCTTATTTGTTGGTTTACATATTCTAACCAAGAAACTTTGGCAGATACAGATGTCTGTATGTAAGAAGTGGACGTAGTCATCGTGGCGTCACCCACTGGTTTGTGGACTGCCATTTTAAACGCCTTGAGTTCGGCGATTTTGACGTCGCCATCTTGGATTACAGCTGTTGCCATGTTTCATAATAATAATAATAACAATACATTTTATTTGTATAGCGCTTTAAAAGTACTCAAGGCACTTTACATGGTAAAAACAAACAATAGAAACTTTCAAAACAGCACTTAAAACTTATTTATTTAAGTGCTGTTTTGAAAGTGACGGGTGACGGAGAATGTCTGAGGTGCTGGGGGAGAGAGTTCCAGAGAGAGGGGGCAGCAATGGAGAAGGCCCAGTCCCCCAGGTCCGATGCTTGGACAGAGTACGGGGGGTAAGGAGGTTGGCGGTGGGAGCGTGTCGGTGCAGGAGGTCAGAGAGGTATGAAGGGGTTCAGGGTTGTGATGGGCTTTGTATGTGATGAGGAGAATCTTGAACTGTATTCTTTGCTGTATTGGGAGCCAGTGGGGTTTTTCAAGGACTGGGGTGATGTGATCTCTGGTGCGGGAGTGGGAGAGCAGACTGGCAGCTGAAATCTGAATGTATTGTACTTTGTTGATGATTTTGGTGGATGTGTCATACAGGATGCTGTTGCAGTAGTCCAGTCGAGAGGTGATGAAGGCGTGGACGAGTGTTTCAGCGGCTGAAGAGGAGAGGGAGGGGTGAGGATGGGTGGGGTTTTTAACATGAAAGAAGGCGTTTTTTGTGATGTGCTTGACGTGGCGTTCAAAGGAGCGGGTTGGACCGAAGATGACATCAAGGTTACAGATGTGTGTGGAAGCAAGAACAGTGGTGCCATCAATGCAGAGGGAGAAGTTGTGGTGGAATTTGTGTCGTGATTTGGGGCCGATGATGAGGAATTTGCATTTGTCGCTGTTGGGTTTGAGGAAGTTGGCTTGCATCCAGGTCTTTATATCTGTGAGGCAGTTGGTGATGGTGGAGTAGGTAATGAGTGTGATGGATTTGGTGGAGATGTAGAGCTGTGTGTCGTCGGCGTAGGAGTGTAAATGGAGAATGACGTATGGCGCATGATGTTGCCAAGGGGGAGCAAATCGAGGATGAAGAGGAGGGGACCGAGTACCGAGGGAGCAGACGGTGCCAGTAGACAGGGAGGAGTTGATGACAGAGAGGAGGAGCGCGGGTGGAGGGCCGGGAGACAAGCCATGACTAAAGTGGAAGGGATGGGTTCCAGCAGGTTGAAGTCTTCATGCCAGACAGTGATTTATTAAGATCTGAAGGGGAGATTAGATTAGATTGATTTTGCAACCAATAAACGTAAGTTACCATGTTTGGATGCGGAGGAGTGACGTAGAGACACCGTATACAGCTCTGGTAGCGGCAGCAACTTTTTACTCACAGTAAGCCCACCTTAAAGCATACTCTGCTTTATGATCTATTTGACTCTAAATGGACCATAATTTACTAAACGAACATCATGTTGTAATGAAGAAGACTTGAAACTACAGATTGAGACCATAAACTCATGTTTACAATGTTTACTGAGGGAATGAATCAAGAGAGAAGTAGAATCATTTTCTCATAGACTTCCGTTAAATCTGACTTTTTCTTTTGTAACCAGAGGAGTCGGCCCCTGCTGATCAGTAGAAAGAATGCAAGTTTTAATCCACATTCACATCGGATTCATTCGGCAGTACCAGGTGTTGCCGCCTGACTGTACAGCAGCCACCTTCAAGAATTTATCTATTACAATAATGTTGTGTCTCAATGCTGATACTTTATTTCGGACACTTCCATGTAGTACACTGTGAACACTATGTACTTACTTGCGTAATGCGAGAATTTCAATAGTCTCAATATCGGACATCGCTGATAGCTAGCTAAAGTTCAGTTGCTAGCTAGCTAACATGTTTGGTTTCTAGCTAGTTAACAGCAGTGTAGTAGTACTCAAGGCCTTTCTTGGTCTCGACACAAGTTTCCAGACCACTTTTTGAATCGACCGCATTTTTATTGTCTGATTTGTTTGTTTACATCATGACATCATTGCTTATAGAAAACAAAAGGAAGATTCCCACACATAAAATTCACCTCTGCATTTTGAGTATTTTATCAAATACATTTCATTTGGTACACTTATACATACACACATATACAGTACAGTATGGCAATAAAAGAGGGGAATGAAGAAGAATCTACATTTTTTTTCTTTGAATGTTTTTATGGTAATGTGGATCTTTCAGATCATTTTGAGAAGTGCCCATGGTGCGCGTGTTCCACATTTTATCGTGAGTGTAATGCAGTGTGGCACTCACACTGGTTTGGTCTTGGCTTCGACTTGGTCTCGCCCTGCCTTAGTCTTGGTCTGAACCCCTCAAAGTCTTTGTCTTGTCTCTGGTCTCCGGTCTCTGTCTCGCCTTGGTCTTGGTCTTGACTTGGGCTCAGCCCTTTAAAGTCTTGGTCTTGTCTGGGTCTCGACATACTATGGTCTTGGTCATGACTTGGTCTCTGTTTAGGTGGTCTTGACTACAACACGGGCTAGCAGCGTTATTATTTACGGTACCAAATCTTTACAGACTGCTAAATGAACCCAATAAACCATACTGATGGCTTCTATCTGACAACAGTAAAGTGGTATTTAACTCGTATACGTACAGTGAGACGTTCACCGGAGCAGTGTAATCGCTGCTGGAACCTCCCCTTTTGCTTTGTAGTCAAGATGGTGACCTTTGAGGGTGAGAAGTGTCCAGCGTCCAACACTCAACTTTTCGACCGTTATGTTTACACCATCTGGTTACTCAAAGTGCACTGCATTTTGCCATTCTTGTCAGTGTGAAAACGCTTGATGCACTCAAAATAGCAAGTATAAGTACAGAAGTATGCGGATTGAGACACAGCATACAATTTTTTGAATTCCATCCTGCAAGCTATTGTTTCACACTGTTGCCCTCCTTTAATATTTGAAAGCTTTTTCCTCTGTCCCAGAAGGCAGCTGTGCTAAACCACAATAAGCTCTCTTTACATGGTAGATAATGGTAGCAACAGGGAGCCGTACTGGTTCCACTGTCAGAGGGCCAGCTCCTGTTAAGAAGTCTCCCCACAGGCCACTGTCTCCTCTATGAACCCCTTGTCTTACGTTAGCGTACTCATCTCTCCCTCTCTTTATCTGGCAGACACATTCATCTCTCTGTTTTTTTGTTTTTTTTGCCATTTAACAACCGGCTATTCTCATGCAGGTTCCCTCCCTTTAACTCCCATTCGTCCATTGCACCTCAGCCTTGCTTTTATGTCTGATACATCTTTGCCACTACACCTTTTAGAGCTGGTAAATGCCAGGTATACTAGATCGCTCACCCTCCTTGCAGTGTTAACTCATTAGCCCTCTGATCCTGCACACTCTCCCGCTGTGGATGTGTATCTTGAGTGTAAATGGCTGGAAATCCTTCACATGTGTAAACGTAAATACTGTACTTCACACACGCGGGCGTGAATGAGATGTGCAAATTTCTTTTTCAAACATGATGTGATGATGATGTGTAAACATGATTTAGTTATAGTTGAGTGATATCATAGAAATAGAATAGGATTAGAATGGACATTGAACCATTTTTAGCAGAGCAATTAGCAAGCAAGCTAACAAGCCAGCCAGTTACATTGTATGCTAGCCCTTTTACCCCTTTGAGCACTAAGAGAAGGCAAACATCTCTGCAACTGATATCTCCAAAAGTATAGGTGACTCACACCAAAACAATCCCGATTTTTAAATAGCACTACAGCTCAGAAGAAAAATATATATTTTTGATTTTGGGGGGCCGGTCACTTTTAGTTTAATATGTGGTTGTTTGGTCTGTTGGTTCTGTATGTTCCAACCTCATTGGACTATACAGGGAGTGTCTTTGAACGTGGAAATGTACAAAACCCGAGGTAGCCTGAATTATAGACAGAAGGACCTTTTTTGTCGTTACACAACTCCACATCCCAGGGTGCCTGGTTTATTGGTGATAAATTCACAGATGACTATCAGATTCCGTTTTCCCACCCTGTGAGTCAGCTCCCATCATGTTCCAGGAGGTGAGAAGCCTTCCCAGGGTAACAGACACAACGGTTGCAATCACCTCCCCTAAATACCTCACTCTCTGACAGACAGTGGCGCCTCCGAATGACTCCACAGCGGATGATTCACTGATGCTGCATTGCCAGTGGCTGAGTCCACCCTGTGTTCAGGAAGGGGTCTCTCTGTCATGCAAAAGCAGTAAATTAACCATTAACCTGTTTTGCCGTCATCGTGGCCAACAGAGAACAGATGCTGTTGTCAGAAGATCTTGTTGTAGTGATATATTTTTAATGTTCTGTAAGTGCTTAGGCTGAGAGGAGGTAAGGAAACACCGAAGCTCAATGGTCCCCCCTCACCCTCCCCCACCTTTACATTTTGACAAACCCAGGGAAAGTAAATTTGTCACCAAACAATGGACCCCTATCCAGGGTACAGGAATATGTTAACAGCTGCTGTTTGCTGGACAGGGAGGTTTGTTAGTGCCCTCAAATGACATCAAGCCAACGCAGACCTACTATAGCACAACTGTTTGAGGGGAATGAAAAGAAAAAACGTTGATATCTCAAAACAATCTCAACCCAAGGTCCACTTACTAGCTTTTTCGAGAGCTTTCCCCTGTATCACACAGACTTCGTCGGCAAAGTGATTTGGATGCTCAGTTCTCAGTTAGAATTCATTGGAGGAATTAATTATGTCAGTTCATATTTTTGTGTTTTTCTTTATATTTATAAATGATGTGTTTATCTGTGTGCAAAACACATGCACATGGTGTCCAGTCCAAACTGTAGCTGTGATTATTTTGCCTGCCAAGGACTCAAAACACTGTTAAACACAATTTTTTTTATTCTATGAGGATAAATACAGCGTTTTAGCCCAAATTGGATCTTCTTCACGTACAGAGGAGTAATATGTTTCAAAATCTCTTTTTTACACATACTAATTGTTTCATGATCTGAAAACATATGTATTTTCTATATATATACAGTATATGTGGTATATATATATATATGTGTGTGTGTGTGTGTGTGTGTGTGTGTGTGTGTGTGTGTGTCCGGACAAGGACTACTCTACAAGTCCTGGCAAAGGCTATTGAGAAAGATACCTTTTAACGCCCAATGCTCATTTCATGAACAATGAAGTCACTGTCTTAAGTGCTGCCATTAATGTCTTTCACCTTCTTTTTTTGTGCTACTCAGCAGCTATTGTGTTGTATTTTTTTTTTTTTAAGAGTGCTGCAGGAATGACGGATTTTGTAGGCCAACCCCTAAGCCAACAAGATTTTTCCATGGGATTTGGGATTATTGCAGATAATAAGCTCTGTGGCAAACAAACATTTCTGACACTTCCACAAAGAGGCGGTAAAGGTTGACTAGCTGGCTGATGATGTTTTGTAGTCTCATTTGACCACTTGTTAGCAACTGCCTTTTTTTTTTAAAAGACATGTAAAAGCATCAAAATTCACGGTTTGGGTATTTAATGACATATTTTATGTTGTAGAACAAAACATTAAAATCTCTAAACCTTATTTAAACCAAAGACCTTATTTCAAGCTTCTAACTGAAAGCCTATTTAAAAAAAAAACCCACTGACTTCGAATCGGAAGTGCAAAAAATGCTGACTCATTTCCTGGTTTAAAGACCCATTCCTGCAGCGCTACATTAAGGTTATCTGACATTGTACTCCATACATGCGATCATGGTCTTGAGTTAAATAGATTTGAATTTGGGTTTTGGTTAGGTTGTGTTTTAAACTGAGAGATTGAGAAATTTCTGTTGGCATCATTTCTGGTGACCTATTCCTGCTCATGGACATGACAGATTTCAGCATGTTGCATAGAGATAATAGAGTTCCTGTGATGATGTAAAGTAACCTGAACATCCTCTCTGACCCGATTCTTGGACCAGAGTCACGTCCATAACTGGTGATCAAAACCAGTTACATTGTCAGAAACCCGGAGAATTCCTGTGTGCAAATGTGAGAGATGACATCCTATGGGGAGCAGGTGAAGGGGGCAGCTCTTGGCCTTGGCTTGTCTTTATACCTGTGTGTGTGTGCGTGTGTGTGTGTGCGAGAGAGAGAGAGAGAGAGAGAGAGAGAGAGAGAGAGAGAGAGAGAGAGAGAGAGAGCATGAATACACTTGCACATGGTGCTACAGTAGCACGTCGTTGAGCGTCTAAGAACCACTTGACATATTCATGCCCATCTGTTGTTTAGAGTCAACACAAGGCGGTGCTCCATGAGAGACGGGAGGAGGTGTCAGACCATATCGGGTTTTGTTCTACACTGAAGGTCCAGACAAAGTCATTTTATGTTTCTCTGGGTTTTGGACTCGTCATCCTATTCCTTATTTGCATGTTGACGTCAACAGGCAGACGGAAACTTTCCAAATAGTTTCTGGAGCGAAGGTAATCGGCCAGGATTTCTTTTCTACCAAGCCTCTAATACTTTTGATGAGGTATTCATAATTCATAAGGGACCCTAATGTGTTGTGACTCTTGGACGCATATTAGGGAACACAAAGGAATAGCAAAATCGTTTCATTATTGATTCATTTAATTTATCATCACTTGAACTTCAATGTTCTTTTCTTCCAGATCTTTTTGTTCTTTTAAGAGTAGTTGCAATATTGACAACATGGCCAAGAGCATACAGGTAGAACTGGAAATCTGCTCTTAAAAGAGCATGATTCACCTCCTCTCTATTGGCAGCAATGAAAGCATTTTGTAGTTTGGTTGTCTATTATTCCCTTTTTTTCCTCTCTTGCTTGTGGCTCACACACATTGTACTCAGCGTAATGGGAAAGTGAGTATGTGTATATATGATGGCCATGTCAGTTTTGGAGTGTGTGACTGAGAGATGAGCTTTTTGTACATATCAGGCTTGAGTACCTGTGAATGTTGAGAGGCACTGAGTGGCGTTTGCGTGCGGCAAGACCCACTCGCAACAAAATGAGAGAACAGCTGGATGAAGCTATACGCAGGTTGTCCTGGATAGCGTGGTCAAAATATGGGTCAAGACCGGATCCTTTACAGCTCCCTGCTTCACTTTAACCCCTTCTGGCTATTGTACTTTGCCTGTGATTCACGTGTCTGCAAATGCGTGCACAAGGCCGGGCTGAAGCTATAGGGTTTATGTTTCTGTCAATTAGTTTTTTGAATGCTTTAGAAACTGTCGGTCTAAATAACATTTGAGTAAATATTTTGCCACCCCAATCAAATTGCTGACAGGATATTAAACCTTTGTTCCACTGTGATGCATACCTTACTTCTTTTTTTTTTACAGGATTTGTATTAAGGCAATAAAGTAGTCCATGAATATGAGGTATGAGTTTACAGTTCATTACAATGCCTCTTTGGCATTGTGGAGCTTAGTTTACGGCGTTTTGCCGGTAAAACTGGTTGTGTCAGGAATTGAGGAACGACGATGGCAGGACCCAAATGCAGACTCACAACCACAATAGTCGAGTGCATTAAACAAGGTATTTAATGGATCGATGTTAACAAACAGCCACGGGACACAGCATGATGAAAACAGACGAACGCACAAGGAGGTCCAAGACAAACAGGGTTTAAATACACAGGGGAGGTGCAGGTGATCAGACACAGGAGGATTCAATTTAGACAATCGCGAAGAGAGGAAGTGAAGTGACACGAGGAAACACGAGACAGGGAACCTTCAAAATAAAACAGGAAACCCACACTTAACAAAACCCGACACTGTGACAGTTGTGTTCTTGCTTCCTCACGGTACATTTTGTTTGTCGAGAATAATAATAATATAATATTAAAAATAGTGTAATGTAATGAACAGCGCTTTGAGCATAAACACCTTTGATGCGTGCTCGTAGCTCACACACCACGGTGCCACACCCCGGTATAAACAAAGCTGTTAGTTGCTCGAGCAATATTCCATTTGCACATTGCTATCACCAGATGAGTGACAACTCTTTGGCTTATTTTTATTTTTTGGAACCAGTGTGGTGGAATTAGCTTCCTAGTTATCTAGCGTCTATATCTAGGTCCAGCCGTCTACCTAGTAAGTATGGCTGGCTAGTAAGCTACCTAGCTTACTAGCCAGCCATCCGTCTCCGGAGGTGCGACCACACTTTACGGCCCCACTGACGTGTGTTGTCGCCATAACAACAATCGCTATTTTCTTTTGCATTTGCCGTGGAAAACAGTTCAATGTCCATTCTTATCCTCTTCTATTTCTATGGCTGGATTAGATATTGTTGATGATATATTGATCCAAATATTTATACACGTGAAAATAAAAAAAACATTTATTTATTTAATAAATATTTGTGCCATTACATAAAAGTCCACACAGGAGAGAAACCCTTGAGTTCTTCATTTTGTTGCAAGTGTTTTTGTCCTAATGCGAATGAGAATTCATGTAGGATGGAGACCATTTAGCTGCTCAGTTTGTGATAAAACATTTGTTCAGTAACATGAGAAGCTCATAGAGCATCATCACTTTTTGGTTTCAGTGCTTGTACTTTACGTGTTATGCTGTTTTATATTTTACTTTTTTTTTTTTAATCTTGAATGCCCAGTAACTAATTTCCCCTTGGGATGATTTAAGTATATTTTTTGTTGAAATTAACTGAATTGGATTCTAAAGTTGACCCAGCCTCTCTGTGCCATATGTTTTATTGTAAAGTGCAATAGTTGCATGATTTTTTAGACTTATAGCAGACTTAGAGCTTTCTGTCATGTGTCGTTGACCCTTTGGTGGTATGACACAGCTGCACCAGTCACACCCCGTCGGTTCTCCAGTTCTCACAGGTTCCATTTGTTCCGCTCCCGTATCATTGATGCCACAGCTTTATTATTTGTCCCTCCTTCCCTTCCCACCTCCCGCGGTTAGTTCTGAGTGGGTGTCACCGCTTAATCGGTCCCAGAGTGTAGTCGGAGTGGCTGATGAAAGGCGCTGATGCCATGGCTGACAGACCCCTCTGAACCCATCGACCAGCACCAAAGTCGCTCCACCCAGTCGGAGAGCCGGGTATGAGTTTGCATGTCTCAGTGTGTTTTCAGGTGTGTCTGTGGTTTAGGTTGTGGATGGAGGGGAATATGTAGAGTGCAGACCTACCTCTTGGTTAATTCTTTCTTTTGCTTCGAGCTTCAGAAAAAGTGCTGTGTCACCGTTGGTTTGGAGTTAACACAGTAGCACACATAAAGCTAACCCATAAAGCTTACTACAAATTATAAATAAGTGTGTACAATATGATATTGGCATAGTGTAAATGATCTCATCATCTAAACTGAGGCCACTTTAGCTGTACATTTTCCCTAATATTCTTAAAACGTGTTATGGATATAGATGGATGCCTTCCTAGCTTAAATAAAGTGCTGATACATCTGTGTATTTGTAATTGTTGCATATCTGTTACATCTGAGTAGGCCAGCATGGCTGTGAACCCAAGCTTCCAGGAAGAGCACTGGGGTTTTAGGCAAATCTGACATAGTGGGCAAATGGTGTAATTACAACTGTAATGAGCCACTGGACCCAACATGCTTCCCAGTACGAACACATGAATAGCCCTCATTTAAATCATTAGTTCCTAGAAGTCGTAAAGTGCATGTAGCTGGATCCAGAGTTATTTTCCTTCCTCCGCTCACGTGAATGAGCCCGAGGAGCGAGGCCGGACCGAGGGCTGGGAGGGGGACTTAAGGGAAAATGTAGTGCGCTTCCGCTGTGGGCCAATGTTGAAGATCACCAGAAGATCCGGGTAATTCCATCCAAATTTTATATTCGGAAGTCAAACTTCTTTTGTTTCATGCGCCACTTCATGAGCAACTTTCACGGAGGACTGAACGGGCTGCTGCATCCAATACGCTGTGTCCAGTTCTCTTCATACGTCTATATGTGTGAGCCAAGCAACTTTGTAGCAGTGCGAAATGGAATGCACTGCACAGAACTGTGAATGAAGTTGCCTTCTCTGCCACTGTTGTACTGCATACTACATACAAATTGTGAATCCCAAGTCTACACTCTTTTTTTCCATTCAGAGTGCTGGCAGTTTGTGGATTGTAATGTTATATGGCCTGCACCTTGCACAGCAGCTCTGCCACGTGTGCGTGTCTGTGTGTGTGTGTGTGTGTGTGTGTGTGTGTGTGTGTGTGTGTGTGTGTGTGTGTGCGAGGGTAAATGAGAGGCATTGTAAAGCGCTTTGTCTTGCTTAGGCTGAAAAGCGCTATGTAAATTTGGCCCATTTAGCATTTTCTGTTTGCTGAAGGAAGCTCTCCTCTGTGGTGTACAGTGGTGGTGCTGTCCATGGTGCTGAACTCCACTGAACCTCTCAAGTTCATATCTTGTATGCTCATATCTTGTGTCTTTTGCAGACTTATAACTTTGGAGTTCATGCCACGCGAAGAACATCAAGATGTTAAAAGGCTTAAAAATGACTTTCAGTGCATTATTCATACATTTCGGAGTTCTAGAGTTTGGGTCCGTGGCTTTGTCATGTTATATTCCCATCAAAGGCATAAGTGAGAGTGCAGTTTAGCCGTATGGGAACGTAATTTTTTTTTGTAGGAGATGGGGCTGTGCTGACAGTCGAGAGAGACGTAGAGAGATGTTGCTTTGTCTGGTTGTCATTTACCAAGCCACTCCTGATTGCTATTTGAAATTAGCAGCTCCGTGCTTCATTACACCAAAGTGGATGGCCAGCTACCATCGCTGTCAGATCAGAGGAAAAAAAACGTTTTGGTCTACTTTTTAAAAGTTACTTTGAGAGTGACTTACATAAACGCATTAATAAATATATATATATATATATATATATATATATATATATATATATATATATATATATATATATACCTATATATATATATATATATATATATATATATATATATATATATATATATACGTATATATGTTTATATATATATATATATATATATATATATATATATATCCCCAGCGGTATTAAATCCAATACTTCAGCTTCTGCACTGGTCAGAAAGGCCCCGTCAGTTTGATAGAACGCTCCGGTCCACTCCGCCTTTGATTTACTCGCAGGCGCTGTCCCAAGGCCTGGATGACACAGTCGTAGACATCTAACGGTGCGTTTATTTGTTTGTGCACACGTTGTTGGTTTTATGTTATGAGTGTATGTCATGTACGCTAAGGGATAAAGGGCCGTTAGCGGTGAATCATGAGGCAGTAAAGAGGCAGAACGTCCCCGAGCTCTACTGCGACGACAATGGACACACATTCTCAGCCTGAAACGTGCTAATGTTTGGTCACGTTCTCCTGAGCACACGGAGTGTGGCGAGCTGGATTTTATTTTCTTTCTATTAGTCTACAATAATCATACTTTACACCGTCTTCAGCAATCCCAGCTAATTGGTAACAGTGCAAATAAAGCGATAAAGCGATAGATACTGATGAAGAGATAAGAGACGGAGAGCACCCTGGGAGAGTACATCATGAGTGGGAGGCATGCGGGCCTCGTGGGAGCCTGCCTGCAGGTTGAGCAAGGCTCTTTGAGAAGCCGGAGAGTCTCTTTATTCACTTAATTACAGGATGGCACGCGGCCTTTGATTAAAGACGTTCTTATTGAATTCAAGGTGGCTTCAGCGGCCCACCAGGTGTCTGCGACGGCAGCTCGGTGCAGCCCCACGATGTGTGCCATGGACATGCATGAATGTAGAATGTGCACTATTTCACGTGTGTTGCTCCGTATGTCTTTGCGGTGTCTACATTTAGTCTCCTGAGGAGCAACAAGTTGCCCCCCTAGTGTTTGGCAAAGTCTCCCCCGTTTAGAAAGTCCTCCTCGATCAACGGCCCCACGTGTGTCGACGGGGCACTTTGTCAGTAGAGCTATTCTCAGGAGGAGGACGTATGGAGTTGGATACAGGATGCTCGTAGATCACAGGAGCAGTTCTTGGCTGAGCGCCCTCTACCAGCCCACCTCCCCGTCCACCTCCCCGTCCCTGTGCACCTACACACTCGTTTGCTCGCTCTGGTCTTTTTTTTTTTTTTTACCTATCAGATTAAGTGAATGATTAACACTTGTAGTATTCTTGCGCAGGTTATCAGGCTATCCACACCAGAGCTTCAGTACATATGTATTATTTATTTATTTATTTATATATTATTATTTTATAATTTTTTTTACATGGCTGTAACTACCAGTGGTAGGGATTATTATGATTGATGAGTATTTTTCGGAAAAATAAATACATCGTAAAAACGACCTGCTAATTGATACAAGAAACACAAAACCTGTGTTTTACATAATTATCGACCTCGTTATGGATTAAATGTTCCACCGACGTGTGTTTGAGTGTCCTCTTAATTACATGCTTCGAGGTTATGTCTCAGCCCTCATGCTCGTGGGTCCAGGGAAAAGGGAGGAGATGTTGGAACTATTGATTCTGGCCGAGGGTAGAGTATGAGGGTGAACTTTACCGTCGCTTCGGTGGAATTATCTCTGAGACAGAAGAAGCACACTGTTCCACGGCTCACACACAGGATCGGGCGCTTCACGCTGGGAAAATCCCAGATACGCTCTACTTTTTACACTTTGAAGCCAACGCCAGGATATCATCGGTCCCCCGATCTCTACAGTCCACAGATTCAAGTTCAATATGAACTGTTTAGCGAGGTGCTTCTCAAAGTAGGCTGTTTGCAATCGAGAGGGGGGTAAGGGGGGTTATTATAGAAGGCCCCGGGGATATTTTAAAACGGACAGGAGTGTTCTGAAAGCCGAGGCTTGCTCTTAACAGCCCCGATTCTGTCTTCTGTGATTTACACCACCGTGCAGTGTGTTTCTTCTGGAGGCTTTTAACACAAAAGGACTGTGGGGGGGGGGGGGGGGGATACATGATGAATTACCTGCCGGTTATGAGATAACACACGTCAAAGCGTTGCTGTTACACCCTCACAATGCTTGCCCGGCAGTCATACACACACACACACACACACACACACACACACACACACACACACACACACACACACACACACACACACACACACACACACACACACACACACACACACAGGAGACAATGGTTCGTGTTTTTCTCACGCCAAACGGCAGAGTAAGTGACGACAGGGCGGGGCGGCGATGTTGCGGCGCCTTCGCCGAGTTAAAAAGAGATCAGAGGTCGTTTGTTGAAGACAGACGAGTCGGCGTCAGTGACGGGCACGAGAGAGGTCCGCTAATCATCCAGCGCAACTTTGCTCTACGTGGACTGAGAATGTTAATGCATCAGAGAGCTGAAAAAACAAACAAACAAGTAGTAGCCTATTTTTTGCCCTCGTGTGACTCCTGGGATTTTTCTCTCCCTCCATCTCTGTGAGCGCCCCTCACATATAAATCCAGCCTCATCTCTTTCTCTGACCTCGTAAATGTGTCTTTTCCTGCGTTGTGCATGAGTGACCTCTCTTAGATCAACATATTGGAATGTTTTCTTCTTTCTTTTTTTTCTTGTTTTGCCTCGCGGTGCTTTTAAAATGAAGGAGCAAAGGGAGGAGGAGAAGGAGGAGGAGGAGGAGGAGGGTGAGCGGAGTGGACCGGCCTCAGGATTCACAGTCCACCGCGATGCTCTCAATGACAGGTCCCCCCCCAACCACAACCCCAACCCCTCTCCCCTGTCCACCTCCAGACTCATCACCTTCCAGCACGGAGGGGTCATGAATATTCAACAAAGTGTCCGCTGTGTATTACTATGCAGCAAAGATCAATGCGTGGCCCTCCCTGCATGTGTGTACACACACTCTCACCTCTCTTGTTACTGTACCGGCCAGTGTGCGTTGGAACCTTTCTGATACTTCACTGTGGTGGATCGTGTGAAGTGTAGCGATGGAGACGGGAACCTGGAGGAATGATGAGCGGAGCGCGAAGGAAGCATGTTCTGTAGCGCGGCCTCTGAGAGAGAAACTCCCCCATCAGGAGCCTCGCTGCCTTGTTCGCTGGTGGTAAAAAAAAAAAACTCTCACCCATCAAAACAAGCTAAAAATGAAACATTTGGACAGCTCCGAAGTGGCACATCACCCTCCCCTCCCACCCCTTCTGTGCAACGCGCCAGACAAATATTGAGTTTATGCGTTTGGGCTCACTCTCTAATTGGCAGCAGACTTCGACTGTGACGCTGTAGAACAAATAATTTCTTTCCAATTTGGTGTCCCTCCAATCATTCACTTCCACCGCTGTAAAATGATGGAAGCATAATTGGGCTTATATATTTTGTTTCGCTGTGGGTAATTGCTACAGAGCGTGACACACAGTGAAGGCTGGATCCAAGACAAACAACCGGTTACCAAAGGCACCCTGGAGCACGAAAAGAACTCCCCACATGAGCATGCGTGGAGCTGCATTGTTTTTCGCCCCAACCCATATAACATGCGTTTAATCAGCTAATGCTGCGCCGGGCCGACTTATCCTGATGAAGTCGAAGCTGAGGCCCGTATTGAGTGTCTCGAAAGAGCTGAACTCGGCCACTCGCTCAATCCCGCCCAAATGGAGAGGGCTCATAATCAAATAGTTTTATTGGGAATACACTAGCCGGCACATCAAGTGCAATGGGAGGATTGAGGGAGTGGGTGGGGCCCAGTGTGTGTGTGTGTGTGTGTGTGTGTGTGTGTGTGTGTGTGTGTGTGTGTGTGTGTGTGTGTGCGCTCACGCTCACATGTGTCAATAAGATGTATCGGCCAGGTTTGGGTAGGGGTAGAGAGTCCGCTGCGTGTGAGGGAGCTTCGTGTTGTGAATGGGAGGAACTTGGGTGTGGGTGGACACAGGGCGCGTGAGTGTGTGTGTTTGTGTGTGTGTGCACTTGTCCCCAATGTGCATATTTTGCTTGTGTACACACATGCGTATATGTGTGGGAGGGGGAGGCGTACCGGTGGGTGTGCACGGCCGAGTGATTCAGCACTTCGTGGACAAGATTCATGTTTTATGTGTCTGGGCTCCCATAAATTACATGGCCTGGCTTCTTTTTTTCTGCTTTTTTTTTCTGCTGCTGCAGCACAGCACTGTTTTCTCTCTCTCTCTCTCTCTCTCTCTCTCTCATTCTCGTTCACTCTTTCCCATTTTCCCCCCTCCCTTTGGCCTCTCTGTTGCTTTGTTTTTGTCGCAGACTTAAATGTCATCAAAACTTACGATGTCAATATATTTCCAAGACGCCGCGTGCCCGTATGTAAATGTTGTCCAAAAAAAAACAGGAAGAAGTGCCCGGGGATGTTTGCTGCTCAACCTACTCGCGCAGGTAGAAACCAAACCGTGGAAGAGAGACGTGCGAGACTTGACTCAGTGTGTTTACCTGCGCACCATGTGTAGGCTTGTGACAAGCCACAGGAACTTACCCGAGTGCACTTCGGGGAGCTTCCTGTGTGTTACTTAGCAACGGTGTGCTTGCACTGCGGAGTCTGTTTTAGTTTTCTCAAGGAGCGCCATCCCTCTGCCTATATGTCCTTCTGCAAACGGGCAGTTCAGTGTGCACACAAACAGAGAAAGAGGCCGAAACACTGAGTACTGGAGTGAGAGACTCGACTCGACCTCTGTGTGGTGAATCAACAGCCGTCTGAAGGAATGGCTTCGCTCAAGGGGGAGTAGGTTCAGTAGGTTCGCCAGAGACTGCACATAAGAAGTGGACGTAGTCGCCGTGACGGCACTAATTGGTTTGTGGTTCTGCCGTTTTGAAGCCTTGAGTTCGACAGTTTGGCCGGCGCCATCTTTTTTTAGTTATTTTCTCATAGACAATCAGACTTCTTCTGGTAACCGGAGGAGTCGCCCCCTTCTGGCCATTAGAATGAATGCAGGTTCAACACTGGCTTAACTTTTCAGAACCGGCGGTTGTCACCTGAACTGACTGTAGACCTGGTTCCTGGGACAAGCTGCCATTGAAGTATAGACTCTGTGCTGTTTGAAGCTGCGTGCAGCGTCTATGGTTATATATCCGCATGTGTGTGCTATTAATGGCACATCCGAGGGTTGCTATTGCCCGTCAATTGGTCTGTCAGTCAGTCAGCCTGTCCGTCCAACCATCCATCTCAAATTTATCCAGAGCTAAATATTTAATCTGCCACAGCCCATGAATTTTTGCTGTTTATGTCACAACGGATTAATACTGATGCTGTGGTGCCTCCTCCAATAGCATCACGAGAGGGGTGAGGGGGAACCAAAAACGGTAAAGTTGAGTCCATAAAATCCAAACAGTGAGCTGGAAGACACTAAAACAATCTGTAGAGATGAGGGAACCGCTGGGTCAGGTGATCATTCTTACGGATTGTCGCTATGGGCAACACTTTATATTACATGTAGTATTTTTCAATATATTTCATGAAACGGACCAGTGCAGCTTTAAGGCTAACTTTGCCCCAGCTTTCCACGTGCTGCTGAGTCAGCCTGAGACGGCCCAACCGTGATGTTTTCTCTTAACCTTCCTAGGATGTTTTTGTTGCCTAAACCTAACGTTACATAGTTTCCTTGTCCACCACCTGATGCGCTGTTATTAGGTCGTGGTCATTTCACGTATTTCGGTGAGATCACGTTGCTTTGCACTCGAGACATTTGAGACATTCATGGTCACCGTGAATAACAGCAAGGTATTTTTTTTTATTTTTTACTGGTGCAATCAACAGAGGGCTCTTTACAGCGACCAGAGGTTTGCAGTCTGATCAGTGATCCCATCGGGACAAGAGTAATTCTCTATTCTCGAAAAGCAGAAATAACCACAATCCCATCTGAGGATCTGACACAGTGTTATCCTCCTGCGAGCAGATGCATTTATGCATGCTAACAATTGCAATTGATCCTCCACAAAAAGAAAAAAAAACAGTGTGTTCGCCGTTAGCCTGCGGAGAGACAAGAGTCTGACCTCTCTATAAGACAGATGAGTTAAACCAATCTAATTCAGGCTCGTCGATGGGAAAGGAGCGCAATTCCCTGAGCAGAAATTGACCACGTGTGTGGGGGGGAGGGGGGGTTAGGGAGGGGGGGGCTGATGGAGAGTGTGTGTGTGTGTGTGAGTGCAGACGTTTGTGTGCTTCACATGCGTCTCACTTATCCAGGGAGCTCCCCTTTGTTTGAGAATGCTGCTATTTTTAGAGGCCGTGTCGAAAGGTCAACTCCTCCGTCGGCCGGAAACTGAAACGACGGTTCAACAGAAAAAAAGCGAGCGTCCTCTGGGAAATGGACACCGCTTTGCCTCAGTCCCCTGCTGCATGCTTTGCATCGCCCTAACGAGGCCTGTGCTGTGGTGACACGGTGTGGTGTTCTTTTTTTTTTCGATAGTAGCTTTTTCCTTGTGAAATTCACATTAATCAATCATTAATACATTTTTTTTTTTGTCTGGAGTCATCGTCATGCCTCAGTACACTATATGTCCTCAAAATGATGGCCAACTTAAAATCGTTCATCAAATAATCCCCCCCATGACGGCCTGAACGCTGTGTGTGTGAAAGGTCTGTGGTTCTCTTCTTAGTAGCAAACAAAGAAACAAAGAAACACTCTTTGACTGTAAAAGTCCTACATCGACATTTTTGCCGAAGTAAATGTATAGTAAAGTAGTAAGTATATAAGTACATTTTTATCAACTAAACCAACCAAAAGTAAAAAATGCTTTCTTTACACAATATCACCTTTGATATTTTTATATATTTTATCATTGGATATTTACGGAAGTGTGTTGCATTCACAAAGGAAAGAGTAAATCTTATCTCGTAGCTCCTGTATGTAGTAATTACAAGAAAAGATATCTTAATAATGACAAAAGATCTCGCAAATATGAAAAAAGTTAAGGCAGCTTAGTTTGGTAAAGATGGAAAGATATTCACAGATTCGGACTTCCTGGATCGATAACTCGTGAGCGTAACGTTGTTCAGACACTCAACGTCATTTCCATCAAAACGAGCCGACAAATAATATTGGTCTCTATGTGCAGCCAGATCCCGTCATTATGAGATCTTTTGTGACAGATCACGTAATTTCGGGTCTTTCCTTGTATTTACGAGATAGTAACTCATAAGTACGAGATAAGGTGTGTGTGTATATATATCTGTATTTTTTTTTTTTTTCTTTTCTTTTCTTTTCTTTTGGGAAGGCAATGCTCTTCCGTAGATTTTTCATGTATTATTGTTGATGCACTGAAGTATTTTAATGGTGTAGTAGGGTTAGGGTTTTGAGGTGGAGCTGATATGAACTACTTTACATACTCCTTAGGGTTGTTTAATCGCAACCTTCATTCTTCATAAACTGATATTACGTTTTACCTGTAAAATTTGTAAATAATAACTGCTGCTGTCAGATATCTGCCATGCCTTAAAATAGATTTCTTCTGGAATGTAGTGAATGACTTTAGTGGTATGAAATGGAAATACTCAGAGTTCAAGTACCTAAGTACAGCACTTGAGTAAACATACTTAGTTATTTTTCACCACGGTAAATGAATAAGTTGCTTTGTGCTGCAGGATGAGTTCCTTTACCTTTTTTCTTCTCCACAGAGAAAACTCATAAGCATCTTAATCCATTGTGACCAACATGAGCTGAAGAGCTCCGCTTCCTTTCTAAACAAGTAAACAACCACCTCTCGAGTAAACAAAGTTGTGTCTCGGGGTTTGCTGCCCTTCACAAATGGATGGGTGGAGTATGACTTCAGGCTAACGGGGCCGCGTGGCGATCCCATGAGGTCGGAAACGTGTCGGGCTTCAACACCATCATGCAGTCCTCTCCTCTGCCAAAGCCTCGGTCTCCCGTATCCCGAGGCCCTGGATGGAAACGCGTCCCTCCTCCTCGCAGTCCTCCACCTCCTCCGTAGGTGGGCGTGATGGAGGAGGTGAGTGAGCTTCGGCGGTACAGTGAAGGCCAACATCGCCGTCCACGTTGCAGGCTTTGTCCTGCCAAATCTTTGAGCTCTCAAAATCAAGTCCCACCACCACAACAGTCTGTTTCATGTGGAGAGAAAATTACAGTCTTGAAGCTTTTTCTATTTATTTATTTATTTTTTAATTTTAAGCAATTTTTCTATTAACATTGAAATGGTTTAACTTCCCTCTCCACCACCACATGTAGCCCAGTCAGAAAGACCTGGGCCTTGGCATCTCACTTACCCGCCAGCTAATTATAGTCCACTGTAATTACAAATGTGTCATTTCTTATTAGGCCCTTAATAGCAGACATGCAAATGAAACACTCTGTCTGACAGTTGGCTTTTAAAAAAAATAAAATATATATTTTACCACACTCTTTTATATAATTTAGATTGACAAAAATGTTATTATGGGATGGGATTATGGGATTTATTATGACATTTTATTGACAAAAATAAAATAAAGCAGCTTAAAGGTGCTCATCCCTCCATCTTTATAAAGCCTACATTTCTATCATTATTATTTAATTATCCTGATTTGCATATATGTTAATTGGGCCCTGAGGGGGGGTGCGCAAACAGAAAGCAAGATATTTGGGCTTTGATTTTTGCCGTTGTTTTATTCTGCCCCGTCTGCTTTTCTCTCAGGAGATTTCTTTCCCGTCCAACCTGCTCGACTTTACTGTCGTCCGACACCGAGACCTTTCACCCGTGGCACACAGCCAGAGACCGAAGGAATCGAGGTCTCAGCATTTGTCCGTGAAAGTGAGATCATCTGGTGTAATTCTGTCTCGGTGACTTGCTTTGCAAAGAACGCGTGAACACAATGCCCGTCTGTGGTCATCTGGCGGTGCTGATCCCCTCCCCCGTACCAATGAGCGGTGCCACTGTGGTTCTATGGCACTGCACCACCGACCGCTATTGGAAGCCGTGTGCCCTAAGGCTCTGATCTATACATCCCAGAGCCCCGTGTGCCTCCATTGCGTAACACACGGAAAGGAAAATGAAAAAAAAAGCCTCTTTTCCCCCACAGGTTTTATTTCTAACAGCCTTTTTATTCTATTCCTCTCCATCTCATTCACACACATGCACATACACTCTTAGTTTATGCGTATACACACACACACACACACACACACACACGCACACACACACACACACACACACACACACACACACACACACACACACATATATATATATATGCATCAAATACCAGTTGCCAATAAGGGATCAATCAGTCTTTTACAGCACGGAGAAACCCACACATCACATTATGGCTCATGGCTGCTGACTCCGATATTAGTTGCCGCTCACAACGCGGCCTCCCTCGCTCGAGCAGGGGTCACGTCTCCACACAGGGTTCATCGCCGCTTCCATCCGGTTGTCAGAACCTCTCACGGGGGGACCGATTGATGGATAGATTGCCAAACTGACCGAGGCCAGGCGATGTCATTACCGGACGCACATGTTCCGAAACGCAGCATCTGTTATGTGGCCCGTTTTTTGGCCACTTGAGGGCATCTTGGCTGTCTTAAGACAAAGAGTGTTTTTTTTTTTCTTGTGAATTGCTCTAGTTTTGAGTTCAGCCTCGTGCTTCGATATAGCCGGTTATCTAACTGCAACGGGAGATGCTACATCTAAATATAGCGGTTAGAGTCGGGACAAAAGGAGCAACATGACAGACTTGTTACTTCCCCAGAAATCTACTCTTATGTTTCATTCACTGCGTCGGTTCACGCCGTGTGTTGCTCCATTGCAAATTGAAGTTGATGGGGTTCCATTTAGTGCGAGGTCTTTTTCTTTTTTCTTTTGTCAGTGTATACACCTTTACAGGACTTTAGTTACAGGACTAAAGAGTGTGTTCTCTGTGCAGATCAGTTTCCCTCCTTGATCAACGCTGTAATCCTGCAGCAGGCTCCTGCCGAGCTCTGTGCTGCTCTCTAGTGGCTGAAGAGCGGTAAAGCAAATTAGAGCTATAAAGCGATTTAAGCTTTATAGCAGGAGGGTCACAATCGCCCTAACAGGGTCTGCACTTTCAATAAAATAGGAAAATAGCAGGCAAGGTGAGAACAGCAGATTATGCAGATTACATGACACATACTAAAGTCTGTAGCAGCGCTCTGCTGCGCCAAAACAGGTGTAATAATTGTTTTGTTTGTCTGACAGTTTGAAGGACTGTCTACATGCAAGCTATACAGTGATATGTGTCACATTGATAATTAGGCGTCTAGTTAAGAGCCGCATCAACATGATATATTTTACTGTGAGCAACATCATCAACCGGTGAGTTGCTCTTTTTGTGTTTTTTTTGGCGCAACAGGCTCCACACTCATCTGAAGAGTGATTTATAGCGAACGTGTTGGAGCCACAATGTTACTATTGCCTGTCAGAATGTCACCGAATCCCGCTGAGTTAATTTGTCGGGCTGACAAATACTAATTAACTGAGAGCATTAACTGGAAAATACCCATTATGTTCCATTTTACCATCAACCCCGCTGATATATTTCCATAGTAACCCTATAAGATAAAATAACTTAGCTTATTATATAACTGAACTTGGTGAATATAACGTGTATTCACACATAGTATGAATATGAGAGTACCTTAGAGTGCCTCTATGTGAGGATGCATGGTACTTGTAAATGTGTGCCATACACACATGGCGGTTTGGTTCAGCAGACACACTTAAAGGGGACACATCATGCTGGTCAGGTTCTTGCTTATATTTTGGGTTTGTACTTTGAGCATGTTCACATGCTTTAATGTTCAATAAACACATTATTTTTCTCGTACTGTCAGTCTGAATACACCGGTAATCACTCTCTGCCTGAAACGCTCTGTTATAGCGCCTGTCTCTTTAAGAACCTCTTTAAGTTTGGTTCACCTTTGCAAAGGTATAGTTCTCAAGCCGTGGGTGGAGATACTCATATGGGGGTGCAGTTTATTGTAATGAGCATGCATGTGACATGGGGGGATGGGAGGTGGGGGGGGGGCACATCTGATTGGCTTGTTGAATCACATGTTTTCTGATTCAGAGAGCACACAACAAACTGACTGGGTCATCTTACTTCACAGTTTGTGGGTTGGTAAGCACTCCAGATACCCAAATATATTTAAGTACATTTTTGTTTGAATTATATGTCCCCTTTAACTTGTATCCACACCATATTGATTATCTTAATGTTACTTAGAAGCCCAAAAAGCAAGGCATATACTCACTTTTTGTTCAGTTTTGACATTAAATATACACCCATCTGCGAGGTGGGACCAGATGAACGATCGGTACAGCAGCCTATTCAAATACACCACCTGTCGGTGAAATAAGTACTAATTTAAAATGGCAGTTTTTAATACTTCAAGCTAATTTCTAAATGGAAAAGTGGTGGGGGAAAAAAACTGTTTGTAATTTCAATCAGAGATCACAGACCACCGATGACGCCGCTGTGGTGAAACCTCTGACAAGACGGACAAGTTGGATTCTGGGATACGGCGCGTGAAGTGTTCAGAGCTGTGGTAACATTTGATCTGTGGCTGCGCTAATGGCCGTCTGAGTGCGAGCTAATGTCTGCCGGTTAATGGCCGCTGTCATACTAGAGTATTAACCCCCGTCACTTCAGACAAATCGATTCACCTTGACCTCCGTTAGCTCACACTTTAAACGCCCCCCCCCCCCCACACACACACACACACCAAATTATTTCTGTTCAGGGTGTCATCTGTTTTGGTCCCCTCATTTTCTTCTCAGTGCCAACAGGGTCACGGCGGCCCAAAGTTATGGCGCTAACCGCCATTAGCCGGGGGGACTGCACTTCCAGACATCATTAGTCCCTCATTGTCTCTCGGGGGAAACTTTATAGCTGTTCTCAATCAGAGGGGGCGGAGGTCCCATTCACACACTGTCTCATTCGAGATCTGTGGTGCATATCATATGAGCACACCTTAATGGACCTCGAGGAAGGAAACAAGAGCGATGTGGACACACGCTTATTAGGCATAACTTTTCATGGAGGTGTCATTTTTTTTTATGGTTATGGTTTCATTACCAAGAGGACATTTTTCATGTTGTCATAAAGAAAGTTTAGGATTCATATGCAAAGCCTGGTTATTAGGTCCATTTTTTTCCTCCAGCAAGGCAGTTCATACATCTAAAAGCTCCATTACGCAATATCTTTGAAACAAATATACTCCTTCCTTTAGTGGGAAAATTTGTATTTTCTAGTATTAATTGAAAAAGAGCAACAACATGTGTTATACCAGTTGTTGTAGTTTCTGCTGAATTCACGATTCAAAAAGTCTTGAGAGTCCAGTTGTCCTCACAGCAATCGAGAGATGAGGAAGAACTTGATCTTGAGATTGATTTTGTGAAATCAGACATATTCATACAGGCATGAGAGGGCTATCGGTCTTCTCATCTGACTCGAGGCAAGAAAGTGAATGTCAAACTAGTCCTTCATGGTCTGCATAGGCAGCAATCTCAGGTTCTGAAAAGTGAAGCCATTGTGAAAGTGCCTTCAACCTGCACTCTTTGTAATGGCCACCAGGGGGCGACTCTTCTGGTTGTATAGAAGTCTATGAGAAGATGACTCTACTTCTCTCTTGATTTATTCCCTCAGTAAACATTGTAAACATGAGTTTATGGTCTCAATTTCTAGTTTTAAGTCATCTTCAATACAGTATAATGTTAATTTAGTAAATTATGGTCCATTTCGAGTCAAATAGACCATAAAGTGGAGTATGCTTTAGGGCGGGGCTACAAGGTGATTGACAGGTCACTACCAGAGCCATACAGCGTATCTACGTCACTCCTCCGCAGTCCAAATAGTCACTTCGGTTCACTGGTTGCAAAAACCCGGGATGGATAAAAATGTCAAACTTGCGTTTTCAAAATGGCAGTCCACATACCAATGGGTGACCTCACGATGACTATACGTCCACTTCTTATATATACAGTCTATGGTCCGGGCTAGGGTTCAGGGTCACAATTAAATGGGTTTAGTTTGTGGGTATAATTTGACCAATCAGGTTTAAATAACGTAGGAAACTGTTTCTGTACAAAACTCAAATAGCGTATACTGGGTGCACCGTGTGTGTGTGTGTGTGTGTGTGTGTGTGTGTGTGTGTGCTTCTGAGTGGAGGAATGGATTTCCTGTATCCAAAAGGGATTAATTCCATCTATCTTAGTGGTCTGTTCCTCTTTCATGCCATTCGATTTGGGGCTTAAGAAGACGACGAGCTGCTTATGTGTTGGTGAAGCGTGTGTGGTAATGTGACGGGAGTGTGTAGCAGCTGTCGCTAGTGTGGGATGCTATCAAACGTAGGCAGGGCGCCTGATGGACCTGTGGGCGTCTCACACCTGCATTCACACCTGGTATAATCTGTGGACTGCAGCTTGACACAGAGCCGGTTTAGGGCCACGCCAAATGTCAATGCCTATTCCTGTTTATGTATTTGTAGAGAGATTAAACAGAAGAAATACCCTTAACATTGTCTTAAGATAAGCATCCTTTTGAAGGTAACCTCAGTTGCAGTGTGCGTCCACAAGCTTGTGTGTTGCAGACGCAAACAAACTGATATATTTTACAGTCACTGACCTGACCCCTCCCCCCCATATCACATCCAATTCACAAACGGCCTGACCCGACATCACCCTCATTACCGTTCTATTAAGCCCTCCAGCACCAAATACCCAGGTCCTTCACCTGCATCACAACCGTATTAATATTAATGTGCTAACCTATACACTCTATGCATTTTCAAGTGGACACACACGCAAAATAAAACAAAATGTGTTTGCTTACCTACACACCCACTCGCCAATACAAGCACACGCACGCACACACGCACTTACACACCTATACACACTTTGGTGTCAGCCTTCAGCTCCGGAGGCAGGCCTTGCCAGAGGGGGGTTTGGACTAATTGATATTCTCCCCAATCTGCCCAGGGATTCTACAAGGAACCTCGCTCTGCAGTGCTGCTGACACGGCACATTCCATCACTGCTGCAGACTTAAAATAGGATCAAAGGATGGAGCGGTGTGTGTGTGTGTGTGTGTGTGTGTGTGGGAGAAAGAGACAGATAGAAAGTGAGAGAGAGAGGAATGTGTGTGAGCTGCACATTGACTCCTCAGTGAATTCTGTTATTTTGCCTCTGCACCCCTCCTCTTTATATTTGTCTCTTTGCTCACGTTAAGCGTCCTTAAACACCATTGTTTTATTTCACCCCAAATTCTGCACTTTGTATAATTGGGGTCGTTTATTTCTATTTTTTGCGATTCAGGGCCATTATTCTGTAGTTCACCAATCACCGCTGGCGAGAGGCCACAGGGCTGTATTTAATCCCTGCCACTCAAACCCAATTTATGCTCCTCCTCCTCTTGCCCGTAATCAGGTTTCCATTAAATGTGCAAAAGTCTAAGAGAAAAGAAAAAAAGCCCCCAGCTGATATATATCTTTTTCTTTTTTCTTTTTTATACTAATTGACCTTTCTTTCCAATGTTATACTCGTCAAGACGCCTTAATTAGGTTGTTCTCATTGGCCTTATCGCCATGGAAACTCACAATTCAATCAAGAGAGCCACAATTTAACATCACACCCCCCTCCTCTCGGGGTGGTTCCCTTGCAGGGGTACGGGCCACGCACGGCTGCTGCTTTCACTGCCATGAAGTCCAGGGAACGTTCACCGAGCTATTTGTGAGCGGAGCTCGCTGCGTTTCATTAATGTCCCTGTCGGAGGGCTCCACACCTCGGGCCCAACTCTAATCTCCTCCCTGGAGGGAGCGGGGACAACTGAGGGACATTTTCTAACGTGCTCCGTACATATTCTCCGGTGGCACATTCAGTGCACCTGGCGGCGACTATACGCGATGTACATTAAAATGATTCCACGACACGCCGCGTGAGATGATGAGCCAGCGATTTAAAGGTCTGCGAGCAGAGACTTGATGCGTCGGCTCCTGCGGTTGTTTGGAACTGAATCTCTCCAGGGTCCTTTTTTTCTTTTTTTCCCAATCCTTTTCAAATCTATTATTCATTGACAGTGCAGCAGGAGGCGTCGTGTTGGCGATAAAGTAACACTTAAGGATTATTTCTCAGTTGATCACTCCCAGAGCTCGCTCACTCACTCACTCACTCACTCACTCATTCATTGCGTGTTATCAGACTGCTGCAGGAAATAGCCTGAGGTAACAACTGAGGGGCAATAATGTATAAGGCCCCGGGCCCCTTCATGTCACAACTCCCATATCTAAAAATCATTCACAGATTTATTAAATAAGAAATTCTATGCTTTTGCAGCCAACATCCGAAGGGGATGGAGGCTTTTTCAGTGCTGCGGAACAGTTTGCCCTCAAAGTAGGTCGTTAAAATCATCCCATTCTGCACGGCCTCGCTGCATTTCATACATATTACCGGCTCTTAATTGAAGCTACATGAGTTTTGCTCTGAGGAAAATAATCAAACCCAAGACTCCATGTATCCAATGGCTCCGACATTCCATCAAATATTGTTTGTGGATAATCGTAGACACATTTTCCCCAAAATTCAGCCTCAGCCGGGCATATTCGCTATCTTCGGAAACTTTCGGATCTCAACCACAGACATCCATCTTGAAGCCTTGAGTTTGCCGTTTTGGCCGTCGCCATCTTGGCTTTTTGCAACCAGTAAATGGAAGTGACCATATTTGGACCCCAGAGGAGAGACGTTGAGACGCTGTATACAGATCTGGTAGCTGTAGATACCTGTCAGTCACAAGGTAGCCCCACCCCTAAAGCATACTCTCGTTTATGCTGGGGCCACATGCAATTCAGAGGCACCAAATTATTAAGCACAACTGTAGTTCACTGTCGTCCACTATTCAGGAGGTCCTCCGGTCATGTTGAATGTCCTTGGACAGGATAGGAACCCCAACTTGCTGTTTGTGCTTGTGAATGTTTATGGCTCCTGAGGAACAGGTGGCCCCTCATACGGGAGTCTCTGCCACCAGAGTATCCATGTGTGTGTGTGAATGGGTGAATGCTGACTTGTTGCTGAAAGTGCTTTGGGTCGTCGCTAAGACCAGAAAGGCACTATATAAATAAATGCAGTACATTTACCACCCGCATAGGTTTGCTTCTCCAAAAGACTAACCACATATAATAATATATATTTTGTTATCACAGTTAGGGAGGCCAGGTTTAACATAACAGGGGCACTTGACCAAACATGCATATGTGCATACATGCATATACCCTAGCGTATGATACATAAACTGTCTGGCCCCCATCCAGGGCCTCACCACGTGTCCTCGTCATTTATGACCGTTTAACCAAAGCTCTCCATCTTCATTCCCCCTTTACGAGCTCTTGACCCGCACTCCTCTATCTAAGCTCTCTGATTAGCTCAAACTATTAGACTCTTAAAAACAAATGAGACACACACATGTACACACACGCTCGCGCGTGCACTGCGGAACCCTCGGCCCATGAGCGGGCTTGCTAAGCTTTTACAGCTCCAGTAGATGGACTCGAGATGTTCAATGATTAAACAGCGGGAGGGCAGAGAGAAAGAAGGGAGAAAAGAAAATGACATAAATCCAAGCGAAGCAAAAATCATATACTGATCTCAAATTAAATGAACTCTCTGACTTTGCTAATGCAACGTAATATGATTCCGGAAAGTTAAATCTCCCCCCTCCCCCACTGGGCCTGAGAAGTGCTGTCCCACTCACTGTTTTTTGTTTTGTTTCTTCTTTTATTTGCCATCAGGATGGGTGATAAAGGGACATGGCCCTGAGGCAAAGTAATAGCAATAATTAAATGGTTTGTTTATCCCGGTTCCATGGGCGACATTTGCTCTCGCTCGGCAGCAGGACATCTGACTAACGGTAATGCAATTTCCTCGGAAGAGATTGGATTAAAATGTTCCGACCCGACGAGGCCGTGGCTTCGCGAGTCTACATCAGATTCTGCTTTGCTGAATCTTTGGGTCTCCCGTGTTTTTCCACACATGTACAGGCCAACTGTTCACGGTACATTATGGAGCGTGGTGTTCTTTCATGTGTCAAGAATGTATCGATAAGTAGAGAAGGGGATATGCATAGCGCTGTGCGCGCGCGTCTTCTTCTGCAGCCGGCTAATTTCTTGCAAATTAGATCCCGGGGGCAACATTTAGTCCGCTTTCGTTTAGTCTTGGACGAAAATGTCCAAGTGCGTTAATCAAACTGCCTTTCTCTGTGACCCGACCTAAAGGATGGAGTGTTTAAAGTGTTTGCGGACAAATTAAGGTGAACAGCTCGGGGCAGACTGTCAGTTTCCCCTAACCGCGTTAGGTCCTATAAGTGGGGCAGTATAAATACGGGCATTAGAAGTCACAGGGAAAAAAGGTCTTGGCTTAGAGGGGCTTTTTCCATGGGACGGCCATGGACTCTCATTCGTTCACATGTAGGAGGAAAAAAAATGTAGGTATGTGCGCCCTCGTTTTGCTTCACGGATGAGTGTTTCTTAGGGTCTTGAAGTGCTTTTAGACACCCTGCAGTGTGTTCCGTTTGATATGAAAGAATTCTGGTGCCTTTAAGAGGTTAACTTTGCTCCTGCGGTGAGACTTGTGCATGTCCGTGCTGTGTGTGGAGAGCTTGTCTGACCGGCCATGCATTCAACCTCATGCCGTGTGAGTGGCAAAGGTAAAAGCCACAGTGCAAAGCCTCTCCTCCTCTCCTCTCCTCTCCTCTCCTCTCCTCTCCTCTCCTCTCCTCTCCAGCGTATATCCCTGATTCTAAATCCAGCCCAATGTGCTGTTTTTTTTGTTGTTCTTTGCCACCCTTTTTCCTTTTCCCTCACGCACACCAGTGCTAATGTACGCCTCTGTTGGAATAGAATACGAGATAATAATGCTGCGTTCAGCGAGAACTCTGTTTTGTTCCCTCAAAATTCAATTTGTAACACGTTCAGGTCTCTTTGTCTCATATTTGTTAGGCTCGTGATTTGCCAAAATTCCCTATTTCAAGCTGCAGTTGGCCAAGTCATGCTGGGATGACTCAAATAGTATCAACATTATCAAGTACACGCAATAAAGTTGGTGTAGTACAAAGCAACGTGCAGACAGTCTAATATCATCCTGCTGCTTAATTTCTGCTAAACCTGCAGGATAATATTCCACATTTTCCCTTGAAGCTGCCAGTAGCCCGCCCGTGATTCTATCTGAGGGAGATCTAGATATAAAAAAGCCCCCCCAGATTCAGAAGCGCGAGGCTGCTGTGGCGGTGCTGTTCTGCAGGCTTGTTGCGGCGGAGGGGACCATTGTTGAGCTGACAGTGTCCGCTGCTGGTTGGAGCGTTAACTGCAGTGTATCCTGCGGCTCCGGCGGAGCGGGAGGCTTCTGCACCGATAACGGGACGCAAACTCTGTGTGTGCAATCCGCAGCCGGAGCTCGAGGAAGCGGTGTGGTGGGGGTGAGGGGGACGTAGTATGAATTTAGAAAGCAAAATCATAAATACCCCTAGATGTGAATTTGAAGGCATATTATTTTAATGATGTGGTAGCAGCAGACTGTATATTCAGTGTTCATTTCACCGTGCTTCTGCTTTTTATTTTATGACATCTACTCTTTTTTATCTTCCTTCCTGTAATGGAAACGAATGAAAAAGAGTGTTCCCTCCATAGCTGTGTAGCTCGACCCATCTTATATTCACATGTCCGGGAGGCCTACAGCTGGATAGCAACAGGTGCGTCTGGGGTGCGGACCAGAACGAACGCACACCGCAACACTGCAGTCCCCGCATATGAGCCCCGAACGTTTAATTACAGCCACAAACGGCAGATGGCCCTCTTGAGTTTTAATTCCTGAGCCTGGGATTGAGACTGAGACGATATAAACCTCCCCAAATAAGAAAAAACAAGAAAGAAAAAAAGGTTCTCGGCTATGTTGTCTTTCGCTGGCTTTTTACTGTGTGGGACCGACGCGTCCGATTCGTTACCTCTAAAATAGAGGACTACTGCGGAGTGGAGCATGAAGCGGATCTCCCATGTTGCATTGTGGTTTGTTGAAGTAAAGATTGAAGGAAACGTTTCCCCCTCCGTCGTTTGCGCTGGTGCTGAAATTAGTGGCGCTGTCCGCGGTGCTGAAACCGTACACACGCATGGAGCCGCCAATCCCCCCCCCCACCCCCCTATATGAGGTAGTAGAACATAAAGTGTTATCTACTTTTTTATTATTGCAGATTTAACTGAAACTGTGAGGGGAAATGCGATCTTCCCTGTCTTTTGTGTTCTCATTTATGTAGGTCATTTCAGTTATTTGGCAAAAAAAATAAAAATAAAAGTGTTTCCGAGCATCTGCCTCGTTTTAAAGCAAATGTCATGTCACCATCTAATGTTTAGCATCAATACCAAGGCTGCTCAGTCCCCCTTCGAGCAGGGTCGGGGGTGGGGGCTGAGGGGGTGGGGGGTGGTTGGGGGGCTTGGCGGTCGAGAGGGAGGGAGTGTGTGGGGGGGGAGGGCATCCTCTCCACTCAGGCGTGTACTAACGAGTGGTTAGGACTTGTTGATGGGAAGGATTTGTTGATCCGGGGGTCCACAGACGGAGGGGAGTGATCGCAGCTTCCTGTCGGTTTTTTTTTTCTTCTTCTTTTGAGCGTGGGAAAATAGATTGTGCCGTACATCAGTGGCGTTCCTTCCCTCATTCGCTTTACGCGCCAATCGCCGTACATGCATCTCCACACGCCATGGGGTCCATAGGAGGATCCACTGGATCGACACAGTCTGCTGCTCGCCAGGGAGGGTGGGGGGGTTAAGTTTATATATTTGTATGCAGCTTGTCACACAATGCAGACGTCATCTCCACAGGATTTAGATGAGCTTTGGCGATGTTTAGTTTATTCCTCCTCGGCTCCTCTCGCGCCCTGTTGCGAGTGTGGTATACAGTCAGGACGTCTATGTTTCTGAGGACGCTATCCGGGCAGATCGGCGGCCAGTTGGAATACAAGTTTGCGTTCATTCGAGCCTCTGCTGCATCGATTTATAACTCCACCACGGTTGCGTAGTTTTTTTTTTCTTGTTTTTTTTTTCCCCCCATCTCCTAAATGTGTGATCCGTCACCGCACCGTCGCCGTCTCGGATCGCCTCTCGCAAACTTGGGGAGTTCGTTTCGCCCCCGCGGCGGCGCCGCCGAGCCTCCGCTCGAGCGGTGATCCTCGCACACATAGGAGGCGCCTGCGTCCGCTCGATTTGCTGGCGGCGCACATGCACAGGCTGTCCCCGCGCCGCTATACCCAAACGGCGACTTCTGCTAGAGCAACCTCGTCTGGGAGGAGGAGGAGGAGGAGGAGGAGGAGAAAAACGGGGGGCGAAAAGAAGGGGAAAGAGTGGGTGAAATGTGCCGCGAGGACGCCGCAGACGGCATCGGACATTAAAAGGAGGCGACTCCACCGAACATGTCACAGACAATGAGCAAAAACACCACCGTGCAGGTATGAATATTCCTCTGAGGTCTCGTTGCGCGTTGAGTTGGACACAGCTCTTCATCAACACCATGGCTGTTGGTGCATGTGTGGAATTACGCATGAACTGATCTTCTTTTTCTTTTTTTTCTCCATCATGTCCAAGAATATTTCGAGTGATGGTGAAAGCTGTTTTAATATTACCATGTAGTATTTGGACAAAAAAAGAAAACCAGCTGCTCAAAAAAACAAACATATATTTGACATTTCAAACCACGGAACGGACCATATCCGCCACCATGGGACTGTGACCCGGGCTGCGAGCTCCGGGAGGCGGCTTGTTTGTGTCTGTGCGCTCCGCGCGCAGACCGGACCCGAGCGGTTGTGACAATTTAATTTTTTTTGTTGAGCCATGGCCGCTGCCATCGCGAGTGGACTGATCAGACAGAAGAGACAGGCGCGGGAGCAGCATCTAGACCGGCCCGCCACCAACCGACGGAGGAAGAGCCCCAACAAGAACAAGGGGCTCTGCAATGGGAACCTGGTCGACATCTTCTCTAAAGTGCGCATCTTCGGCCTCAGGAAGCGGAGACTACGGAGACAAGGTGTGATGGGGAACTTAAGTGTGCGTTGTTTTGGCGCAGAGCGTGTACAAAAAAAAAAAAAAAAAACATGTGCCTACGTTTAGCAGCCACTGGTTGATGGCTCTTATTGGGCCCCTTAACAAGCATAGCGTTGGCTCCTATGTGGTTACAAGTACACGAGGTGATGGTGGGTGATTTATGTCTGCTTATCAACTTGACAAATTGCGCCTCCGTGCGTAAAAAGTTAAATTGATGGAGAGAGCGCGCTGTTGTGTGTATTGAACAGCACTCCCGGGTACAGCTGACAGGCTCCCGACGAGTCGCCACCAAACACTTTTTTAAGACAGGTTTACCGGTCGTTATGAAGCGCGTGCACGATTTTCTGAACCGCTCGGCACGCGGGCGCGTCACAAAAGCCATGAAACAAAGCTCATTCATATGCAGGCGAAAGAGAAAAAAAGGTCAACATTTCCTGCAGAATGACGTTCACGCCTTTCAAACAGAATCTTTTCTCCCATGATTTATTTTTCGACTTCCAATAGCCCCTTAATGCTCCAGCTGATACTCGTTCCGCTTGTGAAATAAAATGCCACCAACATTTTGTTTGCCTCTATTGTGGCAAACTGGGGGGTCGACAAGTATTTCACTGCTGGAAACCAGTGCCAACTGCGAGGATCATTTTTCTCCCTCACATACACACATATACACATAATTCATTTAGGAAAGAAATGACTCCAATAATTTCCCCTTGTTAGAGAACGAGGGAAGGCGACTGTGTATATGCTGCTCTCGGAATCATCAGGTATCAAACCTGTTGCACCACACTGACTGTAACTCCAACTGATTGAACGGCGCCTTGCACAATTTAATGGAAAACTGTCATAATACAAAGCATTTTTTTATTTCTCTCAACAAAGCACCTCGAAGCCGTGTTTAGTCTTTCGTCTTGTTGAGCCATTTTGATAGTCTCTCTCTCTAGTCCCTTCTGATCACAATGGAATGTAACACTACTGTGAGTGATGGTGTGCTCCTTCCTTAGCCCTTCAGTGATTACACACTAAAATGGCTTCGCTGTAACAGGATCTATACAGCGGCACATCTGGACATGGGTCAGGTTCTAATCGGCTATCTGCTTCTGCCCACTCTGTGCATGTGTTAGGGTCCGTGTGCGCGCGGCTGTCCCAGTGTGCGTGCGTGTGTGTGCTTGTGTCCAATTGTCTCACCTCCTACTCCTGTCACATTGGAATTGGCTTGTGTGTGGGGGGTGAGGGGGTTGCTGTGGTGGTGTATCTTTTAGCATTTCATGGCTGCGAACAGTCGGGATGTGGCCCACATAAATCTGTGAGTCAGATATGTGAAGCCAACCCGAGCCGACTTGACAGCGTCTCACCTGCACTGGGGCCATTTCGCAGAGAGACTTGGGGCCCTCGCAGAGAGACTTGGGGCCCTCGCAGAGAGACTTGGGGCCCTCCCCGAGCTCCTCAGAGCAGTGACGATAATCCACAGCAACAGCGCCCAGACCCGGAGCAGCAGTCCCCCTAAAGTGAAATTAAAGTGAAAGGGGGAAAGCCGCCGTTAGAAGGAGTATTGCTGTCCTGATTCTTGACGCTCCCATCACAGGGCGACCACTCTGCTTAGCTTTCATTTTGTGTTGCTTGTGATTAGAGGCTCTAATGGGAAAGCACTCCGTTCATTTCACCCCCTCGGGCATGAGAATTAGGAAAATCTCCACCAACTGATATCAGGCTTCGCTGATATTACTGCACCCCCCCCCCCCGACCCCCTTTCTTCCATCCCTTCCTCTTGTCTTATTCACCGTATTAGCACACAGCTCGAAACAATATAATTGCTCTTTTGGGGCATGCTTAATTTAATACCGGCAACCCCCCCCCCCCGCCCCCCTGAAGGACTTTTGTTCTCGGGAGCGGATAAAAGTTGATTGTATCACGTGTGTTGAGGTGAGGCAGGCCGACTCGTCTTGGTCTCCCGGCTGAGAAAGGGAGGCACCGGGCTCTCCCTTCTTTGGCATCCGAGCCTCTGCAGAGCACGGGGCCCAACCCACCGAGACAGCTTCCAGAGCACCGGGGAGATCGGAGGTGTCTGAGGAGTACTCGAACACCAGTATTCCCTTCGGCTTTGAGTATTGATCTTGTGAGACACTTGATCAACTTTTGTTATGGGCTGTTGTAGATTGGATCTGGCACCCATTGTGTTATTGAGCGCAGGGCGTTTTGGTAAAATCCTTTAAAATAAATAAACGTTTGAAAAGAAAATCAATATTCATTATCCTCATCCCATAAATGCTACTGTTACGACAGGGCTCTTCGTAAAAAGCAGAGCTCCCATAGATCTAGATGAACAACACAACATAAAAAATGGGCATTATTGATAGCAGATGGGGAGCCAGTAATCACACAGATGTTTTTAATTTTTTTAATTTTTAAAGGATTTGATCTGAGTTTTAAATCCTATTACTCTCGAACCCGACAAGTGAGCTGTGGGCGCCTCCAGCTGGGGCTCGCCCGTAATCCCGCCGCTCTGTCTTTTGATTATCTCACCAGATTAGACCCACAGATCATTAGATCCCGTTACACAGATCAGACCGTCAGATTAGCCCGCGTGATCTAGAAGCAGTTTATTCAAGAGCACGTCCCCGGCGCGCGGCAGCGCGCCATCAGTCAGCGTTCAGAGCTTTCCGCGTGCGCTTTGAGTTATTGTTGACATGTCAGAGATGTAGTTGATGTAAGAGGAATGGGGAGGGGGAGGGAGGAATGGCGGCCTTTTTCTCTGCCCAATCTGCTTTTTTTCCCATGACAACAGAAGCAACATGGAGGGGTCTCCCGCCCCCCCGCACCCCCCTTTCACGGGCTGGAAAAGCCCATCTTCCATTCCAGAAACATCTGAAGTGGGTCATGCAGGGCAGGGCTGACAGCAGACTACAACTGCTGCTGCAGCTTATGTGTGTGTGTGTGTGTGCGCGCGCGCGCGTGCGTGTGTGTGTCCTGATACTCAGTTTGCTTTGCACTGAGCCGAATTTGTGTCTTTGCGCGCACACACACACACACACACACACACACACCACACACACACACACACACACACACACACACACACACACACACACACACACACACACACACACACACACACACATACACACACATACACACACCCACAGAAGAATGACACAACAGCAAATCAGAGTGAACGGAGCCTCAGGGAAGCCACTTTTGAAATGAAAAGACAAAAAAAAGAAAAATCACAACCTTTCAGTGACAGTTCAATTTATATGCAGAGAGGACTTCTGCTGCAGAGCGACCCGAATTGAGATCTTACGGTTCCGATGCTTGTTGTTTTCTAAGGAAACCCCCCTGCTGCTGCTGTGCCACCACTCTGTTTCCCTAGAAACAACGAAAAAAAGGCATGTAGAAAACACAGTGCTTCAGTTTTAAAAAGCAAAAAACAACCCAAAAACAACAACAACACCAGTGCAACTGGGAAAGTCCAAAGTAGAGGCTGGATTCTCCCTAGGTTTACTGTTGTTTTACCACATGAAGTCCGTTTACAGAGGGAGAGAGAGAGAGAGAGACAGAGAGAGAGACGAGGGAAAAGAAACGCAGAGTAAAGGAGACAAGAAGACGATGAGTCAAGGACTTTCTCGATTTAGGGATATTTCACAGGGACGTCCTCAAAGCAGTCCTTTTTCTAGAAGTGCACGCATCGTATCCAGCTTGTCTGACCGACCTGAAAGCGCCTTGTCATTCTAAAAAATAAAAAATAAACACTTCAAGTCTTTGCCTATGACCTTTCTAACCTTCCCGTTCTCATATTCCCCCTTGGCACAGGATTACGAGCCAATTCTCTTTCACTTGGCTCAGTCGTTAATATGCAAAGCACATTAATAAGAGCATGTCTCTGTGGCGGACGTTCAATAAATCTCGTTTTGCATGGGAAATAAATGGCCTTAAATCCATTGGAAACATTTCATCAATGGGTCGCGAGTGAGTTTGACCTTCAGCGTCACTCTAATGTTTTCACCAGCATTCATGAATGTCTGGTGGGAAACCGTGGGTCGTGAATAATAGGCCAGGTATTTGATGACATATTCATTGAAACCCCACTGAATATGTGAACAACTGTAGGTTACTGAAACTTATTTCACTTATTGTTTTCACGTGTCTTCTTTTTTTGATCCCATTTGATAAATTAGCTAAAATGTTACTGAAATACTGAAGTTCAAAAACCAGAGGGGAAATCCAGGTGTGTGTGTGCGTGTGTGTGTGTGTGTGTGTGTGTGTGTGTGTGCGTGTGTGTTCGATATACTGACTGGCCCAGGAGAACACAGCCAACGTTACATGATTTATAACATGATGTAGGGGCCAAGTTCACATCCACTCACACACACACACACACACACACACACACACACACACACACACACACACACACACACACACACAAACAAACAGCAAGTTTATGCAGCAACCAGTTATGCAGTTTTAATTATTACAGATTCCCCCTCACCCGCGCGGATCTGTCCTCGGAATCAATCTCGCCGCCGCACATTGTTTAAATGCTGCTGATCAAAGTCATTAATCGATCGCAAGGTTAGCACAACTTTGTGTGCGTCCGCACAAGAGTGTTAGCTTGAGGGAACTGTGTGGTCATTAGAAAATCCATGTGAAATAGTTTGTGTGTTCGTGTGAAATACTCGCCCCATCCCTTTACCGGATTGTCAGGAATACGGTCTTGAGGTTATATACCGTAGGATATTGGGTTGCATTTATGCATTATTAATTAACGTATTTAGTCCTTTCCATTGATGATGATATCCCACTGCCCTTTGCAGTGGCAGTGGCTGAAAGAGAGAGAAATAATGAAACGTGAGAGGTTGAGAGTGATACAATAAAGGCACCAGTGCATTTACATAAAAAAAAAAAGTCCAACTCTGGTAGGTCCTCAGTGGCTTGAAGCATTCCCTTTGATGCAACATGGATTAAATATCTGATATACAGTGCAGATGTGCTGAAACGTTTGGTAGAATAATCAATTAAAATAAACTATTATTGCACAGTTTGAGTGCTGAGATTTTACAGAGATATCTGCACCCTCGCAGACAGCAGGTTTATTGAAATATATATCCCTTTTAGTCTTCTATTCCTTTACTTTTTTTGTTTCGCTTTATTGTTTTCTGCATGTCATTACAAACCCACAAAAGGCCAAATGGCCTAGCTTGCATTATGATAGTGGAGTTGTTCCGATACCAGTATCAGAAACGCCACCCACACAGCCTAAAATGCCAGATCGGGTATCGGCGAGCGCTATGCACCGATCCGATATCAGGTTATCAGCTCATTTATCAGCTCAGTTGCGCTACAAAGGAACAACAACACATGTCACTCGCTGCCCGATACGTTCACCTGAACGCTACTGCACATGTGCAAACTAGATCTACACACCTGTGGTTAAACATGGTTTTCTTCCCGATAGTGCTACATCGTGAGCAACAAATCCGTGTTGAATTCAGCGGGAGGACAGCTAGCTAACGTTAGCCGTTAGCAGCCGGTGGGCAGCGCTGTCCTGCTCGGCTAAATAACCAAGCTAACGGCTAACGTTAACGGAAGGTTACAGTGAGTTATATTATGATGCGCTCAAAACCGGGCTAAGGTTAATTATAACGTTATTATCATGTATTCAAATGTACAATATATATTAAAGAGGGAATGATGATCTGTTTGACATTTATGGTTTTTAAGACTTTGGTATCTGATCGGTACTTGGTATCAGCCGATATTCAAGTTCAGGCAGTTAATCAGCAGATTGTGAGATTTTCCTCACATTTATTTGTTTTACAGAATTGTAAATTGGATATCTTTTGAGTTCTGGACTGTTTGTTGACAAACAAAACCAATTGGAATGTTTCACATTGGGAGTTCTTTTTTTATGTAGTTATTTATTTTTGTTATTAATTTCAGAGATGTAATGCCTTTAAACTGTAGAAAACCCAATTTTTCTATTTTGGTTATCACAAAGTTATGAGATATTAAGTTAGAATTTTGACTTACAAAGTCAACATGTTAAGATAGAAGGTGGAAACCTTGCCATAGTACGTCAAATTGAGACTTCATATCTGATAATTCCCCCCTAGAGTGACTAACTTTTCTTTTACTTCCTTTCTTTTAATGGAGGAAAGAGGGCCTCTTTCTAAACTCATACATTCTTCAGAAACCAAAAAGATACAGCTTAATGACAATTAAATTAAAATTAAATTAAAAATCAGCTGCAACCCCGGCATGAAATTGAAGGTGCGCAACAGGGAAAATACGGGAATGCCAGTTCTGTCCATGTTCCCATCTTTGTGTCACTCAAGCACAGCACACCAACCACAGCATGCGTTCGTCGGATATTAAACACAGCTAACAGAGAAAGGAGGATGTCCTCGCAGTGACTACCCATTGTGTCATTGTGAACCACAGAGATGCTGTCACCTTCCTTCCAGCCCGTTCAATGCTTGTAGCGGAGGTACTCTGACAGTCAGATTTCGGCTTTAGCCACCTGTTCATTGTTCTGACGAGGTCGAACAAAGCAACGCCGTTGAATGAACGTCATGGTGCTATTGCTCGGATACACCGGCATAGAGGCTTTTTCTTTTTTGTCGACATTTTTTTCAGGTAGCATTGGAAAGGTCTCATGTCATCACCCAGCAGCGGAGACCATTTCAGATGAGACCGCCTTGAGCTGCACACAGACAGAGGAAGAAAAAACCTCTCTCTGCCCTCAGCGAGCCTCCTTGTGTTCTCCTCTGTGGCACCGCTCTCTCTCTCTCTTGTTTTCTCTCCCTGTCTCTCTCGCTCACACCCACACACGCACACGCACACACACACACGCACACGCACACGCACACGCACACGCACACGCACACGCACACACACACGCACACACACACACACACACACACACAACGAGCAAGGTTTAGGCTCAGGTGAAGTTGCTTGTTCACCTCCCCTGGGCTTTCTTAGAATGAAATCTGGTGCGATGGCTGTCTCTACAATAAGACCAATGTAGAAGGTATATGACCCCAGTGGTCGTCCGTACACACACACGCACACACACACACACACACAAACACACACACACACACACACACACACACACACACACACACACACACACACACACACACACGTCCAGTTGAAGAAATCTTGAGCAAAAGCAATACGTTTACAGAGACGTCCAAATACGCATGTTTATTAAAATGTTTCCATTTAAGTTTTTCCTGCCTTTTACCGTTTCAATTTTCACATTATTACAAACCCACAAAAAAACGGCAACCAAATTGCAACACGACTGAATCGGGCTGCAGCGTCGCTGGGTAATCTAACCGCAGCGGTGATTTATTTGCAGCAGACAGCTATGTGGCTAATTCCCCCGTGGGGTCAGCTGGAGCACACAGACGCCTTCACATCCGAGCACGCCGAGGACCCGGAGAGGGTGCTGTTGGGTTCATTATGGGACTCAGGCGACCACAGATTAATTCCGCTGCCTATAATTGGATGGCCTATCTCTGAGCGGGGCAGAGCTTATGTGCCCAGAAAGTTGGCTGTGGGATTTGCCTGTGAGCATACACAGGAGTCACCAAGTACTGTGCTAGCAGTTCTGTTTCATGGTGTGTTGCTGTTAAAAAAAACAACCTCAGAAAACAACATAATACAATATATTTGCTATAATAAAGCAAAAAAAGTTGAAGTTTATTTGGTTTGCCGCAGTGGCCCTTGTCTCGAGGGTTTCAGGGTTTTGCTGATTGCTAACGTGTCCTCCTGTTTTCTCTCTCCCTCTTTCTCTCCTGCAGATCCCCAGCTCAAGGGTATAGTGACCAGGTTATATTGCAGGCAGGGATACTACTTGCAAATGAACCCCGATGGCTCTCTTGATGGGACCAAAGATGACAGCAGTAATTCCTGTGAGTACCTTTGACAGTGTCGGATGGGCTCCTAGATGCAACATTTGATGAGTCAAGAGGACACCGTAAAAAACTATCAAGTAACTGGTACTTAAAGGGGACATATCTCACATTTGTGTATCTGGAGTGCCTACCAGCCCACAAACTTTGAAATAGGACAACTCAGTCAGTCTTTGTGGGCTGTCTAGATTCATCAAGCCAATCAGATTTTGCTCCCCTTCCTATGTCACATTCAGGCTCATTAGAATATGTATCTTGGTATCTCCACACACAGCTTGAGAAGTACTTTTGGAAAGGTGCACCACATTTTTCTCGCAAGTTGATTAACAGCAGACTGGGCTTTTATCGGGAGGGGGTCTTAAAGAGACAGGCGCTAAAACTGAGCGTTTCAGACGGAGGGAGAATACAGGTACAGTCAGACACAGTATGAGAAAAATCATGTGTTTTCTGTGCGTTAAAGCATGTGAACGTGTTCTAGTAGAAACCCCAAATACAAGCATGAACGTTAAAATGAGCATGATATGTCCCTTTAACTTTCAGGCCAACACCTCCCCTCATTTTTCAGCCTTCGGAGCTGAAATGTCTCCCTAAATGGCAGCTGTAGTATCACAAAGACTTACCCTCCTCTCTGAGAGGGAAAGTGGACCAGGAAACAGTAGGCTTAACAGGGAGAAAATGGTATTATTAGCTCGTTCTGGCACTGCTCCTCCAGAGCGCTCCAGGCTAGGTGGTTAATTTGATTCCTGTGCTCGGTGCTAACGCTAACCCGACACTCCACACTGTGTCACTTACTGCTGTCGGCATGAGGAGACGTGGCACATATCACATCTGATAGGCTGAAGGGACTTATTGAGATAGAGGGCAACGCGTACAGTGGGCACAAGAGATGCATCATATTGTTAAGATTGCAAGATTAAATCAAGCGTTGGCACGGACAAAGATTTTTTTTAAATTGGCCAAAAGCCACCAAGACACGTTGGTCACGCAGTAGTTCTCTCAGCCTCCCTCCCGGCCTCCAAACCAGCCGATACCAATTACTTACAGAGTCAGCTGAGGTCATTGTGTACCTTTAAATCTCGCATATACACACACTTAATGTCTCAGCCAGGCCAGTCCTGTTTTTTCTCTCTAGTACAAACAAGCTAGCCTGGCCCAAGGAGTCTGCTACAACAACAAAAGGCCTATTAGATCTGCCACGCACCAGCGGTGGCACCAATTACAGCTACATCTCAGGTAGCTCTGGGTAGCAGCTGCTGTGCTAGGCTAGTCACGTTCCCCAGGCCCTGCTCCAATTCATCTTCAGCAACTACCTTAAATGCAACAGCTAGCGATTGCATTATCGATGCTTTGTGAGGCATCAGTGAGAGGCTGCTTTAATTTGGATGATGGATCACACAATGATTTTCCAATGTATTTAATGTTCCCTTAATGTTTAGGTCCGCCTATGGTAATGCTGTTCGGTGATGTATCCATGTGTATGAGGGTTTGTCTTTCCACTGTGTTTTTCAGCTTTGTTCAACCTTATTCCTGTGGGCCTCAGAGTCGTCGCCATTCAGTCCGTGAAGACCGGTTTATACATCGCCATGAACGGGGAGGGCCATCTGTACACATCAGTAAGCAGGCGTTTCTATTTGGTTGTCAGAAATATCTGAGCGTGTCTACATAATGTACATAATTATGTTTACACATATACAAACATCTGTATTTGTGGTTTCCATACAAAACAACATAGATATTCAAATATAGATCTGTGTGTTTATATGTAAATTCATATTTATATTTTTTACCCAACAAGTAAGACACTTATTTCCAATAAGGGGGCCCTGAACATATCTCAGATATTTCCCACATTTGCAACTGTATAATTGCATTTCTCTGAAGGTTAGGGATCCCATTGAGCAGAAATTCATGCATACAGATTTCAATTCATCAGGTTAAACACCCTCTAGAGTTTTCATTCCATATGAATCCCCTCAAAAAAAACTATTTCATCAGGTGACATAAATCAGGAGTAACAGATACTGTATGTCTCTCTCTCAAATCTGCTTTCGCGCTGTTGCAGTGTATTACGAAAATACGCTCACAAGGTGTCAATGTTTTGGTCTGTTAGTGGAGAAGAATGAATTGGATGGATGCTATTGGCAGATAGACGCTGTGACAGATACGTTTAGCATTTTGCAAAGTAACAGAAATGCAGAGCTGTTTTAAAACCAGAGTTACAGTAGGACGTGTGAGGAGTAGCGATTCTTTCGCTTCGTGGTCCGTCGCTGTTATTGACCAGCCCTGTAGACAGCCGAGAGGGTGATAAGACCTCTCCCGGCACTTATAGTGCTTCTCGTCTCACTCCTCCACTCTGTCCTCTCCCGGTCATTCAAATCAATCAGCGGGGAAGAACATTGGGAGCGCCGCTCCTCTCCCAGACAGGTGTATCCATCCGGATCACTGTCTCTTCATCCCTCTGCCGTCCTCATGTCCCTAATCCTCAGAGCTGGGAGCAGAGCCATCTCATCCTTCGTTCATTACTTTGGAGGTTCTCCTGCTGTACAATGCACCAGCATTCCAGTGGAATTCTCTAATACTTAATTGACTTAAGCCAGGGAATGAAATTCCTCTGAGGAGTATTGACCTAGAATCTCATGGATGTGGTTAAGGAATAGCACAGTAGGGATTATGAATTAATATATTTTACGGGCACTGAACTGCGTCGCGCACATAATTTGCATGATTTGTTGATTTGCATGCAATCTTTTTCCTTGCAGACGCAAACGTTTGTAGAAGCATACCTGGATTTTTGTATTTAACTTACTGTACAAGACAATAAAAGCAAAGGCAAATAGACAAAATTTAGAATTTACAAAACGGCAAATAAAGCATTAGGGTGCAAGCATTTGAGGAAGGGTTGAAATATAATCTCAAATGCCTCTCATACCGCTGTTGGTTAGATTTAACTTGTGATTGCTCTTCGTCCACACACATTGTCTGCTTGCAATGTGCTCTTATGATTTCCACGCTTCTCCACTTGAGACATTCAGTAATTATGGTGTTAGGTGTTTTCGACTCCTGGAGGTTAATCACCGATGATAGTCTCTGTCGTAAATTGACAGATGTTGCTCTGCAAACTCAGACCTAGTTTATATCTCATAAATGCTGCTGCTAATTGGCATTGGAGCTCACCTGAAGCCCCCCCCCCCTTTTTTTTCACAGCAGGGTTTGTAACTGTGATTACGTTACTTCAGGGACCCTTATTATGAAGTGGTTTTACTTATTGTGTCTGCCGGATGTGTTTAGCCCAAGCAGAAGTGCTGTGAAGTGGGTCTCGTTGAGCCCCCGGTCGGGGGCGGTGTGTTCCTCCGGCTCAGTTTGCCCTGCTCCTCTCTTCACACAGCTCTCCCCTGTTCCATTTGCAGCTTATTTCTGTGCTAATGGAGGCACTGATCAGGTCTCAACTATCCAGCCACCCACTCAAAGGTCTCTTTTTGCTCCTTAGCGTGTGAATTACTCCGGTAATGGCAGCCTTGTAAGATGTTCTTCGTCCTTCTCCCCCATCTTCCTGCCTCTTCAGTGCTCCTCTGTAAGCAAAAGGTACAACCATTCCTCCCATTATAACTCCGCTCCTCCGTAAGCGAGGATCTGACAGTTGACCTTTTTCTACCCATTAAGGGTATTTGGTTACAGTGCACTCACATTTTCCAGAAACTACTTTGAAGGTTATATCAATGCAGAAGTTGATGTTGCTTTGGAGTTGGTGAAGTGCAGAGTAATATGAGAAAAAAACAATCCGTTTTTATTGGGAAAAAAAACTTAATTTCCCTGAAGCCACGTCCTTTTTATTAACTAGAATGCACTCGGTCATTTGTTATTCTTTCACAATAATACATTTCTAAGGCTTTGACTGCGATGACAGGCTTTGATAATGAGTGACGCTCTGCTTTTGAGCCACCTCATCTGCAGAAAAAAAACCGGAGTGCCGCTCTGATAGGAATTAGACAGAAAGCTCCATTCAAGGCCTGCGGTTTGCATCATATCCTTTTGTGTGAGGCACCCGAGGCGCAGCGCGCGGCTCGAATGACAGAGATAGCATCAAAGTGACTGTGCGGCCTGGTACAAAGGACACGCCGAGGAAGAAAGGGGAGTTCAATCATCTCACCCCCTTTTTTTAATCTGCTCCTATTGTAGCCGAGCCAATGAACTCCCAGCTAATTTCTCCTCCAGGCCGCTCCCTGGATCAGGCGCTCCTTCTGAAATGTAATAAGGGGAGAGGAGTTCTCCCAGCTTGTTGTAGAAGTATTTTTGTATGCAAAAGCAGACACATTCAAATGAGATAAAAGGTAAAAAAAAAAAAAATGATTCAGTAGGGACTGAGATATTAAATCTCCAAAAAGCAAACCAAGAAGTGTTGGATTATATAGTTTTGTTAGAAATGATGAAATGATTGTGCCAGAGAATGCAACTCCCTAGTGCTGATTTTGTTGTGATCTTCCTGTCCTGCTAATACAGTCTCCTACCATCTCTCAAGTGTAGAGGTTGGGCATTTCATGGTTGGCTGGTTTTCTTCAGAGCTAGTTCCCCATTCCCTCCCTTCACTCTGTGTATCTCACTGCAGGCTGTCTTTATCAGGAGTCTGCACGTAGCTTAGTGCTACCTTTCATGATTGTCAAATTGACTTGCCACATCACTTAATGGTCCTTTTTTCTCGAAATTAAATCCTTGAGAGGACCAATCTGGAGCAGCGTGGCGGCTTCAGATTCACTTGTTACAGCGGAGGCTGTATCATCAGCGGCATGAACACTGAGGAGCGAGGGCACCTCTGTCCTGTAGCGCCCAATTCCGAATGCATGAAATCTCCAAGGAGCTCAATGTGAGGGCTCCCTCGGTTTGCATCGGCATGAAAATGAAAGCGCACGACAGCGGTGTGTGGGGGAGAATAGAAAAGAGCAGCTTATTCAGGAGTTGGCGGTGAGTAACCAAAAAGAGTCGCTTTGAGGGTATTTGATACCCCCCCAACATTCTTATTCATCTTCCGACTCCTCCGGTTGCAAAAAGAACTCTGATTCTATAGAAGTCTATGAGAAAATGACTCTACTTGTCACTTGATTTATTACCTCTGTAAACATTGTAAATATCAATCTCTAGTTTCAAGTCTTCTTCAATACAGCATGAAGTTCATCTAGTAAATTATGGTCCATTTAGAGTCAAATAGACCATAAAGCAGGGTATTCTTAAGGGTTAGGTTGCCGCTACCAGAGCCATATCCGGCGTCTCTACGTCACTCCTCCGCATTTCAAATATGGTAACTCATTTGCTGCAAAAAACAACAACCGGCGACGGCCGTTATCCAGGATGGCGATGGCGAATTCACCAAACTCGAGGCTTCAAAACGTCAGTCCACAAACCAATGGGTGACGTCATGATGACTACGTCCACTTTTTATATACAGTCCATGGTATAAACTAGCTCGACTTATGGCAAGTCAAAGACTCACTGAAGTGAGGTTTTGCAGTAAACCGAGCAGTGGAGTTGTAACGTTACGAAGCGCAGAGAATCAGAGTAAATGAGTGAAGTTTAATAACCTAATGTTTATACGCACACTCTTGTCACAGCATAGGAAAGCACATCGCTTATTTTTTTGTAAACAGTGTAGCATTTAAGCACGGTGGAATTAACATGCTCGCTAGCTAAATAGCAGACAGTTGGCTAGTTAGCTAACTTACTACTTCCGCCATACTTTAACGCTACACTGGTTACGGAAAATAAGCATAACACTGGGCTGACGGCCAGCTGCAGCTGATGGTCCTTCCTTCTCACTCCCCACCGCCCTAGAGAAGGACAAGCTACCTAGCTAACTAGCCATCCGTCTCCGACGTGTGTTGTCACTATAACAACGAACGACAATCGCCAGTGACTCGCCCAGTCACAATTAAATTAATTTCAACGGAATCGCTGCAGCCTAAGTGTGCCTCACTGGCATGTTCCCGGCTGGCTATCATGTAAGCGGTTAACTGCCCAGCCACTTTGTTTAATTGCCCTGCGAATAGTCACTACTCGGTGACCTATGTTTCGTGATGCTTTGATAAACTTTGCTAGACCACATTCTGGTCTGGCCAGCTAGGGCTTAAGTGTAAAAATGAAAAAGAAAAAAAGAGAACGCAAATAGCTACGGAAAAATGTCTCGTTACATGTGACCACATGGAGAGCATAAATATAAATACATCAACAGAATTGTGACACCTCTTCTCAAGCGTGTATGAGGACAAGTGTGCATGTATGTGTTTAAACTACATGCAGCATCGTTGCCCAACAGATGGCTTCGTGTGAACATGTTTTATTAGTGTTGATTTCAAATGTGCCATGAATGAAAGCGATCTTGTTCACAGTTGCGTTATGGAAGGATAAGCAATGAAGGTGGGGCGTCGGGAGCATCCCAGGTTCTTTGAATGCAAATGGAGTGTCTGGCATTCAGATGTGAATTACCTACACACCTAAGGGTGCAGGAAACAAACTGATATTGTCATTTTTTTAAGAATTACATCAAACATACTGTATTTAATGGAAAAAGAAAAAGAAAACATTTGCAACAACGGTTCTGACAAGGAGAGCAATTCATTATTCAAAGTCTGTCTTCATTGACATTAACTAAAACTACCATACGTTAGTGATGTTTGTGACATGTTTTACTGTTATGTTGTTTCCGTATGTATTTTACTGACTTTATGTACTTAATTTAAGCCCAAACATGAAAATCTTTCTTAACCTAACTTTGTGGTTTTGTTGCCTAAGGCTAAATATGTCCGTCACTGTAGTTTTGTTCCCTGAACATAACCGCGGCCGTTTCCCTGTAATGACGTGGTATAAAAATGACACGCGGAAAGCTTAAAATGCAGAGTAATGACATGAGATCGGGTTGGTTATTTGACGTAAACCATGCCTCTGAAAAGATCCTGTTTGTGTCTTTAACCACTTAAACAAATTGACAGACTAACATAAAAAAGTACTCTAAGAGAAGAAGCAGACAGACATTATATTTCCACAATCCCACAGAGTACCTATTTTAATTACTCCGATGATTTTGCCTCTGGGGGGAAGTGTCGGGCCCAGAGTCGAGGTGGGGGAAACCTCATTATTTCCAGAGCGGCATCCTCTCTTGCCTTTAATGCAGTGTTAGTGTCAGGAAGGGTGGCGGTCACAAGGGCTGGAGGGAGAGCAGCTTCATGCATTAATGAACAACGAGGTTGGAGGTATGCGTCAAAGCTGAACTGTTGAACTGTTGGTCGGGGCCAATAGGAGCTGGGAATAGACAGACCAGTCCTTCAGCAATTTAATATCACAGTGGTTATTAATGGCTTTCTAATTGATGGACTCTCCTGCCATGTTAGAAAAATCGTACAGGTTGGAAAACACACATTGGCAGAATATTGCTATTTGCCAGAATATTGCAGTGCGTTGTAGTTTGGGACCTGCCAGTAGAAAGAGGAGTTTTCGCATCACAACAGTGAGTCACCCATCCATGAAACAGGGAGTGCCCCCCACAGTGTGTTTGCCCTTACCTGTGGGCATTATGCCTCTCCGAGCAATAAATCATAAATACACAATCTCCATCTCTTTCCAGGTCAACAGCTTAAGGTCTATTAATGTCACATATCCCGACGCTCCTCAATCACTCTGATATTCCCCTGTTTATTTAAGGCAATTAAGAGTCAACAAGGGCAGCTATTCTCTGAATCACTGGTTTACATGACAAGTATTTATGGTATGCTGTGTTGCAATGAAATGACTGAATTTGCTGGGAGGAATATCAGTTTGAGTCTCTAAACACTGTAAGTCCAGAACCCCACCATTAACCTGCCAAGCGGTGTACTGTACATATCACAGGTGGTGGGAGGCTTTTAAAAAGTTCCCTTAAAGTGCTGGTGGATAGGCTATGTGTAGTATATGGAGCATTGAGTTAGCACTGAAGTTATGCTTGCTAAGTTATTAGCTTCTTGGTTACCAGTTGACTGATGATATTCAATCGCACTTTTGTCAAATTTACTTTGTAGATTCTCTCACGCCAATTGCAAATGGTCAGCATCATCTTCATGTGCCAATTCTTGATTTCATTTCCATGTATGTGTTTTTTAAAGGGGGATAAGTTCCTTCAGAAAAAGCCTTGCTTGCTGCTTAGATTCTTTAAGAGCTCCCTCAAACAGCAAGACTCTTTCCAAAATCTCTAATTCCTAAAGGAGCAGTGTGTAGTAGTATTTAGGGGGATCTATGGAGTGGGTAAGGGATGAAAAGGTTTTGTATGCCAACCCAGAAAGTAGGCGTTGCACTGTTTTTTTTTAACCATTGCATTTTGGATTATTGCAGAAAATAAGCTCTGTGGCAAACAAGTTTATGATACTTACACGTTTTGTTCAGCAAGGTAATCTAAAATATTTTTTTAAGTAAAAAGCTAACGTTTAGGTTATAACTGGACGAATGAGCGCGACTGTACACAACGTGAAGGCGGACTTGTCAGTCTGAAGACATTTTTGTAATCACATTTAGCCACTTGTTATCAACCGTCTTTTTTAAAGACAATTCAATTCTTCGAAGTTCATAAGATGGGTACATACAGACGTATTTTATATCGCAGAAGAAAACATTAAAATATCTTAAGCTTGAGCCGACCGCACTTTTTCTACAGTAGCCCAGAACAGACAATCCAAAACCTAGATAAGGCCATTCCTTTTTCTTTTCAAGATTTTCCGATGACGACAATAGCTTCTAGAATCCTTCACACTAGACCTTTCAATATCAATGAAAATGACTGAAATGCTTTTTTGTTAATCCCCACTTCTGATCTCATGCTTGGAGACCAATCGACCCCTTTGTGGGTTGTGATTCTCCTGTTTTCTTGAAACCTGTGTCTAATAACATACTTGCATAACTTCAACGTGTGGTATGTGGAACAGAGTCACATATATACATAACCAGAAGGTACATGGTGAACGAAAGAAACACATAACAAGCCGTTCTATCAAGGTTTTTATAAGGGCCTTACATCTGCTAGATTTTGTCTTTGGATTCTTTGCTTTAGCTTCGTTCTTTGCTTTTATATTGGCCCCACCTCGTTGTTACACAATGTCCTTTACTCTACCAGCCAGTGTTGTACTGTACGGTTGCACATTTATAGCAGTGTGCATGCTGGCTGCTCAGAGAACCTGCGCAGGCATCTGTGAGCTTCCCAGATAACCTTTTTTCTGTGTCCCTGAAGTAATTTATCTATATCTTCATAGAAGCATGTTCCAGCTGTATTTCTCCTCCGCGAGTCGGCTGACTTTCTACCACGGTGGCCATCAGCCAACTATCGATCCGTCAGCTAGAGCTTACGCTGAATCTCCCTCATCCATCTGGGATAATCCGTACATCTCTATTGAAATGGAGTGGCCAAAAAACACAAAAAGAGGTAGTTAGTCGGCATGGTATGGATGCCGCAGAGATACTGTACTGTGGCTATAAACTATGTGCTGCTGACAGGTAATGGGAAAGCAGAAGACTGGAGAGAATACAGATACCGCATCGACTGGTTGGGAGAAGAAGAGTTGGGGGAGACAGAGAGAGAGGGGAACTCAGCGATGTAATCAGTGTTGCATGCAGACAACCACTGAGTCTTGCACCCATTTGTCAGTTGTTCCTTCTGCTAAAAGCATTCAACATTTTGACCAACAACCTTTTAGAATCACACACAGGATTATGAATTCATTAATTTCTCATCATACAAAGTATACAGAGTATTTTCTCTATAGAGTATTAAATGAAAGGACACTAGAAGTTATATAAATCCTATCTCTTTTAATGTGGTTACCTTTTAATAGACAATCTTTAGGACTTCTCATTATACTCATAAGGGAGTATAATGAACTTACTGTTGATGTATATTAATAAACTGGTTAGAATCTGTAGGTCAAAGGTCAAGGTCACTGTGACCTCACATCCGTCCGACAGACATCCACTTGCACTCAAGGATGAACTGAATAGACATTGATGATCAGAGGTCACTGTGACCTCACAAAACACCCTTTTGGCCATAACTCAAGAATTGACATGCTTATTATGATAATTATACACCAAAGTCTAATAGCATAAAAATTATAAAGTGATGACATTTTGGACAGTCATGGATGCGAACTGCAACTTAACTGCTTGGCAGAGGCAAACAACCACGACGCAGTAATTCTAGTTGATTAGACACATGCTGTGTGGTAATTGGAAATTGATTACTTGTACTTCTGAGTCAAGCGCTTTCAATTGTGAATTAATAAGTAACACACACATAAAAGATTAAAATGACCTGCTTATGAGGGGCATTCGAAAAAAAAAGGGCATTTACTTCCTTGGTAAAAAAAAATATCAGTTTTAATTCTACTGTCAATAGTAGCCTGGAAGAGAAAATAACACTGGGATTTGTTTTCCCTTTTTTGTTGAGTGGCACACTCACTAATTAATCTCAGTCAGGAGCTCAAGAAAATACAACACTGTAGTTCACAACTGCTGTGACAATGTTGCATGGATTTGAAGTGGCCATAAGCCTTCCCTGCTGCAGGGTAAACAACTAGGCTTCAAGATATTTAGTGGTCACAAGGACTACAGTAAAAGGTTTTTCATTAACGGAATAACACTTTCAAATAACTCTCGCTGCCCAATGCAATATCCAGATATGACGCACAGTAAACCTTTATCGAGTTTAATTTACTTCTGGAGTAAAAGCCTAGATGCACAACTGCAACTATTACTGGAACAATTATAATTCTGCAGCACCCCTGCAGAGGGCTCACTGTTGATTACTTTGTTGCTCACACTTTGCTTAGCTGTGTCACATTTCTGACTCACGTAAGAAGTGGAGAGATGATGATGTTTGCCAACCAGGTACCTCCGCAATACTTTTTTGGGAACAGTCGTGATTAGAAAGGTAGTAAGTCATGAGCCGTGACCACCACCAGATTTTGGGATGCACCCCAGTGCCACGGTCACCTAGCAACCAATACCAATACCAGTTGTTTTTCTGTGATGTCTTGATTGCATCGTTCATTTGCTCGCCAAAGAAACAACCTTCCAAACCTGGGACTTCCATTTCTTTTAGGTTTAAAGGGAACATATCATTAAAAAAAAAACTGCAGGCAAGGATAAGACTTGAAAATGAACCCCAATAGCTCTCTCTTGATGGGACCAAGAATGACAGCAGTAATTCCCGTGAGTAACTTGACCTTACCTGTTGGGCTCCTGGATCTAGCGTTTGATAGGTGTCAAGAAACTGTGAAAAACTACCAAGTTACTGCTACTTAAAAGGGACATATCGTGAAATTCTACTTTTACAGGGCTTGTGCACATACCTTTGGGTATCTGGAGTGTCTACCAACCCACAAACTGTGAAATAAGACAACCCAAGCAGTCTTTTTGTGGGCTGTCCAAATCAGAAACATGATCCAACAACTTATTGAGATTCGCCTCCTCTTCCTATGTCACATACGGGCTCATTAGAATATACTGCTTACCATATTTCCACCCATGGCTTGGGTGGAAATTTTGAAAACGTGCACCGTATTTTTCTTGCAACCCGATCAAAGCAGAATGGGCTTTTATCGAGAGGGGAACTTGAAGAGACGGGCGCTAAAACGGTGCGTGTCAGACGGACGGAGAATACAGGTATATTCAGACAGACAGTAGGAGGAAAATCTTGTGCTTTTGGAACATTAAAGCATGGCATAATGCTCTCATAGAAACCCAAAACACAAGCATGAACCTGAAAATAAGCATAGTATGTCCCCTTTAAAAGTAGTTTACAGACTAGAATTGTTCACCCATGCTGACTAAAACCCTTTCACTTACCCTTCTATTATTAACTTCATGTCAGGAGTTAGTATCACTTTTCTTTTTTACCTAGAATTGGCATCTGCAACACTTTCCAATTTATACCAAGCACTATGAGCCTCTGTTACTGTCTCCTTGTCTCCAGTGCTATGCTGTATTCCCTTATTTTCCTTTGAAACAGCTTGAAAAATGCCTGTTCAATGAGTGGGCCTTTGTAGTGCTTCGATACAGGCTGCCAAAACAGAAGAGGAGGCTCATAGAACAGGGAATTCAGATCTTCATCCTCGTTCCTCTCTGAGACCCTCAGAGGATATGTTAGTATGCAGAAATAAAGATGGCATCATTGTCATTTCTCCATGAATCAGAGCAAACACGTCTGGCCTGTTCACTGTATTAATGACCGTAGTTCTTGCCTAATTGCTTTCCCAGTGTGTAAATGTCAAGCACCATGCAAATACAAATGACACACTTGCGCTTGTTGCCTCAAGAGAAGTGTAATGTGCGAATGAGCAGCAGAGGGATGAGAAACAAGTACAAGTATAGATTTTGCGTCTAATCCCTCAACTATGGGATGGATTGTCATAAAAGTTGGCACAGACATTCACATTCTCCTTAGATTGAATTAAAAAGGATCCCTTAACTTCTCCTCCAGCGACATCCTCAACCTTTTGATTAACTTTTCGAGGAGTTCTGGTGAATAATCAGCTGCTCATTCAGGCGTTCTCTCCATTCATCGCCTCACTTTTATGTCGTTCAAAGTATATCCTGAGCCGTCTTTGCTACAGGTGGATCTGTAAGCTGCAGTGAACAACTTCTTTTGTACAGCAGAAAACGCCACAACTTTTGGATGTGTGAGAACATAAAATCCGACTGGAAATCTGTTTAACCAATCTGCCCTTTTTTTTTTATAAAAATCGATGTATTTTTTAATAGAAATACTTGTGTGATGGCTCCTCTATTGTGTCAGACATGGTGTGGAGCAGCATAGGGTCACCGTCAAATTTTAAGTGGACAAGTCTAAAGAGCCTGTGTGAAATATTTGTCTTGTATTGCTTAGAGAAGTCTCAGTAAGTACAGCAGACATGGATTTTATTTCCTTGACACTATTTAGCTTCGAGGAAGATTCATAAAGAGAAATTCTTAAGGGTTATTGCTGTTATATCACACTTCAAACCTTAGAAGGACTTTTGTGTCTATTCAAGCTGTTCTCTGTAGCTGGATCAATGTGTGTGTGTGTGTGTGTGTGTGTGGGTCTGGGTGTGGGTGTGGGTGTGGGTGTGGGTGGGTGTGGGTGTGGGTGTATGTGTGTGAAAGATGGCGGTTCTTTTGCTGTGACAAAGAAGTCCTCAATGGCCGGCCTGCAGGTGTAATAGCCACAGTCCTCTCTCTTCCTCCACAATAATCCCTCGTCCCTTTTTCCTATTTCCACCCATGAAATGAGAGACACGTTTTATCAAGCTCAATACAGTGAGAGCTCTTACAGACAGGCTGTAAATCATGAAAATTCATTCTCTTAAATCTGAGTTAATCCGACACAACAGCTACTGAGGGAGGACTAGAAACTGCAAGTGGAGGAACAGGTGTTTTGGTGGAAGCGATACATTGTGTATACTCATAAACAATAACTTCAATAAAAAGTAGTGGTTATATATGATGTGTAATGTGGACACGGTGCAAGTAGTGCATCATCAAATGCAAACCATACTGCACCGCAGTATGAATAGCGCTGACCCGTACATGTACATGTTTGTACTGTGTGATCTTGTGGTTGCGGTACTCACACCACAGCTTCGCTGCAGAGGCCGGCAGGTCAGAAGCCGCTGTTGTGTGATACGCCCACGAACGCTCCTCTACGGGAAAAGCTATCTGCATTAGAAAACATTCACATGCAGGAAGAGGAAGCTGGCGCTTGTATGGCTCTCAGAATAAAAACACATGCAGTCGTTTCAAAACTCGTTTTACACACTCACCTGTTGTATTTAGTAACGTGTGTCCAGTAAATTCTTCTACACGTCTGCCCATTTCACTTTACAAGGACCATGAAATACTGGCACATGCTGTGGCACCAAGCTCCTGGATTGTTGCCCAAGGCGACGTATCCTCATACAATGGTTCGTATGATATGTTACAAAGAGTCTTTAATCATTTTCCGTGCCTTCTCCTTGTAATGCCAAGCAACATGTGTCATACAGACCTTTCAAAATAAGCATCCAGCTTCACAGGAAACCACTTGGTTAGGTTTAGGAAAAGATTGTGGTTTGACTTAAAATAACTATGGAAGTGGGGCTACTTAGGTTACGTGACAAACAAATCAACGTTGACTCCTGGTTCCACACCGGACACAAACAGAGGTCTCCTGGATGCTCTCCTTTGCCGAAGTTGCCCGTGGCAACGTGTCCTCATACAACGGTTCGTATAATGTCATACAAAAAGTTATTCTTCATTTCCCTTGTGCTCCCCTAGGATTGTCCAGCAACACACGTTTACGTTCATTACATGCATACAGTCTTTTCAAAATAAATGTTCGTCTTCACAGGAAACTACTTGGTTAGGTTTTTGGAAAAGATCGTGGTTTAGGATAAAATAACTGTGCAGGTGGCGTTACTTAAGTACGGCAGTTCTGTGACAAACAAATCAACGTTGACCTCTGATTCTGGACTCCTGGGTGAAAGGTCCCGTATTTTTGGACCCACCCATCCACGCTGGAGTTTGTTGTTCTTTATGCTTCCTGGTTCACGATTATACATATTATTTTTATGAACTGATTTTGTGGGATATGTACAAGTTACAGTGCATTACTTTTCGTTATAGCAACGAACGGTGACTGAAAACAGCCTGCCTGGGGTGAGAGGCACCAGGTTGCTGCTGGGATACCAATAAGCAAGAATAGTATCTTTGTTTGTTTAAGATATATATTTCTAAATCACTTATCTATCAGTAAGAGCCAATGCATGGGGCTAACTGGATACATTTGAAGAAAAGCCAGAGCTTTCTTGAAATTAAGTAACAGTTGACATTTATCAGAGCAGTCAGTCTCAACAAATTGATTAAAATGAATGAAAATATCATCTGTGAAGAAATGCTGACAGCGCTGCTTGTAAAACAGTCAACCTTTAGGAGTTTCTCCGTGTGATATAGAGCACATTTTACAGCTGTTGTCCTGAGATGATGTTGCAGAAAGGCACTGATTAGTATTCTTCCCCATGCATTGTGTTGGTTCCATTTGATTATAAGACAGATTACATGGAATGCACTAATGCATAAGAGCTTGAGGCAATAGAGCTAGATTTTGGTCATCTGCAGGTAGTCAAGTACCAACTACATCCAGTACTGTTTTCCCAAATCAAATATAGCAGCTGATTGGCAGGCAGGTTGGTTTCGTGGTCCCTTTCTGGCTGGCTGGTTGAATCACTCAGCCTTGAAGCTGTAGCCATGCCACATTTTATCCTCCGAGAGAGAGACAGACTGTCGGGGAATCCTCCGCTGTCCTCCCCTCATGCACAGACACTCAGGCTGAGTGCTCTGGCTGCCTGTCAACAGGGTTTCAGGAGGGATGGACGCTGTGAAATGGCCCCGCTACAGTCAAATTTTCAAAAATACCAAAGGGAAAGCAAGACTCTCTGTAACCAAATCCCTCAATCCTATTATATATTAAACCAGGCACTTTGAAGAAATCACAGCTTTAGTATAGCTTTTTTACATTCAGATGTTCAGGTCTTTGGGGTCCACCACAATGCAGTTCCAACATCTGGCTTCATGTACCACCCTTCATCCCACACATGTGATAGAAACGGCGTGATATGACCTGGCTAACCGTTCATTATGCCGGCAGTTATAGATATGTCTGCTTATGTAATGGTCTAGCATCCAGATTAGGCCCTGCACTACCACCGCTATAACCTCATAGTGCCTATTTCATAATCTTACCATCCATGACGACCTCTGACATGCCTCTCAGAAACACAGACAGCTGTAATCTGTCGGGCTTGATTCAAGTAGAAATTTGGAGCACTAAATCTGACTATAAGCCCATGTACAGTAGGTTGGGCCAACAGTAAGAATCCTATTAACGAGGGAAAAATATATTATTGTGATGGTCCTGGGAATGGTCTTTGGAGGTTTGCATCAAAGGATCATACCAGCATTTGTTTTAGCTTCACAATTACAAATCAGTTATAATAAAAAAAAAGAAAAACTACCCATTTAAAAAAAAGTTTTTTAGTAATTGGGTTGTTTGGGTTTAGATTTTTTGAGGATTTCTGTGTTTCTACAATTCCCGACAGCCTTTGGTTTCCATTTCATTCCGTATTATATGAAAATCAATAAGCAAATGCTTGAAACATGCTCTCAGCCCGAGGAGACAGATGCCCTGTTAGTGGCTGCAGCTACTCAAAACCAGTCAGCACAAACTTCAGCATCACGAGTCATAAGGAGCCCTGGGTCTGACCTGTGTAAGCACAGCGTCAGAAAGTTTGCTGATGTGCCAGAGAATTGGGGGCAGTCCCCCTGGGATCAGAACTCTGGGGCTGCCGTTCACACTGGCGAGTTCAAACTGACTGCTAACTGGCGGTACATGTCCCGGAGCTGCTGCACAGTACTCCGGTGAAGCAGCCTCCGGGTTCAGGGTCTGAGTCGTTTTCTTGTTTCTGCCTCTTTGGATTCAGTCCAATAAAATAAAAATCAAAATGCACACGGACCAGGGACGTATCATTGACAAGACCCCTACTTCTTCGCTCTCTGGACTGAGGTCGAGCGGCTGCTGCAGTCACTCACTATCGCATCTCGACGAGCAAGTGATTGTACGAGACAGGGCGGAACGGACCTCGCTGGTTGGCAGTAGATATGTCTTAGCAGCACAATACACATACATATTTGACATGAAGTCAAAACTGTTTGAATTTAATGTTTTGAACTACTATTCTGGCCAGATCTCACAGGTTTCACCTTTAAACAGCTGGGCATTATGCTGTAAACATTTTAATCTATTTTTGTGGAATATTTACAGCTGCGGATTAAAACACATTTAATGTTAGTTAGTATTAACGACACCAGGCTGTTGTTTGCAGGATTGACAACCCATGTTCATGGTAATGAAGGAAGATGCCACCTAAGGATAATTTTATATATATATATATATATATATATAATTAGATATATATAATTATATATATATATAACCTATATATATATATATATATATATATATAGTTATATCTATACACACATATATGTATATATATATATATATATCTATATACTGTATATGTGTGTATAGATATATCTATATATCAGGCCTCGTTTACACAGACAATACTTATAATTGAATCCATTCATTGTTTTTCTTTTCGTGGATCTTAATGGCAATTAAAAATGTATAGAATATCATCAGCCTTAATCTTTTAGTCTCAACAACGTCTTGGTGAAAGTTTTTACAACCCTCGGTTGGTTACTTGAACCCCTCGGCTGTAATAAGTTACCGAACAAACCAGAGAGGGGCCTGGATTTCTCCATTACCAACAACAGTAATAAAAATGAAAGTAGTTCCAAAAGCTCGACCAACAACCGAAACCAGCGGCACGGCCGCTAAAAATAAAACACCACCATAAGACGGGTAAGAAGACTAACGCGCTGAAAGTAAAAAATACAAATAAAAAAATCAACATTCGCTCTCTTCTCACACGCTGCAATCTATTCACATAAATGAATGCTCGCTGGAGTTCAGAGCCGAGATGAGGAAGATGTTTAAGTGCAAAGTAGCAAGAGAGAGAGAGTCACCGCCAAGTGAATCTACAAGGAGGGGACATGCATTTCCTCTTTTAAAAATAACTGGGACACTGTTCCTGAGGGTGTAAACAACACAAACAGAGCAGAGAGGAGAGAAACAGCTCCATACCTGGAAACACCTTTCATTTCTCTTTCTGTGTGTAACTCTGCCTTATTTCTTTTTGTGTGTACTTGGACTTGCGGGGGTGTGAACTTCAATAGATTTGTAGTGTGTGTGTGTGTGTGTGTGTGTGTGTGTGTGTGTGTGTGTGTGTGTGTGTGTGTGTGTGTGCGTGGGTGCGTGCGTGTGTGAGAAATGCTTGCTGTATGCTTGTCAGCTCGTTGCACAGGGCAGACTGCTGGTTTTCCCTGACAAGAAATGACTAGCCAATCTAGAAAAAAATTCTGGCCGCCTTGACACCAATCTGGCACCAATTTACGGCTCAACAGCAGTGGATGCAGACACGCACACACACACACACACGCACTGAGATGTACGTGCAACCCCATTGATCGAGGTGTGGGTGGTTGTGCTCGTTTTGTGTGTTTTGCTCACCAACAGATTCTCCTACAATGTCACGTTTCTTTGTGTTTATTGAGTACGAGCAACGCATTTTTTTTCTCCTGCAGGCTTTACAATGTTCTTCAATGTTTTATTCCAAACACTTAAGATGTTTGCTTTCTCGATGTGGGTTTATCTGAACTGACCCCAATGAACCCATAATGTGAGTATCGTCCCCGCTGTGTGCAACCAGTTTCGACTGGTGCTTGTTTACTGTTTTTCATTGCGGCTTCAAAATCCATCAAACCCAGCAAGACATAAAGAAATACAACATTTCAGGATTTCAGCAACAAAAACAGGGAACAATTCCACCTGTTTGAAACATATTTCACTTGATGGTTTACAGAAACCATCATCACTGAGGTGACAGTTGAATGGAAAATGTGGTATTTAGTCAGAGAAGCTATTTTGTTGGCAGGCAGCATTAGGTTACTTTAACTTTCATTAAATTCACGTCAAGACATGTGTTAAGTCCATAGACTGTATGGTGGACGTCACCCAGTTGTTTGTGGACTACCGTTTTGAAGCCCCAAGTTCGGCATTCAGGCCGTTGCCATCTTGTCTTTTTAGAACCAGAAGTGATAAGAGAGGGTGGAGCTAAGTATAACCCAACGCTTAATAAGACATATTTAGGCAACCCAAAAGTAACAATGACCTCTCATGAACTGAAAACACACTTTGAAAGGGTTAAAGTTGTAAGACAAAAATACGGACAACTCCCAGAACGGACAACACCGTGGTAACGACATGTCAATCAAATGGTAGCCCCGCCCTAAAGCATACTCTGCTTTATGGTCTGTTTGACTCTCAATGGACCCTCATTTACGAAATGAACATCAACTAGAGGAGTCGCCCCCTGACGGCCAGTAGAGAGAATGTTTAAGGCACTTCAGCATTGGCTTCACTTTTTCAGCATGCCCCAGGTTTGTCTTCCACTGAGAATAGCAACACCTCTGTAACATTTATAAGCATTGTGTGTGTGCGTGTGTGTGTGTGTGTGTGTGTGTGTGTGTGTGTGTGTGTTTCTGTGTTTCTGTGTGTGTGTGTGTGTGTGTGTGTGTGTGTGTGTTCCAGAGGAGATGCACTGGGCCAGTGTTAAAGGTTCTCTGTCTTTAGGGAATCTTTAGTGAACACTTAAGTGCTTCTGGTGGACAAATACCTTAAAGGTGTGAGTGCTTTTTATCACCCTTCCAGTAAAACATATTTTTTTCCTCTCTTGGGTTGAAATGGAAGTATTGCAACAACAGCATGTTACGGTGACCATTTGCAAATAGTCTGATAGGCATATATTCAAATAAAGTAATATATCACTCGGTTAATTTGCAGCAGGGCTTTGGAGTGCAGACTTCTGGCTCCCTGCTTCATGGCTGCAGATATGATGGTGTTTCATTTTTGGTAGACAGAGACGTTTTACCTCATTATTCAGTAAAGTAAACACAGTGCAGAGGGATGACAATTCGACACATCTGTATCCAGACAGCATGATGCAAAATACAGTTCAAAACGTCACGGCGTTGCACAGGCTGGTCTCAGCCGGCAAAAATAATTCAGCGTAAATTGTAGCTATCCCATGAAATGATTGTGTATGTATATTGTGTTATCCAAGTGATTATGACGAGGAAGTATAAAGAGCGCAAAAGCCCACACGCGGCGGGTTGGGAGTGGGGGTGGCTGGGTCCAACAGACAGCGATCTTTCAGCCAGGAGACCGCTTTGTCGTAAGTGAACGTGGATTTATTTGTTGCGTAAACTACTTCCGTAGTTGTTGTTTTTTTTAACCCAAACGACAATCTTCTCCTCAACCTAACTAAGTAGTTTTGTTGCTTCAACCTAACTAAGTTGTTTCCTGTGTAGACAGAAGTTTATTTTGAAAAGACCGTGTGCACGTAACGAGTGGCTTTTGTAGGAAAACGCACGAAAAATGAGGAGTAACTTTTGGTAACACAACATACGAACCGTTGCAGGAGCATCCTTTGAATTTAAAAAAAGAATGCAATCGTAAAAAATAATTATAAATTTAGTTATTTGCTATATTTTTCAATTTCATGTTCATATACAATAATAATCATTATTATAATAATTTATGTTGTAGTGCTGCTGTCTGTCCTGTCATCGCTAACTGCAACTATTCAATTTGGATGTTTTTGTTCAAAACTATCCATAATCATAACTTTTCACCCAGTCATTCATGAAAGATGGTATTATTTGCCTTCATCAAGTTGTAGCTAATAATTTGGTTCAGCTCATCCGGTACAACATTTTTGTTGGCGTAGCAACGGGTAGCAGATCCGAGTGTCAGTGAAGACAAAGAGCAAAGTCCTTTGATTCCTTTAATATTTTGACTTGGAGGCTCCTTGATAACACTTTGACTTCTCTCCTTTTTATTGCCGTCATATTCGAATGTTCATAAAAACGTACCCCTTTCGAGTACTGCCTTTTCATTTTTCAGTTGGTGAGGAAACCCGGTGGTTCTGGAGTGTTTTCTCAGACCTTCAAGTTATTGTCATACTATTTCTATAAACAATAGGTAGGATAAATGTTCTATATTTTCTATTATCATTTATTTTGAAACCTCCAGCCATGTCATATACATTCTAATCATTCAAGGTAAAAAAAGAAGAGACTGAAACTGGACACCGTCTGTGTACACAATTCATGCAGCTGTTTACCCCGTGACTCTCCTCATCTGGCCGCTGTCTCCTCGTCCTCCTCTGGGTTTGATAATCAGACAGTTCTGCTGGCGCACCGCCGCCGACGTGACTCTTATACATATGAGAGCGGCTCAGCTTTGTGAATGCAGCTCAGCTTTCTGGAGGTTGACCTTTTTCCATGGATTAATAGGTTTTATACTGGCAGCATTAATAAACAATTTCTTGGTTTCCACAGTTGGGGTATAGCGAGCAGTCACTCTGCATACTAATGTGTGTGCCCCCCCCCCCACCACAAGCCTCCTGTCACCTACTATTAGGCGGTCATGCTCGGCAATCACGACACCCGTAATGTGATTTGTTTTTTATTCGTTTTTTTATTTGTCTCTAAAGGATGTTTGTTTCAGAGTGACTCTCTTTGCTCTCTTGTCTTTTCAAACCTGTTCACTCTTTTTTATTTCAAACTCCCACTCTCTCCATCTGTCTCTGCCTCTCTTTTTCTTTTCTTTTTTTGGTCGTGTTATTTGACTTTAGAAATCCTCCCAGGATCTGCCCCCCATCCGCGCCCCCCTTTCCCCTCTACCACTCTCCTCTCCCTTCACATGATTGTTCATCTCACCCTTTATTTCCGTCGCTGTCTTTTTTAGCCTCGCCGACCGGGGGCTGATTATGTGGTGGCCGAGCAGTTTTTGGCCTCTCGCGCTGTCTGTGGCCAAGGTCAATTATGGCTGTCCTTCGCAGAGCAGGGAGCTGATGTGGAGCGCCAGGGTTGGGATGGAAGGGGGGAGGGGAGGGGAGGGGAGGGGGGAGGTGGGACGAGGGACGAGGTGTGGAGCGGGAAGATAATCAACCGTTTGGTGGGCGCAAAAAAAAAAGAAGATTTGATTTGCCACTAGGTGGGAAAGAGAGCTCCGCATCCGAGACTCACTCTCTCTCTTTTTCTTCTTCGGTGCCACCCGTGTTTTTCACATGTTGGGTGGGATTAAAGGGCAAACAACTCCCTCTCTCATTTGTATGTCTCGACACGTGGGGATGCTCGGTCGACATTGACACGTTGGCGCCTAATTACGATACCATGGCAAACAATGTCGGCTGGTCGCACGCCTAACCATTTCTGACATATTAATGAAGCGTCTTTGATCACAATTGGGGAAGATCCTCAAAAGGAGAGAATCGTGTGATGAGATAAAGGATGAGCGCGGTTAAAATAATTGGGCTTGTCATTTAAATTTAACACACTTAGAAATTAGTGATGTGACTTTTTCCGTCCCGATACAGATACCGATAACTAAACTTTGAGTATCGTTCCGTACCGAGCACCGACCAGACACCAGCGTTTGATTAATCTAAGCTGGCTGGCATCATTTGTATGTATTTAAGGCAACATCAGGCTCTCCTGGCTTTGAAAAACAAAATGTAACAAATAGATACATAAATGCACTGAATTGTTATTTCTTAAAATAATGCTATACGATACCAGATCGTCCCGTTGATTGTCCCGTTGTCACGATACCTGATTCCGGCTATTTAATTCAGTATTTCACCAATACATCCGTATCCGTCTCTACTTAAAATGCAATCAACCGTTTCTGAAGTGGGCTGATCCGATCTTCAAATCAAACTGATTAGCGTGACTGGCAGGTCGAGCATTGCCTCACAAACAAACAACCCAACACGCCTCTGCTTGCTTCGCCTTTCCGTAAACAAACTTTGTGTGCGTCTGAGTGAAGGTGTTTTGATTAGCCACAATTATGGCCTCGGCACCCGCCCGTATGATTGGTGGGAGTCGGGGCTGTTTTGCGAGTGCCCGACGAGTAATCAGCGCCGGGCTCGTACCTGGACCGCCGCCGCAGAACGTCGTGTCTAATCACGACCTGCGGCGCCGCTCACCTGAACGGAGAATAAAAAAAAAAAAAAAGCATAATTAATTACCTCATTGAGGTGACTCAGGGAACCATGAAGAAAAAAAAAAAAACAGTCTGGCTTTTAATCGGCTCGGCAACAAGAGTTTTGCTTCGGCTTGCGAAGAGCATGTTGGAACATTCTCTCGGGAGAACAAAGAATGAAGCCGTGCAACTAAGACGCTTGTTCTGTGTTGCGGGCTGGAAATCATAATTCTACAGTTCTATATGTATTTATTTAATATCTTATTCTGTCACCTGTCCAGACAGGAGCCGTCCTTTCCCCTTTTCTTTCCTGATAACTTGGACATAATAAGCAGCTATTTAATAAACTGCCTGCCGCTGACACTCAATAAATCTTAATGTGCACGATTAAAAAGAATAAGGATGGGGTTGAGCCTGTGCGTCTTCCAGAGGGAGTGTTTATTTATATGATATTTAACATGCCAGACGGCCTCGCGCTCAGGTTTCATCATGTGCGGCTCAGTTTTTTTATTGCTTCAGTCTGCTGCACGTCTGCCTATCAATGGCTCTGCCCATCTGCTACGGGAGCAGCGTTAATATAGTTTTCATCCTAATCCCTTCATTTGCCACCGGAATAGTCAAGTTAAGTTAATTCTCTTGCGTAATGGCAAGACAACGGGGGAATTCCCGTCACATATCTCACGTTCATCGCCACTCTGACCTCTCAGTGCCTCCGCCGACGGACTTTCCCTCTCACTGTTATTGCGGACGGGAGTGACAGCTCAGTTCGATGCCGTTGTTTATGCATCGCGCGTTTTGTTTTTGGCGCCCTTGACACTTGGGAATGCCCACGAGTGCTCAATCAAGGGTAGAGAGGACACTTACAAATACAGCCGGGTGCTCCCCGGGACCGCTGCGGTTCATCCCGAGAGCCTCTCCGCCCCTTCCCGACAGGAGTGGTGCTCCAAAGGGATAATTACAGCATAATCATGGCACGCAGTCGTCTCTGTTCGAAACTGAGCATTTAGCTCATACGTGACATCATCGTGCAGCTACAATACGGGAAGTTTATGAAGTAGCTATGAAGTCAAAGTGTGTTGAAACTTGCCCGTCACGATGATTACGTCATTGACGTCATTGACGTATGATATGTGGACATGACCCCGGCCGTTTTTTTTTGCTGACCTTTGATTTTTGCCCGTTGTGTTAACATGCATAAGCCAACATGATGCCAGAATAAACAGAAGGGATTTCCCTACCGTTATAAACTTGTGTTTTATCGTCCAACAAAAGTAGTTATTGCGACAGGTCTGGGTGTAACATGGAAACGTTACTGCTATTATTGTTATTATTGTTGATCCTATTATTAATATAGCTATTAGCCTGCTTGACGGCGACATCTGTGGTCAAAGTGATTATCGTTTTCAGCTTGTCCGTCCATTCCATTCTTGGCGACGTGATATCTCAAATTTGGCACAAACGTCCACCTGAACCCAAGGATGTACTGATTAGATATCGGAGGTCATAGGTCAAAGGTCACTGTGACCTCACAAAACAAGTTTCTGGCTGTAATTCAAGAATTTATACGCTAATTATGACACTTTCATAGGATAAATGAAGTGATGACATTTTAGACAGATATAGATGTAAACTTCAATCTTCTCTCTGATATTTGAAAGGATTGCCATGAGATTTTGTACAGACACCCATAGTCTTAGTCTTAATTTACACAGCAGCACGATTATCCCCATATTGTGAGAGAATCCATCTTTTTTTCGGGCTTCAAGCGACGCGTTTGTGCAGTTCAGACCAATCGGCGCTCTATGAGGCGTGTGACGACATGGAGAGGTGCTGATCGACAGAGGGTTCGTCCAATCAGCTGCCAAGTATTTTTTTGAAAGTGCCTGTCCTTTTTTCTGAACAGTTTCCTATGAGGGCCTCTCACGTGGTTCCGTGTCACGTGTCAGGTTGCTACTTTTCATCTACTGGATGGATTGGCACATTCATATCCTTCTCAGAATGAACTGCAATAAGATCAGGTGAGGAGATGAGGAGGGACATTGTTGTGCAGCAGTTGCAGTACGACAAAGAAATCTCACTGTGATTGATGAGCAGATACCTGCAAACCTAATGACATGCCCATCAGCCTTGCACATCTCAGGTCTGTGAACATGGTAAGCATCACTCTGGCTGAACATCAGAACGTTAACATTGTCACTGTGAGCATGTGCAGGCGTCATATTTAGGCACAAAGCAAAGCTGAGCTTGTGTGGCCTCACAAAGCCGCCAGCCTGGCTGCATAGTCATGTGACTTTTAAGACATCTACACACAGGCTGCAGCCATATCTTTTAGCATAATCCCCTTTCAGATTTACCCTCATCATTCAAACATGGCTGAATCAAAAAGGTGGAATTTCCCCCCTAAAGGTTTTTTCTTTAGATCGCCTTTGTCAGAGTCCCCGTTTGATAAGACTAGGTTGGGAGATCAATGAAAATCATCCTACACGATCTAAATTCTGCTTATTTGTCGCAAAGCAAATGAAAGTATTCCTTATTTTAGGTCCCTCGAGAAGCCTGCAGACTCTGACACTGAGAACCCCAGCAGCACGGGGCGCATCAGAGGATTTATTTTTTATTTTTTATTTTTTACACTTACTCTCAGTAGTTCCGCGAGCCAGCTCAGTGTGAACTGCTCACAACAGATGCGGTGAAACTCTCCATTGTGACGAGTGCTCTTTGTTTAATACCGGCCCAATCCGTGCCTTTATTTTGAGCTGGGCAGGGCGGGACAGCGTGGCAATGCTCTTCCTTGTGGTTTGGAGATGAACGGGCGACAGCGCAGAGAAATGCGGTGTCTCTCTGCGCTGTAAAACATATAAAAGGATGGAGGAGTCACTTGATGAGTTCCATCATTATTCCTACAAGGTTCAGAAGGCAGTCATAGACACATTGCTGATGGAGGACATAGTATTTGGGAGGCAGGATCCCATTTGGGTTTTTACCAATTAAAAGAAAATGTTTGAGGAACAGGGAGTGTTGCTGATGTTTCCAGCGCTGCAGGTGCAAGGGTCAGTGCCCAACAATATATACTTTGTGCCGAGAACACGAACTAATTGACTCAACGGGCGCTCTCACATCTGATGTCAAGGTTGAGGGCCAAGGTGGGAATGAGAGTTGCATTTCATCCGAGCAGGTCATTAGGCTCGACTTGAGACACGATTACAGCGAGATGGACTCTGGGCGCTAATCCTTTTCACGACAGATGGAAGTACATTTCACCTGGCGAGGCAGTTTCTGCAATATTACTACTTACAATGTGAGCATGAAATAAAGGTGACCCCCCCATGGCAGTTTGAATATGAATTATGAATCTGACATCTGTTTTATTCTTACATAACGTGAACTGTGAATTATTAATCCGAGTCCACTGGAATGTGTTCCATTCAAATGAAATCTTCGATGTATTGTTTTTTTGGGGGGGGAGGGGTTTCAAAGAGCCTGTTCTGAACAATAAACCCCGGTGCTTGTGTCTGTCCCCGCAGGAACTCTTTACAGCGGAGTGCAAGTTCAAAGAGTCGGTGTTTGAGAACTACTATGTGATCTACTCGTCCATGTTGTACAGACAACAGGAGTCGGGGAGAGCTTGGTTCCTAGGGCTCAATAAAGAGGGCCAAGCCATGAAGGGGAACCGGGTGAAAAAAACCAAACCAGCTGCTCACTTCCTGCCCAAGCCATTAGAAGGTACGTACTGTCATAGACCCTCCGAGCAGAGTGAGATCAGATGACGACATTTTATAACTGCACAGAGGTTTAGAACAATACATTTCTTACCTGGTAGGCATAGCTAATCTTTAGAGCTCCTTTTTTATATTTTTTTATATTTCTCTCTTCTATTATTAGTATTTTTTTATATCAATATTTTTCTTTTTGTCAACAGTTTTCATCAAAATACTGACCTTCATTCCGATGAATACAGGCACTGTACTTTATCAGTCCCACATACACCATCCTACTGCACAGTAAAGTGCCAAATCTGTATTAATCCGCAAGTGAAAATAGTCCCAGATAAACTATTTCCTCCTGTTTGAACATCATTTCCTAAAAACTACAGTGCCCAGCTATATCAGGAAATTACTCAGCCTTTTTAAAATTGGGTTTAATCTTTTCACGGGATTTGTTGACATTATGAAAAATACTGAATATCACCAGCTTTATCCCTTAAAGGGCCAGATCCGAGATGTGCAGGGTGCACAACTTCCAGGATCCAACGATGAGATGGATTTGTCCTATTTTAGGCAAACAAACCTGAAGCTATCTGTTTGGGCTGTTTCCACTTACTTTTAAGGGCTTGATTTGAATAATTCTTTCATAATATAAAAAAATATATATATATATAGTATAAGTAAAGCAGGATAAAAACGTAGCTTAACAGCTTTCAATATGTATTTACTCAGGGACTAAAGGGGCAACATTTCCTCCATATTTTCTCTTCACCTTCTTGGTGCCTGAAGGAGTTTTATCAGCTGTCAACATTGCAAGAGACCTCATTACTGTAAACGGTGGTGTCAGGAAACATAACGCGTAGGTGGAGACACAAGTAAATCCTGATGTATTTGGGTGAAAAACAGTAAAAAAAAAAGGACTTCCCTTGTTCCATGACAAGACAGATGCCCCATACTACAAGGCCCGCTCATTTAGTGATGGTACCACCATCACTATATAAGTGATTCATTGACATATTCTTGTAATTATGCGTATAGCTGATTTTGCCGCCGTAAGTGCCGAGAGTCCGGCAGATGTCACCACCACTCTCGTTAGTCGACCAGCCTGATTGCTTCCCGACGATTTAAAGCACGGAATCAAGTTGAAGTGTCCCGTCAAGACAGCTGTAGACGAGCGGCTGTAAAGTGGAGGCTAATGAGGCCCTTTTCGCTGTCTTGTTGAAAAGCCTTTGCTTGATTTAAGAATCAGCCTTTATGGAGACAGAAGCAGGTCAGGACGCCCATGGGTAAAGACACCCCCCCCCACCCCCCATCTACAAATTGCAGGACGTCTTCTTTGAAGGTTTTAAGGAATTCATGCATATGTAAGAACCTTTGAAAAAGTACACAACAACAAATATTGTGAGGGGAAAGAGCTAGTTTTTCGACAGTGAAACTCAGAAAGTGCAGCAGGGAGCTTCTCGCTAATAGCTTTGCTCTTTGTCTCTCTGCTTTTCTCTCCGCATGCTTCGGCCCCATCCAGTTGCCATGTACAGAGAGCCATCGTTGCACGACGTTGGAGAGACGGCGGCCAAGGCGGCGGCGCCTCCCAGTAAAAGCACAAGTGAGCCGGCGGTGATGAACGGAGGTAAACCCGTGAGCAAGCCCGACAAGCCCGCCACATAGCCCCGCACCCGTCCCGACCCGTGCCCAGCACGTGCGTGCGTGCGTGTGTGTGTGTGTGTGCACGCGGAGGCGGGAAAGTGTGGTGGGGGGGTTAACGTGACGGAGGACTAGACTCCAGACCCTCTTTTCTTCTGTGGACCCGACCCAGGCGAAAGGCACCCTTCCCTTTTTCTTCTCTTGCTCCTCTTTCTCCAGCCTCGCCCCCTCCCTTTTTCTCCAGCCGGTCCTCGACATGGACGCATGGACAGCGAGGCGGCTGAGTTTCTCCGGCACACGGGAGGGGGGGAAAAAGAGGACCTCTGATCATGGAATGCCTTTAGATTCCCCTGAAAAACAGTGAGAACCCCCTTGTGACTGCGGCGTGTTTTCACGGCCACTCGACGGTTCCTTCAAGAAAACCCTCCGACAACCCCCCCCCACCCCCACCCCCACCCTCCATCTCTCTCTCGGCCCCCTTGCTGCAGCAGAGTCTGTGTACCTTCAGATCTATTTTCTATACCACAGTTCACCAGCTATGTTCTGGGATAGAGACTGTATAGATAGAGCAAATATGTGGACTGTCGTCCTCTATTTTTTACGAGTACGTCCCCTCCCCTCCCCGCCCCCCCCTAACCCCCCCACACACCCCCACACCCCTTCTCCCTCTCTTTCTATCTCTAGCCACACTCTTTTTTTTCCTCTTTGTCAAGTAACCTAGAAAAGATAAAAAACGTTTTGCAGGGGAGTTGTGTGATTTTCTAAGAAACACGATCAAACAGATGTGGCAACATATACACACAAATAAAATTACAATTTTGTCTTGCCCACAACACGCACACACACACACACACACACACACACACACACACACACACACACACACACACACACTTACAGACAGACACACAAAGTTTGTGGAGGGGGAAAAATGCGATATGTTGCTTGTTTTGTTTTTTGTGTGTGTTTTTTGTTTTTTTTACAGCTGATAGAAACACACTGGAGGCTGCAGAGAGCTCCTGCAATCATAGTTGATGAAGTGCTAATTACCGCCACTGCAATCAATGCGAGGAGCTCCCTACACACATACAAACACACACACACACACGCACACACACACAGACGCGCGCACGTTTCGAAACAAATGTGTGTGTGTGTGTGTGTGGGCGGTAGAGCGCTGTAAGGAATGGTGTATACATATCACTATCTAAGTCCCACTAGCGGTTTCAGTTCCGCCTTCTCTGGTAAATAGAAAAAACCTGAAGTCTATTTTTCTTTAATCTCATTTCAGAGCGTGGGCTCTAGGAATATCTCTAGGCCTTGTGGGCCTCTGTCCCTCACTCACTGACTTCTTTGGACTCCGAGGCAAAGGCTTGTGGCTTTGACCCAGATGGTCGACGACTGCAGCACTGGCAGCCATCTTATGGCAGCGTCTACTCAAAAAAAGCCAGAAAAACAACATGGCTGACAACCAGTAGGCGACATTTATACTGGCTGCATCCCTATTCGGTTCGGCAAACCTAAAGCATGGGCAAAGGTTAATGTTGTGTTCTCTCTTCTTGCAGCAGTTATACGAGAGATGGCTTATATTGTAACATTTTCACTGTATAAAACTTAGGGAAAATGAATATTATGAATCATAACTTTTTTCAAATGACTAGATATTGTTATTATTATTATTATTATTATTATTACTACTACGAGAGGATCTGTCTCCTAGCTCAGCATGCAGAGTCCAGTACCGATCATCTTGGCCTATCACGTGCCTGTTTGGACCTCGATTCCCCCGGCATGCAAAAACAGGTCCCCAGTCCCCGTCACTGGGCCCCCCGAAGGTGCCTAACCCACCCGATACACCCGTGTAGAGGACACGTAGCATTATCCACTGACAAGCCACACTCAGATGTGCTCAACTCTGAAAATGACCAAAGTCTTTTTTCCTTCATCCCAGGAATACGAAACCGATTCTTAGCAAAAGAAAAACAAATCCGATTCAATCATCCAAGCTTTCACTGTGACTGCGTTTGTTTCCGTGCGACAGAATCAACTCCGCTCAAAGAGGTCTTTGCCTGATGTCATTTTAGAGACGTACGTATACCTTGAATTAATCACGTGCATGCATTTTCTATGAGGAGCAAGGTATGGGTAGCGCTCTTCGATCGGCGTGTAAGCCAATGGGAGCGCTGGAGTCGGGTGTTGGGGAGTTGCATGCTGCAGGCTGCAGCACGCTCACAGCGGATCCGGAGGTAAACCCGCTGCACTCTCGTTTTCTTTGCATCTTCATCACGACTGTTAGCGGTTTATCAAAGCTCCGTCTGAATCCATCAATTTATAACGTTTGTCTTGCTCTTAAGATTTTTTTTTTTGTGTTGTGTTCCTAATAGTTTTCTTAGATAATATTTAGAATATGGAGTAGATTGTTGCTGCTGTGTGCGCGCTGCTAAAACTGCAATTTTATATTAAGAAGTTGATTTGGTGAGTATGATTTTATTGGGTTTACATGTGATCGTTTCATATTACAGCACATCCAAGCACATTAGTTGGAATACTTATCTGTACAAAGCTGTTACATGGCATACGATGCACACACACACACACACACACACGCACACACACACACACACACACACACACACACACACACACACACACACAGGAGCTGGAAACCACTGTAGTTGTATTTGGGGCTGATGTTCTGTCCTCATTACAGCCAATCATCCTCAACTCTGACAAACTCTACATGCTGGGCTGGCTGCTGCTCCAGCCCTGCGGTCCAGATAACTGGCTCCTCCGAGGCTGACTTTATTTTTGTAAATGCCCGGTGTGTAAATGTGCATCTCCGTTTGGATCTCTGTAGCCACCATTTTATTTCCAATATATTTATTTTAAATAGTTTTCTCGTATACGGGTCGTGCGTGATGTCGTCTCCTGATACCGATCACGTTTGCTTTGCCCCCCCCCCCCCCCGACCCCCCGATCTCTTTTCAGATGTGTCACGAGAATATTCTAGCAAAGTTAGCGTCTCCGTTTCCAACCTCTTGTTTTGTACATTGTCCCATCTGTTGCATGGGGAGAGGATGGCATCGATGAACTGCATGTAGTAGGCTGTCTATCGAGAACTGTTGGTATGTACCGCTAATTTTACATACATATATGCAACGAGTTTGTCTACACTATACAGTTTGTGTTCGTTGTATACGCACATACAACATATTGAATAGAATATTTATACAAAAAGGTGTACTGTAATGTCAGTAACATACTTAATGCAATATAGCGTGCAGTATATTATTGCACCTGTCACTTTCGATGGGACAAAGAAAAACGGAGGGGTTTGGCTAGTTTGAGCATGAAAAAAAAAAAGAAAAAAAAAAAGGCCAAAGTAGAATTTACATTAAATTTCCTTTGTGACTTCTCATCGGCCCTCTTTTCAAGTGGTGACTGAGCTCTTGTGTCAATGCAGCTCTCATCCCCTGATGCCACCTTTTTGAAGTGACATGGACATCCAGCATGCCACAACGGAACTATGTATGCCCTCTCTTTGTTTCCTCCACGTAGAAATTGAACCTCGTCACTTGTGTGTGTTGAGCGGGAAATGTCCACCACATATACCTTCGGTACAGTGTGGCTTTCATCGGCAGATTCTTTGGTTTCCCGGTGGAGAAGAATAGGCACTGTTAAAATGATTTATTTTCAACAGCAACAAAAAAATTATAATATATATATATATATATATATATATATATATGTATATGTATATATATATATACATATATATACATACCATTGCAAGTATGCCCATTGGAGTTATGTCATGTTATAACAGATTTGTAACCATGTATGATTAAGGTCTTCGCATTGTTTTCCATGCAAAATGTTGTGTCATGCGGCACATTTAATGTTTTATTATTAAAAAAAGAAATAAAAACTTCAAACAGTAACCTCCGCCTCAACTTCGAGTGAACTTTCCATCCAATTGTGGAGCAACACATCTACACCCCCCCCCCCACCCCACCCCCCAAAAAAAGTAACTTTAATAATTCTTTCCCTTTCCAACGTTTGGATTCATCATGTACCTGCATCATATCATGTGTAGCCATCTGGAATACGTAAGTGTTCCTACATTATGAAAAAAAAAAAAAAAAAAAGAAGAAATATACAAAAAGCTGTTTTGGAAACAAATGTTTACGTGGTAATATTATTTCACACCTACAATAAGGATCACTTGTAACCAGTACAATAAAATAATGAATGCTGTTAGTGATATGCAGAATTACATCCAGGTTTAGTTTTCTCTCCTCCCTCCTCCCGTGGTTTCTCCTGGCTGCGGTGTTTTTTTTCTTTTTCACCAGCCTGGTCGTGACGATCAGCGGCGCTCCTGGTCGCTCCGGGTAGCCAGGCCTCTCTTGTCTCCTAACGCCAGCGTCCTCTCCCCCCTTCAGTACTCTGCTCCCACCCAGATTTCGCAGGCGTTCCCCGTCCAGCCGTCCCAGCACTCACAGTTGCCGCAATTGCACAACCCATTCCCTGTGAGGGCAATGTGAGAAGAGAAGCTGTGAATTAAGAGCTGCGCCATCATGCCTGACCTTTAACAAGGTTCCTCTTTTCACACCCCGCTTCCCTGGGTGCAGCTCTCTGCCGGGGTGGGGGGAGGAGGGGGAAGAAGGGGGGTAGGGGGGTAGAGGGGGGGTGGGGGGGTGGGGGGGGTTGAGGCTGACTTCACTACTCTAGAATGGTTTTGTGGTTTCACACTGTCTGTGCCCACACAGCAGAGGAGAGAAAACACTGGTTTAATTAAGAGGGGAAAAGAAGCCAGACATTCACCACATTTATACAAAGCTCTGTTATCCCAAAAGTCTTTATTAAACTGTGGTGGGGACAGAAAAGTCAGACCGTCAGAAAGAAATGTTTGTAGCCACCATTTATGTAGACACCCGTTGGTTTGTTGATTAAAGTTTTGAAGCCTGGACTTTGGCATTTTGGCCGTCACCATCTTCCTCCTCATCAACCTCATGCTAAATCATTTTTAGGCGACCAAAATGTTATAATTAACTTTAATGAACTGAAAACACTGAAAGTTCTAAGAAGAAAACACGGACAACTCCCAGACTGGACGACGGCGCAGTAGCGACCTGTCAATCACAAGGTAACCCCGCCCTAAAGCATACCCTGCTTTATAGTCTATTTGACTCTAAATGGACCATAATTTACTAAATGAACATCATGCTGTATTGAAGAAGACTTGAAACTAGAGATTGAGACCATAAACTCATGTTTACAATACTGAGGGAATAAATCAAGAGAGAAGTAGAGTCATTTTCTCATAGACTTCTATACAATCAGACTTCTCTTTGCAACCGGAGGAGTCGCCCCCTGATGGACATTAGAAATAAGGCAGGTTCACTTTTCCGAACCAGAGGTTGCCGCCTGAATGGCAAACAATTATTCATTTTATTTTATGTTCAGTACTGTGGAGATATTTTATATCTCCTGTATATGCATGTCAGGATTGATAAAACATTTTAAAATATTTTTTCAGTTTATGAGAGGTTTCAACACAATTTATAAGTATGTATTTCCAGCTTTGTTGTAGAATAGCACACACTGATATTTACAGATGAACTCGGTGTGACCGGTCACTCTCTGGTTGAACTGGTGTATCTGGTTGACCCATTAGGGTAAAGGTTTATCTAAAGGGGACCTATGTCTTGCATGCCTATTTTCTGTTATCTCCATATATGGACTTATGTTTCATATGCCTGTGTTCAGTGTTTCTCCCTGAAATGTAAATAGCTGACATCTATGTTTGGACCTAAGTTTAAGCTGGTTAACATCCATGAATTAACATAAAGTGAACATAAAGATGATACCCATGTATGTCCCACCCCATGTGACATGAGGGTATGAAGGTTTTGTGTTTCCTTCAGTAAGTTGAAGAAATTCTGCAGTACAGCAAACTGTGCTTTCCTTCCCATGATTCATGTCCAATAAAGAATTCTGATAAATTGATCTTCGACTCCAACCTCATCTGTGACCAGTCTTTTCAAAGAAAATCAACTACCACAGTACCAAAGGAAGAAATATAAAATATTGAAGTCTGAGGTAGAAGTTCGGGGTGGAACGAGGACTGTGTTACATCTGACTTCAACACAAGAGACTGGAGTTGAAGTCCAATCTCCTGCGATTGTTCCATAAGTATCTTAAAAGGCCTCAACTGTCCAACCAATAAGGGAGCCAGTTCAGCAACACCATCACATTGGTTGTTTTGGGAATCACTGACAAGCAACCTACACTGTCATTCATGTATGTTCTTTTTTTATATTTAGGTATATAAAGACACCCATATTGGGCTAACGCCCTTCTCTGAATGTGTTATAACCTCGTAGCCCCTGTCTCTGCTCAAGCTCCCTGAGCTGCCAGACAGAGGATGCTGCGAATAGGAGGAGGACTCCTGCTGGCCTCCCGTCACACAACTGAAAAGAGATATTCAGTGCAAAATATCACAGTGGGAGAGGAGGGCCGAGTCTGAGGAGGCCAAAAGCCGGTGATGGAGAGAAAGGTGGAAAAAAACAGAAGGCTGCAGAGATGGTAGTAGGTGAGAGGAAGAACAATAAAAGTCAGCTCAAGTGCTTGTTGATCTTCTGAATCCAGGGAGCAGATGAGCCCGACCTCCCTGTCATTAAAGGATAAGGCTGGCCTTCCTCTATTTATTCTTATTGTCAGTAAATCCCATGAAAAGACCAAAACTAACAATGCCTTTAGCCTTTCTCGCAAAACTTTCCAACTTCCCGACTGCACCACAAGGAGTAAATGGTGCATTGGTTGGGGACTATTTTAATCTGGGGAATAATAGACATTTGGTGCACTAATTTGAATCCAGTTTGGGAATCTAATTCAGTACAATTAGTACTAAGTAAAATGTTAAGGTTTTTGTCCTTTCCTTTTTTTTGAGTATTTCACTTGTATACTACTTTATACTTCCACTATAGTGTGTGTGTGTGTGTGTGTGTGTGTGTGTGTGTGTGTGTGTGTGTGTGTGTGTGTGTGTGTGTGTGTGTGTGTGCGTGTGTGTGCGTGCGTGTGCGTGTGTGTGTGTGTGTGTGTGTGCATTGATGGTAATTAAGGAATATGTCACCCATTACAGCGGTAGGGCTAGTGTTTTAAAAAAAAAAATGTTGAAAACGATGGAGCTTTATGGCACAGAGGAACGAGATAAATCAGGCTGAGGGTACTTGTTGGGAAAATGAATAATATCAATAGCTCAAATGAACCAGCCACGTTCCCACTGGAGTGGGAGGCTCTGTGTTGCAGGCTCACGCTCTCCCATGCTCAGTATAAATGGGCATTCACCAACAGACACTTGTGTTACCGCATTGCTGATACTAAAACCTTTTCAGGTTATTGTTATAGATCCGATGGAAAAATCACATTGACGAATATGCTCCTGATGAACACGAACACCTGTTGAACATTTGGATGTGTTGCATGTTGCATGTTGAAAGAAAATTCATTCGTTATGACCTGTGTTGCTGACGGACTAAAAGCCCTTCGTGTCCCTCTTCTGAAATAAAAAAGTAGCTGGAATTATCAAATTCAGCGCATGACATGAAGCAGCAAGCATTCCTGATATGCTGAATTTTCCACATCACTCATGGGTTGTACAGCTGAAGGGTCCGCCAACTCTCTGGATATAATAAAAAAAAAAAAGCCATCCCTGCTTTTACCTGCATATTCAAGACTTGCCTTTTCATGTAAAACCCCATTACCTTATAATAGCTCTCATGCATTATGCTAATGTTCTCTAATACATATATATATATATATACTCCAGACAGTTAAATGGTAATCAGGAACATTTCACAGACATTGCCGCACATTTTCATTGTTTCCTTTCAGTTTTCTACATTTTTTAAGGCAACTCTCCATTTGGAGCCACTGGTGCTCATCTGAATGACATTAAGGTTGACATTTGGAGTCATGGAGTAATGATGAGAAACACTTCTGAACAGCTGTCCAGATTCTGACAGGCCCGGGGGCAACAATAATTATAAACATGTACTGAGATTTTTCATTATCAGCGGGGAGAAGACGGCTCCCGTGGATAAGCTGCTGTAGAGAGAAGCTATATAAAGTGTGTGTGTGTGTGTGTGTATGTGCATATGTGTGTTTGTCATAATTCACTTCTCTCTTCTCAAACTCACAGCCACGTTAGTGGGATTGCTTCAAAATCTGCAGATACAGAGGTGTTCATAGGTCCATGAGGAACCATGACCCAATTGTGGAGCTGAGTCAGACCTCCACCTGCAATGTTGCCGAACTCGCTAGATTTAGTGACCTTTGGAGCTGGCGCTGCTAGCTTCTCTTACTGGAAGAGAGTTTTTCGACTGGACCATTTTTAAATACATGTTTGCTTACTCTTGCTGGTTTCTCAGGATTACCAACCCGATAGCTTTAAGTAAAAGTCCATTATCAACAGAATGCACTTGAACTATCTGAATTAAAGATGCTCATTATGCAGAATGGCCCCTGTCAGTGTTATAATATTATGTAATTGGATCATTATCATTAATGCATTACCATATAATGATACACTGTAATGTGTTTGTGGGGCTAATTGTAGTTGCTTCGTATACTGCTGGGGAGTTCAATCATCTGTAACAATTCATCATATTCTATGAACTGATGGCATGTTTTATGTGAAAAGCACGACAGTTATATCTGCAAGGCGTCTAATAAATGTAGTGGGGTAAAAGGTACAATATTTCAGTTTTGAAATGTAGGAAGAAAGAGAAGAGGGAAGAAACGGTTAGATGAAAATAGAAATTTCAATTAGTCTTTGATGGGTTCACATTTGTTCTGAGGGCCTATTATTAATTGTTGTTTTCAACTGTGGGTCAGTCCGCGGATCAGATCTTATTATCCGGTCTCTGGTCTGACTAATAATTATATATATATAATTATATATATATATATATATATATATATATATAAAGACCCCTAGTGTGTGTGTATGTGTGAACTACATGTCCCACTCTACCTGTGCAGATGAGGCCGTCATGTTTGTCACACTCTCGGTCGTCACACTCGCAGTACTCTCCAGACACCCACCAGTCTTGGGGAGAGCAGATACATTTGCCACAGTGACAGGAACCTGTAACACAGACAAACACAAACACACACATTAAGTGTTAATTAACGTCTCACATTCCAAATCCAGGCTGAGTAATATTTTGATAGTGTACATTTCTTCTTAATACCATCCCCTCGTACTTTGAGTTTGTAATAAATGCTGTTTTTACTCTTTACATGTAAGTTATTTACTTTACACAGAAGATGATTAGTGTTGGGCTGAGTGCATATGAGCTGTTCCCTGGGGAAACAGCCCCTTAAAATACTTTTTGCGACTAGGAAACCAATCCGCCTACACGTTAAACTCTCTCTCTCTCTATCTCTCTCTCTCTCTCTCTCTCGCTCTCTCTCTCTCTCTCTCTCTCTCTCTCTCTCTCTGGCCAGAAGCAGGATGATAAGGTCTTAAGGATTGGCAGTGGGAAACAAATATACCTCTGTCTGCTTCAGGTTTTTTTCCCCCCAAAGCTCACACACAGAGGTCCAGCAACTATGTTTCCAATCTCCCCAATTTCTATCCGCACACACACACAGGTTACAGGAGCACACGGTGGGAGGTGGAGGCAGGCAGACAGAGAGAGAGAGAGAGAGAGAGAGAGAGAGAGAGAGAGAGAGAGAGAGGCGGAGGAGGAGCTGGGGGAAAATTGTTCCGGTGCCTGAATGTAGTGGAGCGTGGAGAATGAACACGCTCATCTTCATTTTCACAACCCCGCTCGGCTCGGCTCTGCAGGGCTGGACCCACTGCAGTCGCTCTATTTCTGTGGATTCGACGCCACGCCGCAGAGGAGGAGGAATCCTGCTGCGTGGTGTCATTTGCCGCCTAATGACACACACGATGTGGCGACACCGTGCAGGATCTTAGAGATGTCTGGGATACTAGTTATAATTCTTTATTATCAATCAACCTGACGTGTTTTGTTTCCGGTTAACTGATTGAGTCTACAACGTGCCCCGACGGAGACACCGTTAGATTGTTTTGTCTTGTTGCAATTCATTACAATTGTGAACAATTCATTCATATGAATATTCTTATGTCCCTGCACCTCAGACTGCGGTGGCCGAATGCGTTGTGTTTTCAGTGTTGTCTGTACGTCGTCCCGAACGCCATGTCTCAAGAACGCCTTGAGCAAATGTCCTCCAAATTTGGCACAGACGTCCACCTTGGACTCAAAGCGTGAACTGAAATGTCACAGGGACCTCGAAAAAACACGTTTTTGGCGAAATATATCATATGCATATCAGGACAATTTCAAATAGGGTAGAATGATGAAGTGATGACATTTTGGTAGTTCTAGTTGTCGATTTTTTCCCTGTCAATCATCTGACGCGTTCTATCAATATCTATTTAATGTCTATTTAATCTATCAATACTCTCAGTCCTACAGGAGGCTATCTGAGTCTGGATTGGATAACTTCAATATAATATGTAGTGATGTATCAGATTCTGGAATATACTGCAGCGGTGTACCGGTTCATGTAAAACACGTTCCTGTCCTGGGTGAAAGATTACATAAACGGAAGCTAAACGTAAATCTTTAATCATTAAAGAGAGAGGTATTAACCTGTGACGGAGCAACGCGGTTGTGGCCTCAGAGAGGGAATTTGATATTAATCTTGTAAGTTTAATTACTTGGTACCGTAACGTTCCATTGTAAGAAATTGCGATAATTGGAACATGCTTTTTGTTGAGCTTGACAGATGACCTTGGTTGGTCAAGTGCTTCTCGCACACAAATTTTCTCCCGTTTCAGACGCAGCGGGGATTAAAATAGTTTTGAAATAGTGACATATTGAGTATGTGCAAGAGAAGGGAGATGATTGAGTATAAGTAAATACTGCAGATTAACTGAGACCTGTTTGACAAGTATGACGAGAACTTATTACCTACAGAGAAGACACATTTTAATTAAACTTATTGGAGTGTAGTTCGAGATATTTTGAGCAATACTCCAGAAAGAAAGTGAGACAAGAATTATGATCCAGAGTTTGTAAAAGTTGAAACTACCAGAGGTAATGGAAAGGAGTACGTTCAAGAGATTGCTCATTTTCAGTGATTCTTAGGGGGAAGATATTGTGATATGCTATAGAGAAAGGACATAAAAAAAGGGATATTAAACCTTTGAAGAGAACAGAACCCCAAAAAATGCCAGAGTTCTGTAAATAGAGTGCCTTGTTTATTGTTTTCTATGCTGCTGTTCTCTGTCTTCTAACTTTTTCCTTTAACTTTCTTAAAGCTCAGTGGAAGACAATCGGACAACCGTATGAGAGTCATAATTCACCTCATAACATCTGGATCGCAGTTTGATGTATTGTTTTAAAAAGTTGAGGGTTTCAAAGGTCAAACGTTGAGTAAATGTAATCACCCATATAGCCAATCTATGTTCTTTTAAATGATGAATAGTGTATTTATGTGAGTATATACTGCTTATGTGCTGTACTTTATTACAAATTTGAGGTACTTTTACTTTAATGTTTCCATTTCATGGTACTTTATACTTCTGCTCCGGTACAATTCAGGGGTAAAAGGAGTAGTTTTTACTCCACTACAGTTATTTTACTGTACAGCTTTGCAGATTAAGATTTAACATAAAAAAACACGTGACAATCTTATAACATTTGCACTGTTGTAGATTAAAATACCCAACAATATATGGAATAAAATTTCCTCCAGCCATCAATGCTATAAAGTAATGCATCATAATGATAATCCCCTGATATAATATATGATAATATAAAATTCCAAGGGGGCATTTGTCTGCATTATGAATACTTTTACTTTTAACACAAGTACATTTAGCCATTTAATGTGGTATTCCTATGTTTGTGCAGTACAAGTACAAAGGAGCACCATGTGAATACTTCTTCCACCACTGCCAGCAAAGGGACTTTCATGGAAACCTTTGGACTTAACTGTTGAAAAACATCTCGCTCACCTTTTCCACTGCACATGACTCCGTCCGAGGTCTCGCAAAGCTCCTTGCTCTGAACGTCGCTCATGTCACATGACCTCTGGAACTGGCACAGCTTCCCGAACCAGCCCTCCTCGCAGATGCAGCGTCCGCACGAACAGTAACCGTGACCTGGTGGCGGAGGGCAGAAGGGCCTTCATTTAAAAGGAGATAGAATATGGAGCACGGCCATGAGAGAATAGCACCACCAGAAGAGAGAGAAAGAGAGAGAGCAAAAATGAAATAATACAAAAGCATTCGGAGATGGAGTGAAAAGTCAAGAGAAATGCCACTGGAGAGAGCAACAAGAAAGGCGATAAAGCAAATAAACACAGAAAGTTGACAGCGCAGACACTGAACCTTGACAGTAATAGGCAGTACAAGGAGACAGAACCACGCGCAGACGAGAGAGACGCAGCAGGCTTGTTGTATTTTCTCCGGGGACATGAAAGGAACTGTCATCACTGGTCTTGTCCTGTCCCTAATAAATCTCCAGCGCTTCAGAGAAAGATGAAAAACAAAGAAAGGCAATGGCAGACGACAACACACACACACACACACACACACAGACACACACACAGACACGCACACCAGACACCAAACACCAAACTAGGGATGTTTAATTGGATGAAGAAGGCAGTTTGGGTGCTTGGATGCTCTAATAGCCGACAGCATCACTCTGGTTTTAACAAGCCCCCCTTACCCCACCACACACACACACACACACACACACACACACACACACCCACACACACACACACACACACAAAACACACTCATTCACTTATTCCCTCCTTCATCTCCGACGGTTACATCACTCGCAGTGTGCTCACTTCAATACAAAGGGTATCATGTGGAGGCGGTGGCATCGTTGATTGATTCCTTTGTGTTCACATCTGGTTACAGATGCCAGGTTGAAGAGGTGGTAATGAGCGGAGCATTTTTGCATCATTCCCATCATTGTAAATCTTTACCGTGCTGTTACACATTCAGTCAAACAGCTGTTTGATTACATTTTGATTGTCAGCTGAGACTTAACAGGTCATACATACAGCCGTAAAGACTCTCATGTGTATTGTATACTTATATAATGATTCACTGAGCAATACCTACATTTAACCCTAGAACACTAGCGTTGGGTGATTTTCACCCGTGCGATTGTGGTCACGTAGTTTTCATTGTGTTGCTGCTGTCTGAGTTGCGTGGGTCTTTGGGTAACTTCAGTCTGCTCAATGATGTCATTGAAGGTGGGCGTGTCTCCTACTCCCATCCCTGGTTTTTTCAACAGGCACGTGTTCGGGTGATTTTCACCCGACGTTAGTGATAGAGGGTAACATATTTTCGGGTGGATATTACCATTGCAAGGCAAGGGAAGTTTATTTGTTGCAGGGAGATTGTGCCTTCAGCGGACAAGGCTCACATGTCCCAGGAACGGGTGGACCAAAGAACAAGTTCCCAGCTCCATTCTTTTTTTGGGAGGAATTTTTCATTTACGATTCCCTACTTTTTCACAATTTTTTTAGCCTTTTTATAGGGTCCCCCCATTGATACCTTTTTTTCGTTTTATGAGATGTTGTATAAGGGAAAATTAAAGAAGATTACTTCAATTTGCCTTGTATTGTTGTGTTTTAATATATTTTAATGAGAAGTATGAGATGTATCAGGAACATTATATCGGGTAAAATATACCCGACGTTAGTAATGGTGTAACTAGTTAGTGTTCTAGGGATATTTCAAATAATCTTTACATCAGCAATATCAATTATTATTTATTTTTACTTTTTTTATTCCTTATTCTTTTTTTGAAGGATGCATTTTTTATTCCAACCCTGTTTCCTACAAAATTAAGTTCTGTACAATTTAACTGAACTCTCAATTGGGTTTTGAGGGAAATTTCCTCAGGACCAAACCGTGTCAAATAAACAAACAAACAAAACAAAAGAAAGTTTAAAAAAATGCTACAAAACTTCTCTCTTAGGTTTAGGCAACAAAACTACTTAGTTAGGTTTAGAAAAAAAAGTTTGAGCATGTTTGAGCATGTCCCTTAATGGGGACAACTGTGTAAACATAAAATTAAGGTCCCTATTATATGCAATTACCTGTAATAGTGCCAGAACCCCTGAGATTTCCCATGACGTTGGGCAGGGGAAATACGGTAGTATAGTTCACACAACACAGGGGAAGAACAAACACATAAAAGCTGGCGCAGCAGCCTTCTCAACCATTTCTCTTGGTTCTCTGTGTGCTCTTCGTTTACACTCTCAATTGAAAATGACCTCTAAATTACGGTTTTCTGCAAAGGAGTTTTGCTACGGCTCTTTGGCAGTGAAAGTGACATAAAGGAGAATGCATCTGAGACTATGGATAATGGACCATACCCCCTGATTGCTAATAGTATTTCACACACTGGCAGAGCCCAAAGGATATTTAAAAGACAAGACCCGGCCCAGCAGCAGCCAGAGATGCTCACAAGTCATTTAATGCAAGTCCAAGTCAGGTCTCAAGTCTTTGAGGAGCAAGTCTCAAGTCCAACACATTCTCACTCACACCTCATCATATACTGACCCCTTGGTCAGTGCTTCTGTGCTTCAAACTATGACGCTCTACATACCCCTGTCATTCTCAGTGAGTCAATATAATATTACATGTCTGGTGTCTTTTCAAAATAAACCTTTGTCTTCACAGGAAGTTAGGTTTAGGCAACAACACCACTAGGTTTGAGGAAAAGAGCCTGGTTGACGTTAACATGACTGACTAACAACTCATGTGAATAACGACACTTACGACTCACGTCACTAACGACTCAGGTGAAACAATACAGAAGTATCTGCTGTAGTACAACCAGACTCCTCATCTCAGCCACAAAAAAAGGTTCTACAACTGGCATGTTGTTGTGCAATCTCGTGTTTTAGAATGAACAGAAGTAGAACCTTGAACATTGAAATGGATGACGAAGAAATCAAATCTCCAGTATCTTTAAAGACACAGCTTGCACTAAATATAGCTAAACACCAACTATGCAACAAATCATTCTATAGCTCACTTTGCTTCCTGATGCTGTTTTTTTTTCTTTTCTTTTTTCCTGTTTTCAATCAAACGAAGGTAGAGGTGGGGGGGATGGTGTATCGGAGGTTTGTGTGTGTGTGTGTGTGTGTGTGTGTGTGTGTGTGTGTGTGTGTGTGTGTGTGTGTGTCTGTGTGTTGTTGGGAGGTTATAAATGAAAGTAAGTGAGCTTCTGTCTCAGTCGGAGTGGAGAGGCAGCCATGGCGTGGCTATGCATGGCTGCCTCAATCAGCCTGCCTGGGAGAGCAGTTAATTGCTTTGGAGGAGCGGCAACCTAGCCCTCATTCAATTAGTCTGCACCTGCCTCTCACAGAGCGAGCATTGTGCTATAGTGTTTAGAGATGGACTGTGAGGGGGAGATGGTGGTAAATCTGGTATTGAACCCAGCAATTTGTGTCTTGAAACTAGACCCACACTGGAAGAAAATAGGATTCCAGCCCATCCCCACTCTCTCCCACTATACTTCACCGTTAGATATAATGATTAGGATCCTTCAGGAATCTTTTTTTGTGTGTCATTGTGTGACTCCATTTCCAATTTAGACATATGAATATATTTTCTCATCAGAAACTCGTAATATGTTAGTTGAAATACACATTTTAGTTGTGTCAGTCCTGTTATTTAGAAATTTGAGAATGTCAATCTCAAAGTACATTCCTTTTAAAAAAAAAAGTGTAAAAATGTTTTCTTAGATTTTTTGGTTAACGACTTGAAGATGTATTCTCATGCTATTTGCACTGATGTAATTGGGTTACATTTCATCTATTTGTTAATGCTATGCTAAAAACGTCAGTCCGGTGACGTATATGAACCATCTTCCGTTCAAAAAAACTAAATAAAATGGCCAAAGATAGCCCATGACACACTTTGAATAGTACTTTGAATAGTTGAACATGTGTGTTATTAGATCCAGTGCTGAAAAAGAAGATAGAAAATTAAGTTTCATTTTTAAAAACGTGCATATGGCACCGACTCGGCGGAAAGGCCCTTTTACATGAAGCAGGAAAAGCAGAGCGAGCCTTGATACCAATCAGGCAGCTTTCTGGCTAAACACTAATGCTACGCTCATGTCCTACGGGGGTTGACATATCAACTGGTTTCAGACTTTTAAATGCCATCCATGTCAACAACCGGGTCCTAATTATATCTGAGAAATTATGACATTTCGAAAACCCTGATACTGTTCATCAGACTTGACACTTGATATGGAAGTGCCCGAAAAACCTCACAGGAACCCAAGTCAGTTGTTCGACATCACTTAACCCAAATTGAATGGATATGTTTAACCCTCACATGGCCGGCTCTGCAGCCATACAACTGTCTATAGAGTTGTGCAATAGATCGATGGATAAACTGATTTTTTTAATCCCAAATTGGAAAATTATTGTTACAACAGCAGGTTATCCACAGTCAATTTACATACCAATACTGGAGATATATACCTATAGAATACACACTATAAAGAATATATTAGAATACACTATAAATATACCAAACTTCAACAATTAGAATATAAAATATAAATATAGGATAACATACTATATACCGACATAATAGCCCAATGGCGTGAATGCTCAACATGCATCTATCCCGTTGTGCACAAAAGGTGACCAGAGAGGCCTGAAGAATGAGCACTCTGACCTCAGTCGCAGAGCTCAAAGTGGATATTTGGCCGCTCTGTCCTCTTGTTCTTCGTGTTTGGAAAAAAAAACCTTGAGAGCCAAGTGTGGACGGAGCTGACTGACAAGCTGGTTAACACTTGAGGATTGAATTATATGCAAGGAGCCTGTGTCATTTCTCACTTCCCCTCCCTCGCAGCTGTCTGCAGCGAGGCCCAAACATCCAGGGGGGGCACGGACAGCACTGTACCCTGGATTTGGGAAGTTATTAATTTTTTTACAGCCCCCTCACCATAAAGGTACTTTCCTGTTTGATCCCCAACTTCTCACTCTGGGTACCTGTTTTAGAGTGCCTCTAAGCTTCTCACAGCCCTCTGAGCACCGACTTAATTGTCAGCCTGACAGCATATGTGTATGTGTGTGTGTGTGTGTGTCTGTGTGTGTCTGTGTGTGTGTGTGTGTGTGTGTGTGTGTGTGTGTGTGTGTGTGTGTCTGCGTCGGTGCTTGGTGCTCAGACTGGCTCTCCCCGGACGCCTCATGAAGAATTGTTTCTGGACAGCTCGGCACACAACGAGCCACAGTAATCCATTCACATAAATACTGCATCCCCCCTTTAAAGGAGAAATTTACCCTCAGATGCTGCACTGCACCACTGATACAAAATGGCACAGCCGACAAAAAAATAAAATAAAAAAATAATTCAGTGCAATAGCTGGGTGTCGGGAAAAGACGGATTGCATGTCAATTCAAGAATGAACGCAAATAGTCTGCGCATCGAAAGGGGTGTGTGGGGTGTGGGAGGGTGTGGGGGGGGGTGGAGGGGTCTCCTCCATGTTGTTAGAGTTTGGGAAAAATCTGTTTCCTCTTTTAAAAGCTGTGCATGTGTCATGTTGTTTCGCTTTTACTGCACTTTAAGTGCAGACTTCAAGGAAGTATGAATATATGTGTCCATAAAATACAGAAATGCGTGTCCATTTGCTCAAATTTAACACAGATACACAATTGTAAAAAAAAAAAAGGCAGTCAAATGGAGTAATACATACTGCAAATTACAATGAGAATTATATTTATATTATGAGATAATATACAGTTGGTTTTGCTGTTTTACAATACAACTTTTCTCCAACGGTGTTCTTTAGGAGCACCGAGATCCTTAAATGCATCTTCATCTGCCTTTCTCTCGGCTTCTGTCTGGCAGCAGCAGCTGCAAAGGGCAATTCCAATTGAGCCTCTAATGTTTTTAGCGCAACCCATCCATTACAGTAGTTGTGCCTAAATGGCTCATATTAAGAGCCCAAACTTCCCCAAGACCTCAAACCGAAGCTTCAAAGGCTTGGAGCAATTTCTCTCAAACTCAGCTCAAGGGTTTAAGGGGGGTGGGGGCAGGAGGGTGGGGGTGAGGGGTGGGGGCTGTGCCTCTGGATATCAAAGAGAGCAGATAGGATCACACCATATTGATCTTCAAATTCAGCGTCTGCTCCTGGCATCGTTTCAAAGTGGGTGAGTGTATGTGTGCACACGCTGCACAAAATGTGTGTAGTTTCCTCTGCAATAATTAGGTAAGGGGTGTGGGTGCGTAACCGCGTCTGCGTCAGTAGATGTCTGTTTAATGTTTTTGTTCTTAAAGAATGGAACTATAGGTACTATGTTACCCATGAGCCTCTGCAGCGTTTGTCAGAGACAGAGCCATAGCAAATTCAGAAAAGTCCGCCATTGCAATCGCAAAGAAAATAGCCCACCATAGCGGTTGAATTGATTTGAAATAGACTCCGAATACAAACATTTTAAACGTCTCTAAACGAGTTTCTACAAAGTGTGATCTTTAGCTTACATTAGCTTCCAATCGTATTTCACCTAGGAATTGTACATGCAGTACCTTGGAGCAAAAATTTTCACATCCTTAACCACATCCTTTTTTTCCCTGGGAGGCTTGGTTGTACGAGCATAAAGAAAAGTAGCAGTGTCTTTGGACCTTTTGGGACCCCCCCCCCCCAGAAAAAATGAAATATTAATACAGCTGCCAACGACACGCCATAAGAGCAGCAGTGCCTTACTGGGACGGAAATAGGGAATGGTGACACACCAACTTAAGTGCTAAAAAATGTCTCGCTAAAGCAAAGCAGTCCTTGGCATAGATGGGAGGCGGTCAAGGGGACACGACAGTGACGGAAATACACAAGAGAGAATCATACAGTAGATGATGTTACACTTGTCGGGTGCAATGGAGGATGTTCCCCTGACGACGACGTGAATAAAGACCTCGAGGCAGCAGCTGGCAGTGGGTGAATAACTGTATAAGTTTGCCATGCCAAATTGCCAATAACTTTATATAATTTAAAAAGAAAAGAGAAAAAACACTTGTTGTATTACTTCTATTTTAGTTGATATCTGTAAAACATTTAAACTCCATCTTCATTCAGATTAAGATATTATACATCTTAAAGCCTCCGCGCGGCTCTCAGCATAGCGACGGCTGAGCCAAAGGCTTGCAGCTAACGGTGCTAACAGCGCTGATGGTAGAGATACACCAAATCCTACCAATGAACAGATAGATGTTAGCTCCAGCTGATGGGCGGTGCTGGGTTTTGGCTGGGCGGTTTGCAATATGGCGCCCAGGTGACAAACTGCACTAAAATATGTTTCTGAAAACATTTGAGGTGGGAAAGAGGCAAGGCAGTAACAGAATCTTGATTCATATTTCATCAGCACCGACTAATTTGACGGTTTGATCCGAGTTTTCTCGAGCCTGTTGCCTTGCAAAGTACGGATCTAATTTGCATGAAGTTGTGGTTGAGTCCTGATTATGCAAATTTATATTCGGTGAATGGTCAGTGAACTCGCCGAGCGCTGTCTGTCATGCAACACCCGCTTTCCATGGAAAATGAATAGAATCCGTTGACTTCACATATGTCAACGGATTTGGTGTATCTCCACCCTAACATTAAAAAAACAATGGCAACAGTGCTGAAAGAACAAACAGTGTTTACACTTGGTAAATGCGTAGTGTCTTTTCAAAATAAACATCCGTCTTCAGAGGAAATTGGGCTGAGGCAACAAATCAACTTACATTTTTTTTTTTTTCTTTTTTTTTGACTTGTTAACTTGACTGGCTAATGACTCGATTGACTAGTAGGTAACAGACTCACTACCTCACTCTTCACACTACGTCAGTGGCTCAGACCGTCCAATAAAGACGCTGGTGGGTTTGCATTGGAGTTGGTTGAAAGCTCGGTGCGTCGACATCAGACGCCAACGGGGCGCTGACCAACCGTCGGTATTTGACGAGTTAGGCGTGAGACCATTGCTTGCAGTGCAGAGCGGCAACCATGAGACAGCCAATGGGGCACGCTCACATGCACTAACACGCGCAGAGGGAGGATGACTTGATTCTCTGCTCAGTACACACATTTTTCCACTATATCTTTACATAGAAAATAGCTGTTTGCTGCTATATTAATGTTCTGAATATCGCACAGAGAAACCTTTTAGCTCCACCTGTAGAGAAAGATCACACAAAACACATTTGTGAATGCAACAAGTTCTGAAAAGCATTCACACGCGCCGTGAAGTGGGTCTTGCATGAGGTCCATTGCTTATGCCGAAAGTGCATAGCATTTGTACTTGTGGAACAAATAGATAGACTTGTGGAACAAATAGAGGCCTCCCACTCCGCTGCACTGTTTGAACAGTAATGTTGAAACGCAGGCTCGCCATCTGTTTATTGCCGTGTTCCGTCAATTCCCTCTGTTGCTCACACAACTTGAACAGCCCTTAATGGACACAAAGATGAATGTGTGTGTGTGTGTGTGTGTGTGTGTGTGTGTGTGTGTGTGTGTGTGTGTGTGTGTGTTTGTAAGCACTGCTCTCACCTCCACAGACCTCTCCGCCGATGTCCTCGCACTGACGGTCGTCACACTCACAGTTCTTGCCGTGAACGCGACTGTCCCCAGGTGGGTAGCAAGTACACTGTCCGCACCGGCACTGACCTGCAAAAACAGAGATCATTTCTCTCACATCTGAGCAGTGTTTCACAGCAGGTGTGTTTTTCAAGCAGCACAATCATCTTTCTTCTGTCAAAGTGTTTTTTTTACTTTTTAATCAACCTGTAATTTAACTTAACGTAGTCTGCCTGACGACAACCCCTCCGGCCGCACGGGGAAATCTCATCTGTAAACCACTCACTCTAGTTAAAACGCTCACACGGGCTACACACACACACACACACACACACACACACACACACACACACACACACACACACACACACACACACACACACACACACACACACACACACCTCGAGATGTTGCGATCAGTGAGCTGCCAGTGAAAAAGGCCACAGGGGAGCTCACCGAGTGAGCATGCTTTCCTAGCGGTGAAGCTCATTAGGCAAACACCATCTATTCTGAACCATCGTTGGAGGTGTGTGTGCAGCATACCTGCACACTTCACCAGGGTGCTCAGGGTTATGTTAATTACGGGGGGGGCACACACAGATATTTGGAGGCTTTAAGGGAGAGTCGTCTTCTGAAGTGCTCGTCATAGTCAATTATTTATTTTTTTGTCAATGCTCACACCTTGTCTGACAGATTTTTTTAATTATCATTAATTCATGTGTGACTTATTAATGCATTAGAAAAAGCATGAAATAATTCATGTAGTACTTCATGAACAGGAATGTACAATAATGAGTGTCTCATGGATGAGTTAATGCAAGCGCAGAAAAGAATGCAGCAGCTAGTGTATCTCAATCATCAAGATTGCTGAGTTATGATGTTCATGTCCTCTGAGGTAAGTCTGCAGTCAAAGCAGCAGGCTAAAAAGTGGATTAGTCACAGCAGCGCAGATATATACTGTTGAATCCCAAGTGTTGTAATCGTGATTAACTATTAATCATTTTCATGACTTTATCATGGTTCCACTGCTTCAAATAGAGTGGTGACCTGGTCCTTCTTCAACACTGATAAATAATAGATTTTATTTCCTACGAATCTATCATCCTTGTCGGCCCTCAAATAAAGTCAGTCCTTCTGTGTATTCAGACATTGTATTTTATAAAAATTATAAATGCAAATGACATCATAATTTTGGACCCCGTTTTAATAATCAATACTAGTTAGGAAAGGAAAAGGTGTGCGTGTCACATAGCATTAGCTTAAAGCTCACAAACCATTCACGCTAACCCATTCAAAACATTTTCAAACTTTAATTGATGATTCAAAGCCAACAAAGTCACATTTTCATACAGAATGCATGTGCACCGCTGTGTGTTTGGCCTGTCCCTTTAACTGCAGACTTACCGATAACGTATCTTCATACGATAGTTCGTACGATTTCTTACAAAATGTTACTCCTCTTTTTACGCGCGTTTCCCTACGAAAGACAGCAACGTGTCAATTTACAGTCAATTTACGGTCTTTTCAAAATAAACTTCCGTCTTCACAGGAATCAACTCATTATGGTTTAGGCATCAATACTACTTAGTTAGCTTTAGGAAAAGTTTGTGACATACTCAGTTAGGTTTTGGAAAAGATAGTGAAATACTTAGTTAGGGTCATTTGTGTAACTACTGAAGTACTCAAGTCATGTGACAAAGTACTTGTACGTGACATCTCGTTTCACATGGGTAACGAACAGCGGTTTCTGGTTGGAAGATAGCTGTTTGTTGGACCCATCCACCTCCAGTCCCTTCCGGCCTGTGTGTGCTTTTGCAGTCTTTATACTTCCTGGTTTATGATCACGCGGATGACGTACAAAATTATATCAACAAGTTACGCTTATTACTTTCCGTAGGTATTGCTACGAATGCTTGATGAGACCAGCCTGACCTATGAAGAAGACATTCACGGTAGTTCGTGAAGTACTACGTTACACGTGTGAATTCATGATAGTGCATGCGCCCCTTACCATGTAGGGTTACCTTGCAAACTCAACGCTCCACATAATTTACTCACAGTCACAGAAATGTTACTACAATAATACATTGGCAACAATGTTACTGAGAGGTGAAATGTAATCAACTTCAACCTCGGAATGCAGAGTGCATGTTTTATTACCAACTTAAAAAACTGCATAATCGAAGGCATTACCATAAAATGTGCGTCGGTTGCCTCTGCTCTACTGACAAACGAGTAACACACACACACACACACACAGAGTTGGACATCTTTTCAATGTTCCCATCCACAAATTCTGCAGATAAAAGACACCCGGAAGGGCAACAAACAGGTAAGCTGGCCCGTCATGAAAAATAAGTGCACAAAGGGAATTTCACAGCTCAGCGAAGACATATGGTTAAAACACGGCTTACTGAGTGCCTCTGTTTCTCTTTTTCTCCTGTTGGTATTGAGCTGGGTATGTCCTTTCTGCACAGTCATTATTCACTCTGAGTATGTTTCCCCTGCTTGTGGCACTGCTGGGTCCATTTTGTGTTTAGTGCCACTAAATAACACCTCCAACATATCCATAATGTGCACGGGCCTTTTATCTTGTGATGACTCACTGAGTTGAATTAGGGGCAATAAATAGCGGCGAACATGAGTTTTGCGAGGCAGCCGCTCGACTGGCAGCGTCATCCGATGTGTTGTCCATGTCACATCACTGTCACTTTTTATGACCAGCAACCCCTCTTCCTGCTTCACATATAGCATACTATCTGCTCCGGGGACTTTGTTACCCTGGCAACCGGTGATGTCGCAACACCCCTGCCTTATCGATTATCCCTGTGCTCGTCAAACCCTCTACGCCGGCGTGCGGGCGTGTTGGTGTGTATTGACGTTTAATTCGTCATCCTGTCTTAAGGTGAGCAGCAACCTTGATGACAAAGTCACAAACCAAGTACATTTCATAAAAACACAGCACAGGTGAGGGTGTGGCAGACTTTTTTTGCCAGTTTAGTGAGCAGCAGTGCAAACTCAGTCATGTTGCAGTGCAGCAGAGACTGGAAAAGGGGGCTCGGGCAGGATCAATGCGTTGTTAAATAGCTGAAAACTCAATCAGCAGGGTAGGCCTGGATAATGGTCGGTCATGTCAGCTCCCCTCATTCCTTTCAGAAGCAGCCGACAGTTTCTCAGTGGGACAGGTCCGAGCGAGTGTCTCCCAAGAGAAAACCGTTGTGGTTCCAAGACAACTGATACCCCTGCCCAAACATGTATCACTCCTACAAGGAAGCCTTCTATTCTGCATATGCACAAACCATAGACTGTATATAGGAAGTGGATGTAGTTAACGTTACGTCACCCATTGGTTTGTGGACTGCCATTATGAAGCATCGAGGTCGGCGCCATATTGGATTACAGCCTTCACCTAGTTGCTTCTTTTGCAACCAATGAACAGAAGTTACCATATTTAGAATGCAGAGGAGTGACATAGAGATGCTGTATACGTGTCTAATAGCGGCAGCAACCTGTCAATCACAGTAAGCCCGCACCAACGAATACTCTGCTTAATGGTCTATTTTACTCTAAAATGGATCATAATTTACTAAATGTAGCTTTAGCTTAAGTTCAGTCAGAAGACCATACTCTTGCAAGCCCGTATTTATTTCTCATACATCTGCCAATCATTTCTCACGCATGCTCACTCATTTACTTGCTGTCATTATTCGGGCGTCAATCAGATGCCAGCTGTCGAGATCAGCTGGTCTCCTCTATCCAATAAGAACATTGAAACAATTACATGGTTAGCCTATCATCTTGCTGCTGTCTCTTTTAAATATGACTCTCTCTACCTTCAGTTCATTCATGTTGCTGTTACGCACCCCTCCACCTCCCCGTCTCCGCCCAGTCTTTGCAGATCCATCAGCTTCATCAACTCATCCTTCTATCAGCCACCACCACCACCAGGTCTGGACTCCACGGGGGGGATCTATCTTGTTGCTGATCGGGGCAGACGGCCCTCAATTACAAATCTCCCTGTAGAGTCCAAGCGCCAAAGACTCTGAGACTTTATCATCACATATCATTTAACAATTAACAATTATCCTTTCTTTATTCAACTGGTCTCTCTTGATTGAAATGAACATCATGCTATATTGAAGAAGACTTGAAACTAGAGATTGAGACCATAAACTCATGTTTACAATGTTTACTGAGGGAATAAATCAGGAGAGAAGTAGAGTAATTTTCTCATAGACTTCTATACAATCGGACTTATTTTTGCAACCGTCGGAGTCGCCCCCTGCTGGTCAGGAGAGAGAATACAAGCTTGAAGACATTTCCGCATTGGCCTCACTCGGCAGGTATCAACCTGCAGTCTCTGCAGAGAAGCTTTCACTATGTGCTACTATGGTATTACAACCAGGCACCACGTCCGAGGAAAATTTTAATTCTACTATACACCCTGTTTAGATCAAGCACCAATTTTGCAAGGCTTTTACTTGAAGACTGCAGATAGAACATGGCTCCAGGGACTCACACATTCTGCAGTGCTAGCAGATTGATCGTGAATGAAACTTGCTACACACCGAAGTGGTGTTTTGATGTGCATTTAAATGTGAGCTTGGACAGAAGTAGAACCTTGAACATTGAAATGGATGACGAAGAAATCAAATCTCCAGTATCTTTAAAGACACAGCTTGCACGAAATATAGCTAAACACCAACTATGCAACAAATCATTCTATAGCTCACATTGCTTCCTGATGCTGTTTTTTTTTCTTTTCTTTTTTCCTGTTTTCAATCAAACGAAGGTAGAGGTGGGGGGGGATGGTGTATCGGAGGTGTGTGTGTGTGTGTGTGTGTGTGTGTGTGTCTCCAAATTAGATTGTCTGATTGTTACTTTTTTTCCCATTTTCAGTAAAGTGGTCTGAACCCAGTGGAAATGCATGCCAATTGTTTGTGCCAGTACCAATGTTGTGCTGTGCTGCCTGATCTGCATAAACAGAACCACAGCTGTGACACTCCTCTCACTGTAGAGCTGTGAAATTAACACGAAAAGAAATGCACCTGCGTTTGCGCTACGGCCATTTTTGTAGTTGGACAAAAACAAAGCTATTTGACTGAACAAAGAAAATATATATTTAGGCTACAGTGTAGAATCTAGATGTTTCTAACTAAAAGGGATGAAGATTAAACGTGGATTTTGGAAATAACGACTTGGATTGGCAGTAAATCCACTCTGCCAGCCAAAGCCTGTCTTCTCCATTGAGTTGATTTAATTTCTAGTTCTGTGACAGCTGCAATGAGTCCAGCATCACACCAAATACAATATAACACATTCAGTCAAATGGTGCTTTGAATGATCGAGTGGTGTGAATGAAAGCATCCCATTAGCAACCAAAGGCAAGCACCTACCAAACGGGTGTATTGTCAATATCAGGATGTATTTGAAGTGTATAACAGTTGTTTAACACGCATACAGCGCACAATATAAATAGGCTGCAGTGATCAAACCAAATGTGTTACACGAAACATTTTTAAATTGTCATACACCACAATTCCTATCTTTTCTCTTCCTGTAAAGGGTTACAATCATATTCACGATCCGATCAAATCTCAAGGATCAAATCCCACTCGAAAGGATTGCCCAAGGCTATGTTTTTACAGTTTCACCGTAACATACATCCCGTTATACAAGCTAAAGACACTAAGTGCCATTTCACTGCACTTTCAACCAACGTGAAGAACAAAGAAAGAAGTAAAAATATCTCAGCCTTTGCTGTTTCAATTTTGACCATGTTTTTAAATCTAAAATTTGTGGTAGCTCAATAACAAATTGCTGGACGACCCCTTAAATGCATAACGCAAAAGGTGTGTATGTGCCAGTTACTTCTGGTTGTCAGGTTATCAGGGGCGAAGCACAGGGTAGATCGCACCATACAGTTGTAGCCCCATAGACCGTATATAATAAGTGGACCAAGTCGCCGTGACGTCACCCATTGTGGATTGCCATTTTGGAAACCTCGAGTTCGTCATTTTGGCCATCGCCTTTTGCAAACAGTGAGAGGAAGTGACCATATTTGGACTTTGGAGGAGTGACGTAGAGATGCTGTATACGGCTCTGGTAGCGGTAATGACCTTTAAATCACATGGTAGCCCGGTCTGTGAAATGGTCTAGTTGACTCTAAATGGACCATAATTTATCAAATGAACATCATGCTGTATTGAAGAATACTTGAAACTAGAGATTGAGACCATAAACTCATGTTTACAATGTTTACTGAGGGAATAAATCAAGAGAGAAGTAGAGTCGTTTTCTCATAGATTTCTATACAATCAGACTTCTCTTTGCAACCAGTGGAGTCGCCCCATGATGGCCATTAGAAAGAATGCACGTTTAAGACACTTTAGGATTGGCTTCACCTTTCAGAACCGGAGGTTGCCGCCTGTGCAGCCCCCAAACTCTGGAGCAAGAAACAGCTTGTTAGGCTGGCCCCGACACTGCCTGTTTTTAAACATCTTTATTCCTTGGCTTTTTATTCAGTCTGAGAGTTGTCTTATTGTTTTTATTATTTTATCGTCTTTTTGCCTTTTAAACTCTCTCTGTGTGTTAATTATGTTTTGTTTTGTCATTTTGGTTCAAACAGCTATTTGGTCCACTGTTGTTTTTAAATGTGCTTTATTAATACATTTGAACGTGACTGGATTGAATACAAACAATCGCGCACACATAATCAATGTCTACTACGACCCACGCTTCGGAGCGCAGAGAAAGGAATCCCGAGAATCAGCAGAAAGATGTTGAAAGCAGGTGTTTCCTTGAGGAAATACCGCGGTGTAAAGAATGTGCTATCCACAAGGAAGAAAAGCCCGGAGCTGCTGTTTCAAATTTCAAGGCTTTTCCGCTCAAGCTGCCACCTCAGACCAGCCGCATTCATCCATGCCTAAGTGATTTTCTACATCTGTCTCCTTCGGTTTTTCTCTCTCTCTCTCTCTCTCTCTCTCTCTCTCTCTCTCTCTCTCTCTCTCTCTCTCACACTCTCTCTCACACTCTCTCACTCTCTCTCTTACTCATCCGGTCTCACTTTATTGTGTTTATCACTCTCTTTCCCTTTTCTTTCCCCGCACATCCTTTGCACTCCATCGAAGCCTTGCAATGAACTCCGTCACACCCGTTTGTTTCCAGCAATTGTGAACTTCCAAACACTCAACCAAATGGGCATCTTGTGAAAAAGGAAGCACATGCACACGCACGTCACCCCAAACACTAAGGTATGCATGCGCACACAGTCAAACTTGCTCCTTATCACAGCCCCGGCAGTTTCCCTCCTCCTGTCTATCTGAACAGAGACGGTGAATAGTACATTCAGACATTTTATTACTAATAACAGAGGAGGAACAGGAGGAGAATTTATGGTACACAGATAATGCTTTCAACATGTGATGGATGGAAATCGTTGGCCTCTGCAGATGTTAGAAATTCTTTAAACTGCACTTTAAACTGTCACTGCATGGATTGGGATGCTGAAACAAAATGCAATTTTTAAAAGGAAGAATTTATGGATCCCATTAATTGTTCTATTGCACAGGGTAATTTAAAGTTCCGTTTTGTTGCGGCAATAGGAGATAATTTAAAGGTACTGCTGAAGGAATTAAAGCTAATTAACTCCCCCAGCACAAGTTAATCTTTGCTGTTTCATTATGTGAGGTGGGGTGGGGGAGGGGGGGCGCCATGCCTGCTCAACCATTTTGTTGTGGAATTGGTTTGAGTCTTTTATGGAACGGACACAATATGTCATGAATAGTTGATGTATTCAAAGGCCCCAAATTGGTTCTATTTGTTGAGTGCACTTTGCCAATATCATGGTTACATTATGTGAGCTTGGTTTGCTGTATTGCTGTCATTGTTCCACTGTTGGCTCCTGGTGAGATTAATGTAGCTGTCTTCATGGTAGTAATGCCTGTTTTTCAGGCTGATGGCAACCTCGATGTTTGAAAAGTGAAGTCAAAGCCAAAGCGCCTTAAAGCTGCATTCTCTCTACTGGCAAGCAGGGGGCGACTCCTCCGGTTGCAAAGAGAAGTCAGATTGTATAGAAGTCTATGAGAAAATGACCCTACTTCTTACTTGATTTATTCCCTCAGTAAACATTGTAAAATGTATGGTCTCAATCTCTAGTTTCAAGTCTTCTTCAATACAGCATGATGTTAATTTAGTAAATTATGGTCCATTAAGAGTAAAATAGAACATGAAGCAGAGTATGCTTTAGGGCACAGCTAACTTGTGATTTACAGGTCGCTACCACAGCGTTGTCCAGTCTGGAATTTGTTTGTGTTTTTCATTTAAGAACTTTAAGCCTTTCACACTGTGTTTTCACTCAGTTAATTGTAACATTATGGTCACCTAAAAATTCTTCAGCAGCTTTCCCATCCATGGGTGTGAGAAACGTCCATGGCCACTAAAATACAGTAAGTACTTTTCATTTGGAACACAGCAGCGGCTGAAAAAAAAATGTCATTCCCCACTGACTTCCCCCACAGTCAGATGATACAGGAAATCAATGCTTCACATTAACCCCTGATAAATCCGCACATCACTGAGACCAAGCAGGTTGTGCCCCTTGCAGTAACATCCGCCACCGACTACATTATGGATGTGAAACCAACAGAGCACAGGAGGCTTTACTTGACTCTACCTTTTTTTCTTTTTGTCATCTCATTCTCAGTACACTGACGGGTATTCCCCAGAAAATTACAAACAATGTTTGGAGCAAAATGAACGGAGAAGCGGTGCACTGAACAATGCCCCATACAGCACTGTAAAACTGATTGATTAAGGCTGCTGCATCAGTGTAAAAATACAGATACAAGGGACGCCTCAGAAGACTGCTAAGTGTGCACTGCATGTCCGCTAGACAATTTATCTTATCTTATTTGGAACAATGCAGGTTGTCAGTCAGTCTGAGAACAACGGCAACGTGACCATTGTGCATTGTTACCTCTGGATGTAGGCAGAGTAGCTCTCTGGCAAGGCTATACCATCATTTCGTCTGTGCTTTTTGTTGTCTGGAAATTCTATGGATGAATAACCTTGCAACTGATTTAATTTCAAGTAAGCTGTACAATAGATGATTGACAGTATTTCTTTCCTCAAATGTCGTAGGTATTGGACGACCACCATTTGCTAGGCTGTCGTCTGTCTTTACATCCAACCGCACGACTATGTAAACTGTCTATAGTATAAATGCCATACTTTTTGGCTCACTTGGCTCAGACTGTGATTCCAGTTTATTCGCAGTATATTGTAGATGTGGCCTGGGGCGTTTATATCCACCACCTGTAAAGATTAAGCAGCACGGCTTTGCAAAAGCTGAGTAATTCGTTCTCCCCTCTTTGGCTGAGAAGCTTTGGGCTGTGTGCATGTGTAGTATTTCAGTGCAATCTTAATCTCTGGTTTGTGCATCAATTGATGTAGCAGCTGAGAGGTTAATGGACTGACTGCATGTTTTTATCTTCAGCTATTTAAAAAAAAATAAAAAAGATTTTGGCCTCACTCCACTAATTATATTAAGAGTGTGGGTGTTTTACTTTTCACAAGAATTAAAGAGCAGTAATGATAAAAAAAACAAAAAAAACAATGTTGCTACCGTTTTACATGTGTTTCTTAATCCATCCATCAGAAGTGCCTGGTTATTTCAAGGGCATAACATGCCATCCAGGCTCATATTCATGGAATATTTAAAGGCCCTTAAAAAACTCAACTCGATCTTCTTACTATGAGCGATGGGGTCCGATATAAACACGAGCATTCAAGCCTGCTTTAAATGGGCAGCAGAAGCTGACAGAAGAGGTAATCCTGTGCACCAATCAGAATTCAGCAATATTTGAATATTCTATCAATCCCAACAGGTAGATACCCCATCAGTAACACACAAACAGCCTAGCATATTGGTTTTCTAGCCCTAAAATAGACACTACAGTCCCCACCCCCCTCCCACTTCCACCTTACTATCATCAATCAACAGGCTCAAGGGTATAGGACCGGGACGACGAGGGAACCTGGAACTTTTGTTTTTCTTTGCACTGGGTTTCCAGTGATGCCCTCTGAGTATCTGAGCCTAATATTTGTATTAGTCCCGGCATTCGGAGGCTCCAGGAAAACAAGCTTCCTCTGTCCAGAAGGGCCACTAATGAAGCATGCAGTGCGGTGTGATAAATCTAGACACATCGACCCACTGCTTGCTTCTATCGAAAGAGCTGTTCCAGCGAAGTCTCACAGGCGTACGGTGCACCTTAATCTCACACTCGGACAAAAACGTGCAAATGTATTCACATGTATGGCACTAACACACTTACAAGCAGCAATACAGTACAAACCTGCACATACTATAAATTCATGCATGCACCACAATAAATGCACTGAGTGGCTGCTTTTAGATTTGTTGAAAGATGCTATCGGATTTGATTGCTTGGTGCTTTCACAGCCTTCTTAAGGATGGTTTAAGAGACGGGAGACACTGGAAATGGCCTGTTCTACACCAAGAGGTGACGACAGAGTGCCAGCCTGCTGCAGTAACCATGGCAACAGGAGCGGGAGGGAAGACCAGGTACCTCGTCCGAAGCAGGGCAAATTGGACGTTCCGCGACACTTCTTCAGACTGCTCTCCGGAGTCTGGGAGCAGGAGAGAGGATGCTCGCACTTCTTCCCAGCCCATCCCTCCTTGCAGTCACACCTGCCGCAATTACACTGGCCGTGACCTGCCAAGGAGTAGAGGTGGAGGAGGCAGACAGGTGAAACACAGTGGAGGGGCTTTGTGCAAGGAACATTCTTTTGAAAAACAGCATTGAGTGAAGTGGGCAAACTGAGCAGGGAGGAGAGTTTGATGGGTTACGGAGAAGAGGGTAAAAGGGGAGCTAGTGTGCGAGAAAGGGGAGCAAGGGAGATAGCAAAAATGAAATAGGGGCAGGACACGTTAGAGTTGAGAAGCTTGAGGGTCCTCAGAGCATCGGCTAAACAAGCTTTGGCTGTCTGGCCTCCTCTAAGCTGCTGGATGACCAGCATTGATTAAACCTGGTCTGGTCTGGGTGAGAGAGGGAGAAAGTAAGAGAGAGGAAGAGAGAGAGAGAGGGAGAGAGAGAGAGAGAGAGAGAGAGAGGAAGAGAGAGAGAGAGAGAGAGCGAGAGAGAGAGAGAGAGAGAGAGAGAGAGAGGAGATTCAAGACATTAAGATGTGAATCGTGTCCGCATTCTCTGAGCAAACACTGAGCTATACATGAAGGTCTGGACTAAAGAACTAAAAACTACTGATTTCTGTGACTATGTATGCGTAGATATGTGTTCTTTTACATTAATTGTTAGCAGTCATAGTGGTAGGATCCGTCATATTTTGTTCAATAATCCTTTAGAGAAACAAGAAAAGGTCATCTCCCACGAGAGAGAGAGTGAGTGAGAGAGAGAGAGAGAGAGAGAGAGAGCAAGAGAGAGAGAGAGGTATATATATATATTCAACATTGAGTGAAGTCCTATTTGGTTAGATTAGTAGAAGCAGATGGAAAGCTGTCGTTAGTATGCAAGGAACTGCAGTTATTAAAAGGTAAAGATCAATACATGGCACTGACATAACCCATATCATATTCTATGGTAATTATCTTATTAAACAAGACTTTAAAGGTGCTGAATTATGAATGAACAACTATTTGCTATGTAAACAGCGTCCCGAACAACAGCGTCATCGCAGAAGCATAGCGCCCACCCTTTCAGGTAAATACTGTTAGCTCTGTCAGCACTGTTGCCCGTGTTCGCACTGTTAGCACCATTAGCCGCTAGCCGCCGGCTAAGCCGTCACCATGTTGAGAGCCATGTGGAGACAATCCCTCGATCACAGATATGTTCTGAGTTCTGAATTTAGCACCTTTAACATTTTAGGAAAAAGAGAGTTAGATGAGTAGACTGATATCACTTCTGTATATGTACCTACTAGCACGTTAGCTTAGCTTAGCATAAAGACTGTAAACAGCAGGAAACGGCTTGCCTGATTCCATCCAAAAGCAACAACATCTGCCTGCCAGCACCTCGAAAGCTCACCAACGAGTACGACTGCCATTTGTTTTATTTGTACAACCCCCAAAGGGTCAAGTTAAAATGACAATTCACTGTTTTATTGTGGATTATATAGAAAGTTGCCATTAAGTTACTGGTCACATTTACCCTCGTACACCAAAAAACTGCTATTTTTACACTTTGGTTTTTGTACACAGATTTTGTTACCTTCTGAAAGAGCCAGGCTAGCTGCCTCCCCCCATTTCCAGCCTTTATGCTAAGCTAACCAGCTGCTGGTTCCAGCTACATATTTAGCACACGGACATGTGAGTGGTAGCCTATCGATCTTCTCATCAAACTAACTTTTAAGAAAGCAAATAAGCGTATTTCCCAAAATCTTGACTATTTTTAAGAGGAATTCCGTAAATGTTTTGCAAACAGGTAAGTGGAGCCAAACACAGCATGCTCACCTGAGCAGAAGTCATCGGAGTAGCGGTCGTAGGTCGCGTGACAGTTCCTCTCATCGCACTCGCATGTGTCTCCGTGGATATCCCCCCAGTCTCCGGACGGATCTACATCATGACAGTTACACTCTCCACACACACAGGTCCCTGACGCACACAGCAAACACGACCGCACATACACGTACACTGTTAATTCACAATGCATTCATTCTCCAGTCCAAATAAATAAAAAACAATGTGAACTGGAAAAACAAAATCGATGGTAAATACAACTCATTGTCTGTGTCAAGATAAAAAAAAGGGGCTGCACTGTTCCAGCTTGAAGGATTTAGTTTACTTTAGGCTGCAGCCAACATCTGCCTCACTTTTTCTTTCTTTATCTACATATCTGTCTGCCTGTCTCTTTCTCATTTGTTCTTACATCTTAGTCAGGGCATCAGCCCAAGCAGCGGCCAGTGGAAATCACATTTCCTCTTATCAGCGGTGACAGAGCACAGGGAACCCCCGGGTGGGGTGGGGAGCCAGGCCAGCTGGCAAGCCTGCGGGCTGTGGCTGGCGCATGTCTGGCCCTTGGCCCTAGTGCAGTCCTCCCTCACCACCCTGATAACCCCGGAGCCCTGGATTTATAGAACCGTGCACTTTAATGTGAGCCACAAATGTGACAGTTTGGCTTCACGGGAAGCAGATTAAAGCACCTGTACTAGCTGGAGAAAAAAAAATGCTCGAATAAAATCAGGACTCCATTAGAGGACGCGGTACGTTTGGCAATTTTTGACTCAATCCCTGTTTTCCTGGCTAAAAAGCAACCTCCCCCCTTCAACACAAAAGGGGAATCAACCCTCTCTGTGTGCCTCGTGCAACCACATTATCTCCCAGTCAAATTGTTGTGATCAAGAAATCACAACGCACGTATTTAGCCTCCAGCATTATGGGGCTGCTATCGTTTTTTGACAGCACGCCGATTATTATTACGCATTATTAGCTCAACTGCAGAGCCTAGGTGAGCCGAACAGACGGGGAGGGGGGATTGTTGGAATGAAACAATGTCTATCTATTGCGTGCCCGTCAGCCAAATCATTCACTCATTCATTTCGGAGCGTAAGTGGAGCAGGAGATATTTCCAACCCTCGCACAGAGACTCGTTACATCTATACAGGGTGATGAAATCAAATCAACCCTCTCGCGTAATCATCGTCCTCGATCCATCTCCCATAATCACCGGGAATTATCTTCCCCGTGCTTTAAAAGGGGGATTAATTCTGACGTGCCATATATAGCGGACGGGAATTGAGAATTGTTTCCCATTATAATCAGCACCAAATTGTTTGACTTCCGAGATTTGTGTTGCACTCGAATGGGGTAGGATGAAAACGATTTTGGAATATGTTAACATATTTTTACAATACTTGAGGGGCTGAAATACTATAATATTTTGAGCAAAGGCCACACTCGGCTTTAACATTTGTTTGTCAGTGCATGTCGGTAAGTGGTGTTTTGGACGGTTTACAGTACAGGTGCCTTGCATTTTTTTACATCAGTTACGTCAAGTACAATTTAACAAATTAAAGCCAAGCAGTATTATCATATTTTGTTCTGGCCTCGAAGAGAAGTAACTAAATGTGAAAAGAATCTTTCCCCAAACATTTTTCTTTCATCCATTTCTAAATAACATTAGCCGGGCTCAGGTTCTAACCGGTAGCTCCAGAACACAATATGACACGTTTGGTTGTCGCTGTCAGTCAAATCTTTGTGATTCCCTGTCCATGTTTGTTTCATTTCATTGACACAGTTTAGCTTTTTGCTCAACAGAAGAGATAAAGGAAACTAAATCAAAGCAATAAAACCTGCATCTCTTTCCACCTTCTAAAGGTGCGTTCACAGCAAACGCGGCGCGAATTTTTCACGCGACCAGATCACATACAAAGTCAATGCACAGACGCGAAATGGTTGCGAAAAAGCGAATTTTCGCCGGTCGGCGAATCGCCCGGCGCGAAATTGCACAAACCACGCGAACCACGCGGCGCGAACCACGCGGCGCGAACCACGCGGCGCGAACCACTCGGCGAATGACGCGACGCGAATAATTCGCTTATTCGCGCGAGTTGAAATTTTTCAACTCAGGCGAAACGCTGAGTTGCAAACGCCAATCAGCGTTGAGAAGCTCCGCCCGTCATCACCGCCGTCCTGCTGTTGCTGATCAAACTATGTGGGAGAAGTCGATAGTCTGGAAGAGGAAGTCCTCCAGACACAGCTCCTGGAGAAGCTGTGTGCGACTACGGATAATGTTATGAACCCAGACATGAGGGCGTTTGATGTTCCAACGTTTGTGGGACTTCCACAACATGTACAAAGCAGAACTAGTGGTTATTTCTTCCACGGTGGATGGCGGAAAGGAACTATTTCCACGGAGATAAGCCACGCTCCCTCTCCGGCGGCGCGTCGAGTGCGAAAAAGCGAAACAACCACAAATAGTCCGGCGTTGCGAATATTCGCAACGCTTTTGGTGTGAACACACCACGCGAATAACGCGACGCGAAAATTCGCGTCTGGTGTGAACGCACCTTAACAATATTTCAAAAAAGAATCAATGAATAAATTGACGGATAACAACTACTTTTGAATGCATTGCATAACGCTATCAAGCTGGTAGAGCAAGCACAAAAAAAATAGAAAATAGAAAGTGTGTCAAGGTTGATTTGAACTGAGATTGACTCTTTTTAATTGGAGTCCTATTTCCTGTGTTCTTTCCTCCAGTGACTCTCGGGATTGTCCAGCCTTCGACTGGTTTTTCTCCTAAACAGAAGTACAATGGGCTTCTACACCATGAATACAGTCGATGGTTGTTCATGCTGTGTCGGCTGTGCACTTAACCATAAATCATGGGGCTCTGTCCATGCAGCCCACCATTTGGCCTCTGCCACTTAGCCAGTCCTCAGCTAGTCCACTGTAATTCATTTTAGAGAGCTTTACTGAAATCCCGCAGGATCACTTGAGCTTGGGTTAGTGAAACTGTTTCTGTCTGTCCGCCAAGCTCTGATAACGTTCAGCAGAATTAACTTGAGGACTTCTTCAACCGGTCTATCCTCTGCATTCTTCTTCACCTCTGCGTTTCTCCAGTGATTTCTGTTTTTGTTTATTTTTTTCCTTTATCTTCATCTCTTTTTTTTTTTCATACTCAGTTCAAAAGTTGGATGTCAAAACTGACTCTTGTTCATCTGTGATAGTCAGAGAGCAGAAGACGAGCTGAGCTGGGGTTCTCTTGTCATACGTGCCGGGAAACTGTGACGGATCAAAGATTTGTATAAATCTATGTTGCATTTGAATTCCATTCATTCCTTCCTCAGTGTGTCACTACTTCGGGGATAGTGGTTGCGTTCAAAGGATGCGTTGAAGGATTCACGAACCATTTATCGTCGTTATGCAACACAGGGATGCGCAGCGAAATGCAGTTGCAACCCATTTACAACATAAGAAAAACAATCAAAACAAAAATGGTAGTGCATTCCTGTAGCATACTGACTATTGAGATACTGGTTATTTAGAATGTGAGATAGTTTAGTGTGTCCGAAACCTCAGCAGGAAACCAATAGTACATGAATTGCATACTATTTCCGGTGAGATATTACAGTATGCAAAAACTGGACACAACACTGGTATAAATATCCCACAATGCAATGCGTTAGCATCATCCATAATAGACGATGGTGGACAGCACAAAAGTATGTTGAACGACAGCACACACATGGAGTGTGTATCTTTCGGATGCAGCATGTGTCTTTTGGTTGTCTTCATGACCCCAGATAACAGACAGGAAATTAACTTGATCCCATTTGCAGTGTTTGTTTTCATGTTTCCTAGCAACACAATTCAATTATCTCTTTTAGCAGGTGGATTCCAAGGGGTTTAGAAGCTGTAGTGACAATTAGGAAGTTGCATATCATCCTTGCCATACTTATTATTCCACTACATCATTGCTTTGTGAATCAGCATAATGGCTGTGGGAATTTTATTTTTCCATATTTGTTATATTTTTCTATCCATTTTAAATTCTAGATGACTGTATCACGTTTATCATTAGCTATACAAATGAAGTCAAAAATCATGAAATAATTTGACTACTGTACACCGGCTCTGGAGCAGGGAAACAGACCTCTGTTGCTGCAGATTTTGCCATCTGGAGATGTGCATCTCCGCTTGCTTTCCCATGGGCTGATGTCACACTGGAATTCACATTTGTCTCCATGCCAACCAGCAGCGCAGTAACAGTTTCCACAGTAACACTGGCCGTGGCCTGGAAGCAGATCAGAATGCACACGCGACGACTGATGAGTTCACCTTTGTCAGATTTCCACAATAACTCCTTCTTACTCATTTAAATGTCCAGTTTTTAGGATTTTATGTCAATATATTTTTTAGCAGATGTTTAGAAAGAAAAGAGAACACATGCAACATTTAGTTTTTACTGCTTTTAATTGACACTATTTGAGACTTGCTAGACAATTTAAAGGACCTTAATTTCTGACAAAGGCCTGATAAAAAAAGCCTATCAATAGTTTTTTTCAAAAGGAAACCATGAATGAATGATTTAACATTGAGGGGGACTGCGGGCCATACCTCCGCACACCTCTCCGGTGTCCTCGTCCAGACACTCGCTGTCGTCACACTCGCAGAAGCGTCCGGTCACCAGACCCCTGTTGTCCTTATTGTCACACATGCAGCTGCCACAGTGGCAGGTGCCTAATAAAGATGCCAGACACAGTTAAAAGGTCACATGTTGGAAAAAAAGGTCATGTGTGTGTGTGTGTGTGTGTGTGTGTGTGTGTTTATATTATGTGGTTTGTTGTGTACATTCACATGCAGTGCACTGAAAGAGCCCAGCTGGTTTGCAGATGTGCAAACCGGAGACTCCGTCTGTGCGTTGTGTGTCAGCGGATCTACACTGGTGTCTGAAGGCAGCGAGGCTGTGTGCGTGAGTTCATGTGCGTGAGTTCATGTTCGTGAGTTCATGTTCGTGTGTTCATGAGTTCATGTTCGTGAGTTCATGTTCGTGTGTTCATGTTCATGTGGTAATGTTCGTGAGTTCATGTTCGTGTGTTCATGTTCATGTGGTAATGTTCGTGAGTTCATGTTCGTGAGTTCATGTTCGTGTGGTCATGTTCGTGTGTTCATGTTCATGTGGTCATGTTCGTGTGTGCCGATTCATGTTTCATCAACACCCAGATGCTGCATGCTTTCAGCCTTCATTAAGCTGGGAGGCCCTGAGGCCCTGTGGCCTAGTGGCCCAGTGGCCCAGTGGCGCGCTGAAGCCCGGGTAGGCGAGGGGGCGTCGACACGTCACAGTGTGCGTCTTCAGCGTGCCAACACTCAATCATGTATCCACGGACATAGACACACAAACTACAACTGTGTGAGTTGGCCAAATTGAAAACAGTATTGTTGACTCAGAACGTCATGTATTTTTCTTGCATGAACGTATCAGTGCACCTGTGTTAGTGAAAGAGAGATTGTTGGATATGTGTGAGAGCAAAGAGATCACAAGTGTCTCTTTTAACCACAGACTGCATATAAGAAGTGGACGTAGTCATGGTGACGTCACCAATTGGTTTGTGGACTGCCGTTACGAAGCCTCGAGTTCGATGCTTTCGCCATCGCCATCTTGGGATACGGCCATCGCCATGTTTTTTTTTTGCAACCAATGAACAGAAGTTACCATATTTGGAATGTGGAGGAGTGACTTAGAGACACCATATACAGCTCTGGTAGCATCAGCGACCTGTCAATCACAGTAAGCCTGGCCTAAAGCATACCCTGCTTTATGGTCTATTTTGACCCTAACCATAATTTACTAAATGAACATCATGCTGTATTGAAGAAGACTTGAAACTAGAGATTGAGACATAAACTCATATTTATGGTCTCAACCTCACACACGTGATTGTTGTGTGTACATTTTATGTTGATTACGTCAGTTTGTTTGGTGCAAATTTGTGTCGATGCTTGAGTGTACTTTTTTTGCTACTGTGTATCACTAAGACTCATTGTGGGTATACGTGTGTGTGTGTGTGTGTGTGTGTGTGTGTGTGTGTGTGTGTGTGTGTGTGTGTGTGTGTGTGTGTGTGTGTGTGTGTGTGTGGTCGCAGCACCTCTGTTGGAGCACACCACCCCCTGTGGGTTTTTGCAGAGCTCTTTGCTCTTCTTGCTGGGTAGGTCACACTCCTCCTGGAACTGGCAGGCCTCTCCGAACCAGCCTTCGTCGCACTCACACGTCCCACAGTCGCAGTAGCCGCGGTCTAAAGAGAAAGCACAACGCACCCCATGCTGTTCATCAACGCTGAGAAGCATGCCCGTCGCCACAGCGCTACGAAACAGTTGCACTACCAGGAGAAAGGAACTGGAGTTATAGGATTCACTTGACTCCCTCGACTTCTAACTATTGTACCAGATCAATTGTACTCTGTTTTAATGGATGTGATATATAGATTATATATATTTCCCTTACGATGGATACGTGTGCATTACTGACATGTACATTGTAAGTAATACCACCCTCTTTGTTGCAAAACTTCAGGATGATATTCAATCGCTATTATACAGTCACTATTTCTCCTCATTCTGACGGCCGCGCTGAGCAACCTGTAAAACAGGAGGAGGAAATCATGTGACGCAAAAGAAGGCTGTTGACGACTTATTATAAATGCCGCTCCAGGTGCATTTCGCAGCGAGGGGGCCTTGTATGTCACACTCAATCATTCTCCCGACTCGTTCATCGTGTAAACGTGACGTCCTTTTCTCAAGGGCCATCCATCAGTCATTAGCAACGGGCGAGTCCCCCGTCTCTTCTCATTATCGATACGTCTCAGGGGACACTTGGCAACGGGTTCAAGGCGAGAGAAGAATATGGAAAGTGCGCTTATGCACCACAGAGACCATATATGATGTTGAGGAAAATGAACTGGTTTTAATGTAACCTCACACTTCCATACGATTATTATCATGTGGACTGAAAGTAAGGCTCCGCGCGGGATTCGACGCTCCACTAGCTGTTCAAAAGTTCAAACTCCATATTATTATAATCTAGCCACATATTGTTTAGAAATAATCTTGAGACTATCACACCTTTGGCATACTAAAGCATTTTTAGCATCTTAAACACACCAGAACTTCTTTTTTTCAGTAATTCTTGTATGGTGGTAAAATAAAACATCGACTGAAGAACACAGCCATTGAACATTAACTATTTTTATTGCTTTGTGGTTAATGTTTGATTTTTCAACATACATTCAGCACAGGTTCTGTATGCTAGAGCTGCAGGAATGAGTAAAAACAAAACTGGAAATGAGTCAGCATTTTTGCAAGTTCCAGGTTCCCTCATCTTAAAGTCAATGTTTTTTTTTATGGGTTTTGGGTAAGATGCCTGAGATAAGGTCTGCAGTTGAAAGAGATGTCAATGTGCTGCAATATAATATCAGTAAAGCTTTTAAATGTCTTTAAAAGTGGTTGCTTTCAAGTCGCTAAATGAAACTACTAAACATCATCACTCCGACTAGTCCGCCTTCTTAGCCTTGTTGTATACTCACGCTCATGTTTAGTTTGTTTATAATCTTACAATAGTCCTTTACTTCTGCCGATTGCATTTACGCTTCAAAAATCATGAAAGTGGCGTTCATTTGTGAAGCTAAGTGTGTAAGTATTATAAGAGTTTGTTTTGCCGCAGAGCTTTTTTTATTGCACTAATCCAAAATCAAATGGAAGAAAAATCCCATTGGAATTTTGTCGAGGGAACCAGTGTGATGCAGACTTCCCGGGGGTTGGCCTACAAAAACACAATCCCTGCACAATTCTATACAGAATAGATGTAAATGAAAAAACAGAACAAACAAAAAAAATATTTTCTTTTTGGATTCATCATTTAGTTGTACGGCTGGAAACTGCCACACATTGGATTCAGGTCTCTCCGACTGAATTCAGCAGAATATTACAAAGTCACTGCCACCCACTGGCCCCCATTAATCTCCACTTAACAATCACTCTGACACATGAAACAGACCCTCTTTGTCAGCCGGGGCGAAAGTTTGTGTGCGTGGGAGGGTGGCTGTCTGTCGACAGTTTATCGTCCCTGGTGCTTCCTGAGCAGTAATTCTCCGTTGCTCGGGGACGTCAGGGTCCCTCCCACACACCGCCGACGGACACGCGGCCAGCCAATCAGGGCCCCCCGACCATAGGGACCAGAAACATCCCGTGGGGGTCGGGGAGAGAGAGGGTGCATCTGGGCCAGCGTCAGTGTCAGTAATAGGTGATGATGTGGCGTTACCATGATTAACTGCTGTCGAGGAGGGGATGGTGACTCACTCAGCAGGCTAATTTCAGAATTTAACTTATATATAATACATAATATATATTATATTATTTCGTATATTATCGAGAGGGAGATAAACAAGGAAATAGGGTCGTGCGGAACATCATAATCCAGCAATCTTCGAGTGATTTACGATTAAATATATGTAACAGAAAACCAATTCCCTTCCTGTGAGCAGAGAACACTTCTATCACTTACGTTTGAGGCAATCTCGGGCCTACTCTTCAGATTCCAGGGCACCTTCAATTATAAGCCACGCAATAATGCCAGACATACATTACATATTGCCTATTCAAATGACTTTCCTCCCTTCCCCAACCACTCACTTTATTTAGATCATGTTCTCCAGAACATGATACTCATTTCAGTGAGTAATTATCCCTCCTCGCTTTCCTCTCTCCCTGCGGGAATCGGAGCGTGAAGCGGCGGCATGTCAGATCGCGTTCTGTTAGAAAAGACCTAGGAGACACCTCGGAGACACCTGTCGCAGGTAATAAGTCATTCTCTGTGCGCGTTGCCCTCGTGACAAGCAACTCCTGCTTCTCATCCTTCCGTTTTTTGTGGGTTTATTTTTTTTAATTTTTTTTTTTTTTACAATTCTCCAGCTTCATTTGTCCCTTTGGTGATGTCATCATGCCTTTGGAGAAACACTTGTTCCTACAGCAAGAGGTCTTTGGAAGTTGAAATTAGTCCCCAATCAAAAATGGCCTTTCACTAGTAGACTTGGATGGACTTGAGTGGCTTTTTCCTCCTCGCAGCCCACGCTGGAATCATTAGGTGACTCACCACACAAGCACACACTGCACAGCAAAGCTCAGAATATCCAAGAGAAAGCACATCAAAAATATGCACTAGCAAAAAATAAAAAAATAAAATCCAGAGATGAACAATTTAATGGGCTGTAATGGCTTAAGGAGTGCATTCCTCTTTGAGTCCCTGTTCTTTTTTTCCCCTCTCTCTTTGGGAAATCAACAGAAATGAGTATTAAACCTTTTAGTCATTTTGGACAGACTGCCATTAGTGAGTTGTTCTCCCATGATTAGTTTCTCTCATCTGTCTATAATGTGTGCATATTGGAAGCAACATCTTAAGCTAATGTATTGCTGATGGAGAGTGCATCTGGAGGAGTTGGATTTGGACAAGCTGACTTCTTATGCGCTGCTGATATATAGCCCCCTTGGGTGGGATCTTCTTTGGCAGGTGGGGGCAGGAGGCCGGGGGCTGAGCCAGGAAAAGAGCAGATGCTCAGAAAAGCCAGAGCCTGAGAGAGAGGCTAAAATATGTTCTTAAAGAAGCCTTAAAACAACCATCCATCAGGGGGAGGGAAAGGGGTTGTTGCCCTCATGCCTTCTCATCTGAACTGCCCCTTTGAGATCGGGCGAGAAGGATATGCTTCTGGTAAAGTTACAGGTTGTTCTGGATTGCAGACCTATAGAGCGCACTGTTGACCCGTGTTTTATCAAACATCGCATGTGCTGTTACAGTAGGCGTCGCTGTATCAACTCTGACTCTTTGATCGGGAACAATTTAAATAAAAGAGCGGTTATGTTCCGATGAAGATTGAACTCATAGGGGATCGCTCCCTGCAGCCCGGTCGTCAGGGAAAAAAAGGGCAGCTTTTTATGTCAAGTGACTCAGAACATGCTGAATTCTGTGTTTTTACTACAAGGTTGTTGCTACAGGCCCAATTCTTTTTCTTTTCCTGTTGGTTCTCTTTGCAGTGCTGAGAAATATAACCCTCCAGTTGACACATTTCTTCAATTTGTTACTAATATTTAATTAATAAAAGATAATGTCGGTGAACTCATCTTTTCTTTTTTATCATGAATCATTACAAATATGTAGTGTTTTAAAAGAATAGCAGATCGTCACAGTGAGAAAAGAAATCATGTATGTAAAAAATGTTGATGCATCAACATTAATCAACAATCGTTTCATAATCTCATCATAGCCCTCTCAATCGGAATCGAATCTAACCTTAACCAGACACCATCTTGTCTCCAAAACCTAACAAATCGTTTCACGGCGTTCCCTACGGGGCATTGTGCGTTTCTGCAAGCGCGACACGAGGCTGATGTGAAACACATGTTGTTTGCAGAAACTTCCAATGCCAACATTGTTTCTGGCGACTGGGTTTCTCACACGTCGGTCTTGATATAATAGTGTAATGCTATTCAACGTTGCAACAGTAATTACTAACAAGTTGATAATACAGTGTTCCTTCATCGGGACAATGCTGGCCCGCAGCGCCCAGGGCCACCCGCTGTGTCTCTGACTATGAGCAAAGACTATGAATTGCAGAGAAGCACAGCCTGTCTCAACACACACCAGAGGAAACCAGAGAGAGAGAGAGAGAGAGAGAGAGACAGAGACAGAGACAGAGACAGAGAGAGAAGAGAAGAGAAGAGAGAGATTTTACGTGGCCAATGAAAGAGGGAGGGCTGTGAAAGAGAGAATGGAAACATTGCCACGTTTACCCTCGTCTTTGAAAACAGGGGATTTACTACAGAAAACTATGAAAATAACCAAAGATTAAGTTTCTCATGTACCGTACCGTATACTGAAAAAATAAAGGGGAGACGGAACAGGAAGATTGAAACACAGTCGAAAACGATCAGATTTTTTTTTTTTTTCGCACATTTGGCGAACAGATGTTAGTCCAGGTCGTCCTCCCATCGCTCCGCTACAATGTGGGAAGCATCAGCGGGAGGAAAACACGTGTGAGTGACAGCATCACCGCTTTGGGCGCATCCTAGGAAATCCACCCTAAAGCTCCAGTGTTCCTCCTTATTTTGTGCCCATAACAGGTCTATTATATTGTGATGGAATTTATGTATTTTCAGCGTTATCACAGAACGTTCCACGGAAGAAGGTATTGTTCGATAGTACAGGCATTTCTTTTCTGCCAATGGATCGGAAAAGCATTCCATGGTACTGTGTATATAAAAAATAATGTATGCGATCACACAATGGAACAGAAAGAAAGAAACAAAAGACCTGAGGAGTGTGTCTGTATCTGTTATGGTGTGGTGAAGAATGTGATGCATATGTAACAGGAACACAATATGCTCTTTTTGGTCTGAATAAAACGACAAGGACAGCTATTCATTCTGCTCTAACCAGAGCGCGGACCTTTCAGTCTATGAACTGCTTCTATAATGCCTCCGTTCCAGCATGCCTTGCTAAAGAGCCCCCGTGGGCGGTTAACTTTTGTTCACCCGTATGCACGCAGAGTATATAAATGTAGAGCTTCCAGTTCACTTGACTTGACTGCACCCATGGAAAACCCACACAACAAAAAAGGAAAGACCATGCAAAGTCCCCACAAAAAGGAACAGGATGTCGTTTCAGTCTGTGGTGGCAGTAATTTACCACGAGCAAATCTCACGTTGTTTAAAAACAACTGTTTCCATTGATATTAGACCTAAATTAAAAAACTATCCTCAGCTTGACTTGTCGCTCTGATCAGGGGGATCTGAATTAGCCTGATGAAAGCCATCCGAGGTAAAAAGAACATGTCAATGCCAATTGAGATGAAATGAAAGCCAATGTTTCTGGAAAGGAAAAAAAAGAAAACACACACACACACACACACACACACACACACACAGTTTATCCCTATAAGGAGAAAAAAAAAATCTTTTGGATCTTATCAGTGGACAGGCAGAGATAAAGGAGCCGCAGGTAGAGAAATTGGCTGCCGATCTCAGACCGCATGCATGCTTCATGGGCCATTGAGAAACTGAGGTGGGGGTGGGGATGTGGGTATTCTTCTCAATATGCTTTGAATAGAATTCCTGGGCCCTACATGCACAAAACCCTTTTTATGTGTCGTGCAAATTTGTGTGCGCACATGACTGTTCAAAAACCACTCATTAGGTGAAAGAATGGGTACAGGCAGTTCCACTGCAGTATGTGGAAGTCCCCTCTTTGATAGGTAGACGCCACTCAAAGATGCAAGTCCTCTTTCTTTCAAGTCCAATTTATTTTTAAAAAATAATTAAAAGAGCACATCTGCAGTAATATTCTGGGAAACGACCTTGAAAGTCAATTTTCTATTCCATTATTGTTTTTTTCAAAATGACCAGAAAAAGAAGTCCACACTTAGGTTAGGTTAGAGTTGCAAGACAGTCCACTGTTGGTAATGTAGGAATGTATGTGTGTGTGTCTGGGTGTGAAGACCCATCCCTTTTCTGATGCATCGAGGTTCCATGTGCAGTCTGAGTCCCCCAGTGAGTGAGACCCCATCATGAGGCTGAACCATAATGAGCTCCTTAACAGCGGCCGACTTGTCTGCCCAAATAAATCTCTCTACCCCATCACGTGCGCGCACACACACACAAACACACACACACACACACACACACACACACACACACGTATCTCCGTTATACCTGTTCTGGGTGCACACGTGTCTCCGTTTGACCCCTGAAACTCTGCAGCCCAGTGACCTCAGAGGAACAGAAAGATGAGGGTAATGCTCACTCATTATTTCCTTGATGTCATTGTTCGGGGCTGTCAATCATGACATCATTTGTTTAGATCACCTGGTCCCCTTTATCCAATAAGTCTCACGAAACAATGACATCGTTAGTCTATCATCTTGCTGCTGTCGCTTTTAAATATGACCGTCTCTCTACCTTCAGTTCATTCATGTTGCTGTTACGCACCCCTCCACCTCCCCATCTCCAACCAGTCTCCACAGATCAGCTTCATTAACTCATCATTCTATCAGCCTCATCAGACACCACCACCACCAGGTCTGGACTCCACGGGGGGATCTGATCGGGGCAGACGGCCCTCAATTACAAATCTGTAGGGTCCAAGCGCCAAAGACTCTGTCAAGACTTCATCATCACATATCATCCATAAATAATAAACAATGATCTTTTCTTTATCTCACTGGTCTCTCCTGATTGAACTGCCCTGCAACCTCCTTTTCTAGTTTTTTTGCTCAAACTTAGGAGTTGATTTCCATGTGTGATCTTAGAGGCAGTCATTTGTGGTGGTGTTAGATTGTCCTGACGTGTGTTTTTTTTCAGGTTTGTTAGCCACATTTATATCAATGAAGGGAGAGTTAATATTTGAGGAAAAAAAAATAACCTCTCAAAATAATTTGATATTATTGAACAAACCGCAGCCCCCAAAAGGACCTTTAACGCCTCTCTCAAATGATTTTTAAAATGACATCAGTTCATTTTTGCTCACTCCTCTCCGAGCGGAGGGAAGTGCAGGGTCAGATGATAATTCTCTGAGCGTTTGTCACCACGAGCTACCCCCTTTCACATTACCTGTAGTCATTTGATTTATGGTTAGTATAAAAAATATTGATTAAAGCAGCCTCTTCAAAAGGGCACCATAGACCGCTGCCTTCTAAAAAATGACCATAAAGTTGATTCAACCTAAACTATTTTCGACAAAACTGATCACTGTGACCTTCATGAAGGTAAGATTAACTGCAGGGCCGTGGTGTTCGCCTGCATGAGTTTCACTTCTCCCTGATGCTAATGTATTAGCTCATCTCATGACGTCTGGCTTGCCCAGTGCACTTTGTAAAGTTCAGTAATACAACTGGCCAACCAAATTCCTAATTATTTCCATGGTAATCTCCTGTTGTTGCAATATGCAAGTCTGCACTGTACAATACTCTAGTTTACTGGCATTATCTCTGTATTTGTTTAGACTGTATATTTAAACAAATATTCATATTTACTTACTCTATTCTTGCATTTTTCACACACCTAATCATGGCATTATCATTTGCACTGTCGTTATATTATTGTGCTAGTATGCATCATTTACATTTCTTATCTATAATTTCCATATGTATTGTATTTATATTGTAGAATAATGCACATATTTTAACCAAAACTTTGTATTTATATTTTCTCATAATTTCTCTACATGTTAGAAGTTTCCATTCTAGAATGGGCGCAACTGTTACCCAATTTAGCCCCAGAGATCAATACAGGATCTCTGGTTCTGATTCTGAAATGTATTTCTAGTTCTTTGTTGGGGAGAGGGTAGTTCGTCTTGAAGCTTGCCGCTGCATTTATAAACTACATCTTAAAGAAGGGTGCCTCATTCAGCTGTGAGTTCACTCCGACACGGACTGGGAAAGTATTGGGACTGGATTTGGAACCGGGCCGAGCGCTGCTGCATCAATTACTGACCCATCACTGACAACCACACCTAAGCACTAAAACATGTGGAGCCGTGTGCCTGCACACCACTTTACCATGGAGCCTGGAATGTCAAACTTTTATTAGACAATATATCACAATAAAACTTGTGTTGTGACAAATTTGCCTCCTCGTTTTAAATGCCACAACCAGCAAGTGGTCTCACGTGTCGGCGCATCAGCGTACCCACCGTTGCACGTTTTCCCATTGTGCGTGGCGCAGACCCAGTCGTGGCACTCGCAGCGCGGACCGTAGAACTTCCCCGGCTCCGTGGCCAAGCAGGTGCAGATGCCGCAGTCACACTTGCCCCTCCCGCTGCAGACCTTGCCATCGGGGGTGCGGCAGCGCCGCAGGGACGACTCTGTGGACAGCTTACACACACCACCCACCTGGCTGGGGAAAAAGAGAGACGGTCAGTTGTTATCCAGCTTTGAAAACGGTGGAGGTCAAAGGTCAAGTGTGCTGCCATCTGTGTCCGTTTTAAATATGAAGCACCACATCTGAGAGAAAAAACACGTTTGATCAGACATGTCTACCTTTAAACATCCCAAAGGATCTGTTCATGATATATGTTAGGTAAAGTAATCATAGGATGGATATAAACAGTCGAGAAACCCATTTATTTTTTTCCTATTTATAGTTTAATAGTGTTATACTCTAAATTGAATGGCTAGTGGGGATGGTAAGTGTGTTTGAAAGACCCACAGATGAGACAGAAATCCAATAAAGTGTGTGTGTGTGTGTGTGTGTGTGTGTGTGTGTGTGTCTGTGTCTGTGTGTGTGTGTGTGTGTGTGTGTGTGTATGTGTCTGTGTGTGTGTGTGTGTGTGGTTTAAATTAGGACTAGCAAAACATGAGGTCAAAGAAACAACAAAGGGAGCGCGGCCGTGTGCAACAGCCCAATCCCAATCGACACACTCATAGACTCACAGACTTTGAGGCGTGTTCCCGCAAAGTCCGTGAGGGTTTAGGGCTGTCCCACTGTCAAATTGTCAAGTGCTAAAGGGCATTTTGAGCTCTTTATGCGCACTTCTCAGTTGGTCGGCATTTATGCAGTGATTCATATAGCGTTGTGACTTAAAACACAGGGGCCAATCCCAATGTCCCCCCTGAAGCCTTAAAATCTGAACCCTCAGGGACTTATCTGGCATCACCTGGTAAATGGTTGAGTGTGAGAGACTGTAAGAGATTGATATGGTGTAAATATTAATATATCACGTTACCATGACAACGTCATGTTATGTACAATCGGCGGTATTTATTTTAGAATATTTTCCTCTAACACTCTTTTGCAGGCTTTTGCCTCACAAGATGAGAGTGATTTGTCAAATAATCTATATACTTGTTTTTGTCTCAACACCATTAATAACTAAATGAAAAGGAATGATTGATGAATAAACCAGCTCTGTAATACAGCCTCAGCTTGCATTCCTCCGCTTTCATGTGTTTTTATGTACCGTCTTTAATCCCTAATGTTTTTGTGTAAATGTAATTTGCCAGGCTGAACACCCATGTGCCGTCCTCTTTGTTTACCTTCTTTATTTTCTTACATCTCCGGCTTCCACTGGTAACCCCGTGTTGAATGTCACATTGCTGTGAATTGTGGGTAATTCCCTCAGGCAAAGTCTGCAGAAATGTGGACTAAGGGAAAGTGTTCATTAAGGGCTCAAAATGTCTGCGAGAGAGTCTCTGAAACACTTGTCGATTTGACAGTGGGACAGCCCTAAACCCTCATGGTCTTTGCGGGAACGCGCATCAAAGTCTGTGAGTGTGGAGATTTGGATTGGGCCAGATTTACCGGGGTAGCCCCAGAGGTGTAAAAAAAGAAAAAAAAAAAAAAAAAGAAAAGAAAAGAGGAGGGCACATCGGTGTTTAGCCCAGCTTTTTATATTTACAAAGAAACATTAACATTAAGGATTTATGATGGTCCATAAAACCCACAAAATCAGAGTTTAAGGCTTTAGGGGGATATTGGGATTGAACCTAAGGCTTTAGCGGGGGACATTGGGATTTGGCCTAAGGCTTTAGGGGGGACATTGGGATTTGGCCTAAGACTTTAGGGGGGACATTGGGATTTGGCCAAAGGCTTTAGGGGGGACATTGGGAATTGGCCTAAGGTTTTAGGGGGGATATTGGGATTTGACCTAAGGCTTTAGGGGGGACATTGGGATTGGACCTAAGGTTTTAGGGGGGACATTGACCTAAGGCTTTAGGGGGGACATTGGGATTTGGCCAAAGGCTTTAGGGGGGACATTGGGATTGGGCCTAAAGCTTTAGGGGGGACATTGGGATTGGACCTAAGGCTTTAGGGGGGACATTGGGATTGGACCTAAGGCTTTAGGGGGGACATTGGGATTTTGGGCCTAGCTTTAGGGGGGACATTGGGATTGGACCTAAGGCTTTAGGGGGGACATTGGGATTGGACCTAAGGCTTTAGGGGGGACATTGTGATTTGGCCAAAGGCTTTAGGGGGGACATTGGGATTGGGCCTAAAGCTTTACGGGGGACATTGGGGTTGGACCTAAGGCTTTAGGGGGGACATTGGGATTGTGCCTTAAAAACAAATGCCTTGGAAGCACACACAAAAAAACAGAATGTGATGGATTACAGGAATTCTTCACCCACAAAAGGATAATTTGTATGTTAATTACTCACCCCGTGTTACCTTGAATTCTGGGAGAAAACTTTGTTTGAACTTTCTCTGTTTCCCTCTTATGCCTCCACTTTGAATGAAGAATCAAAAAGCTGAGAGAAGTCTTAATTAGTTTGTAAATGAATAAGTCTCATGAATATGTTTCATATCAGCCTTGTATCAGGCTTGTGGAAACACACACTGCCACGGGGTTAATTGTTCAGGGTTCTTTTGGTTTCCCACAAGACATGAACAGCTGTCTCCTGGGTGAAAGTCCTGTGTGTGTTTGACCCATCGACTACCCCTACCACCCATCCTTAGCGGGTTTATTTGCTCATCTGTTATACTCGTTATTATACGACGTAACTTTAAAAAAACGCCACATATACGACGTTACTTTCTTTTGACTGAATGCAAAGACTTTGAGAAACATGAGGGAGCAAACTAAGTTTTCTCCAAGACTCCAAGGTAACACACAGTGAGTAATTGATGTGCAAATGGTCATTTGGTGGGTGTAGTATTCCTTTAAGCTAATAAATCAAACAAATCTAATAAGACAGAAACAGCTTCACCATTCATTAAGCTCTGGCAGCTGTTGCATGTGCTTCGCTTTTACTCCACGGGATCTCCATGTGAGATTTGTTTAATTTGGATGCTGTCTGACATTCTTTTTCAAATCCTGCCCTCCCAAAACTGTCCAGTTCGGGAACAGGAGACACATTTCAAACAGATCAAGTGTTCCTGACCCTACCATTGAAATAAAATAAAGAATGTGGGTGTTCCATGTGTCATGGGGAAGTTATAAAACTTCCATTTCACACGGGCTTCACCCCCAGATGACCTTTTTGGACTGAATTTTTAATGCATTTGTTAATCAGGATGAGCCTTTTCCCACTAAGAAGTTTACTCAATAGTGAGCGGTAAATTGAGATTTTGGACACTTACTAATCATCAACATTTTGCGTCATTACTGTGTTGAGTCACCCAATGGTAATTGTTATCGACAACAGCATTGCATTGTAGGATTGTTAGCAGAAAGTAGTGACCATGCCAGAGACAACATTTTTTTCATTCCAGTGTTAAGGGCATGATATACGTTGATCTGTGCATGTCAACCTTTTTTTTTCTCTGCAGCACTTATGTTTAAGCAAGACATTTGGAGACTGTACTGACCCGATTTCTGGAGGACACATCTTCGTCATGAGAATACGAAAGGTTTTTTATTCTAGGATCGAGCAGTGCAAATGTATTCTATTCTAGTAAACCCAATGCCTCCGAATAGCACTGTTTTTACTGCACAAATGCCTTAACATAAGGATAGTTCAAGTGGCTGATGGAGGACCAACAGAAGCAGCCATCCTGTGTAAAAATCCTTGTTTTTGTACAAATATGAAAAAAGAGAAAGAAAATACAAGACATAGGATGAAAGAAACAAGTTAAATCAGCACAATAAACACGAAAAATAACTAGCATGGTTAGCCTTGCTCCATACTGTATACAATAGAGCAACAATCCTATTCTGGATAGAATCCGGTGATATAATTGCTGGTACAATGTGTGGTGTATGCTCAGTGAGCAACTTACAGTTAGTGCTGTGCCATGTCCTGTGTGAAACTAAAAGTTGACCTTGACATTTGGTTACTTCAGTTGTCAGTCAGGAGAGTAGTTAATGTCTTTAGTCACGTGACTCGAGTGTGTAGCTAGTCACGTGACCCGTTTGTCAGTGAAGTTAACGTCAATGGCGCTCCTTTCTTTAACCTAACTGAGTAATTTTGTTGCCTGAACCCAACTTCCTGTGAAGACAGAAGTTTATTTTGACAAGACACTATCAATGTAGACCATCCTGTATTGATGCGGCGTCCCTGACACGTCCAAAACAGATGCTGGAGGGGTACGTAGAGCGCCATAGTTTGGAGCTTAGGAGCACTGACTTAGCTGCTGTGTTTGACGCATTGGGCTGAGAATGAGTTGGTATTGTAACCCCAAGTACAGGTGGAGCCCTCCAACCTTAATCCTGCCCTGCGCGGAGATTCTTGATGTTTTGGACGCTGATCGGATTGAGCATTGCATACGTATGGTAAGTCTCATGGTGCTCCCTCGCTTTGCCTGTGTTCGTAGAACTGAGGTTACAAAACATAACCTTCCCTATTGAGTGTTTCACACCGTCTCGTTTTGCCGCTGACAGGTTGTTATGACGACATACCTGGTAAACAAACAAGGTAGGAACTGTTTGGATATTCATAATTAAAACCGAGGAAAACACTGTAATTCTGAGGAGTCGTCGCCTCCTGTGGAGAGGATGGAAGTGGGTTTGCCACTGCTGTCTAATAAATGCCATGCGCTGTATAGGCTCCACTATAACATACACAATATAATCACTACACATGCACCTGCTTGGAGAAAACAGCCCCACCGCATTTGAGTATAGTTTGAATCATATGGCAACGTTTACAGATCTGCTGACTCAGCCTTCACTGTAAAAGGCCATGGTAAAAAAAATAATAATTCATGTCATTCTTCACTTGATTCCAATTAAATGTAATATTTTCATAAAATCAGTTTTATGGCTTTTCCTTTTTGCCTCCAAATTATTGCTCAGTAAAATATTTTAAGACATCTGTCACTGAACCTTCTTGCAGAAAACCCAACGGCCACGAAAGCTGCGATAAACTGAAAATAAATAAATTTCAGTTGACAAAGAAAGTGCTATATCCAAACGCTGAATGATGGAAACGGAGAAGCAGAGTTTCCCCTCCCGTGACTTGGCATGCCGAATTATTGGCAAGCAAAACCGCATAAAGAAGTGCAAACTACATTTACAGGCACTCCTAAACTTCCCCACATTGCACTCTGCAAATGTTGTCTTCGTCAGCAACACTCTGCACCTCCTTCTTCCTTCTCGCTCTCTATGCTACCCCAAAATAAACAACAAAAAGAAACAACAAAGCTGTGCGGAAACTCACCTCACCGATTGTAACAAAGTGTCCTCCACGGCAGAGAGCAGAATGAGAAACAACGGCACCGACATGGACTGCACCGAGACCCCAGTGTGCATGTTTAAATCCCAGAGAAACCTGAAGCAAAGTAGCTCGAAGGAATTTTCCCAATCTTTCTCGCCTTAAACGGACGGGACAGGAAGAGAGAGTGAGAGAGGGGGAAAGAGAAGGAGAGAAAGAGCAGCAGGCTGGCCCTGAACTGGCTCAATCCCTTCAGAGGCCAACAGTTCTCTCTATACAAGTGCCTTTGATTAGTCTTGACTCTCAGACACAGGCCTGGGCAGGAGCCGGAGCGGGGGAAAACTGCCAAAATAAAAAAGTTAAGTCACCAGTTTGAGATGTAATTAGAAGCAGACTGTTTTTTTTTTTTTTTTTTATGTTTTGTTTCACTCCCCCCCCCCCTTCTTTTCCAGATGATTTCTCTGTGGTGCTTTGCTTCTACCCCTCCTTTTGATGTAAAAGGCCGTTTCTTTGAAGGCGTTTCGGCATTTGTCACCATGAGAAAAGCACAGGTGTGGATGATGAACGTATAATGATGGCTGAATCCCACTCAGCTGCTCCAGGGTTCAGCGTCGACTTATTGTGTATGCTCATAGCTCGTAACTGACTGGGACACTCGGGTGGAAAAGATTCTTTATTAATGTCATTAGCAACACCTGTGCTTTTCAGTGACGACTCAGAAAATGGAGGATCAAGTTGGCCCCAAACGATGCTGCAGAAATAGTATTGCCTACATTTGGACCTCGAGCTGACAGAATTGTCATTTTAAGCAGCATTAAATGTAAACAAAATAAATAATATGTAATTTCGGTAAGTCTCAAAAGACTGTCTGCCAATGAGAGACAGTCAAGGCTCTGCCATCCAATCTATCCTAATGTGTGAGGCTTCTGAAATAGCAGTGGAGCCAGAGCAGTACCTTGCATTCGCTCTTACCTGTAAACGATGTATGAAGCGCTGCGTGAGCTTGAGTGGCCCTCCAGCCAAGTGTCTCTAACCGAATTACAGCATTGGTCAGCACTTTAATATACTGTCGCGACGCAGCTCGCCACCGTTATAAATGGAGGGTAAAATCCTGAATTGAAGCGCAACTTTTTCCAAGTCTTCGCTTAAGATTTTATAGTTATTATATCATTAAAATCATCAGGACAATTATCCCAGACTACACCGACACCTGCCTACTGGTGCGGTGCATTGTTAGCTACGAGGCAAAAACCTGAGGAAGACAGACAGATAACACCTGGCAAAGTACTCAAAACCACTTCAGTTCCCACTACATTAAGTGTCTCCAGGTCCACATTTTGATGACTCACATACTCACAAGGTGAAAACAATACATTGAAAAACAGCATGTCACCTCATACGACCACAGTAGTTGGTTTAATATGATTTTTTATTTATTTTTTAACACAACCCCTGCTTTTAATATAATGCTTCCTCCAGACCACGGTCTGCACATTCTGTACTCTGGCAGCATTCAAACTGTGTGATACAAGCCCAGGCCAAAGCGAGGAGAAAAAAAAGAAAAAAAGAAGCCTATGAACAGCTACGTCAGCTACAAGCAGCAGGCTGAAGTGAAACTTTCATCACCTCTCATACCACAGGATCTCTGCACTGCTCTGAGTTGACCTGACAGCACCGTACTCAGCTCAATGATTTATGAGGGCTCCAATCAAAAGGTACGCATGGAAGAGGTCAGGCTTTGTTTTACCTGGCAGGAAGGGATCCCTCTCCCTGGACACACAGGCATGCAGTAGACGTGGTGTGTACAGAATAACCAACAAAATAAAGAAAACATTCCAAATGACAAAAAAACTAGGTACATTGGATGTAAACATAAATACATGTTTTTTATTTCCAAATGCTTCATGTTATTGAGGGACAGCAATTAGGAGAAAGAGAAAAATTATTTAAAATGTACTGCTCTTGTGATAACGGAGGTGTCAGTCTGCCATAACATATATATATATATATATATATATATAAAATAATTAATTACAGTAATACAAATAATTGAGGCAAATAAAAGTATTTGAGAGGCTGTTGCTGTGATGCAGCAACTTGAGGGACCTTCGACTGTTACCATGGAGACGGCCGCGCGGCTCCGCTGGGTTGATGTGATTGAAAACCGGCGCGCGCTCCCGCTCTCTCTCCCACACACACACTGTCCCCAACGCACCCGGAAAAAAAAAACAGCTGATGTCATGGACAGGACGAGGCACGGCGGATAAAGGGAAACCCTCCTCTCGTAAGTGACTCAGTACTTTTTTCTTTCCGTTCTCCTTATTAACCCGCCGCGTCGCTCGCCGCGTGCCGTATGTAACCGGACATCTTTGGGGATGCTACCGACGCGTTGCTGCTGCTGCTGCTGCTGCTGCGCGCGCTAGCTTGTCGGTGCTCCAGGAAGTGGAGGACGTCCTCATCCTCCGGAGTAGGCCTCGGTACGATAACCGCCGCGCATTTGCTCCACTACGAGGCGTCCCACGCGGGACCGTATCCCGTTAGCCGCGTACAGGATGCCACGCTCGCGTGGCTAGCTTGTTTTTGCCCAAACGTAGCACCTTTTAGCTCTCGCCTGTTTCCATAGTAACCTTGGCTCCGTCGACGTCAGGTCGCTCAGCTCTCCATCCCGGTGCGGAGATTGACACCCCGTGGTCGCGTGACAGCCATTTTAACGTGGACGTGCGGGGTCGGTCGCGCGCCTCAGCGGCTTTTTCGAGTGTTGAGGAGGCGGTTGAATAGTTTTCACAGTCGTCCCATTGCAGCCTGCGAGGCCACACTGGGGTCAGCCATCCTGAAATGATCCAGGTGTAGTTTATAAACAAGGTTCCCAAGATTGATTTGGTTTTCTTACATTTTCATTTAGAAAACCTGACCTGAACCGGCAAACATGCAAATGAACCGACCTGATGATGTGATGATAATGAACATTTGTTGTGACAGTGTGCCAAAAGGAAGGTGTTTTTTGTGATCAGCTGGTTTTGTTTCTTATTAATATGAAGACTTAATCCTTCCGTACCAATACGTGCTGATGCTCTTGATGCTGCTCTCGTGAATATTTTGAACATGGGTCAAATCACTGAAGGTCATGTGAAAGTGTCACAGTGCCAGTTTCACAGAGGATTCTGCGGTGAGCATCGTAGCATCTCTCAGCTCACACTATCAGATGCAGCCGTCCGTCGCTGTGTTGACGTGTGACCCACGAAGTTGCAAACAGTTTCCTCGACACGTAGCAACTTTAGCGTTCATTTTGGAGTTGCGTTTCTGGTCACTTGATTGAATGTAAACCCAATATTCAATCTCTAATTTAGCTCTCTCTTTCGGTCGAGCGGCAACACCTGAAGGAAAATGTTTCCTCTCGAGCCTTTTAGCTCCTAAATGCTCCAAGTTCACCAGATCAATATCAATGAATGCACACAGAGGGACTTACAGATGTATTCTGTGATTTATAAATGAAAAACTCTCACCACGAAAATATTTAATGTTATTATATATCATATATATATATATATATGATATATGACAATATATATTAATGCACAGAAAAAAATGGTGTATGTAAATGTAAACAACATCCAGATTCCCAAATATATTTCTGATGTGCAAACAAATATTTTTATGTTTATGAAGACTGCAATACAAATCCACCAATATATGTATTTAAAAGGATTTAACATTTTCTTAAAAAAAATGGATGTTTCCTTTATATTATGTAACTGTTGAACCTGCTTGTGTGAACTTCACTGCGTTGGTGAGTGTGGTTTTTTTGAGACTCACCTGACATCATTTTCTCCACCAGGGAATTAACTGTAGCCAATCAGGTGTCTTCTTCATCCGGAAAGAAATCTGTTTGTGTGGAGAGAGCCATTTATATATGAATCACAAAATACGTCGGGGAATCCCTGTCACTTTCTACATTACGCCTAATAATGTGAACCATTGTTCGTGAATAAAACGCCGGTAAATCAAACAGAACGTGGACATGGAAGCCGGCTGTCCTCCTCCTTATGTTTGAACAAGGCGTATGATTTTCAGACTATTTCAGGCCACGGAAGAGAAATGAAGAACTGCGCGAAGGTGCTGCCCCACTTCAACTCCGCTTTTCTCTCAGGCGGTGCCGCCGAAGTGCACTCCGCAAGAGAGTGAAACTTCGACGAAGAAGGTTCGCAGACTCCCAACAAACGCTCTCACAGTCACAATTAATATGCCCAGTGATCGCATCCTGCCCGCGAGGAACATGTCCTCGCTCCAAATGGGAAAGTAATTGCAGTCTTTGCCACCTATACTCCCACATAATAGCACTTAGACCCTGTAATTTAGTTTTCACTCTTCTGCACGTCTCCATCTGCATATGTTAAGTGTAGCAATTACACTGGGAAATTGCTTCTAACTACATGGGGTTCATGCGGACAGTTTCTTTTCTTGGCGGGAGCATAAAAGGAAACAAGAGCCGATACAGTCACGTTGTTCTATCTGCATTCCCGAGGTTTTTTTTTTTTGTTCTCGTGCTCAGATTGTACCCTTTTTAAAAAGATGTATGTTCAGGTTTTGTCACTTTAAAAAACTTCTTTGTTGAGTTTCAGTCATTTCAGGACAGTTTCAAAAGGCTTTAGGAAATTGATGCCTGTTCCTTTTCTGAATCTTTTTTTTCTGTGTTAGTTGATAATCTATTGTTTGATGTGATGTACTCTAACCACCCTTTCTCATTGAATTGTATTTCAGTTCACTGTTTTTCTTGAAGAATTGCCTCGCTCAAATGTCAAAACATGCAATTTCTCACGTTCCTATGGAGCCATGCGGAGAGTTTCAGATGCATCCGCTGACTGATCTGTCTCTGAGACTTCTGCCTCATTCCCAGTAGAATAAATGGGGTTAAAAAATGAATATTTGATTGTTGAAAAAAAGAAAGAAAAAAGCAGCACATCTGATGCTCTCTGCCTTGTGCAAATGCAACATTCTGTCAAGCTGAACAAGGAATAATTCAATAACAGGCTTAATGATGTCAGAGAACTCTGTCGCTTTGTTCATGTAAACAAACCACGCACTTCTCAGGTCCGTGCTGGAGATCAGACTGGAGACGCAGCCACTTCAGAGATGGCAGAGTAGTACTTGCTATCTTCTGACTTTTTTAAACAGAAAACACATGTTTCATTTTGTGATATTTACTTGGAAATGATGAACACTATAGCCACCAGCGAGTGGGAAACTCTCAGGCAATACCTCCCTCCAGCCAGCTGCCACCTTACCTTAGGAGGTATCATATAGGTAACTCCTCATTTCAACTTCACCGATCAGCTTAATTAATATTCGATTGTTGAAAAACTCCTGAAAGACTTCCTCCATCCTTTGCCGCGCTTTCAAAGGGGAGCGACAGGAATAAGCGGAAATAATGCGTGTGATGTGTTTTTAAAAAAAATCACACAAAAAAACAGTTTTACAGTGTTAATTTGTAATCAATTTATTTTTTAGAAAATCAAAAAGTTTCTGAGAAACAAAAGCCTACCAAATTGTATTAATGTTACAGCATGCGCTTTTATTTTTTGTATAACTTGAACTTGTTGTTCTTGAAGTGAGAACTATTTAAAACCCTTTTCATAAAAAAAGTGTTTATTTGTGCCAGTTTGGTGTGACTAAATGTCACATTTAGATCCTGCAATTAGAACCGCCCGTGTGCTGAGTTGAGAATCGATTTTGAAGCGGGAATGGTTCCGAATCGAGAGTCCACTTTGGATTGCATCGCAAAGTACTGAAATATTCACACCCCTGATAATGAAGGTGAATGGAGATGAGCTTGGCTCTCCGTTACTCTGGGTATGAAACGTCACTTTTTTTTGCAGTTTTCATTGACACTACTCTGCCAAAGAAATAGTTCCTATAAAAAACGCATCCAGAATAAAAAAGAAAAAAAAAAAAAAAGAAAGGGGCGTTGTTTCCAGAAAGAGATGTTTTAAATAGTGCCGGGAGCCCCGCAGACATTGTATAGAGGGGTGGCGCCAGAGCTACCAGATATTGATACAACAAGCAAATCTCTCTGCATGGCTTCATAGTGAAAATAGTTTTTTTTTTATATATATACGTCGGATGGGCCGAATGAACTGCATAGCTGTGTGTTGCTGAAGCTGCACCTCGCAGCACTTGTGAATATGCTCTCTCACCCCTCTTTACTGCTCTTATGGCTGCTACCCATTCACTGACTGCTGCCGCAGGACCTCCAGGCCTTTAGGACATTCTCCTTTATGCACCTCTAGTCTGTCTCTCTGGTTGGTTTCTCCACCCCTCTGTTGGCCTGGGGATGAACGCACCAATGAGGAGCCTCACAGTGAGTCCCCCCCCCCTGGTCCTCCTCCACCCCCATCTCTCTTCTATCCACAACACCTCAGTCACTCACTCACTCACTCACTGAGTGTGTCGCATTATATGCCTTGATGTCAGACGTGGTGGGCATTCCTGTCTCCTCTGAGCGTACTGTAGATGTGGGTAGTGTACTGTACACCATATGAGCCATGATGTTGACTAACTGTTGTGTGTTATTTACAGGGTATGCCTGATCGCATGTTATGTGCAGTGCTGGAGCAATTTCAGCTTTACTTTTCCCTTTGGTATGTGCGCTTTGTCTCCATTCAGAGTGTCATTTCTTCTTGTGTTCTTATGTTGAAACGGCCTGTACACGTTTCCTTTTTTTCTGCATACACACATGCACACAGACGCACACAAACATGGTATGCACGGGTAAAAAAACAACAACAACAACAAGAAAAAAACAGCTTAATCTACTTTTCCACCCCCGAGCGGTAAGTGACTGGAGCTGTTCCTGTGTGAATACACTCGTCCTGTGTTCCATGCGTGCTACGTTGTGCATCACGGTGGCCATTCAACAACGCAACACATGTTTGGTTTTAAAGGGCACACCTCTGTTCTGGCAATTCAAGTCAGGGTAGTTCATTCTGCTCAATACGTCTCGCAGTAATTACATCCAGAGGCCACGATTGATACGCAGCTTATTTAATACGTTGATGCTATATTTAGATGTCGGATAAGCCACAGTAGACTTTGTCCAGTTCCCCATATGTTAACCCTCTGAACCCTCCTTGAACACATCTTGCGCGACGAACGCTTTAGTCAGTGAAAGCGAATGAATCGCAGCCAAAAAAATTTGATATTTCATCAAAAAACCCTTTGTTCTGCTCCATCTCATTGAACATTTTACTCCAAACAAACTGTTTGCACGAACCAGATCTGGTGAAAAACATCAAATTCTGTTCTCTCACCGGGATCGACTCGGCTGAGACCGACACTCACGTGACAAAAGAACTCCGTAAACTCTGAATGACAGGACAGGCGAGGCTGTGAGTAGAGGTTGTCAATATGTAAATAGTTCAATACATATAGCACGTGGAGCCTCAATCCCCCCCAAACCCTCAACATTGGTATCATAACTGTTCTACTTCACGAGAGACATGTTTCAGTCATCTCTACTTCCAGCCATGTGACTGCATGAGGGCTCAGAGGGTTAAGAAGTGCGCTGGTATTTTTTTGGGGATAGTTATAGTCAATATAGTTAATGTGGCCATATATATATGACAGACCAAGTGCCTCTTTGCTGCGTTGAGTACACTTTAAAACGTATTCATTTAGATTTATGTTCCACCTGATTGGAGTGGTACACCCCACTGCCCGGACTTGGATGCAGCCAGAGTGTTTCTCCTGTTCAAAGTGTTTTCACTTTGTTCACCGCACGGTCTCCCCCCCCCACTCTACCCCCCCCCCCCACTCTCCCCTCTCTCTGCCAGATCCACTCTCTGTATAGCACGGCGAGCCCCAGCATGCTGAAGAGGAAACAGAGCTCACGGGTCGAGGCCCAGCCCATGACCGACTTCGGGCCGGACGAGACCCTCGCAGACAGCGCCGACATCTTCTGGATCAACAAACCAGTGAGTCTCGTCTCTGTCCCCGTTTCAAGCCACGCGTCGCCATCACTTTGAAGTCACGCTGGCAAAGTTTTCCAAAAAAGCTCGACAGCATAGAATGTAACCGACTGTTTACGGTGGCCTTTGTCCTGATTTCTCTATTTCTTCCCTCTCGTCCTCCTCCTCCCGCAGTGGGTGCACACCCTGCTGCGGGCCTGCGCCATCATCAGCGTCATCTCCGTGTGCATGAACACCCCCAAGACATTCGAGCATTACCCTCCGTTGCAGTACGTGACCTTCACGCTGGACACCCTGCTCATGTTCCTCTACACCGCCGAGATGATCGCCAAGATGCACATCCGAGGGATCATCAAGGTAGTTTGCCGAGGGAGTCGCGCGGTCACGGGACGCGCGTCACCTAAAATCGAGCTAATGAGATTAAAATATTTTTTTTTTACTCCACCATAATGATATGTTGAACTACAACATGCACACAAAGGAAAACAGGAAATATATCGAACTAAAGAGGGAAAATGCAGTTTCATTGTGTAATTTCTTTTATTTTGTTTATTGTTTCCCATCCTGTCCTTCCGTTTGGGTGTTATTAAGATACAAACAATTTAAATAAAAACTTAATGGAAAGGTTATGGAGTATTGGACTGATTAGTGGAGCTTTTCATGCCAAAGTTTATGTGCAAATCGCCAGAACACAGTGGAGGCAAGGGAACACTGAAGTACACGTTTTCAGTTTTGACAAATTTTGCAAAATGTAAGTGGAATTAGGTAAGAAGAGCCACTCGGCACCTGAGCGACCGCACGTCGGCCCATCGGCCCTTTTGTGTTGCGTGGGAGTTCAGTCGCATCGAGCTGTACGTTCAGATGAATGGACACGATTAAAGACAAATCCGAGGTAGACCGATAACGTTCTTTAGGAGCATCCAGCAACGGACAGCTGGTAGATGAAAAGGCCCGTAATTACTGCCATAAAAAGTGTGGACAGCTTAATTGGCAAATCAAGGATAACAAGCAGAGAGGCACCGGAGGACACCAGTGCAGGGAAACCGCATGACAACTGGAACATTCCGTCTTCTTCTTCTTTCTCCTCGCATTTCTTTGAGTTCTTAAAGAGAGATAAAACACATCTTTGTCCGTCCGTGTCTGGTAATATTTGTAGATTTTTAAAAGTAATGAGAGAGAGAGAGAGAGAGAGAGAGAGAGAGAGAGAGAGAGAGAGAGAGAGAGAGAGAGAGAGAGAGAGAGAGAGAGAGAGAGAGAGAGAGAGAGAGACTGCATTCTCTTCTCTGAGCAAACACTGAGCTATACATGAAGGTCTGGACTAAAGAACTAAAAACTACTGATTTCTGTGACTATGGATACATAGATATGTGTTCTTTTACATTAATTGTTAGCAGTCATAGTGGTAGGATCCGTCATATTTTGTTCAATAATCCTTTAGAGAAACAAGAAAAGGTCATCTCCCACGAGAGAGAGAGAGAGTGAGTGAGTGTGAGAGAGAGAGAGAGAGAGAGGTATATATATATATTCAACATTGAGTGAAGTCCTATTTGGTAGCTAGTTAATGAAAGTGCCTGCACAAAATAAGTAAATAAATAATGATCCTTACAGCGTGGTAAAGTAATTGCATGCTTTTGTTCTTGTCAGTGTGTAATCATCAAACATGGTCTTATCTGTGGAGTGTCAGCACACACCCTCCTATTTGCAGCCTTTCTTCCTGTGGAAGACTGACCCCCTAAGAGCTCCTCTCTTTCTCTCTCTCTCTCTCTCTCTCTCTCTCTCTCTCTCTCTCTCTCTCTCTCTCTCTCTCTCTCTCTCTCTCTCAGTGGTAATTAAGCATACCATTTTTGCCCTATGCCATCTCAGTCTGTTCTCACTATAGGGGCCTGATCATTATTTTGTCTTTTCACGTAAAAAACAAGGCTTTTTAAAGATTGCGGTCAGACTGTCGAACCGAGCACATTGGTTTCTGATTCCGTTTGTTGTTTCCTTTGGATATTTCCATGCCGTTACTCTTTTCACACAAAGACTTTGTCCGATTTTTTGAGAAAGGGACAGATGGCTACTCGATATGGGAACCATTTTCAGAGCCATAAATCCGAGCGGTATTAAATCCTTAAAGCTTCAGAGGATGTCTTGTACGTGTTAGAATGCATCACCTTTTCGTGAAATCTATGGCCTTGGTTAATGATGATGCATACAATATTTATTCACATTTCTCGCTCCTGTTCCTCTCCTGTGTGTTGGCCATGTGTTGATGCCTCTGCTTCTCTGTGCGCAGGGGGACAACTCCTATGTGAAGGATCGCTGGTGTATGTTTGATGGATTCATGGTGTTTTTCATCTGGGTGTCCCTGGTGCTGCAGGTATATTGCAACATTTACAATCACAGGTTTCATTATTTCTTTTTTTCTCCACCCCTGGAAGTGCTTGGAGAGCGTTGTAGTTGTATTGTGTTTTTATTTTTTTTTTACTTCTTAACGATCCAATCCTCTTTGTGTCAGGTGTTTGAGATAGCGGACCTCGTGGACCAGATGTCTCCGTGGGGAATGCTGAGGATCCCCCGAGCGCTCATCATGATCCGGGCCTTCCGGATCTACTTCCGCTTCGAGCTCCCCCGCTCCCGCATCACCAACATACTGAAGTAGAAAACACCGCCATGAGCATTGCTCCTCACTATTGTCACGATTAATGGACGGTTCGCTCATGTAAAAAAACAAATGTGCCTTTTCTTTGTCTCTTCTTTTTCTCCACTCCTCTGCTTTTGCAGACGATCCGGGGAGCAGATCTGGAGCGTCTCCATCTTCCTGCTGTTTTTTCTCCTGCTCTACGGAATCCTGGGCGTTCAAATGTTCGGAACGTTCAACCACCACTGCGTCACGAACGACACGCAGAAAGGGTAAGAACCAAGTTTGACTCCGGATGCCTTTTTGTTCTATGGTGACACTCTTATTCCTTGTTTTAAGTACTAAACTGTCATCCTCTTACTGAGTGCCTTTAAATAACCTTGATGGAGGCCGTCTTTCCCGGCTTTAATGGAGGCGATGCATTTTATTTTATTTATTTTTTACCGAAAACTGTTTTTCTCAAGCAATAATGGTTAATGAAGTCGTTTCACGAAGCTAGGAGATGCATGCTGTGCGCCGGGCGTCTTTTTCTTATTACAGTTTATGGAGAAGGGCCAACACTAAGTGCAAACAACATCCAAGCGAAACACCATCGGTACAGACATGCATGAGCCTGAAAGCATCCAGCTAGACATTTAATCCGTGCGTTACGGGCCGTAAAAGCCAATCTTAAAAAATTCCGCCGGCGAGCATATTTGATCATCACATAAACAGCCTATGAATATAGCTCCTGAAAAAAGAACTAAATATGTACTGCAGGCCCCCCCCTCATCAGTGTTGAGGAGTTCTTCCTGAGGGCTCTGTGCTCGCGAGTTAATATTGTGATTTTCTGCTTTGCAGAGGTGGTAGCTTGTTTTACGGTCTGCCTGTGTGAAACACTGCCGGGGTCTGCACAATCTGGATGCTGCATCAAACCACTCGAAGCAGCTTTTTCATTCAAAGCACTGCGCCCAGCTGCCAGATTCCATCTGCAAGTTATATTGCAGTATACTATATGTACTTTCTGGCCTCTTCTCTTGCCATTTCTCCGCTTGTTTTGTCTCAGCTTGAGTAGAAAGTGTACAGTCATGTGCTTTCTATTGGCCCGTTGGCGTCGTTGCCCAGCGTTAACGGCTGTATTGTTTAACACGCAGTGAATTGAGATTTCTGTGACGCGTCGGTTGAAATCCATTCCATTCTGAAACCGTTTTTTATAACCGAACCCATATCATGAAGACTATCTGGACACGGTGTGCTGTTCATTGCAATCATTCTGATTCCGGCCAGAGACGGAGCGTAAATCAAATGTTCTAACAGAGACAGACCTTTGGTAACTTGGTCCTCTTTAAAAACAACCCTGTTATGAGAATGGATAGATAGATAGATAGATAGATAGATAGATAGATAGATAGATAGATAGATAGATACTTACTTTATTAATCCCGCAAGGGGACATTTTTTCGCTACAGCAGCAGCAGCATTTGTACATACAGGTAAGAACAATATATACAAAAAATAGAATAGAATAATAATATTAAATTAAATTAATAACTAACAAAACGAAACAGTAGTGCAAAGATGTAGCCAACAAACAAGCAACGGTGCTATATTGTGCCGTTGTCATAACAAAAGACAAGACTTGACGGGGAATGTCTAAAAATGGCAGTGTGGCGCAACAACGGTGTCTTCCTTTGAGAAAAATCGCCTCCCCCTGCACATGCCATGCTCGTCCATTCAGTGTGGAAGCTCAGGTACACAGAGTCAGTGATTTAAAAAGTGTGAAGTTTAGTGAATCAAAACTGTCCTCTTGTCACCCCACATTGTGACGTCCCGCTCTCATGTTTACGGCAAAGCAAAGATGGGTCAACGGATCAGTACTGAAGGAGTCTCCTATACTTGCTGACTCTCAGATCCTGACTGCATCTGGTCTTTCATAATTAATTTAGTGTGACCGTCAAAGCAGCAGCCTTACACATTAAATTGGCTCTCCTTAAGTGGAGCAGCACCTTCTTTCCATTTCCAATAGCGTTATTAATTATAATAATTTAGAGGGTACATAAGGCAGGAGCGCATTACTAGAATACCCTGTTTACTCTAAACATCGGTGTTCAGCACTTTAGTGCAGCAGGAAGCACAACAACCTGTGGGCGGATGGAGAAATAAAGTCATGTTCCTGAAGAATAACACAGCGTTTATTTGGGGGCAAAATAGGAAAAGAAAGTCAAATTGTAAATCAAATCAAATATTCAATGAAGTTTAATTTAACTGCCCTACTCTTTCATTGTCTTTATACAATTCCAATTAAAGAGAAATGACCAGCATGGTAATGCAGGTTGTGTAGAAACCCCTGGGAGGGTGGGGGGGGTGGTATCGGGGAGGTGTGACGGTTTGTGCTGACCGCTCAGCATTGGAAGACATTTGTGAAGGATCTGATTTGAACCATTGGGTCGAGGATGATGACGACATGATACAGAGAGTAGGAATCCCTGTGGAGACAAAAGACGGGGGGGGGGGAGCGACCGTCATGATTAAAGCCCCGGGCTGCAGGCAGAGTTGACACTCATTGTGATAATTAACAAATTCCTCCATTGTCCAGCCTTCATGCATTAAGCTCATTCCTGCTTAACGGCTACCCGTCTACCTCCCGTCTACACATCTTGTGCGCCCGAGGGACATTGACTGTCATTAGTAGCAGGAAGGATGGCACACGGCGTTGTCACATTTCTAGAGCTCTGACGTCCCTCCAGCAACATCATTCCAAAAGTGTGGCGTGTCCCGAAATCCTCTCGCATACATATACTCCTATTGGGATATTTTAGAAATATGTCACACAAGGACTGATGTGTCTAATCTCTATCTGCCATATGCCCTTGGCACAAAGTCAAAGCTCCCTAGGTTTTCACACACAAGGGATTTGATGGGAATTGGAAAGGGGGGGTGGGTGGGCGGAACAGCGGGGGGGACATTTTCTGATATGGATGTTAGATGAAAGGGTTTTGGATTTGTGAACAAAGTGGGGTCCCCTTTTGTCGACGTCAGGACTTCTGCAATTGACCTCGTTGCTGTTTAACTCCACGGAATGAACAACATGCACAGTTTTGTTCAGTGTGAGTTAGATGTACAGAAATGGAAAAAAAAAATGTTTTTTTTTAACATTACTCTGTTTTCAAATTGTATGGAGAATTTAGGAAGAGTGTAATGTTAGCATAGCTTATGCTAAACCCACTGATTCAGTGGATTATGTGTCAACAAGAGTTGGTTGCTAGCTGAGGTGGGCAGAGCTTGTTGACAAGACCTCGGATTTTCCAATTATGCAAAGCATTACAAATTAATTTAGGTTTGATCAAAAAACCAAACCCGAATAATCTCTGATCACAAACACTGTTTGTTTTTCATTTGACTCACCGAGTTATTAACGTTGCGTTATTGCTGGACATTTGCTCTCTCATCCGAGGCTTCATTTATCTCCTCTTTGTTGCCAAGAAAAAACGTGATTGATTTGATAAGATACAGTGGTGTTATTCCTCCCCGGCGTAATAAGCTCCGTCGGATTCATCACCGTGCCTCTGATTGCCCTTTGTGATAGTGCAATAAATTATCCCTTCTGATCCTGTAACCCGTAATAAACAATTTGGACGAATGTCTGGGCAGCCACTTTGAAGGCATTCATTTTCATTAGAGGAATCAAGCAGCTCCGGGGGACAACACCTGTGGCTAAAAGACAGGGAGAAAGGGGAGAGGGGGGGAAGGGGTGTGTGTGTGTGTGTGTGTGTGTGTGTGTGTGTGTGTGTGTGTGTGTGTGTGTGTGTGTGTGTGTTTCATGCTTATTTCAAAGCTGTAGCAGTGGATTGTAGCTGTTCATAAATATGTGACTTTTACCATAAAGTCCTTGATTTCATTAAAGAGCACATTATCACCGTCAAATCTTAAAATGACACGGCTCACAATTGATACTTGTACCTAACGTTTTTGACCCTCTTTGGTCAGTAATGTGACATGGAACAGCTTGGCCATCCCAGACACCCATTGCTCCCCTGATGGGGAGGGCTACCAGTGCCCTCATGGCTTCAAGTGCATGGACCTGGAGGAGCTGGGCCTCAGCCGACAGGAGCTCGGCTACAGTGGCTTCAATGAACTAGGTATGAGCTGCACACTCGTTCAATGCATCCCAACATGTGCGCGCATCACTGTCCGATAAGGACTTAACGGGAAGAATGACCCCATGTGTGAGGAAGTGAGAACTGAAGAGCGGCACGTACCAGCTACCAGCGTGAGGCAGTGGCAATGCGGCAGCGTCCGGCCACTCTCATCCACCGAGCGCCGCTCAGTTCCAGAGTCGGCGCTCGGTGCAGCGGCCCTAATCGTCAGACAGCCGTGAAGGAGAGGGAGAGCTTCACAGTAAACGCCACCTTGATTCAGACATTATAGATTGGAACGTGGAGCAGTCAGCGCAGTTTACAGCCTAAAACGTTTTGGTCTATCAACACACTTTATGAATATTAATGTGGCTTTTACTGTGAGGCCTAAGTGCCTTGTATAAAAACCCTGATTTTATTATGACGTGCAGCCCTATTTATAGGAATGGTTCTCACCTCCTAAAAGAGTTTATTGAGGATACAGATGTACTATTTTTATTCACACCCATGCAGAGGGAATCCATTGTTCATAAATATACACTGAAGCCCCATTTACCACTGGACAAAAAACCCAGGAACAACCACTAACATCTGGCTTTTGTCTTTCGTGGGAAATGTTACAATTGGCATTCAGTCCCTGATCGTGGAAACACACTCGACAGAAACCAAATAAAACTAATCAAAAACCCTGTTAGCGTTTACACCGTTCCAACAACCACCAACTCTGGTTTGGTCCAACTGAACTCTTAATTTGTCGAGTTGACGTGAAAAGAAACAAGAGGGTAAATGCTCTCCTCAAAGTTACTAGACTCCGTTGACAGAAACAGTCATTTTAACTCGCCGGTCGTTGTAACAACACACGCCATTCAAACTCGACAGAGAGGAAATATAACTCACAGAATTTACTTTAATAAGCTATATCTGACAAGATTTGGTGCCGACGGTGACAAAGATGTAAATTAAAGATAATCTCATCGGATTAATGAGCTGGCAGTCTCTCTGAGTCAGAATTTAAAGTCTTGTCATCATAAAGAAGGGAGGATACCGGCGTGCTGTGTTTTTCACGGGCTGTCAGAACCTATTTTCATGATATAGAAACCCAAGGTATTGTCTTTTTTGGAAAGGCTTAGTTTGAAGGGAGCCATGATAATTGGCGTGAAGCTCACAGACATCACCGAGTTAAGCAAAAGGCCGACACTGACACTTGTTTCAATACCAATCTCTGCTTTTCATCTGACTGTACACCTCTCCGCCTCCTCTGTCTGTCTGTCTTTGTTCTAGGTACGAGCATCTTCACCGTGTACGAGGCGGCGTCACAGGAGGGCTGGGTGTTCCTCATGTACAGAGCCATCGACAGTTTCCCTCGCTGGCGCTCGTACTTCTACTTCATAACTCTCATTTTCTTCTTGGCATGGCTTGTCAAGGTTAGAGCCAGTCTCTCTCTCTCTCTCTCTCTCGCTCTCTCTCTCTCTCCCTCCCTCTCTCCATACTGCACTTTTCACAATGCTTTCGGCTCCCGTGGCTCGGCAGCATGGGAGAGCTGAACACCGAAAGGTTTCGGTTAATTGACACAACCTAATCTCTCACCTGTAGACCCAACCATTTCTCCTTGTTAGTAGAATGTTCTCTGGCTAATGAGCGAAGGAATATCCGATCACAGATAGTTAAAGGAAGTCGAGAGACGGACCTGCCCTTTTGCCATTTCATTTTTAATCGCCACAACGGCCCCTTTCTCTCTCCCCGTCTCGGTTTCACTCCCTCTCTGTCTCTCCCCTTCACAGAACGTGTTCATTGCAGTCATCATCGAGACATTTGCCGAGATAAGAGTACAATTTCAGCAGATGTGGGGGTCAAGGAGCAGTACCACCTCCACCGCTACAACACAGGTACAACTATCACGCTCGGCTTTATGTGGCTCCTTAATCCGACCTGATTCTAAACATTTCCTTCAACTCCGGCTTTTTTTTTAAAAGCTGGTCATCTTGGGACAGAGTGCAAAAAAAAATATATACTGTCCATTCATCAGAGTTCAGCTCATCAAAGTTGCATGAATTCAAGAATCAAAGGAATGAGCCCATGCGTTTTGACAGGAATGGCTGTCTTCAGGGTTATGAGAGTGCACGGTCATCAATAAATGCCTCCACTTCCGTTAGAATTGAAGCCAAGGGGCGCTACACATGTCTGTTTTGGTGCTAGCGGGCACAGAGTGTCTGCTTTGGCGACTTCAAGATCGCATCTCTAAATTCCGCTGGCTTCAGCAGACCATTACCACCTGCTTAGTTTGAAATAGTTGGGATGGAGAGTTGACACATCCAAGTCTGAGGCCTGTGGTGTTCTGCCTGTAAATGGTAGATTGCCCTCCTTTGGATGGAAGCAAGTTACTTACATGGGTGAAGGAGTTATCACAGGGTTTTGTTCTCAAGTAAGGGTAAGATACAAAAAAGGAGAGGCAAAAGACCGATAAGCAAATTAGTGCATCGCCAACGGTACCAGGCTGTCGTGGTAAAGAGCGAGCTGAGCCTGAAGGGTAAGCTCTTGATTTACCAGTCAGTGTATGTTCCAAAGCCCAAGAGGTTTGGGAGGGTGACTGAATCCATGTGATCAAGGATGCAAGTGGCCGTAATTGGTTTATGTCACAGGGCGTCTGGTGTCACCCCAAGGGCCTCGATAGGGAGGTTGGACCTCCGGAAAGAGCTCGGAGAAGAATCGCTTCTCCTTGGCATTCAAAGGAACCCTCTCAGGTAGTTTGGGGCATCTGATCAGGACGCTACTGAGATACAACCCTTTGGAGGTATTCTGGGCAAGCCAAACTAGAAGAAGACCCAGGACATACTATAGGACATGGCTGTGGAGAAGGACACCTGGGTTTAGCCCTATTTTGCCCAGCCTCATGCAGCCTTATATGATCCACTTTTGTAACAGTGGCGATTTAGTCACTTCAAAAAGACGTTGCATTAGTTTGTCTGCATCATTTTTCAGACCATGAACAGCAATATACCTGGTTTCGATCCGGCCGGAGATCTTTGGTGCATCTTTCTTCCTCATTTCCTGTCATCTCTCCTCTATTGCTATTTAATTAAAGCACAAAAAGCCACTCCCAAATAATTTGATACAACAAGATGGCTAAGATTGCAAATGTTAGGCTGTTAATAAATCAACATGAACCACTTAGCGAGTGACAACTCCAGAGTTTACAGAAACAACTTTGGCGAATATGATGGAAGACATATGTCTTCAAAGAGATTCATATTTTTTTTTTTTAAGAAGCAACTACTTTCTACAACATTTTATTTGGTCAGATGTGAATGTTGAAAAGTATGTGTCGTGAGATCAGGCCATAGATGGATGTACACTAGGGAGAGATAATAGGGAACACTGACAGACTTTATGGCCTGAAAATACATTAGAGGTCATACAGAAGTGATTTGTGTTAGGGAAAAGCAATGATGATAATATATGTTTGACAGTTTTTGGGGGATTAATTCTATATATGCCAGTATATTTCTCCCATAATTCAGTCCAGACAGCGTTCAGTTAAGAAGTTAGAACATTTAACTGTCTTACAAATCTCCTTTCCGCTTAATCGGGGTCCTAATTAATGCTTATTCCTTTCTTGACGCAACAGGCATTTGATTGCCTCCTCCACGCTTACAGTGGACTAGCATGGGTTGACGAAGAGGGTTGGGAGGTGGGTTTGAAGCAGGTCCAATCAAGAGAGTGGGAGAAATTGTTTTGTAAAAGGTAAGCTTTATGATTATATTACAAGTGAAAACTGAAGATGAAGAGGCAGAAATTCAGAGCTGAATTTACAGAAAATATAGAACAATACATAAGGTGTTGTATAAATGGCAGCAGCCAATTAAAACGTTAATAAGTGGAGCAATAAATAATGAATGTTGTGGGTAGATGCATGGAGCTGCATTTGTATTTTGAAGATATTTTGATTGCAAAGAGAAGCTATGGTTGGTTTGTTAACCCTTTTTTATTATAATGAAGTTGGCCTGACAAGCAGTGAACTGTTTTCAATACTGTTATTTATTAAAAATGATACATCTTGGAAAGTCCCACTTCTTTCGATCATGATGGCAAACAGGCTGGTGCCACCGGTGTGTTTATACCGCCACGACCTTGAAAACAATTAGCCTTTCTTTCCATTATCCGAATTAATTGTAATCACATCGCCATGCCCCCAATCTTTATCTTAGAGGGGGGAAAACTAATTAGCTGTGGCGTAACACTTAACTGTCAATCACAGAGATTGAAACAATGCTCCCTTCCTCATGCTCCCGAGAGAGGAAGCCTGGTGGCCCTAGGAGATGCAACCCATGCCACAATCCCCATTCCTTGATTTTGCTATACTCTCACCAGACTATTGTGTATTTTAATAAAGATTAGGCTGTAGTTTGTTGATGAAATAACAATGGATGAATTCACGTTTTTTGTCCTGTCCTGTGTTTTCACGAGTGGAGTTGTAATTAAGGGTTGAACTTGAAGTTGAATTACATTGAAGTCTAATTTGGCTCGTCTGAAGTTGAATTATATCAACCATGTGTGTTTGGCATCGATGTGGTAGAACTTATTCTCTTTGCCATGTTGAACTCAACGCAAGATGATAAAAGCTATAAATTGGGGCACCACAGTCTTGCTTGGGTGTGATGAAACGGGAAGCCGATGTGACAGCTTTCAGATGGGGAGGAAGATACAGAATGTAATTAAAGAGTGGATTGATGAATGATTGAAGAAACCTTCAAATTTGACTTAGTTCTCAGTTTCATGTATGTCGTTCTCGCCAATTTGTCAACTGAATTTAAAATGCTGTTCATGCAAAAAGTTCTGCTCTGTGGCTTCTAACAACCCGTTCACCGAATATCGCATCGATATTGAACTATTTGGTCAAATCTGGATTATATGGACTTCAATAGTAAATGTTATTTTTTTAGATTAGTTGTTTTTAGTCATGCTAGTGGCATGTGGGCCTGTCAGCTTGCTGTCAGGTTGGTTGGTCCTCCGCTTTGGTCCAGATGGAAATATCTCAACAAATTTTGGATGGTTTGCCATTCATTGTCCTCAGGGGATGGATCCTACTGACTTCATATCCCCTGGCTTTTCCTCTAGCTCCACCAGCAAATCAAAGTTTTTTCTTATCCGGTATATCTCAATATTTACTTCATGGATTGGCACACAATTTTCTACAAACAGTCATGATCCCCAGATGATGAATCCCAATGACTTGGATGGTCCCTAACTTTTCCTCGAGAGCCAACAGCAGGTCAAAGTTTTTACTCATCTGGTGAAATATCCCAACATCTACTGAACAGGTTGGCACACAATCTTGTACAGACGTTCTTGATCCCTAGAGGATGAATCTTAATGACTTTGATAGTCGCCTGACTTTTCTTCTAGTGGCAACAGCAAGTCAAACATTCTTTTTTCCTTTTTTTCCTGTTCAATATCTCAACGTCTTTTATACAGACGTCCATTGTCCCCAGAGGATGACTCCTAATGGTTTGGAGGATGGCCCTGACATTTTCTTTAGTGCCACCATGAGGTTGACATGTTAGTTTGAGTGAAATGTTTCAACAGCTGTTCAATGGAATGGATGCAATTCAATCAATGCCTTGGTTTATGACAAAATACCACATCTAATCATGTTGTTCCAGTTACAAATGTTAGCATGCTAACATGCTAAACAAAGATGGTGAAGATGGTAAACTTGTCATTTTGAGCGCGTTAGTGTGCCGACGTTAGCGTTCAGCTCACGGCACCACTCTCACTGAGCGGTGTGTGGACTGTTCTCATTGGGCTATACGGTTGACAAGATTCAGTCCTGATGGCAAAGTTGGGCAATTAACTGAAACTCATCTGCCAAGTTAACTGTAGTACGAGGTGAATGACACGGCATTTTGGATCCAGTTGTCATGATAGTGCTTGTTGCTAAGATGTTGAGTTCATCTTCAAGGAGAATGATATTCGTGAGTGAGCCAGCTGTCTTGTGAGTTTGACAGTCTCCGCTGTGATACTGGTTGGTTTTTATTTCTAGTTCGGTAGCTACTGTATTTGTGTGGGTACGACTCTGTGTGTGTGTGTGTGTGTGTGTGTGTGTGTGTGTGTGTGTGTGTGTGTGTGTGTGTGTGTGTGTGTGTGTGTGTGTGTGTGTGTGTGTGTGTGTGTGTGTGTGTGTGTGTGTGTGTGTGTGTGTGATGCCTTCAGCTTTTATTTTCTTTTTCTGGTGGCCACAGATGTTTTCTGAAGATGAAGCCAAAGGGTAGATGTGTGCGTTTGAGTTTTGGCCTATCCTTTGAATGGTGCCGTTTTCTTTGGGGGTTTGTGTATGTTTCTGTCCCTCATGTGCTGTCCTTGTGCCACAGATGTTCCACGAAGACGCCGCTGGGGGGTGGCAGCTCGTAGCTGTGGACGTCAACAAACCACATGGCCGAGCACCCGCCTGCCTCCAGGTAAACACACCACGTAATGAATATGCTGCTGCTGCTGCTGCCGGTGTAAAGTGTTGCACACATTTACACAGAATTCAGCTCATGTTGAAGGTGACACCTGAACATACGTGATTTTAAAATCACCTGAACTCTAAAATCTAACCTTGTGTGTGCTGAACTTTCTATTATTTCAACGTCTCTCTTGATCTTGAAACGCTTTGTATTGATGGAGAATCAGTAGACCTCATCCGTTTAATGTGCCGCGGGTTGCATCACCTCTGTTTGTCTGTGCCTTCAGTCAAACGGCTAAATGATGGGATCTTAAAACGAGGGGAGGCTCATGTTTGGTGTGTGGAGCTCCACTAATGGTGTCGCTCCGGCGACAGATGCTTTTTTTTTTTTTTTAAATGACGTCTGCGCGATGGACGCCGCCGCCGCCTCGCGGTCGGTGTGATCCAAATGGTTGGGCTTTAAAGATAAGCTGAAAGCAGCGGGCGCTGCTCGCAGCTGGCCCACTGTTGATAGCGGTACGGTGTGAAAATGAAAGGGCTGGGCCCTCGCTGTGAGATACTGCCGACAGCGTCTGCGGGCTATGAGACGGAGAGGAGAGCTGTCAACGAACCCCTCGTGGTGAAAACGCTGTTCCAGAGATGAGCTTGAAGGAGGCACACACACACACACACACACACACACACACACACACACACACACACACACACACACACACACACACACACACACACACACACACACACACAAACCGGAATGAGGACGAGGGCACAAATAGGAATCGAGAAAAAGCGGAGCAGAGAAGATGGGAAGGCACGAGATAAAGGAAGAACGTGAAATATGCATTATTCCCATTAAAGCAGCACGCACCCCAGGGCCTCATCATCAGTTGGAGGGAAGATCTAGATAACCGGAGGGATAAACACGGCTGACTTCCCTCTGAGCCCCGTGCTCCGTTACAAGGAACACCCAACGGCTACTTCCTCTGCCTCATTCGCTCAAACCAAAGTCACTGTTACTGTGTCACCCCGTGCCGACGAGAAGAAGACCGCTTCTGACCGTTAATGAAAGGGTTAACGGATTGACCGAGGGAGTCATTGGGGCCACGATCGGGCTGTCAAAAGCATAGCGGCAAAAAGACGAAGCGTCGAAAAGACGAAGCTTCCAATGTCGACGAGACTGCTGCTTTCCACGGGACTCCTCCTCCACCTCCCTCCAGACCCCTTGCTGCAGTTAAACGAGAGGTTTTCCACGGGACTCCTCCTCCACCTCCCTCCAGACCCCTTGCAGTTAAACGAGAGGTTTTCCAAGGGGAGTCTGGTGCTCGGGAACACTACCGCTTTCATCCACTGGGACCTCCAAAATGAACATAAGAGGAGAGTTCCTTGTCGTCTTAAGGACGCAGACTCCGTGGGGCTGACGACCTGTGAGACGGTCCGAGTTACACCGCGTTTTAGCTGGTCAGAGTGCAGAGCAACTCACGCCTCCATCACATGGAGGGTTTGGGCTACAGGAGCCATGGCCCAGAAATTGTGATGGATGGTCTCCTGTCAAAGAGATCCTGAACACATAAAAAGCCCCGTAGAAAAGAGAGAAATGTAGAGAGGCTTAATGATCTTATCAGTCTTTCTTCATATTAATACCAGGAGAGCATATTTCAGAGTGAAACCAGACATTTATGGTAATGTCTGCCTGTGATGCAAGGTCACAGAGTTGGAGGTATGTAAATGAAAAAAGAGGTTTGTCAGTGTGAGAAGGAAGCAGCAGGTCTTTGTAGTGGAATGGGTGTCTGGACATTCAGACGTGTTTGTCAGACCTTGTAGTCAAGCACCGAGACATCAGCCGCGCAAAGACTTTCGTAACAATATCTCTGCCAGTGATGCCAGAAATCTACAAGGAAGATATATTTCCTCATTATTTCACTGATCTTTTTTTTCTTCTTTTCTCTCCTGATGCATTAATTATGTAGATAATCAATTCAATTGTTAATCCTACCGCTATTCTTCATTGTCCACCACAGACTCCGTATTGACATTAATCGAGGTCATGTTGATGTGTAATCATCTGGAGGAATGCGCACAATGCCTTGGTTATGTGATGGATGTCGTGATTTGCAGTTCTAAACTCTACAACTGTAACCCCTCTTTTACGTGGATGTTTTCCTGCAGATTTAAAGTGATAGTCTGCATAGTCTTTATTTAGTCTCAGCATTAAGCACTCACCCTCTAGAGTCGAGAGGCTTAAATGTTTGCTGAGATAAGTTTAATGTTGCATTCATGTCAATTACAATGAATTCCAAGAATTTGGAAAAACTTGCATAGAGTATTCGATTCGTTATGATGTTCTTGTGTTTGTTTACGAGTGTTCCCCGCAAGCAGGAGCAGCTCTGTGCACGAGCTACAAATACAAGTAGTATGTTGTGTAGTGGTCTATTTGTTTGGAACAGAACGAACAGGCAGATGGGCAGCAGAGGGCCAAATTGTGTCGCAAAAAGTTTCCGTGAATGTTTAAATGTTTTTCATCATTGAAAGCGAACATTTACCAGCCACCTTTTGAAGTTGACAGACGATGAGTGCTTGACTCTTAAATCCAGATTTTGGCGAAAAAGTCTGACGTTAAAAGTACTTTTGCTGTGATACCAACTCCTGCCTCCCCGAGCATTCAAAGTGTCAAGCGCGAGGCAAATAATAATCAAGTAGTGTGAAAGTTGAATAGTACTGAGAGAGTGAATTTGACATGCGTCGTGCCGCGCTTAATTTCAGAAGTCAATCCGTTGTGTTCAGTTGCCAGTCATGCACTGACAGCAATTCGTGGCATCTCAAGCCATCCATCAAAGCACTGGGGGGGAAATGTTTTGATTTTTTTCTGACAGTGTCAGGAAACCGCAAGCTCTAACCCGGCTGTTCAAAGGAAACCACAAAGGCTTCTTCACAGAGAGGACAGGGCTGCCGCGCAACAAGCGTATTGCTGAGGGAGATACCACAAGCAGAGATGGTTAATGTTGACAGCTTGACAGCAGCCGAACGAAGCTGAGGTGGAAAACAGTCAATGTCATGGTGGCCCCGCCCTAAAGCATAATCTGCTTTATGGTCTGTTTGACTCTAAATGGACCATCATTTACTAAATGAACATCATGCTGTATTGAAGAAGACTTGAAACTAGAGATTGAGACATAAACTCATGTTTACAATGTTTACTGAGGGAATAAATCAAGAGAGAAGTAGAGTCATTTTCTATAGACTTCTATACAACCAGACTTCTTTTTGCAACCGGAGGAGTCGCCCCCTGATGGACATTAGAGAGAATGCAGGTTTAAGGGACTTCCTCATTGGCTTCACTATTCAGACCATGAGTTTGCCACCTGATCACTGCATACGTACATGAGCATTCATATATATATATATATATATATATATATATTACACCTGTTTCGCGATCTATGTGTTTGAGTATAGTACACAGCATTTCTTTCTATTCCTTTTTGTTCTTCAAAGTTTTAATTAACAGAGGAGGAGAGAAGGCCCGCCATATCACTTTGTTGTCACCCCCCCCCCCCTCCCCCAGCTCTCATTCTCTTAAACCTCGCCAAACACTTTTATTTCATTGCTTTTTCACCCGCATCAGAAGGGAGCAGTGCTATCGCTGAGTCGACGGGTTAGAGTGAAGACAGGCAGCACACATCCCGCCTGCGGGGGCCATCTGCGAGAGCCGAGGAAGTGGGGTGTGAGTTTCTGTTCTGCTCTGCCTGGCTCCAGAGTAAATTGGCCGTCAAATGATTCAAATGTTTCGAGGGCTGGCGAGTGGGCCGCTATCTACACACCGGCGGCCCTGTGAGTGTCGCGGCGTTTTGTTCGGCCCTCACCCCCCTAACCCCCCACACTTACACCTGCCGGACCACCTTTTATGTGTTGGAGTCTCTCGACTGTCAGCCCGTCGCTCTGCCTGTCTGACGTCCGTCCATTTGTGCGCGTTGTGTGTCTGTCGGTCTGCAGCAGGTGGAGATAACGTGGACTTGATTAACCACCTGTTCCTATTTTGGAGAGGAAACAGCAGCTTCCCCATCCTGCAGGGGCTACGAACCGAAATAGCCCTCAAACCACGGAGCCTTCATCTCCCACTCACAGTTCAACGTGCTTTATGAATGGGAGTCTTAATTGTCGTTCTAAGTCACAGTTGTGATGTTTTTGAGTTCAATTTCTTTCTTTCAATCATTTTATTTCCAGTTTATACAGGTTACACGCTAACTCAAACTAGACAAAAAATAAATTAATAAATATAATACATAACATAGTATAACGACCAACTATACGAACACTCAGACTTGGACAGAAAACATACAAGAAAACAACACAGACCTAAATCCTCATCCTCCGTATTGAACCTGCTATAACAATTAAATATTAATGAATATTGTTCACTTAAATCTTCGGGGGTCATTTTGGATCCCAAAGTTGCAAACCCTCAGTCTTACAACCATTTTATTTTCAGTTTATACATGCCATTCGGCAAATGCCACCCACTAGAAAAATGATAAATAACATGATAGCTAACTATACAGGCAGTCAGACACAGCAACAAACGAATCATTTTAAGAAAAAAACCCAGCAGAAATGTAGATCAGGAAACTCCATATTATACCTGTCATAACAATTAAATCATAATAAATATTGTGGACTTATACCTTCACTGGGTCACTTGGGTCCCAAGGTTGCAAAGCCTCTTTGAATGATTTCGGCATAGTCCTCGCCAATAAAATCCATAACAGGGTTCTAAACAGAAAAACACGTTCATGTCTCCTTGGAAAACATGTGTGAGCCTTTCCAATGGGAGTAGTTGTAGAACATGTGTGAGCCTTTCCAATGGGAGTAGTTGTAGAACATGTGTGAGCCTTTCCAATGGGAGTAGTTGTAGAACATGTGTGAGGCTTTCCAATGGGAGTAGTTGTAGAACATTGTGAAGCCAACTAGCAACAGATGCTTTGGTGCTGTCTAGCCAATGCTGTAAAGATTGATAACCGAGCGCAGTACCATAGAAAATTAAGGATTCTCTTATATCTGTTTAATACAGGTGAGGCAGCGTGTAGGCCGAGGATACATTGGAGAGGATAGAGTTCAATAGGACATTGTATTATGGAAGATATTTGGTTACCAATTTCAACCCAAAAGTTCTGAATCTCCGGACAGAGCCAAATTAAATGCACATAGGTGCCAACATGCTGCTTACACCTTAAACATACGCGGGAGCAGTCGTTGTCATATTTGCTCCTGCAATATGGGGTAGTTTGTAATTTATGTATAATCTTAAACTGACTTTCCTGGGATTTGTAATTACTACATATTCTTTTGCTAATTAACATGATTGCTTTCCATTGGTGATCAGTGATTGCAGTTTTAAGGTCCCGTTCCCATGATTGCCTGCTGCTGTGAGTGCTTAACTTACTTAAGGAGAACAGTTTATGGTAAATATAGCTTTCTATATATTCTTTTTCTTTTGCATCCGTGAGTGTGGCCGATACTGTTCCAACTTTATTTAATTTCATAATAATTTGGTTTGAGAAGCTTCAGTTCCTGCTATCTATTTGCAGTAGTGATGGCTAGTGGTGCTCATGAGATCTACCTGCCAACAGCGAAAAAACAAAACTCCATCACCATATTATAGTAGAAAATGCAGCCAACATAAGGAAATAGATGACGAGCAGCGGATGCACACTCACTGCCCCGCTCTCAGCCCTAAACCACAGAGCTAAATACAGAGAAGCATGAAAGGGTCACCTTTTTGACCTCTCCCCTCCCAAGCCACAAGGTTACTGATTCTCTAGAGAACTCCTTCTCCCCCCCTGCCACCGATCTTTGCCCTCTGGATCCTCCCGGTGACACCTCTTGTGTCATGTTAAGCTCTCACACACACACACACACACACACACACGCATGCAACATGCCAAGGTAAAGGTCAGTTTGTCTCTGCGTGGGAGACTCGTAGAGAAGGAAAATTGTCTGGAGAGGGAAAAAAATTTAAACGGGAGAGGAGGAGAGTAATCCCAGTGAGAATATTTTTACAGACGGTGAATGTGTATAGGGGCATAGTGGGGTAGATATACATATATAATGGAAACAAAATGACCTGCAAGAGATGTGACCAGCCCCGTGAGATCAACGCTGTCAGATCATAACGCGACGACAGCATCAAAATTGTTTATTCGGTCTGGACCGCAATCAGCCGGATGCACACGTATAGCTATATATGCTGAGAGGAAATAAAGTGAAACCTCCACAAGGAGTTAGCCAGACAGGACACGGACGCACAGCAGATATTAAATAAGAGTTGGAGGGCGCAGACATGCGGACCATCATGTTTTATTAAGAGCTGGGTTTTTTCCCCAGACAGAGACATGAGTCAGCCCGCTCGTTTTCTGGCCTGTAATAAGCCAAGGGGCTCCCACTCCGCCAGATCTCCGACCCAGCAAGATTTCACACACCCACACTCCTTTAGTCCAAAAGTTAGATAACAAACTTAGCCACAAGTTAGCTGTGCAAAAATACATGCTCTACATCTCTCCCATTGCTCACTTCTATACTGCACGGTGAGAAAGGGAAGAGAGCCTCGACAGATTCACTTGTTCGTTCACCGTCAACGGAAACGCCAGTGAGGAGGCCGAAGAGACGAATCCAGTGAGGAGGCCGAAGAGACGAATCCAGTGAGGAGGCCGAAGAGACGAATCCAGTGAGGAGGCCGAAGAGACGAATCCAGTGAGGAGGCCACCGAAGAGACGAATCCAGTGAGGAGGCCCGTAATCCCTCTCTGTTTCCTCTTGATCTCGGTAAACGGGAGAGAGGGGAAACTCCAGCGGGAGACGGTGCCAGGACACGGCCCCGGACAGTCGGCGACAATTCCTGTGTGAACGCTGTTACGTACCCTGCCAGCCACGTGCACGCGTGCGCCACACTCATGTCTCGTGTACCGGTCGGAAAGAGCATTTCTCCTCCTCCTTGGCAGTCTGAGAACAGACGGAGCAGGAGGAAGCAGCCATTGGTCTGCCTGCTGGTTTTTACAGTAGCAGCCACTAGAAATGCCCCAGGTATTATCCTCATATATATATATATATATATATATATATGTCTTTATATACACACACCCCCTCCACCCCCCCTCCCTTTCCTCCAGATGATTGTTATGCTTATTGCCAGTGGATCAAGTCGGGACACCTCTCATGAGCACAGCTGTCTCTCCTCTTCTGTGTGATTGTAGTCGACATCACACTAACCAGACAGCCTTTAGAGAGTGAGGATTGTCTGCACTGTTTAAATTGATAGGCCATAAATTGGGTGAAAAACACAACAAAAAAACACACAAGTGTGGTGTTTATTTCTTATTATCTTCAATGTTGTTTTTCTTTTTTCTTTTATCTTTTACAGCATGAAAGCACACCCAGCGTGAACTGTTTTCCCAAATACCAATTTACACTTGAAATGATGTCTTCTTTTTTTATTTTTATCTAGAACACTATTTGCATACATAATTTCTATCACGTACACTGTTGCGTTCAAGCAAATGAGAGCTGAGTACATGCTGTATTTTTGCAGAATGTACTGGGTCATGTTTTAGAAATTAAACAGCAACACAAATGAAATAGAATCCATCAAACACGTGTGAAAGGATTTCAGAGACTTACAAGCTAAGACATCTTGTCCCACCATCGATGCTGTTGAATTTATTTTGACATCTTGAGGCCATATGTGGAGTGCCGGTGCCATCGGCTGCATTGGGAGAATTAGGACATTTTGCCTCTGGAGCGACGTGGAGGCACATCTTTAGAGAATTAAAAAAATAAACAGGAATGTGAGGGAAAGATTAGAAAAGTGATTTTGTGGCAGAGCTGGATGGGCAGACTGTCTCTGTTTGATTCCCAAAAGCTGACAGGGAATATGGCAAAGTCAGGACCTTGAGAAAACCAATTCATACGCACAAGCATCCACTTTCTGTTCTCTGTCAGGTTGCCTCTATCTCTCCCTCCTTCCCTCACGCACACATAGATACAGTAGCACACACACACACACACACACACACACACACACACACACACACACACACACACACACACACACACACAACTCCGTTCAGACAAAACACCCATGGGGTAGATCGTCTGGTTGCTGGAAATGTCAAACTGCTTTGTCACGTCCAATCTCAGTCAGGGAGCATAACGTGTGTGTGTGTGTGTGTGTGTGTGTGTGTGTGTGTGTGTGTGTGTGTGTGTGTGTGTGTGTGTGTGTGTGTGTGTGTGTGTGTGTGTGTGTGTGTGTGTGTGTGTGTGTGTGTGTGGAGTTGTGCAACATAAACTAAACACTAGGAGCTCCATCATTCTGGGCTACCAGTTGAGCGTAGAAAGACGATGGCAAGAATTCACATTTGCGGCAACAGTGAATGTGATGTTGTGCTCGATAACGAGCTAATGAATTAAAGATAATGAGACAAAAAAGACGAGACTAAATAAGAGCAGAAGATTACGACCTCATAAAAACTTCACGCCGGCTTAAAAATCTTGTTTGCGCCGAGCAATGGAGCAAGTGGAGTAGAAGCATCCTCATTATTCAAATAGGGAGAGCAAAGTTATGGTTTATCAACCCTACTTTTTGTCTAATAATAATACAAAATAATAATAATAATTTAGTTTCACTGCGATTATGGACTCAATATAGAATATTAGGAAAGGGAAAGCTATCCTATATTGATTGAACCTGCTTGGCCCACTGAGTCCAGCCAAAGATGATCAGAAAGAAGGATTGTACTGTTGCTGGAATGCTGAGGAGCCGAATCAAAGAGTCGGCCCTTTGGTCGCTTTTGGTTGTCATAGCACCCTCAATTTCTTTTGTTTTTTACTTAATCAAATAGGTTAGCAATAAATCAGTCTTTAAATAACTAGAATTGTATTATTCAACAAAGAGAGAAGAAGAACCGTCATTTTAACCTTGAGCAAGACGTACTGCAAGTCTAACCTTAACTTTAAAGTCTTAACCCTCAAACAGTCCTTTTGAAGAAGTGGTGGGCCGGCTAGTAGCGGCCGCTTTACAAAAAGGCCCTCTCTCAAGGTCTGAAACCAACAAGCCCCTCAATCTGAAGCACAGAACCCTCCCAAACAAACCCTTATGGGTGTTTTCATATCTGGTGCCTCTATTGGCAGGAGGACATTGTTTGACAGTCCCTTCCAAAGTCTTTACAAATGTCCGTTATAAAAGAAAAAAAAAAAAATGCACGCTTCCGGATCTGCCACTTTTTATGGTATAATATAAGTTAGGCAGCTAAATTGACTTTGTTAAGGTGAGTGGTCAGGGTTTAAAGACACCAATGTGGGCAGGTGGGAGATGGGATGCGAACAGCGGTGTTCCGTGTCAAAGTCACACTCTTTGTTGCCCCAAGCGTTCACCCCGACCTCCTCCCAACGGCGTTTTAAATCGTGCCGCTCGCTCCGACCTTGCAGAAAGAATATTACCATAATTGTCAGGTAAACACAATCAAAAGTCCTCTCATGTGTTGAAATGCTGCCATTATTCTATTATCATCATGACATCCTCTCTGAATCTCCTGCTCTTTCTGTTTGTCATGCAGTACGGTTTTATTTTTTATTTTTTTACTTAATTTTGTCCCTTAAAACAGCAACGCATCATTTAACCAAGTTCAAAGTTCCATCAGATAACTATATATACGAGTTCCGTCATCATCACTCGTTCTCTGATGGCCAATAGCGGATCAGGCTTTTAGAGTTTAAGGAGTTTGCACTGTAAGTGTATTTGTGTGTAGGAGTGTGGATGGCAGTGGTCCCATTTTCCCGGGGCGAACCTGATCTTTCCGGCAATGCTGCGAACACTCTTCATCCGTCCTGAAGTCTTCCTCGCGTTATAATTTTTATTTGGTTTCTTCACTTTTCCAATCCTTCCTATTTCCAGTCTCACATGCAAGTCTTTTTTTAGGGTGAGCTATTCTACCCACTCGCAAGCTGTTCATTATGCCACATACATGCGGATCAAGGCTGCGATCACATCTGTCATACGTTACGGTGTTTGTCTAAGTGAGGAGTTTGTGTGTGTGTGTGTGTGTGTGTGTGTGTGTGTGTAGAGGAGGGGAGGGGTTGTTCCCCCTCTCATTCTTTCGGGTCCCGATTGTTTCCAGTATGTGATGTTGTTGGAGGCGTTCGACGCCCCTGCTGTCCCCCGCGGGAAATAACATACATTTCTTGCCCCGTTCCTTGCTTGTTTCCAGGCTGTCTGAATGCAACACTGATTCCGCCGTCCGGGTGGCTGTTTTCTCCCGTCAACCAATGAAAGGCTCCTGATTGCTTTGAATTTCCATGCCGTTTAGCTGCCGGCCCTCCCTCTTTGCCTGTTTCCACCTCGTAATATACACTATAGTAGTGTATAGTTGGCGGCTTCAAAAAAAAAAAAAAAGAAAGAACCCATGGCTGTGCCACCACATGTCGTTTTATTCTGTCTTTGAACATCTGACTGTCATCATCTGTCTTCCAGTCTGTGCTCTCGGAAGCTATATATATATATACATATATGAATGATGGATTTAACACTAAATTTACATTCAGGGAAAGCCGGAGTGAAGAAGTGTCACCACCCCTGCTTCCTTAACTGTCATTCACAATCACTCTTGTTCTGTGGTACATTACACCTTACCCATCTTCCTGTCTGTCCATCGTGTGCCTCTTGAGTCACAACCTTCAATCAGACTGGAGAAGAAAAAAAGATTTATCTCAGATAATGTTGTACAATATCACAGTATTCCTGGCTCACATCCGGAGACCAGAATTTGATCAAGCTCAATGGGAAGCTAAATAAAAATGTCCGTCCATTTCCCAGGCACCTCTTCTTTCCTCTTCGCCTGTCGTGTGCAATTTACATTGATTGGAATCGAACTCTGCTCTGTCTCCCCAGCAACTGATGCGGTCCTCCGTGTTCCACATGTTCATCTTGAGCATGGTCGCCGTGGACGTCATCGTTGCCGCTAGCAACTACTACAAAGGCGAGAACTACCGCAGGCACTATGATGAGTTTTACCTGGCAGAGGTGAGATATATACATATATATATATATATATTTCTTTAAACTCCAAATGTCAACCTCGAACACTAGATTTTAACATTGACACAAGCCCTTCGTGCAAGGCTTTAATTTAAAGCTTTGTTTAAATTTGTATTATTAGATTACAAACAGTATACAAGATCATCTTTTGTTAAAAGCCTGTTAAAGGACACAGTTTGTCTCCATCCTTATTTGGAATGCCCTATGTAATGTCACAGTAAACTCATAATGTGAGTGCCTCATGATATTACCACTTCCGTGATGTATGATACTTAGGGGGTATACCAGACATTTTATAATCCATACCTTTGTATATATTTATCATTATTAAACAATGGTCGTTTTCATTAATCAAATTTATTATATGTCTATTAGTTTAGAGCTCTTTTTATTTTCATTCTTGTTTTAAAGTGTACACACACTGTATAGTGTTACAGGTTTATGACATCAGTATGCAGGTGGTAAGGCGCCAACAGACGCCGAGGAGTGCAACACCTCCCCTTCGTACTCTCTTCTCCTCTCTCTCTCCCTCCTCTCCCCTCTGCTTCTCACACACACACACACACACACACACACACACACACACACACACACACACACACACACACACACACACACACACACACAGCTGAATGGAGGAGATAAGAAAAGGGAAGGAAAAAAAATAACAAAACAGACACAATATTACCTTCCCTCACTCGCTCCACCCGTATCATACAGCCTTCGATCTGCAGATCTCTTCCAATCTGTGTGTAGGCTGTGGAGGGAAAATAGGAAATGGAGGCACTAGGTTTAGAGTGACACGGAGACATACACCCTTTATTGGTGAGGGGCCAATTTCATTGCCTCCTTTTCACTGTATTTCCCCCCGGCTGAAGACCGGGGTGGTGCTTTACTTAAAGGGGTCCTCCGAGAATTTAGTATGCCACACAAAAGGGGACCAGCAAGAGGCGGGTTTCAGACAGAAATGTCAAAATCGATGCCACAGAGAACGAGGTATCCAGATGTTCAGTCCCCCGCTCTGGGTCACGCGGCAAAAACACAAGAGCCTACGTTTCCCATAAGGCAACCTGGTGGCCTCTTTTGTTAGTTCCTAAAGTCTTTCGATCTCCATAACAGGAAAACGTTGTTTTAGTGGTGTAGCTGGTGGAGGCTGAGCTACTTTATACTGTTGGGTAGTTTAATCTGTAGTGAGGCGTTGTTTCATAAATTGAACGTATATTTTGATAAATCCTCAAAGTAACTATAGCTGTCAAATAAGTAGCATGAAAAGTACAATGTTTTACATTGTTTACTATAAAGAGGCAGACATTGGGAAAGTAAAGTTCAAGTACCCCAACATTGTACTTACAGGTAAGTACTTTCCACCACTGGCTGACCGCTCCTATAGTGCACCAATATTCTCTCAAATTCATTTCAAAATGACTCTTTCTACTGTCAATATCGTATTTGTCTGTCTCTATAATACAAATGTAACCTGTACAGGATTGGTGGAGAAATGGCCACCATGTGTATATCCACGCGTTACCTTTTGATAAAACGTTATTTCTTCTTGCATTCCTCCGCAGTGAACGGAGAATCCGCACACGGAGCAGACCCTCGATGAATTGAAGTAAACCGGGTCCAAGTTTAACCGCAGAAATAGAAACGTTTTCCTCGAGAAGTCCAGGTGGCGCGCAGGGAGTAGTGGATAAATAAATGTTCTTTTTAAGGGGTGAAGTAGTCCTTTAACTGCTGTGGAACAGCTTGTTGCTGAGACAGATTTGAGCATGGCAGGGAGTAAAATAATAAAAAACAAATATGCTGATTGCTGTTTCCTCCATTCCGCCCCAGGTCGCCTTCACTGTGCTATTTGACCTGGAGGCTCTTCTGAAAATCTGGTGCCTGGGCTTCACCGGCTACATCAGCTCCTCCCTGCACAAGTTTGAATCTCTGCTGGTGGTGGGCACCACGCTGCACATCTACCCCGACCTCTACCACTCTCAGTTCACCTACTTTCAGGTATGGACACACACACACACACACACACACACACACACACACACACACACATTTACCGTTTGCATTTGCACAAAATGCGTACCTGTATAAACACACATGAATCCCTTCATATCCTAAATATAATAACTGAATCATCCTCACTTCAGACAAAATTGCAGTGCGGAACAGAAGCCGTGAATCATTTAGTGACATTTCTTTCCTGTGACCATGCATTAATGAGTGGGAATCAATCATATCGCTCCTCGGTGTTAAAACCTCTCCACTATTCATTCAAAATGCTTTAAATGCACCGACACCACGAGTGTCTAACAGAGATCCGGTGAAGTGATTTTTTGTGAAGACACATTTTTTTGAGGGACATTTGATATATTCAGTGAAAAAGAGTCGTTCCCTGATGGTTCTTAGCTGGTGATATTTTGCATAAAACTGAGCTCCTCAATTCCCCGTATGTGAGGCAGAGAGCTGGGAAGGTCCCGATCATTCTGTAAGTGGAGGCAATAATGTGTGATGCATTTGTCCTCACTGGAGATGGATCTAGTAGTGGTGGTCCACATTATTTTTCTCTATAGAGTGTGTGTGTGTGTGTGTGTGTGTGTGTGTGTGTGTGTGTGTGTGTGTGATCTGACATCCTCCAAAGGGCAGTTGTCAAGTATTTTTGACTTCCCAGTTTTTCAGTGCCTGGGTGCAGACATTTTAAATCTGCCCGCGCCACAGACCTCTAGTCCACTGATTGGTCTCTTCGCATCGTGACATAATCCGTCTTCTTCGGCGTATCACTGCCCCTCTTCTCCAGGCTTCCCGGGCCTTCCTCATTTTGTGTCCGTAACCATAACGTCAAGCTCCGACTGCCGCCCTCTTCACAATACATTGTAAAATCTTCAACCCTTAAAAGTAATCTAAAACGTTTACACCAATCCTCCCAGAATTGACGGCGGGTCTATAAGGGAGAATTAGCCTGACGTCTCAGAACCGGTCACTCCGTGGCCTCTCTGTCCCGTTTGGGCTACTGAATTGGGCTTGGTGATTGGTGCATAACAATAAACACATGTGTAATATACAGTACACATAACATATACGGCATGTCTTCTCAATAGCTCCGCTCCAGTCCTAAAACCCCGGCGCACCCGTTGACTCAAAATTACCTTTGATCCCGAGTTTGACCCATTGTGACCCATGTGGCAATGGCGCCATGGAGCATTATGATCCATCCAGATCCTATAAGTGCTGCACTCTGTCCAAAGTGTAACCCCGTGACCTTGCTGTAGGTGTCATCCACGGATGTGATGGGAAAGGGCTCCTTGAAATGTCTTTAATGAGCCTTGACCGTACAAGCTGCCCTGATCCTGTCTGACTCTCGACAGCTGCCGTCCGCACGTTTGCGATGCTTCCACCCGAGCAAGCACATGGGGAAACCTTTGATGTTTTAAAACAAAACAAAAAGCCATAAATCATACGCACAACACAGTGGTGTCAGTCGGTTTCTCATCTGCAGCAATGCTTTATATATCTGCACGTATTCATCTTAGGCGTCTGCTTTTGGCCAATGGGCAGTATTTAAAAAGCAACCGGGAGTCAAGTGTCCAAGTAGGTTCCATTTTAATGAGATGACATTTAGTCCCAATTGATTAACCTGAAGGCTCCGTGAGGAATCTGAAATGGTGCTAGCTGTAGGAGAAGAGACTGGAGCACACAATCAATGCTTGTTCCCGATTTGTTATTTCATTTCATCCACCCAAAGGGGGTTTTCACTGCGAAGGACGAGCCTCACCAATTGTCTCTCAGTCTGGACCAAATGGCACAGTGCAAACATCCCACTTGGCAGAAAGATTTTTAATCAACCCACCCCGGCACTTCCATTCTGTGGGTTCAGAATTTGCAAGGACGTCTGCAGCAGCACAATTTAACGGTTCAGTCCGTGCATCCATCCGGAGAGGCGGGGCATTGTATCATTTTTGGGACAATTCTGGCGGGGGGATGCACTGATCCGATTCTAGTTGTTGGTGTTTTGCCAACACGGGTTTAAGCCTTCTGGATGGGATGTATCCGTGACGGCGACAATGCGACGCGCTATGCAATTCAATTTTATGTTAAGCATTGCTTTGTCTTGCAAGAGGCTGGAGCCAGAAGCACACACAGGCAGCACAGCTGGAGAGCCATTCTCCGAGTGTCGTTTATAGTCAGTCATTTGTAGCAGGCGCACAATCCTCTTTGTGGGGGAAAAAAAACAAGCTTCTGACTCAGCCGGGCAACAACAGTCTGTTATTTATCGTGTTTCCTTCTCACACATCTGGCCCTGAGCCGGAACTGTGGCTGGGATAACCCCTCGTAAAAGTAATTAGTTTTGATGAGATTTGATTGTTTATTGCTCGTCTCGTGTCTGCACGAGTACTCGAGATCATTTTTTTTCCCTCTCTCTCTCTCTCTCGAAACAGTCCCATTTATTTCTTTGGTTTTTCAGATATGCAACTAAATTGTTAGATATTTATGGATGCAAGCAAAGGCGACCATGCTATACACATCACATCACTGAGGCTTAATAAAGCCTCAGTGATCGTTAACAATAAAGCAACGCACACAACGCAACGACACAACTACTCCGCCCTGCTACAGAATACCCACAGCGCTCTCGCCTATCTCTCTCGCCAATCGGGCAATCGTCGGCGCCCTGGTTTCCAAGAAGAGGAGAGACGACGTCCTGCTTTAATCCGGGGTTCTCGTGAAAGACGCTGGATCCAATTTGTCCAAAAGGGGGTCAGTTTAAGTCCACGATCAGACGTGAAGACAGGCTCTCTTTAGACGGCCTGCCGCGTCGTTTACGGTGGAGAATCTTGCACTATTCATATTTGCGAATGAATGTTTCGCAGTTTGAGTGATGAAAACATCTCGGCATTAGTACGCTTTTAACATTCTAGTGACTGCAAGTAACAAATAATTGTGTTACAATTTTGGAGGCCCACTGAAATTTTGCTAATGAGGATTTTAAGGGGAGGGGAGAGTCAATCAAGTTTTTTGCACACTGCCTTTTTCAGATTCCCAAGTTGTGTAGTTCTCATGCTGTGAACAAAGAGATGTTACTAGCCTCACATCCTCGGTGAACCTGTTCTCTTGTGGTTTTCTCTCGGCCCCAGAGCTTGTGGTGAAATGGATAGTGGTCATCACGGCCTGTCTTGAAGGGAGAGTGCCCTCCCATTCCCATCTGTCATCATTGCTGCGAGTGTTCTTACTGTATTAGTTTACTGTGGGATCCCCCTTAGGCCCGCCTCCCTCCCGGTCTGTCTCCTTTATCTTACTGCGTGTCAAGGTAATGGGAGACAGCCAATCATTTGGCTACGATTGGGATTCTGAAGAGAAATCTTTGGCCATGGGGCATCAGTGTGGAGCTCGATCAATAGCCACTCTTCTGGATCCCAGATCAAAGCCAGACCAGTATGCATTACTTTTCGGGGGTTGTTGTCAGCGCAAGCAATTTCGGGACTGAGCCCGTTGACAGAGCACCGTATCACTGCACCTTTACCACTGGGCTTAACATCAATGCCCTGTTTTTTGTTGTTATAATCCTTTTATAACGCCAAATATTTACTCATAAACTTTCTTTAAAATACCACCTCTGTGGTTCATGATTATCAAACGACTGTCCCAAAGACGGCTACACAAACTGTCCCCTCACAGCGTCTGCTTTTCCTCTCCTCAGGTGCTGCGTGTCGTGCGTTTGATCAAGATCTCCCCGGCTCTGGAGGACTTTGTGTATAAGATATTTGGGCCGGGTAAAAAGCTCGGCAGCCTGGTGGTGTTCACAGCCAGCCTCCTCATCGTCATGTCGGCCATCAGCCTGCAGATGTTCTGCTTCGTGGAGGAGCTGGACCGCTTCACCACGTTCCCCAGGGTAAGGAAGCCCTCGCACTCACCCTGCCACCGAGAGGGCAATCTGTATTTAAGAAAGCCCCTATTGGTGGCATTCAGCTTATTTCTTAGATTTCTTAGATTTCTTATTTTTTATATGCGTTCCTTTAAGTAAACTGTGCATGAATGAATCGCAACTTGTGTCAAATCACACGCCGAAGCACAAATGAGTGATTCATTGAACAGATTGGGTCTAAATAACCAACCAGGGTAACTTTTGCTTTTGCCAACCAACAGCGATCTTTCAGCCAGGAGGCCGTTGAAGTGTTGCGTAACTCGTTTCTTTGTGGTGAAACTCGATCGAAATCAATGAATTGATTCGTAACGTACGAGTGTTAGTCGACTGAGAATTTCTTTGTTCGAGGACAGTCCTCGGGTTTTTCTTTTTACTCTTATTTTATCTAGCCAGCATTTATCATATAGCATCAGCAGTTATTCAGTGGGAGCCGTCCGGTTTTGAATGGCGTAGTTTTCGCCTACATAAATAAAGCCGCCCAGACGGGTAAACTCTTTAAAAGCTCAACTCTGTTCTGAATGAGCCCTAGTGCTCAAATGATTTTTGCTCTCAGGGAGACATGAAAAGCAGTTAAAATCAGGACATACAGGTCGAATTTGAAATGCGCTACATAGAACGCTTATAAATTCATGCGAGCAGCTCGAGAGGGACACCTCAGACAAGCAGCGGGGGGGTCCTGCAGATGTCGATGATGGGTTGTGCGACGAGGTCGACAGATGTGGTCCCTCCTTTGATTCCTAAGTGCTCATGAGCCGCTTTCTCTCTCATTAGCCTCATCTTTCCACCCTCCTTTCTTTTTTTTTCTCCCCTCCTCACCCCCTCCAACATTTCACCGATCCCAGGCACAGCGGGCGGACACGAGGGGGTTGCTCGTAAACAGATGCCACTTGTATGCTCGCTCTCATTTTTATCTCCTCGTCTCCATTACTGCCCGCGCCTCATGCGCACACAGACGCACACAGACGCACACAGACGCACGCCGCATCATAGTTAATGATGTTTGGCTGTCTCCCCCCACGGGCAACGACCTGTTGCTGGATTTATCTTTATCTGTGGTGACGTGGGAGATGTGGGAGCAGCTGGGAGGGGCTGGGTGGGGGGTCGGGGGGTGAGATGCTAAGGAGGAGGCGCAGGCATGCCATTTGACTCCGGGGGTCACGGTGCTGCAGCTGGCTCTTCCCTACACTTTTATCTGACCTCTGCCAAGTAAATGAGAGGGCAGCAGGACAGAAGAAGAAAAAAATGGCTCCTCTCTTCTTTCTCTGGCTATTTTAATTTCAAAAACCGTTAGCTCGAGAGGAATGGTCAGAAAGGGATCAGCTGTGTGATATTTGCCCTCCTGGGGAAAAAAAAGAAGCATGTTTCAAATGTCAGATCCTTCTGCTTCTCTGTGTAATTTCCTCTCCGTCGGCCTCTCCCTCTCCTCGCCGCTCACGCACTCGCTTGCCCTCTCTAGCCTTTTGCCTCTCTCGCCTCCCTCTTATCCTGTGCTTTCCTCCCTGTAGGCATTCATGTCCATGTTCCAGATCCTAACCCAGGAGGGCTGGGTAGATGTCATGGACCAGACTCTGGTAGCTGTAGGTCACATGTGGGCTCCGGTCGTAGCCATTTACTTCATCCTCTACCATCTGTTCGCTACCCTGGTGAGGAACTCACTGTACCGTTTACAATAAGTCAAATAAGTTGCAGCAGATGCATTTCAGTGCAGTCTTCTTTTCACACTCCTATTTTTCAGTAAAAGCAGGGTTGGTAAAACGGAAAAGAAAAATAGAAGTGTCCAAAAGGAAGACCTAAATAGTTTTCTTAATGCATCCAATTAGCGCCCCCGCTTCCGTCGGTGTTCTCTCAAGTGGGACATCTAATCACAGTTGATCAGACATGCAGGCGAAAGAAGTGCTGACATTTCGGCGGTTTAAGCCCCTCTAATATGGAGAGCGTTCAGACAACACAGACGGTCTCAGGATGACTCACGCTTCACGCCAGACGAGACAGGATGTCCTCCAGAACAGAACAAGCAACAAATGCAATTACTCGGCAGACTTTGTACTTTAAAAAATAAAAAAAATAAAAAAGTCTTATTTCAATAATGGCAACGGGGATAATGACATTAAGTCAAGTCAAAGTTTATCAGAGCCCGATATCACAAAGCATGCATCAAAGGGCTGCACATGTATTAAATACAGCAATATTAGCGGAGCACACAGACGCGTATAGAAGTGACACGAACTTCATATGCGAAGCATTAAAAATGTAAAATAGTTGAACGTGCAGGGAATCAAAACCCCGGGAGAAATTACGATTACCAATTACGGAGAAAATAAAAAAAGTAATTTGTCTTGAGAAAGGTCCCTGTCAACTCTTTTTAAAAGGTGCTAAATTTGATATTCAGTGAATTAATATAGCAGCAAACTATTACTCTATTAGCCATGTGTAGATATAATGGAGTAATGTCCCCCCCCCCCTCTGCTTCCCCCTCAGGAAGGAAGCACTATTAGCTCTGTCAGCACTGTTACCGTTGATTGCGCTGTTAGCACCTTTAGCTGCGAGCACCTTTAAACAAGGTTGTTTTGGGAATGTGTTCACACACAGCATTATGTTCTCATGCATTTCCTCTTGTTGCATTTTAGATTCTGCTCAGTCTTTTTGTGGCTGTCATCTTGGACAATCTTGAGTTGGATGAAGACTTGAAGAAGCTCAAACAGGTAAGACGCTTATATAAAGTATGTGCAAACGCTCGGCTCCATTAAGGGCAAACGTTGCTTGGGAATAGGAACGGCTCCTTTATTTCACACATGCAGCATTAACATTCCAAATAAAGGGAAATTAGCATCTGTGTCAGAGTTAGTGGTAATCTCAAAAATAGATTCTGCATTCATACGCACAATCTGTAGGCAACGGGACAAGATGCTGGTTTCCGTTTGTAGTCGGGGTAGTGTTGACCAATCACGTTGGAGCAAGCTTTGTTTGAACACAAAAAAAGTGCAATCTCAGAACCCACCGGCTGACGTCTGACCACGGTCTCGTTTTTTTGATGAGCTTAACAAGCTTTGCATACCATCATCACCTATTAAAAGTAGGTGTCGCTCATATATACGAACGAAATACAAGTCTCCACCTTGACGGGCTTATTTTCACCTGAGAACACTCACGTTGGTGGAAAGTTTAAGATAAATTAGACGAGGTTTCTTGAAGTTTCTTGTTCTCCAGGAAGGGTTGTTAACAAGTGGTGTGTGTGTGTACTTTTCAGTTAAGTCTTAAAACAGTTTGTACTGGAGGACTGAGGACTGTCAATCACCTCTTCAATAGAGTTCTGTTTCGCTCTGCTAATAAAAAACTTAATAATAAACTTGTGCCATGGCATCGCCAGGCTTAGTCTCTGTGGCTGCTTTATCACAATGTTAACACTCCACTCTGGTCGGTACATTCGGTGCCTTAAAGTAGTGAATGACCCACTATTTTTTTTATCATTTTAAATATATATATATTTTTGTATAGAAGTGCTGCTAGGGTGATTACTTTGAAATTTGAAATGTCTGCTTGTTGCTTGGCAGCTTGGTGAGAACAGCTGCCTTTTTGTCACATCACTTTAAGGACATGCAGTTCAAGCGGGCATGACGCAGTTTTCTTTCCCACTTGTGACATGTTGAAACAGCTGACTGTGCATGTTTCATCCCGTACACATGGGCACCCCGCGCATACTTTCTTTGAATTTGGAAAGGTTCAATCGATTTGATTTACATAATTTTCCTTTTTAATAATCACGGTCGCGGTGTGGCAAGACATTAAGGCCGGTATGTATTCCAGCACAAAAGCTGCAGCACCTTCTGTAAAAGTGATCTATTACAATCCCAGTCTCTATGTTTTTTATTTAATTCATATGGTCTTAATGCTTTTTTAAGAGCAAGCTTTTTTCTCAGAGATTATATATGTTTAAAAATGCTTAAAACCATGTTTAAACTCACACTAGAGTTACAAGTCTGCATCCACAGAGGAGTGGGAGTTTAATACTCCCACTTGTGCTGTTGAAACAGCTGACTGTGCATGTTTCATCCCGTAGATAATGGGCACCCCGTGCATACTTTCTTTGAATTTGGAAAGGTTCAATCGATTTGATTTACATCATCTTCCTTTTTTTTTATTAATCACATGTGGCAAGATATTTAGGCCAGCATGTATTCCAGTACAACGGCTCGCTTTCAGTCCACATTGTGACCAGTTAGAATAACAACAGCGAAAGTACACACATTTAAAATGCGGTTTGATCTGGAGGGTTAACGGATTTGCCTGCTGCTTGTCCTTTCTGCTCGTTGTTTGCGGGCACGTTTTATTTAAAAGCCGAGCACTTTGTGTTACTGGACTTTTTTCCCTCCAGAGTTGAGTTAAGTGGGCAATTCACTTTGATAAAGCAAGACCCATGTTGTGTGAAAAAGCTGGCACTAAAACACAGGCACGCACGCACGCACGCACGCAGACAGGACCTCGGTGCTTGTCTCTGCTCAACTGGTGAACCAGTTTCTGCCATTGAATGAAGTGCAGATTAACGTCTATGGGGGGAAATTGTTTTCTTGAACGGTCATAGAGAGATTAAAGCCCCTGGTCAGTTCACATTGGTAGCCGTACAGTACGATACTTTATGAATTAATCTACTGTATGAGCTCACTGACATTAACAGGTTTGCACACTCACTCACACACACACACACACACACACACACACACACACACACACACACACACGTGCACGCACACACACTCACACACGCTCACATAAGCGGCGTGCACTCACAGCCGGCTGGCAGGTCTCAGCTCGCCCGGGCAGGTTATTTCCCACCCACAGCTGAGTGATTAGGCGCAGCGACTGTAAAATTGCCTATTTTACAGGTGCTTCAATCACGGATACGGAGGCTGCATATAAATAGGGCCGTAGATTGTGATCACGCGCCCACAAGAGAAAGCTTCTGCAAACATTTGGCAAAATACCCGATGACACGGCCAACACTTCTATAAGAAAGACACACGCGGGCTTTGAGGGATGAGAAACCAATTACAGTGTATGTGATAAATCTTCTTTTTTTGCCTGCTGTTTGATGAATGACTTCATTGAGTTGGTAATGTTTCTGATTTGTCCTTAATGTGACCATGGCAAGCTCTTTAAAAAAAAAAAAAAAATAGATAATATACAGAAAATGATGTTGCCTCGTGTATTTCTTCTCCTCTCATAAACAGGGATAACTCAGTGATTGTTATGGGAATTGGCAGGATATTAATCAATATTTATTATTTTTTATATTCTGACAGTTTGACACAGAATCCACGTGCATGTTCTCTCCCCTTAGACATTTTTTAATCATTTCTTCTTCACAGTTGGTCGAACACACAGACCGTTGCCGTGTTCAAATTAATTGCAAATAACAGGATGACAAATTGAAGCAAAATAAACTATTCAAATAGCGAACACTGAACGTTGAATTTTGTAGCCGCTGTGGAGAATTTTTTATTTTTTTTCTTCTTTTTGAAGTGGTGAAATATCAGTAGGAAAAAAAGCAGTCAAACGCGTCGGCTCACCTCACACGTCATTGTGTTTCGCTTCTGCCCGTGAAAGACTTCCAGAACGGCAGACGTGTGGTCGCAGGTGGGCCAGCAGCGTCTTTAGTGTGTGTGTGTGTGTGTGTGTGTGTGTGTGTGTGTGTGTGTGTGTGTGTGTGTGTGTCTGGGGTGTCGCATTAAAATGAGAATTCACATGTGGAGCCACGCTTTGAGCGATAAGGCCCCACCTGCACTGCACGATGGTGAACCATTCTTCAAATTAATTTCCATATATGTTTGTGAGTTACCGCCGATGTCATGTTCTATGTCAGTGATTCTCAACTGGTGGGTCGGGACCCACTGGTGGGTTCGCGGACCCGTTTTCACGGGCCTTTGCCTGGGCAAAAAGAAATTGGATTAAAAAATGTTTTTTATTTTTTTTGATCCTGTGGTTTTATTATGAAGGGGATTTTTTCTGCAGAGGAGTGTCGTCTATTCACACTTTTTTGTCGGCTCTGGTTTCAACTTGTTTTGCATTTGTCCCTCCATGTTTTCAGCAGCATTGCTGCTACGTTCCACTTTGTTTGAGTTTTTCAAGGCGGCGGTGATTGACAGGTGATGACAGGTGGCGTGTGCCAGGTTGGGTCAAACCATCCTGATATGGGGGAGACTGGGTTTTTAGGATAATGAAATTGAATAGCCTACTGAATATAAAATTCAGCTTATGAACTTACACTTATATTTTATTGAAAATGTATTAAATAAATATTTTTAAAGGATTTTTTAATCGATGCTAATTTTAAATATATATTTTTTTTAAATCTTCACGTACCCCCGCCATTTTACAGCATAGAAGAACACCGTGACCCGCGAAATTAGTTTTCTAATCAAACATGGCGAAACGTAAGTACGACACCAACTACATAAGATATGGGTTTTTTTGGGGTCCCGGCTTGTCATTAAGGGGTGATGGTGGGTCCCACAGCCAGACCAGTTGAGAACCACTGTTCTATGTGACATTCGTTATACACTTGTTATGCAGTACCTTCTGACTTCACCATCAGCGTAAAACAAATTTATTCATTTAGCACATTGAAGTAAATGTAAATGAATAAACTGCGGTCCCACTAAAGGTCAAACTGATTAGAATTTGGTGGTCAAAGGTCACTGTGACTCGAGAATTCTTATGCTAATTGTGACGATTTCACACAAATGTCAAATAGGATAAAATCACGAAGTGATGACATTTCGGTCAGACATGGATGGAAACCGCAACATGACTGGCATCGAATCCGCGAGGCGGTAATTCTAGTAAGCGTTGTTGTTCAGTCAGCCTAAAGATGACTGACCCGTCTGGGGAATTAATTTCACTTTCACGCATATTAGGTCAGCGGCATCCTGTTTAAAACAGTCCTGTGAGTATGCTACTGAGGCGTCAGTGTCTGAGCATAGAAAGGGAAATACCTGTCAGTGAGTCATAACCACAGAAAAAGAATAGGAGTAGAATCGACACTCCCATTCAAATCAACACAGCAGGACAATCAGAGCAGGCGGCCATTTTTAATTGTGTACCATTGCCGTCGTGACCGCTGTAGTGCGCTAGCTGCCGCATGAACTAAACGGATTCACGGCGAGTTGTGGGCTCTCTGAGCTGAGGTTTTGCGGTAACGACTATGAAGAGCCAGATGGGTGGCAACTGTTTTCAGATCATTTTCTGTAACCAGTGTAGATGTTAAATATTGCGGAATTAGCAAGCTAGCAGACAGCTGACTAGTTAGATAGCTTGCTAATTCCACCACGCTACACTTTCAGTAAATGTGTCCAACGGTGGGCTGGTGGCCGCTGGGTCCAATGGCCCCTCTGGCTCACTCCCCACCGCGGAGAGGAACACGTTAGTTACCTGGTTAAGCTAGTTACCTGGTTAAGCTAGCTACCTAGCTTACTAGCCAGCCGTCCGTCTCAAGAGCTGCATCCGCTCTCTTCCCGGCAAGCTGGGACACCACTCTCACTGATGTGTGCTGTCACCATTGTAACTAATAACAATTGCCATTTTCCTTTGCAATAGTCAAATGACCACGGCAAACAGTTCAATGTCTGTTCTACTCATATTCCATTTCTGTGGTCATAACGTTTAAAGAGCTGCACACCTTAGAGGCCTTATAGTCTGTGTGGCTGCTGCTCTGTACAGAGTCGCATTATGAGTCGGCTGAGGAAATAACTAATGTTGTTAAAGTACAGCAGCTTTGACAGACTGCAACATAAACATACAACTTCTGTGGGTCCTATAAGGCCATATTTAGGCCAGGACATGAAAGGCTCCTGCTTTTACTTTTTCAACTTCATAAAGTTGTTAATGTTAAAGAGGCATTTCTCAAACTCCACCCTGCTCTGTTATTGCCCACATCTGATGGAGTTACCCTGCAACGCTTTTTGGTCGTCATCGGGGCTGATTTTTTTATGTTTCCACCTGCCACTTCATGCGTGTAAGCTACTTCTTTTTGACTGTCGTCATATCCAAGTGTGTGTGTGTGTGTGTGTGTGTGTGTGTGTGTGTGTGTGTGTGTGAGGGGTGAACCCCATCATGTGGGGACATAAATCTGATTACACAGTTACATTGTGGGGACTCACCTTCCTTTTGGGGACAAAATGGGGTCAGGTTTAGGGTTGCTCAAGGTTATGTTTTAGGTTAAGTCTTAGGTCTTGGTTAAGGTTATGTTTTAGGTCTAGGTTTAGGTTCAGGTTACATTTTAGGTTTAGGTTAAGGTCTAGGTTAAGGTTTCGTTTTAGGTCTCCATTTAGTTCAAGGTCAAGGTTTAGGTTAAGGATATGATTAGGTTGGTAGCAGTTATGATTAGGGTTAGGTCTCCAGTAAATTAATGTAAGTCAATGTAATAATGTCTCCAAAAGTCTTGAAAACACAACTGTGTGTGTGTGTGTGTGTGTGTGTGTGTGTGTGTGTGTGTGTGTGCGTGCGCGCGCGCGCAATGCAGCAGCACTACTGTTTCTGCCCGTGTCTGCAGCTGATTTGATAATGACATCATCAATAAGTCATCCAGCTAAAAGCATCTGTCATCGTTTGTATGCTGATTGCAGCCCCTCCTTTCAGGGGAGGACTTGCATCTGTCACCCTCGACGGACCATTTGTCTTGATTTGGTTGTCCCATCTGAGAGCCAAAGCTTGAGGCGTCAGGAGAAGCACAGAGGCTTGTGGGTAGTCGCACTGTGATCAAGCAGATTGTCGGCTCGCCGCGCTGGTTGCTTTAATGTTGTGTGATGTGAGCTGCCCGCAAGGGAAACAGTTCTGAATCCACGCATCGTAATCGCAGCTAGGAAGTAGAGCTTTTTGTTTACAGCACACGCACGCACGCACGCACGCACGCACTCACGCACACACGCACACACACGCACGAAGAGTGGTCATTAATAATTAGGGAATAGAGAGTGAGCTCATGAACAACCAGTTTATTCTACCATACTGATGAGCACAGAGGAAGTAGGGATTCCTTAATGGCACACACACACACACACACACACACACACACACACACACACACACACACACAGATGTATGCATGTGTGCGCCAGTGCATGCTCCACTCATCACTGTTGATTAGGATAATGCATTTATTGCGTGAAATTAGGTTTGCTGGAATTTTTAATGAAATGAAGTCTGGGACAGGAGAAAGGTAGACAGCAGAGGAAAGCAGAAGTGAAGGGAGAAAGTAGACACCCACCCACCCTCACACAAACACACACACACACACACACACACACACACACACAGCCTCCCAGGTGTGTTTCTGGTCATAGCTGATGTGAGACTTGGAAGAGTGCTGAACTGCTCATGAAGTATACTTCTAAAACATGCACACTGTGCAGCGGAAACTGTTTGCTTTTTCTTCTGCACTTTGCTGTCGCTCCTATTACTGCGATAGCACAGTCGAATCAACTCAAGGTCAATAATCAGCCCCCTCCAGCAGGTCAAGGTCGGCCTTGCTAATGGCTGGGAGTTAGTCTCCATTGAAGCGCGTCGTATGAAACTTGTTACAACACAACTAGCTTTGGAAAAAAATAAAATCTACACCACATGCAGCTTGTGTCTGCTAGCTTAGAATTATAAGTCAACTAATGCACAATCTTGCGTTGTTATCAGATGAAATACATTATGTTATGTTATTGTACATTATTACACAACCGGATGAGAAGAGTGAACAGTTTGGCTATTTGACCCCCGTTGTAACGTCATATATTTTTAAAGGGGGTGATGAAGCCGTAAGAAGAATAGGAAACCACCCTTTTGGAGTCTCGACACTGGTGGTGCTGAGGATCTGGACCTGGAGGCTGAATGATCACTGGGCGCAACCTGGGTGGAGGAGGGTGGGATGGTTTTGCCCTGAAGTGCCATCTGATGGCAACGGAGAGGAGAACAGATACAAAGTTGTACAGCGGCGAAGTGATTGGCTGATGGCGATTGGGACAAGATCTGGTTGGTTTAACCTAAAGAAAAAAGCGTGAGGAGTGAGAGGAGGAGAGAATTGAGAATGAATGACGTCTAAAAATAAAAGTCTTCCTGATTGAATTTATATGCTGAGCTCTTTTTCTTTTTTTGCTTCCAAGATTTCATTTCAAGAGAATTTCAACTCCTCAGCAAAGATTGTGCAAAAGCGGTTATGGAATAAAATTCTTAACACAGATAACAGCGTTAACGTGGAGATTTAAAAGCGAGACGTCACCGCAGTAATGGCGGCGGCTTCTTTACTCGCCTACAACTGGAATTGTTGCAGTCAAAGCACAATGCAGCCCTTTTTATTGTTTTACGTTCAATCTCTTGTTGAATCTACTTAATGTGTTTTTAGAGCTTTGCTGCTAAATTGTTGGATAATTAGGAGGTTAGGAAAGGCAGTGAGTCAAGAAACCATCAAAAGACTGTCTCCCCGCCAAAGACTGTTCCTCCCCCCGAGGGGAAATGCAGGGTATGTTTTCTTTTTTCTTTTATTGCATTAACTTGCCACGTAACCTCAGCTGGCATTGACCGTAAAACTGCAGACGTCATACATCTAATGTGTCAAAGTGCCGCCCGGAAACACCTTTTGTCAATCAGAGGAAGACAACAAGAACTGCGTGTGATTTAAAAAAAAACAAAACAAACCAAAAACAAAGCGTTTGTCTAGTGGAGGTTTTTGCTGCCCGTTACCGCCCTATACCTTCATCTACGGCGTCACAGGTCGGTGGGCTTGGTGATGCTGGAGCCTGATCATGTTTCTTCCCACAGAGCAATGTCTGCAGGACCAAGGGGAGGTGCAGGGAGGGGGGAAACTGTTTATCCTGTGCCGCTAGATATCAACCAAATAGAAATAAAAAAAGGTGTTTACCCCTAAGGCCAGTGATGATGATGATGATAATGTGTGTGTGAATTGTCAGCGGTGATATATTCTCTGTGCACACACACACACACACAAATTTTTGCATTTCTGCTTGTGCGAAAGTGGAAATGTCTGGCAATCAAACAGGTCCTCGGGCCAGGAGGATGAGTCATGACGAACACATTTGGGAAATTGTTGAAACGGAGCAAACAGAAAAGCTAGACCGAGAGTGAGAGAAGCTAAAAGCGTATAGCTATACCTTCCCTTCATCTACAGTCTGTTTGCAGAGAACGCATGCAGACAAACTGACATTTGAATCCTTTGCACGCCGATCTCTGAGACCTCTCACTGGGTCCTTTGACATTTTCTCTTCCTCTGTAAGTCTTTTTGTCTGACTCTTACAAACAGAGAGATGAGGCGGGAACTGTGTGAGCGTTCACATGGATAAGCTCTGTTCAGGCACAGCTCTGCTTTTCCTCTCTTGGTCCACAGGCCACACCAGATATGGGGACAATCTTAGTGGGCAAAACCGTACCTATACTATGTTGTTATTGTGGCCAATAAGGGTAAATTGATATGTTAGTATTTACACAGGAGCAGCTTTTCATGTTTAATGGATATTTTGTTATTTTCCCCTATTAGCGTGATTACAGTGATGTAATGTTGAACCTAAGGCAATTAGAACAATTATAACTGTTGTTCATTGTAATCAAAGCAATGGGTTTGAATCTGCCCACACATTTTGTTGTTTTGAAAAAAATAAAAATGCTGTTATAGTGAAAAAATGCCCTCAAGTCAGTATTTACATTTTTATATGATATTATTTGAAGATATGGTAACATTTTATATGAAGGTCATGTCTTTATTGCATTATAAGCAGTTTCAGAATACCTTATAATACATTTATAAGGCTTTATAAAACTCTAAATAGAAGTTGATAATTATGCATGACAGCTTATAACCAGGTATATACATGTCTGTTGACTTTATGTCCTTAATGAGGACGCTTCTTTTGTTAGTTTGGAACACAGAAAAGACTAAATTTTAACATTAGAGCTTGTTGGATGGATTGGCCGGGACAGTATATTAGCAGATATCAGTGTGTGTCGAATGATGAGGAAGACAAAAAATGGCAGATATGTGTGAGATAATTGTATTTTATATGACCATGATATAAACCCAACAGAACATATCTTGGTCACGATTCCTAAAAGAGCAGCTCAACAGCAGCGTCTACTGTCTCTGCTGACCCCCGGTGGTTTACCCTCTCACCTCACTGCAGTGACGGACAGCTGTGCTTGAGGGTGTGGTCAGTACTCCATGACATCACAGAGTGGGCAGTGACAACCTGGTCTTCAGCATGGATTAAAAGAGAAAAATCAACTTTTAAATTTAAGGAATTCTTATCAAAAATGTAATGTGTTAATGTTAAATAACTGATATATTGGCCCACTAGTAGTATAACGGAACACTGTCGATCCGTGATCCGTACGCCCCCCTCCCCCCTCGTGGTCCGGTACGCAATCAGGACATCGGCATTCATGCTTTTCTTGTCGCCGATCTATAATAATGTTCCGTTGTAAACAACTAATCTGTGTTTATCTCACGGCTGATGAGCGAAGGTTCCGTTCAGTTACATTACGATGCGTTCAGGCTCTGTTCAGGGAAAATGAGTCTTGGGCGAAGGTAAATTATAACGTCAAGAAGTGTTCACATGTAATCTCGTAAAATGTAGTGTTGGTGAGAAACGTGAATAAAAACAGTTGTTTTAAGGCGATGTTTTCACAACAACATAAATAGGTATTAGAGATGAATTATGAGCTGTCACCAGCTATAAACAGATTATAATGCATCATTGAAACTACTAATGACAAGATTTGTATTAATCCATAAAAATACCATCTTTTATTTCCTTATTATTTGAATTGTGTGTTTTTATCACGAAAATATACATCAAAAATAACTCACAAATTAAAAGGATAAGATTTAGAATTTTTAAAGGTTTACACTTCAGAGCGGTTGAAATGATTTTTGGGACGGATGGAGTAGACCAGCTACTATAATAAAACAATAATAAAGGATCTTTATGTGCCAATATGGATCGGCAATTAATCTGGGATCTCTAAAAGTTATATTTACTCCCTTTTTTCTTTTGTGCTGATCCGATCTGTGATCCGATCTGAACCGTGTTTCTGAGTACAGTACCAATATATGTATCCGTCTCAAAACACAGCCTTAGTTGGGCTCTGTTTTGGCGGGAAGGAAAGAGGACTGGATCACAGCCAACCAGAGCTGTTGGTCGTGAGAGGACGTACACACAGATGCACGGCCTTCATTTCCTGGCAATTGCTTCTCAGTAATTTTGTTAGGGTGTCGGTCCCGTTGCAGTCTCTTCATGTGTGTACCCAGCAGCCCCTGGCCTTCATTATCTCAGAGCCAGACCCACGCCGGGCTTGGTAAAAGGATTTCCTCTTCCCACTCTCAAGGATGATTGTTGTGGTAAAAATGAGATCCACCAGATCATCGGCCGTGAGAGATTCAGTTAAAAGCTTCAGAAATGATGAAGCGGACTTGCTGTGCCTCGCACGCAGCTCGTACCGTCTAACCACGCCGCCCTCCAGTGCGAGGCCCGCGTACACGCAACGCTTGAATTCTGACCCGCTGTCGCTCAAGGATTTACGGCCGGAGCGGACCAATGGGTGTATATTAATTGCGTGCCTCTTTGCACTGGTAGAGGTCCATGTGGGCATCAGTCGCAGGGTGACGGATGATGATGATGATGATGATGATGATGATGATGATGGCTTCTCTCTCTCTCTCTCTCTCTCTCGGATATGTATTATCAGTTTAACAGACGGCTCTCTACCAGATGAGCATCCTCAACACGGCGGGGAGTTCCACAGGCCGCAGACAGAGGGTGTGCTGTGGCAAAGAGGCAATCAGGCCGCTAGCCACCGTCCCCCCTCTCCCCCACTCCCCCCCAGAAAGAGAGAGAAGCATGGCGTGCGGTTGTCAGTGGGGTTGCGCCCGTCCTCTCCCCTCCATATTTGCCAGCTGAACGGGGTCTGATCTGGCGTTGCCTGCGAGAGATCAAACAGGAAGAAGGGGTGAGGGGAAGGGGAAGGGGGAGGGGGGTGAGGGAGACGGAGGGAGCGACATAAACACACAAGGAGGGGAAAGGGAGAGGAGAGCAGAAGGAGAGGGAAGATGGATGTTTGCTTTGGGTATAAATGAGGTTCAGGGTGAGTAGTCACTGTTCCACAGCATGTGACGGGGGAACGCACAGCGTCGCCGTGGCAACACCGGCACAATTGCCCCTGCTCTCCCGAGTCGCAGCTCATTCTTTCTAATATAAATCGATATGTGCACGTGCGGGGCGGCGTGTTCGCCGCCTGCTCGATGCCACAGTGTACCGACTGTACATTGTGTCAAGGAGGACGTGCAGTTTGATCAAGCGCCGTCGTGGAGGGTATGATTTATTAATTTTTTTACGGCTTCCCACCAAGGATTTCATTCTTTACGAGTTAAACTAGAAGCCCGTCTTCCCATCTGCGTGACTTAATGGGCCGAGGACTTATTTGGGGATTTAGTGGAGGAGAAGAAAGGCGAAGGAGAAGGCGGAGGGGGCAGAGAACAGAAGAGCGTGGCCCTCGGAGAATCCCAACACAATGTGTTCTTATCTCTTTGAATGTCACCTTCAGTTCTCACTCCAGGCTCTGTGCCGGGTCTCTGCCGTGATCCAGAACCAGCACGAACACGCACACAAACAGGCACGACCCGTGTATAAAATTATGTTTTTACATGGCTGCAATCGCACGTTCACTTCCCTCTGATTGTTGCTCCATGCCTTCAGTAAATTGTACACTTATGTCGTTTTGTGGATGTTTTTAACATTCAAACTGAAGTGTAATATTTGACAACAATAACAAAAACCCTACTTTATTCACCACTACTTACTATTTACTTTTCCCCACAGGCTTTGTATGTGCAAGAGTGGAAGATGTTTGTAAAATAGCGGTGTCTCGTAATCCCATGTGGTGTGGACTAAAATGTTTGCCGTGGCATATGAATAAAATATATGAATATTTAGATAGTCCATAAGCTCAGGAAGTCCCCATTAGACGTGGACCCAGAGGCCAGGCATTATATGGCATCCGCAGTTGTTTCCGAGTTTTAGCGGTTTACAGCCGTGTGGCTTTACAGCAGCTCCGTGGCACGGCTCATTACCCGGCTAATGAGAGGAGAGGGTGACCTGCTACCGCTCTCCCACCACTGGGTATCACGGCTGGACTGCCCCAGGCCGGGGAACCAACCAAGACTGTGAGGGGACGCGGAGTGCACACAGGTGATGGGATGTGAGACGGGGACCCTGCATGAGATTTCTACAATAATATATATAGATTCTGAATGAGGTTGGAACATGGGTATATAGAAGAAGACCGAGAAACACGGATTCAGTACTTTTTCCTCCTGTCCCGATAAGTACCTGCCACGCTGCATGGGGGATTACGCCGCAAGTAAAGGCCGCGTTGCGTTAAACAAACAGCGCGGGCTACGACCGCACGTGCACGTGCACAGCTGCTGTCTGGTGCGGTCCCTGAATGGCGGGCTCTGATGATCGGACCGGCGAAACGCAGACGACTGTACGTACATCCGCCTACAGGCACTCGGCCGTGTGTGTGTGTGTGTGTGTGTGTGTGTGTGTGTGTGTGTGAGCCGTGTTGGCGGCTGCTCGTTAGCTCCCCATCGTTCCATTGGCCAGCCCTGCGGAGGTATCCGCTGTCTGTGTTTGCGTGTCTCTGACAGGCTCTCGCGGGAGCGATCAGAGGAGTTACACAGCGAGTATCCGCTCGCCTCAGCCAATCAGTCAATAGCTGGTGCCTTATGCAAAAGAAAGCTCCGAAGACCAGAATGCTTGACGAAAGATAAAAGACTCTTTTTTTACTGCCATATCAGTGATTTTTCAAGTAGTGTGGCTGCAGTCAAGAGGATCAGTTGCAAAAATAAGGACTGCGAGGTTAATATTTTGTGCTGCTTTCTCCAATCGGATCCGGTGTTCTGTTTTTTTTGTTTTTTTTTTATCTCCCTTGCAGGGCAGCTTGAAAAAGAAGAATCTTTTTAAGGGTTGCATGTGCTGAACAGATAAGGGTCCAACCTCCACACGGGCTCGTCATTCAGCCAGGTGTAGTTGTCATCATCCTATCAGCATGGAGCTGCCTTGGAGAGGAAGAACTCAGGCTGTCTTGTATGTTACTTATTATATGAAGGTATTAATCGTTAAACTGAACGCAGGTAGTGTTGTTCAGCAGGGGGTTTCGTGGTTTTAATGCCCTTTTCTCCTTATTTAAGATGCTTTTCCTCTCAGCTCGTTTTCACTCCACTCTGTATTAAGACTCTCCAGCTGCTTATCTGAGGCCATTTTAACCCTATCTATTTTATCCCCCCCCGATGAACTATGGCTACGACTGAATTTGGTCTAACGCTAACGGTCAGCATTAGCGTTTCCTCCTCCCTCAGCGGCGGCTGGGGAAAGCTGTGGAAATCCCTGCACGAAAAGCTCCCCAGCTCAGCCGAGCCTGAAATTGACTCGAATGGAGGGGGGAAGCGGCGGCGGGTCACCTGAATGGGTCTCAAGGCGAAACACATTAGTCTCGGCTCCATTGTTACACCGCCGCACACTAAATCTCGTCGGTGGCAAGCGAAGCAGTGGTTTAGATTCACCAGCCATTCACTGTGACATAAAGAGAAACACAGGGGCGTTTTCTCTCTCACACACACACACACACACACACACACACACGCACTTGGAAATAGTCTTTTTTTTTTTGGCCACACAAAACCATACCCACACAGTTGATAGAGTTGCAAAGTTGTCTAATCACACAGTCCATAGCAGATACAGAGCACAGCGTTAGCATTCATTCGGAGCCTTACTTGTGTTCCATGTGTACTCTCCTAGTGGGTTCATCACCACTCGCCGTTGGCCACCTTACACGAGTTGTGAGCCATGTGCTGCGGCAAAAATATTGATTGAGAGCCACTTTCAGTGTATTGACAGAAATACATATACTGGCTGCATTTAAACGCACAAACGGTTTTCTAATGCTCACTTTAAACGGCGTTGCTCCTAAATACATTTATTATTGACCTGGTGTGTGGCCTCTCTACCGTCAAGATCCGCCCATGGAGCCCTGCTGGTTTTTTGCAGCCCCCACAATATGGAACTCTCTGCGTACCAAACTCACACTTATAGTCTCTAGCTTCTTTTAAAACCTTTGCATGTGTGAAAGCTTTTAGAAATATTTCTATATTTCTACTGTTTTCATTTCTATTCATATGACCATATGACTGTGTATAAGAAGTGGATATAGTCACCCATTTGTTTGTGGACTGCCGTTTTGAAGCCTTGAGCCGTCGCCATCTTGTTTTTTTGCAACCAGTGAACATGAGTGACCATATTTGGACTGCTGAAGAGTGACGTAGAGTACACGTCTCTGGTAGCGGTAGCGACCTGTCAATCACAGGGTAGCTCCGCCCTAAAGCATCCCCTGCTTTATGGTCCGTTTGACTCTAAATGGACCATAATTTACTAAATGAACATCATGATGTATTGAAGAAGACTTGAAACCTGAGATTGAGACATAAACTCATGTTTACAATGTTTACTGAGGGAATAAATCATGCGAGTCATTTTCTCATAGATTTCTATACAACCAGACTTCTTTTTGTAACCAGAGGAGTCGCCCACTGATGGTCATTAGAGAGAATGCAGGTTTAAGGCACTTCAGCATTGGCTTCACTTTTCAGAACCGGAGGATGCCGCCTGGTTCTTATTCATTTTATTGTCTTTTCTTCCTCCTCGCTCATCTCCTTCAGCCTTCTTGTCATTTCATCAGCCTTGTTGGGTTTCATTTTCTTTTGTAAAGCACTTTGCAACGTTGTTAAGAAAGTGCAATAAAAAATACAGTTTACGAAATGTATTATATTGGCATGTGGGCACTTTTACAGGAGAAAGTAATTCCTCTGCTATGATACAGCAACACCTAAGCCAAAGCCAATAATCAGTAGAGATTTCCCGTAAGTGCTCTGTTCCTGAGCTCTTGCATGTCCATGTGGGCCTTATTGATCCCGTGTATTGACCAGACTGAAGGTCCATAACACGTACAGTTGGAAGTGAGCTATGGCAACCTGCTAGTGCACCTACTCACCAGGTAAATCTTTTACACAGCCTCACACAGCGCCACTCGTGAGAGGAACTATATGTTTGGTAATGTAGCAGACAAACAATTCTAAAGTACAAGGCTTAATAGCTGCCCCCCCCTCCCACCCCTTTAAATAAATAAATAAAAGGAAACTAAATGGCCCTTGGCACAGTGGGTTCCGATTTGTTTTGCCAGGGTAAATTGAAATTAAATCCAGTGCAACCTTCGCTTATTTATTTCCACAGTCGGTGGGTTCCCTGTGATACGGCATATGAATAAACAAACAGATACAATTGAATTAAATGAATAAGTGTGTGTCGTTCGCCGCACAAGAGCTCTGATTATAAGTCAAGTCCATTCTTTTTGAACGTTGGGCCTCGCCCACAGCGCTCTCTGTCCTTCGTTAGTGGGGAAATAAAAAAGCAAGAACGGGAGATCAGTGAGGGACGGAGGCAATGAGCACAATCTGGAGTTGAAACCAAGACTTTGACACTGGGGCAGTGTTATATAAAAAAAGAGGTGGAGATGAACACAGAGCAACAAAGGACGATGCACTGCACATAACGTTTCCCTGTAATGGGACAGTGCTGCAGACGAGGGGCGTAGAGCTTCAAACTGTGCATCGAGCTGACTTGGCCCCAATTGATTAGGACGTTTGGGAACAGTACGGTCCATTTTAATTCTGCACTGTGTGTGTGTGTGTGTGTGTGTGTGTGTGTGCGTGTTTGTGCATTGTTGTTTGTGTGTGTGTGTGTGTTCTGCTTGCTGGGAATCCAGCGACCAAATGTACAGGTACTATTCGAGATGACTGCAGCACTTTCTGCAAGTTTCACCCCGGAGAATTGGGGCACTATAGGAAGAAGCTCACTATTATTATCTTCAATCCTTTACTGCTGAAGCAGATGTTGTGTATGACGGCGCTTTGTTTATTGCTTCAAGCCACATTAGATCCACGATCCACTCGCCTATTCGTCCTCCCTTAAGTTTTGTCTCATGCTTATTTTCCCCATGCGTTTCCTTCTGTCGATACTTTTTCTCTTAACTTATTTTAGTCTCTCTCTCTCTCTCTCTCTCTCTCTCTCTCTCTCTCTCTCGTCTATCTTGGGAGACACGATGTAGACAGAAAGCCTAGGCAAGCAAATGCCGGTACAATAATCCCGTCTTCACAGTGTGCCACTCAGCGCTCACCCACTCAGGGTGAAAAAGAAGCTCCCACATATCAGTCTGCTGGACATGGAACATGGAAAGGACAGATTTCCATTCCCTCTTAAAAGAAAAAATCTGGTTTGTCCATTCCAGCTGCGGACAGAGATACCAATACACACAGGCAGCACGAAGGGATGTTTTCATGGGTATGACGGATGGCGTGACTGATGCAGGAAACATGGACCGAGCAGCCCCCACCCCCACCCCCGCCAATGTTGTTTCACAGCAGTTCGCCGCTCTGTATGATAAAAGCTGCCGTTCACCGTCGACCCAGAATGCAGTTCACTTCCATCGCCTAATCTGCAATGATCAGGGGGCAGCCCTGACACAGAATACCTGCAAGGGGATTTCAATCAGCCCCGTCGCCCCCGCCCCACCCATATGTAATTAAATGGCAATAATTGGTTTCATTCATTTCTTTTCATCTATTTTATTTATTTTTATTTCACCAGCCCGTGGCACGGTGCAAAGGCCCCATCGCGCACACGCACATTATTCCAACTGTCGCTCCCTTTTCTTTTCTCCATTAACCACTAAATCTTAATCTTTCCTTTTTTTCTTTTGTTGCCTTCTCCATTCTTTTCTCAAAGTAAGTGGGATCTCGTTTTAAATGTGGCTGTGTGTGGTGTATGTGGTGTGTGTGTGTGTTGTATGTAGGTAAGTGTGTTGCTGCCATCATCAGGCAGAAATATAAAGCTGCATTTTTAAGTCCTTGATTTAAAAAAAAAAAGAAAAGAAAACCCTTCCGTATTTCACAGTTTTCTCCTGCAATTCCAGGCTTCAGTCTCGTGTTTTTTCTCCATGACTACCAGCTCGTGCAGTTCTCAAAATCCCCAAACTCCCCACACCTAAACCACAGTGACAGTGCCCTTCTTCCCCTGTGTATCAGATTTGGATATCTCTCTTCTCCATTCCCATCAAGTGGCTGATTTTACCCCTTTCACTGTATCTCACCTCGCTCGCTCCGTACCGTGCCTTAACTGGTTTCTCATCTGCCTCCCCACCTCCTCCTCCACCTCCTCCTCCTCTTCCTCCTCCAGCTCAAGCAAAGCGAAGCCAACGCTGACACCAAAGAGAAGCTCCCTCTGCGACTCAGGATCTTTGAGAAGTTCCCCAACAGACCTCAGATGGTGAAGATCTCCAAGCTCCCGTCCGATTTCACCGTGCCTAGAATCAGGTACCCAGTAACAGCCAAGCCAACAGTATATATATTTCTTTTTAAGTGTGTATATAGACCTCAATGTTTGTTTGGCTGCAGTTAAATTGCTGTTCTACAAACAGACAGCCGTCTCGTCCAAAAAGAAATCTTTGGCACAGACTAAGCATTCAAGCACCAGTAATAGTTATTTCGTTGGCCCAGAGAGAAGAAAAACTGGGTGATTTAAATGCCATTATCATTATTGCTCCCACCATTTCCCAGACATTTTCTACAGTACTGACATCTAGTGAGGAAATAACCAGAAACCAATATTTCAGATTTGCTCCCAAGAAGATAGTGACCAATAATAAGTCCTTTTGTATCTTTCTGTGGGCAGTTTTTTTTTTTTTTGTCAGCAGGAGAGCTGAACTGTGTCCAACACAGTGGACCCTGTAATCAGTTTTATCGTTTAGTTGCTGATTAGTGCACAGCTGGGTCCTTCTCTCCCCGAGAAGTCCCCCTCTGCAGCCCATCTGCTGCAGCAGGAGCTCCCTGACTGCAGAGTGGAGCTGCACCAAGATGGTTAGGCCGTTACATAACCAATGGGATTACTTTCTTTTAGGCACACGGAGATCTTCAGTAGGGAACCCCTCATTACACTTCTTTGCATTGTGTGTGTGTGTGTGTGTGTGTGTGTTGTGTACTCTAGGGAGAGTTTCATGAAGCAGTTCATTGATCGTCAGCAGCAGGACACCAGTTGTTTGTTCCGGCGTCTCCCCTCCGCATCGTCCTCCTCCTGTGACCACTCCAAACGCTCAGCCATTGAGGACAACAAGTACATCGACCAAAAGGTACTCTCACACGCGCAGATAGTGGATATGGAAGCGATAACTCCAGTTTTTAGTGGCTAGATATACAGAAGGTAAACCAATAAGGAGCAAAAAGAAAGTACGGTGGAAGTAGCAATTGTTGTGTGTTTTTGGATGGTACACTATACGTTTAACAAACTACCAGCTGATGGACTCTCACTATGTGCTCTCTCAGCTCCGCAGGTCAATATTTAGCATCCGAGCTCGTAATCTCCTGGAAAAAGAGAACACTATCAATAAAATCCTGCGGTAAGACACTTCTGCACCTCCCCAGTAAGCATCGTTTTGGTCATTTTGCAGATCCAAAGGCATCGAGGTTGTAAATGAGCAGAATTTAGTTGAATCTTACTGTTTTTTTGTTTTTTTTAAACATTTCAGTGATTATTATTATTATTTATATTGGCATTTTAATTACTTCTCCCTCTCCACCTTTTATTGTTGGAGCAGGAAAAGTCATTGCTGAAAAACAACAGTTCTATGTGACCCAGACGTCTATGAAGACTTTCACTTCTCAATTTGAACCCACTTGTGTGGACGTCTTTTGACCTTTAACTTTATACAGCTCCCCCGCTTTTGACTGTTAGCCGTTTGTGCTCCGCCGTTATGAAAGCTACGATTGGTAACCTTGAGAAACCAGCGAGAGTACGCCAGATAAAAAATTAATAAATAAAAATAGCTATCCAACAGCCCAGCCCAGCTCCACAGGGTTGCTAAATCTAGCAAGAAAGTCGCTGACAGCCCGTCACTTCAGGCCAGCAAAAATAATCGTAATGAATGTAAAACAACGACCATGGTTATTGTTAGCACTCGCAGCTGTTGACCACCGGCTTGCGGAAGACTCGCAACGAGTTTACGGGCCGAATGCGCGCGAGTAGGAAGGCTAAGCAAGGAGATCGTGGGATGTTGCATCGACACCGTCCTCGGAGACCTCGGCTGCAGTTTGCACCATCCACAGTCACGAAATACGTCCTAGTCTTTGTGCGTGCGTGCACATTCGATGTAGCTCTGCTGTAACAGCACTCTGGCATTGTTAATGCCTCCCTCTCTCATTGTCTCTCACACACACACACACACACACACACACTCGGGGACACACACACACAGACCCACTTCAGACTCATTCACTGTCACCGTGAAGTAAATGGATGATTTGCTGTTCAGCATGGCAGAGCTGGCACTAAGTGTGGATTAGCTCGCCGGCACCGTGTCCAATCTGCCCCCACCCCCCCACAATCACCACCTCCCTTATCAGTCTGGAAGATAGACAGCACATCAGTAGTCATAACACGTTCTGTCTGGCCTGCCATCGTCCGCGCAAACGCACCATTAGGGCTCACTGTCGCGTCGACAAGCGTCCAACGACGCGCAGGCGCTATCGCACACTCACCGCCAATAAACACATAATCACTCAGAGTGTCCACAAATGATCAAAGTACAGTCGGTGGCCACGCCCGTCATTAGCCCTGTTCTGGTACATGACTCTGCTGTTAGCCAGAACAGACAGGGATGTCCACACACACACACACACACATATACACACACACACACACACACACACACACACACACACACACACACACACACACACACACACACACACACACGCGCGCTGACTAATGGAATGATTGGAACCTGTTTCAAAATAACAGTCTGGATCACCACCTTCACGGGCCGCGAAAGACAAAGGTTGAGGACCACTCTTTAGGCAGGCCGATGGACCAGATGGGACCGGCTGTGTTGGGGTTGCCAGCTGGTGACCTCACACGCTGATATAAAAAAAAAAATATATATATATATGTATTTTTATCTTGTTTATATCGATCAGAAGGAGAGAGAAAGAAAACATGTTTGTCTTTCGCAGGGCTTGCACCAGACAGCGCATGCTAAGCGGATCCTTCGAGGGCCAGCCTGCTAAAGAACGCTCCATACTCAGTGTGCAGCATCACATCCGGCAGGAGCGCAGGTCTGACCGCACACACACACACACACACACACACATACACACACACATGCACACACATCTACAAATGCAAACAAGTACTATCTTGCGTACCTGTGCAGTACTGCATCACACCTGTCTGCTCTTTCCACCTACAGATCTCTGAGACATGGATCCACCAGTCAGAGGATCAGCCGGGGGAAGTCGCTAGAGACGCTCACCCAGGATGTGAGTGCACACGCACACACGCACGCACAAATACTGACACATCGTACCTCACGAAGCAAAAGAATAAATACAAAAGTCTGTTAATCATCTCTTCTCCTCCCCCCAGCATTCCAGTACAGTACGCTACCGTAATGCGCAGAGGGAGGACAGTGAGATCAAGATGATCCAAGAGAAGAAAGAGCAAGCAGAGATGAAACGGTAGTCACACACACACACACACACACACACACACACACACACAGCATTGACCCCTGTCAAGTATCTGACAAAAAGGCATTTCCATTCAGTCCTTGCCGCTATCCTGCGTAGTGAATGGTGTTTGTCCCATCTCTGTGCTCGCAGAAAGGTCCAGGAGGAGGAATTGAGAGAAAACCATCCGTACTTTGACAAGCCTCTCTTCATCGTGGGGCGGGAGCACCGCTTCAGGAACTTCTGCCGGATGATTGTTCGGGCTCGCTTCAACGCGTAAGCTCGGTCGTACATCTGCATGTGGTCTAAAGGGGTTCACAGGTGTCTCTGGGCAGCTTCGGATGCTCAGTTAATACACAAACATCGTGTACTGTCTTTGATTACTTTATACCAATGTTGTGCCAATTTTTACTACTTTAATCTGCATCATCGGGTGAATATCCATGTGTGAGGTTTTTATCAACATGTCAACAATTCACTTTGTTTGTATGAATTCATATCTAGATCCAAAACTGACCCCATAACAGGAGCGGTGAAGAACACCAAATACCACCAGCTGTAGTAAGTGTGATGAATTATTGATCCCTTCACTCTCTCGCTATTGATCTGTCCGCTCGACAGCGGTGGAATACTTATTCATCCTTATTACCTGCCCGCTGTGCTTGCCCAAAGAAAAAACTAGCGCTAAGGAATGGAAATTGTGAAGTGAGGGCCCATTATGCAACCTGATCGTAATTCATGCAGAGCACACGGTCTGATTATTAAAATGAGAGCGAGTCCTTTGTATCAGATACTGTTGGTGCCGGGGGAATTCTTTTTTTTTTAACTGACAGCCTCCTGCAGAACAGATTGCTTGCATACACACACACACACACACACACACACACACACACACACACACACACAGAGTTATTCACTCTCACTCTCTCATACCTCTCCTCACATATCCTCCCCCTCCCTTCGTCTGCCCCCCTCTCTTTCTCTTGAATTATGAGTATTTGCTGGTTTGCAAACCAAATAGCTCTCCTGACCCACTTACGACTAATAAACTTATTCTCTGTGTAAAAAACAACCACACGCTAACGTCCGTGTCCCACGCAGCGATCTTCTGGGCCTCGTCACCTATCTGGACTGGGTTATGATCGTGGTGACCATCTGTTCGTGCATCTCCATGATGTTTGAATCGCCCTTCACCAGGGTCATGCATGCCCCCACACTGCAGGTACGGACAAAGGCTGCACGAGTGAGCGAGCGATCCGATGCAACATCGGGACGCACGACTTGTCATTACACCAGCGCTCCTCTTGTTTCAGATCGGGGAGTACGTGTTCGTGATCTTCATGAGCATCGAGCTCAACCTGAAGATCATGGCCGACGGCCTGTTCTTCACCCCCACCGCCGTCATCCGAGACTTTGGAGGAGTCATGGACATCTTCATCTATCTCGTGAGGAATCCTCCACCTGGCTTCGTTCATTTCACGTTAGAATTGGCTTTTCTAAAATGATACATAACGCGCATCTAGTGTGCAGAGAGTGTGCAAAAGACGGATTTGGTCTAGAACACATGCACACGGTTGCTAAATCAAACGATGAAGCCGTGACGTGAACACATTGCAACTGCAACGATGCCTTTCTTTTTTTTCCCCGCCCTAACCGTTGGCCTTCGTCCCCGCTGTCGGTCTCTCTTCTCCGCAGGTGAGTCTGATCTTCCTGTGCTGGCTCCCTCCTGACGTCCCTCCTGAGTCTGGGGCTCAGCTGCTGATGATGCTGCGCTGCCTGCGTCCGCTCAGGATCTTCAAGCTGGTACCCCAGATGAGGAAGGTGGTGCGGGAGGTTCTCAAAGGGTTCAAGGAGATCTTCCTGGTTCGTTCTTAGCCACGATTTCGACTAGCTTTTCAGCATTTATGTTTTTGTTGTTGTTATATTCATCATGACATGCAATTTATGTTAGTCCCAGTTGATTGTGCACTCTGGCCATATGCACGTACATGTGCATGAACATGATGCAGTCTTCTCACTCTTCAGCTCACTTCCGAAAACTTAATCGGGAGAAAGCTCTGGCATCTGGCAGGTAGTTACTGATTCACACCTCAGTGCAGTGTAACAATGAACTTAATTTACTTGAAACAATGATGAGGCTTGAATGCACCGTTAAACTGTCAAGCTGGTCTCGAAAAGGCTCTTAGATGTGTGAAAAACTATGATTATGATTAAGTATTTATGATTGTAACAAGTCTGTGTTACCCCGTGAGTTTTCCCCCCTCCCCTCAGCACAGAAGACGCTTCAAAGCTTGGTTTCGTTGGTAACCAGTTTTAGTGAGAGCCCTGGCTCGTTCACGCGTCGCACCCCGTCCATCTGACGCTCTGGCAGCTTGTGTACCTGCTCTCCCCCCTCCCTCAGTCCCTACTGGGGGTTTATATAGGGGAGCAAACCCAATCAGCCCAACCCAAACCAGCTGAGGCTAATTAAACCTCTTCCGGCCCCGTTCCCTGAACCACTCCCACACTCTGTCCCCTCTACAGCTGAGCCCAACCACGCCCCCGCCACCACAATGATTTATAGTAGATACATGAAAAATAAAATACCACGAGGATTTGTACATTGATGCATCTTATTCACCTGGTTGTTATTGCATTCCCTCCCGTTCCTGGCTTTTGCTTATCGTTTTTTTGCTTCGCCTGCCAAGGGTTCTGATTATATTATCAGAAGCTTGCAATAGTTACCGATTCTCTCTGGGTCCGGCTCGGATTTTCCCAGCTGAGTTCTCCACATCCGCAGCTGTCTGACATCCTCGGCTTGCTCTCTAATCTCGCACTCGTGGATTACGTCGAACTGTCCGCCTTAAACTCTTGATTGATTCCCCTGCAGGTTTCCATTCTGCTCCTCACACTAATGCTGGTGTTCGCGAGCTTCGGGGTGCAGCTGTTCGCCGGAAAGCTCGCCAAGTGCAACGACCCACATATCCTCAAACGGGTACAGCAAGACACCTAATCTCCTCACTAAACCCCCCCTCCCACATCCCCCCATCCCATTCCCCGCTCCCCGCAGGGAACCGCTAGCTGAACAAATGCAAAGGCTTTTCCCAGTCAATCAATAATCCAGTGGTTACTTTTATCGCACTTTCTTAACAACAGTCATTATACTTCTTTCATCTTGTGCCAATGCAGATATTTTATTTCATAGAAAACCCTTTTCAGGTGTTTTTCTTTATTTTATTTACAAACAAGATCTTAATTTTATGATTGGTGTGGATTAAAATGATCCATTTACTTGCATAGCAATGTGGAGAAACATGTTTTCAAACTGTTCAAGATTCGGGTTTCTTAGTGCATTCTGCAAAAACAAGTCCAACTTAGTTTGTCATCTTAGCATGTGACACGCTGGAGTTGCTAAACCACTTCACTCACAGCTGCTCTTACGGCTGCTTCATTCTTAACTGTGTTTGTTGGTTACAGGACGAATGCCACGGTATATTCCGAATAAACGTCAGCGTTTCCAAAAACCTCAACTTGAAGCTGAAGCCTGGAGAGAAGAAACCTGGTTTCTGGGTACCGAGAGTCTGGTACGGCTGCGTTTTTATTTTTTTATTTTTTTATTTATTGATTTGGGAATGTTTTTCTTTAGGTGATTGATGTATCAATTCCGTCCTCCCTCAGGGCCAACCCTCGTAATTTCAACTTTGACAATGTGGGAAATGCCATGCTGGCTCTGTTTGAAGTGCTGTCCCTGAAAGGCTGGGTGGAGGTCCGAGATGTCATTATTCACCGCGTCGGACCGGTACCGAGCCTCACCTTTCCTCACCTCTCCACACACTTCCCCCTCCAAGTCTTTCCTTTCACCGCTGGCGTCTCCGTCATAAGAACGATGTGACAGTTTGAATACCTCTGTGCCTGCAGATCCACGGCATCTACATCCACGTCTTTGTGTTTCTGGGATGCATGATTGGACTCACTCTGTTTGTGGGCGTCGTCATCGCAAACTTCAACGAGAACAAGGTAAAGCGCAGAGATGCAGCGTCATGCTTTTTTCTTTTATTTAAGCTCATTTTTGAGGGGGTTGTTTTCAAACCATGTAAAAAAAACAAAAAATACACCGCCTCTGGGATTTTAACGTATTGTGTGTCTCCCGCCGCCAGGGCACCGCCCTCCTCACAGTGGACCAGAGGAGATGGGAGGACCTGAAGAGTCGACTGAAAATAGCCCAACCTCTGCACCTGCCCCCCCGCCCAGGTGCTCACACGCAAAAATAAAAAGCCAAATGCTTTGGCAAACATTCTGCAGTACAAAAGAGTGGCATAAATCACGGCAAATATGAATTGATTGTCCGTGTGGTGTGTGTGTGTGTGTGTGTGTGTGTGTGTGTGTGTGTGTGTGTGTGTGTGTGTGTGTGTGTGTGTGTTTGGTGGAGTTGATTGTCCTCTGGCACTTTCTGGGGCATGTGCCCACTCAGCGTGGCATCCCGCTTTTTCAGCACCCCCTAACCCGACCCCACCAAAAAGTTTACACAACACACACAGCGGAGTGACGCACAAAGTAGAGTCATACACACACAATGCTTTGGACACAGAAGGGGGAAACACACGTTGGCAGGTAACACAAGAGGCACCCAAACACAACTGTGCCCGCAATTTTGTTTAGCGTCATTAATCCCCATTTAATAGTCCTTGTTTTCCATTGAGGACTGACACCTCCCAGCAGTAGTAATGAAGAAGCTGAATAGGAGGACAGACAACGTGCACGTCACAGTGAAATTCACAGTGTATCAAATGTTCACATGTTGAAGCGAACCAGCTTCATCCGCACTAAAACAAATCCCATTCACAGACAAGCGGGAAAAAACGGATAAATGTCGCGTTTGCTTAAATTGTTACACACGCTCAAACTACGTTGCCGTCGATCACACTCGGGAATACGGAGCGCCTTCGCCGCCGCTCTTTCTCCTGTGATTAAGAGTTGTGAGGATAGTTGAAAGGGCCTCGGAGGCGGTGTGGGAAACGGCCCCTTAGTACGGCCGAGGCTGAGAACTAACAGGAAATCAATGGCTTCACTTTTAGTCAGCAGTGCCGCTGACACCGGCGGTATCAACCAGACTTTGATCCGCATCCAGAGGCCCCTCTGCACCGGCGCCACTCGCTCACTACTAGCCGATCGTTACAGCGGTGAGCCGGTCCCGAACTCACACGGCCCAACTCAAAAGTGCTTGTAAAAAATAAATAAAAGATGTCTCTACGTGGTCAGCAGGCATATGTTATCACTGAGGCCGCCACTGGATGTAATGTTGTTACATTTCTATTTCATGTTTCATGCTGACACGTGAAACAAGAAATATGCACGTGAATGGGAAAATGCAATCCTGGAAACCCAGAGTGCAGTTACAGTCAACGACCACACAACAACCCAGCTCTGCAGCAGCACACGCACACATGCACGCGCTCGAACCCCCGACACGCAGACCTCGGCTCGGCTTCTCCTCGTCGGCGTCCTGGTAGTCCAGAAGAGAGGAGAGACGGCGTCCTGGTAGTCCAGAAGAGAGGAGAGACGGCGTCCTGGTAGTCCAGAAGAGAGGAGAGACGTGGTCCTGGTAGTCCAGAAGAGAGGAGAGACGGGGTCCTGGTAGTCCAGAAGAGAGGAGAGTCGGGGTCCTGGTAGTCCAGAAGAGAGGAGAGACGGCGTCCTGGTAGTCCAGAAGAGAGGAGAGACGGCGTCCTGGTAGTCCACAAGAGAGGAGAGACGGGGTCCTGGTAGTCCAGAAGAGAGGAGAGACGGCGTCCTGGTAGTCCAGAAGAGAGGAGAGACGGCGTCCTGGTAGTCCAGAAGAGAGGAGAGACGGCGTCCTGGTAGTCCAGAAGAGAGGAGAGACGGGGTCCTGGTAGTCCAGAAGAGAGGAGAGACGGGGTCCTGGTAGTCCAGAAGAGAGGAGAGACGGCGTTCTGGTAGTCCAGAAGAGAGGAGAGACGGCGTTCTGGTAGTCCAGAAGAGAGGAGAGACGGGGTCCTGGTAGTCCAGAAGAGAGGAGAGACGGCGTCCTGCTTCGATCCAGGTTCTCGCGAACGCCGTTGGATCCAATTAGGTCCACAAACAGACCCGGAGACGGGCTCGCTTCGCGCATCCCGCCTCAGTCCTGGCTGGCTGCGACATTTACAGCAGAACATCGTCTCTCCCACTCACTACTCATATTTGTGAGTGCATATTTTGCGCTTTGAATAATAAATATTGGGCCCTTGTGAGCTTTCAAAAGACATTTTTAGTGACAGTTGCAAGTTACACATTGTCTCAAGTGTCAATCAAAGGAACTCAGACAGTCAGCGTTGTTGCGTAGAGTTATGGTGGGGTTCAGGACATGCCACTAGCCACTTTAGCTCCTCTCATTTGTTTCAAAGCAGCTTAAGTTTCCTAACAGGCCTAAGAGAAGACATTTCCTGCTCAAACTCAAGTTTACCTCACTTTCCAATTTTGCATATTTCACTGTTCTTGTTTATTTTCACCGCGTCTTGACACAAACTGCACACATAGACGTAGTGCAACCCGCAGCACAATCAAGCGTCGTCACTCTGATAGCAGCACCCAAACAGTCCATGAGCGCCATCTGCTGGACAGGGAGGGACATTACCACGGATTCAAGCATCAGACCACTGCTCCAGCCAGTTTAGACATTCTAATTTGAACCACTGACTCAGGGAGTTCCACCCCTGGACTGTATGAACACGTGGTAGGAAATTATTTCCACAGAGGCATGTTGTGTTATGAGTGTGGTCTTCCATCTGCCTGACAGAAAACGGGGGTTTCCGCGCCAAGATGTATGACATCACTCAACACCCCTTCTTCAAACGGGGCATTGCTGTGCTGGTGCTGGCACAGTCGGTGCTGCTCTCAGTCAAGGTAAAGCCTCGTGTTGCAATACATCGTGTCATTTAATTTATATATGTTTCCAATGTATTTTTTCTTTTTAAATTGTATTTATTTTGCATGTCAAGAACAATTAAGATGTTCCTATGCGCCTCATTAACAATACGTGAACGGACTCACTGACGTGCGTGTGGATCTGCTCTCTTCTCCAGTGGGACGTGGACGATCAGGTGACGTTTCCCCTCGCCACCATGTCAGTAGTCTTCACCTTTATATTTGTGCTGGAGGTGAGCCTGTTACCCTCATCCGTCACTGTCATGGTCTGATCGCCTGCACTGGGCATAGACGTGTGTGTGTGTGTGTGTGTGTGATGTTAATTGTTGATGTTTTTCCAGGTGACCATGAAGCTCATAGCCATGTCTCCCGCGGGCTACTGGCAGAGCAGACGGAATCGCTACGACCTGCTGGTCACGTCGTTGGGTGTCATCTGGATCGTCCTGCACTTCTCCTTACTGGTTCGACAAATTCCTCTCACACAAAGGGAGCGTTTTAGAAATTCTTATGGAGCCAATGTTACATATAACTATATCATACCCCCCCGCACCCCCCTTCTCTAGAATGCATATACCTACATGATGGGCACGTGTGTGATTGTCTTCAGATTCTTCACAATATGTGGGAAGCATGTGAGTATTTCTGTTGCGCGCAAGAATCTGCTCAATTATTTTGCCCCCAAAAAATAAGAATTTGTATCTTAACAAAATATGCTCGCGAACATGTGTGTGGTGAATTCAGGTGACTCTGAAGATGCTGCTGCTGACCGTGGTAGTCAGCATGTACAAGAGCTTCTTCATCATCGTGGGCATGTTCCTCCTCCTCCTCTGCTACGCGTTTGCCGGCGTTGTTCTTTTTGGAACGGTCAAGTACGGAGAGAACATCAACCGGTGAGGACGCTGCCTTTTTTCTTCTTCTGCCCCCTGTTGATGAGCACTGCACTCTGTGTGCAGTAGACGCAGTAGAAGTCCTCTTTACGGAGCTGTCCTTCTCCCCTTGTCACAGGCATGCCAACTTCTCCACAGCGGGCAAGGCTATCACCGTCCTCTTCCGTATTGTCACAGGGGAGGACTGGAATAAAATCATGCACGACTGCATGGTAAGATGGGCCACAGGTCCGGCAGACAAAAGAAACACACCATCTATTCCCAACCCGGAAAAATAAAGTGTATTGTAAACATCATATTTTGTGTAAATTTTCACCTAAATTTTAATTCCCCACACGTTTTTTTGTTTTTTTTCTGGTCCCAGGTTCAGGCCCCATTCTGCACCCCGGATAAACATCGCTACTGGGAGACTGACTGTGGCAACTACGCTGGAGCGCTCATCTACTTCTGCTCTTTCTATGTCATCATAGCCTACATCATGCTTAACCTACTCGTAGGTTAGTGTGTGCTGGTATCCTTGTATTGATGACATTATGGGGACCATGTCTTTTTCACACAGTTTGGGGGCACAACTGTGTGTGTGTGTGTGTGTGTGTGTGTGTGTGTGTGTGTGTGTGTGCATAAAAGCCATTCAAAAGGATCACAAACGTGTGATTTAGCAACAGCAAGGGCTCTGTTTCATGCTGCTTTATGTAACGCCAGACTGCAGTGCTCATGAAGCACACTTTCGTGTGGGTTTGTCATCTCTCCAAAAAGAGTTCCTCCAGAGACGAGAGTTTAGTTTATTGCAGCTTATTATCAGCAGAATGATCAAACCCCATCATGCAGAAATGATATCTTTTTCACATCGGAGGCCGCCGTATAAGAAGAGGGAGGACGGCAAAGTGACATGTCGGAAAAAAGGAAAGGGTTTGCACAGGAGGGCACGAGTAGAATCAAAATGAGCAAGAGTTTTAAGTTGTTAGTTACAATGTGTGTTCTCTGGTTTAGTGGACTGTATATCAATCATTCACTTTCACATGGGTTTTACTCTGGTCTGGAAAGACACAAATGGTGAGGCATAAACCGACGATACTTATTGTGATATGAGAGCCACCACTGACCTTTTGAAAAAAAGAAAAAAAAAAGTAGGCTGAGATCACACAGAAAAAAGAAACAATAAATGAAAATAAGGAAGAAGAGCAAGAGTGATTGTCATATGAATCAAAGTAAACTTGATAATTGAGATGAAACATGAAGTCGAATTGTCCTCTTGCTCGAGCCTGTTATGGGATTCATTATTATAACAGAATTGGTTTCAGTCAACTCATTATTAAATTGTGATTCATTTAGTCTCCGAGAAGCCATTGCTGTTGACTCATTGCATAATAAAATAAATAGCTATTTAGAGCTATAAAGGGAAGCATAATAATCTGTATTGTGATAAAAACGCGAACGATTAATGCATCTTAAAACAGAAACTCGCCATTGTAGAATATTACCATCCGTGATTATTACCATCTCTTGCTATCGCTGCAGCCATCATCGTGGAGAACTTCTCTCTGTTCTACTCCACCGAGGAGGACCAGCTGCTGAGCTATAATGACCTGCGGCACTTCCAGATCATCTGGAACATGGTGGATGACAAACGGGAGGTGAGACATTAGCGACAGGAGAGAGGACGAGGACACACCAGAGGGCAGAGGGTGATGATCAAATGGCTATGAGCGAGGCGTAATATAGAGAAGATAAAAGCAGGGTGTGAGCTAATGAGAAGGGCAATGAAGTATGGCATTGGAGTGATTAAGTTCAAGTTATTAGAACAGTGTGTGTTGGATTCAAAATGTGGACCCCCCCCCCCTCCCATTTATCCATGATGTCATCCCAGGCAGCAACCTCCTCTTCTTCGGAAAAGTGAAGCCGATGCTCAAGTGCCCTTAATTTGCATTCTTTCTAATGGCCATCAGGGGGCGACTCCTCTGGTTTTAAAAAGAAGTCTGGTTGTATAGAAGTCTATGAGAAAATTACTCCTCTCTTGATTTATTCCCTCAGTAAACATTGTAAACATGAGTTTATGGTCTCAATTTCTAGTTTCAAGTCTTCTTCAATTCAGCATGATGTTCATTTAGTAAATTATGGTCCATTTAGAGTCAAACAGACCATAAAGCAGAGTATTCTTTAGGGAGGGGCTACAAGGCTACAAGGTGATCGACAGGTCGCTACCACAACGTCTGGGAGTTGTCCGTGTTTTCATCTTAAAACTTTAACCCTTTCACAGTGTGTTTTCACTTCATGAAGGTTAATTGTAACATTTAGCTCCACCCTCTCATGTCACTTCTCGTTGCAAAAATCCAAGTTGGCAAAATACCGAACTCAAGGCTTCAACTAGGCAGTCCAAAAAATGAATGGGTGATGTCCCAGTGACTACTTCTACTTCTAATATACAAACTGTGTGTAATATATACATAACATATGTTTATATTTGGTCCCACCCCAACTCTATTCACCTTTGCCAGTCTTCAGTTATAACGGTGTTCTGACAAACCCAAGGCTCTCTCACCCAACCTCCTCCAAAAAGTGTTTTTACTCTCAGGCTTAAACACCAGACACTCTTGTAGATTTACAATTGCGGTCTAACTCTCAGCATCATGTACTTGAATCAGGGTGATTAACCCTTCGACTTCTGTCTCCCCAGGGTGTGATACCCACGTCCAGGGTGAAGTTCCTGCTTCGTCTGCTCCGAGGCAGGCTGGAGGTGGACCTGGACAAAGACAAGTTGCTGTTCAAACACATGTGCTACGAGATGGAGCGACTGCACAGCGGAGGGGACGTGACCTTCCATGACGTGCTCAGGTGACCATGAAAGCCCCCATACACTTAACGCAGATACAGTGTGTATAAGTATTTAAGGGGGACTCTCTAGGGTAACAAAATAAACACCGAGCTGTACAATCTGACACTCCTTTACTGCCTTACAATTATTTTTAAAAGAAAATGTTTTATTATTTGATAAACTGACATGTTAAATCTAAACTAGAGAAGGATTCCACTCATAATTCCTTCGTGAATATTTTCCCTTTCTGTCTGATTGAAATTCGGGTCTGAGGGATCATCGCTAGAGAAACTCTATATTTTGCACGGGAGGTAACAAAACCTGCTTCTAAAGAGAAGTGGGGACTGAACGTCTTCAACAACTTGACACCTTCTGATTTAAAACAAATAATGAAGGGTCCTGCGAGTCTAGAGTTATATATCATATCATCATTTCAAGGTTTAAAAGTCTTTTAACTTCAGTTCTTGATGGTTTAGTGCCGCTTCAGTGCAACGTTAACTTGTGCAGCTTCACCTCAACCTGTGTTTTTGCTTTAACGCCCCGGCATAATTCTATTCCACTAAGTATGTCAATCTTTTGGCTGTGTGTGTGTGTGTGTGTGTCATACAGCATGCTGTCATATCGCTCAGTGGACATTAGGAAGTCTCTCCAGCTGGAGGAGCTGTTGGCCAGGGAACAGTTGGAGTACACCATTGAAGAAGAGGTTGCCAAACAAACCATACGCATGTGGCTCAAGAAATGCCTCAAACGCATCCGGGCGGTCAGTCTCCCGACACAAACACGCCTCGTGACAACACACTCGTTCCATTTTACAAGCATACACGTGCACACCACACACTGACCACATTGTGTCCGTGTGCCCTCTCACAGAAGCAGCAGCAGTCGTGCAGCATCATCCACAGCCTGAGAGAAAGCCAGCAGCAGGAGCTGAGCCACTTCCTCAACCCTCCCAGCATCGAGACCACCTTGCCGAGTGAAGACCACAACACTAACAACCCGGACAACCCCTCGCAGCCTGAGGTGAAGCCCCGCATCCGTACCAACACACGCACACACACACACGCGCTCACAGCGTGACACATAGCAGGTGCATGATATAATCTGCAGGGTGTGCGCTTGCAGTGGTGAAATAAAAGGATGTCTTCTCTTTGTTTAGATGAGCGGTCTCCAGCAGCTGCTGAGCCCCACGTTGTCAGACAGAGGAGGCTACAGGCAGGACTCTTCGGACCTGGGGAGGCCGCAGAGGAAACTGGGTCAGTGGCGGCTGTCCGCAGGTGCGTGCGGCTCAGTGTACAGTCTGTTACTAAGTGTCACAGTTCTGTATAGGAGGCGCTGGGTTTTAGGAAAGCTTGACACAAGTGTGTCTCTCATGCCTGTGGACGACCAGGGCTTGATGTGACCTCGTATTACAGAAACAACAGTTCAGTTACAGTACAGTACGAGATGCACTTGTAGCCCATTCACTACACAAGAAAGACATGACAAACAAGTACAGTAGTACATATATCGTGTGTGTTTTTTTACTTTAAACGGCAGCAACAGAACAATTCTCTGAGCAATATGTCCAACATCTTAACATTCAAAATTCAACATTAGGGAAACACTGTCCATCACGTTTGTCTATGTTTGGTCCGACTGGCTCGGCCGTGGGCGGTGATCGCCTCAAGGCCCGCCAATGACGAATGAATCCAATCGTTGATGAGTGTATTCTGTCACATGCCACAAGTGCAAGTAATAAAGACGAAATAACAGCAAATTGAGACAAAATTCATTGGAGCTACCCGTCGCCTCATTTACATGCGCCATCGTTAGCAATAGCGATAAAAAGCTAAATCGTCATCAGATGACAGCCGGTGGGTTACCAGATTACTTTACGGCCAATGTGTTCCGCATCTGTCTGCTTTCCACGCTGACTGTTCACCTGCATTCAACCGTAGACTGCTCCAAAGTGATTGGTCAATACTACTCGGACTACAAACGGAGAGCGCAAGTCTCCCGATACCAAAGTCCCGTTGCCTACAGATTCTAGACATGATGGCAGAATCTGTTCATAGAAATAAGTAGAACACAAACCCTTATGAAGAATAGTGGCCTGGCAGAAGCCAAGACAAAGCCATGCAGGTTGACAGGACCAGAACCAGGCCATGAATGCTCTGTCCTCTGTGTGTGTTGTGTCAGGTCGCACGAGTGTGAAGTCCATAGTGTACAAGATGAACCCCGTCAACAACGAGGCTTCCTCAGGGTCGGAGGTGAAGAAGTGGTGGACCCGTCAGCTGACCGTGGAGAGCGACGAGAGCGGCGACGACCTCATCGACATTTAGAGAACGGGGCGCAGCGCATCCTGCTGTTTTTTTGGGGGTTTTTTACAGATGAGCCAGGGAACCTTGGTGGCCGACCCGAGTCGTTCGATTTCTCCTCTTGCCCCCCCGACCCCCCGACCCCCCGAACCCCCGCCCCCGATCGATGAAAACAATGCTTTTTTTTTTTTAAATCTCTTTTTATCCAGGTTCACAACTGTTCAGAAAGTGCGGTGGTCTGTGCGCGCTGGTTATCGATGAGACATTCTTCGAGCGGCCATTTTGACATTGCAGTGGCGATTTCGTACCTCTGGGATAGGTTTTACTTTTCCTCTGTGATTTCCACTCATTATGACTGCTGAGCTTTTCTATGCAGCCACACATGAGGCAGACTGTGGCACGAAAGGACATGTTCCACTCATGAAACGAACCGAGACGCTGCTGCTTTTTGTTTTTACCGCTGCTGTTTCACGTCAACTTTTGAAACCCGTAATTATGTTTATTGCGGCGACAATAATTTGTCCTTTCCTGTCAACGCCTCATCTCTGTTCTCCTGTTTTTAGTCCATGTTTGTGACAATGTCTCTTTTGATCTTCAGTATTAATCGTATGAATATAGATTTTCTTCTAGTCACTTTATACTTAAACCAGGCCTCTTGTTCTTGTCGGTGGAACAAGCTAATTAAAGCATCTTTTAGATTTATGACTGTGAATGTAATTAAAAGTAAAATCTATCTTATGTATTTGTGTGGGAATAAAACATGACATATTTTGTAAATTATTATAAATGCTAAGCTTTATCAAATATTCAATTATTATAATAAAGGCCTACACGGGCATATATAAGGAAAATGATTGTCCGATTTAATTTTCTTCACACTACATCACATACTTTGAGCAGACGCCACATCAAACCTCCTTCAAGAGATGGTCAAGACTAAATTTCAACAGGCCCTGTTTGAAATTTTTATTTCCAATACCCTAAATAAACTGTTCAAACTATTTTCCATGTTGGAACTTTGGTTCCACAATAAAACTAAAATATTTTGCCCATTTTCAGCTCCCTGCATACTTTTACATGCTGACTTAAATGCACCGTGTGCGGCCTGTGTTCCCTTAACGAGTCTTTCCTCTTTCTCGTTTTGGCCATCCCATAACTCCTTTAGAAAGCCGGTATGCCCCCTTTCACCGCGACTTGTTTTACACCGTGATTCAATTCATGGTGAATTTAATTACCCCTCTAAAAAAAAAGAACAAAAAAATCCCGGGATTAGACTAACGAAGGGGGTAATTGAGTGGACAGATGCTGCTTAATGATTCTCCTCACACACATCTGCTCAGATCAAACACTGACTGCACTCCCCACGCCTCCTCTGGATAACACTGCCCTCTTCTGGTCACACGCTGAGTTGCCCTGATAAGCTGTTGAGCTTCTTTTTTTGTGTTTTTCTCATTGTACTGTCCCAACTTCGCAGGAAATGTCAAAGAGACCAAAGGAGAATCGACTCAATCTTGGAGCTGGGGTGCAGGCCTGTTTACTTTTGACTAAATTATACTGTACAGTTGTTTTTTTTTATTGCCCTCCTCCTCGACACATTCTATATCACATCATTGCTCATCCCGGCGCCCAGCACTGTCCTCCATGTCACAGCGATGACAGCCTCTGTCTGCTATGGGCAGCTTGCTGTGGGCCTAGATGAGCTCAGTTTCCAACCGGGCGCCTGGGTCAGCATGAATCTGCCGTCCACAGAACGGCACTGTGAGTACACACACACACACACACACACACACACACACACACACACACATACATACACCAACTCAAAGAAACAAACAGCATAAACAGAGGTGTGTGTGTATGTGTGTGTGTGTGTGTGTGTGTGTCAATTAGCCTCTCATTTTACTCCTCGTGTTCCTTGATGACGTATTATTTATCTCGTTAATTCACCGGGGTTAGACTGGAGCTAATTGACTAATGCACTCTACTGCCGGCTGCAGCTCAAGCAGTTTTGCCCCTTAACAAGGGCCGTTGTTAGACGCAGCATAAGCCCATTAAAAAGAGAGACAGGGTCTTCATTTGTCCGTTCAAAAAAAGCCCACAGTAAGTTTCACAGTTGATGGCGTGTGTATGGGCTTCGGCTGGATAATGAACGTGAGTGTGTGTGTGTGGGGAGAGCACAGAGAGTGAAGAGAATCAGCTGCCTGTGGGACGCCTACTTGCTCTATAGAAATCATGACTTGCTCACACATTCCAGTCTCTCGACATATGGTCCTGTAGGGAAACAGTATGACATCAGCCCTCTTGCCAATCATCTGTCTTTAATTTCTCTGTTCTCCTTCTTTCTTCTCCTCGACCATCGCCTCTTAAGCTCCACTTAGCTCATCAAAGGCCTTTTTCTCCCCTTTTTTTTTTTTTTTTTCTCATTTTCGCCCCGCATGGTGGAACACTTTTTCTTCTTTTTTTTCTGTCTGTTAATTGCCTCTGCATCACACCGGCTCTTACGGGGCCCGTTGTTTCTACCCTCTCTATTGCAATTTGCCCATCTCTCCCTCGTGCATGTCCACTGCTTATTTAGGGCCTAATTGAGGCACTTTGGTAATTGAGGAGGAAGTTCTGAAGAGCAGGGGGAGTGGAAGAGTGTCTCAGAGTCGAGATTACCTGTAATTAAAGTACATGTTAGCTTTGATGGCTTGGTCCCCTCCCGTTGAGATGTCGCCTTCAAAACCTTGACGGCAGCCTCGCTTCGACTAAAGGGTGCCCTCTCCGACTATACTGCAGTATAACACACACACACACACACACACGGATGCTGCAAAAGCTGTATGCATGACAGACAGAGCCACCGAGGAGAAATTCTTGCATGAAAGACATACTTCACATACAGTACATGCCCGGTACAGTCATTAATGGGCTCTCCACGCAGCTAATTAAAAACTAGTTCTGGAGGAGGAAGTGTTGGGAAGGAGATGTCATTTAGAGCACACAATTTGTACCTCTGAGGCTTCACACAGAGACAGCGTCACCCTGTTATCTGATTATTAAGCAGAAATGGGGTGCGATTGCCCTTGAACGTGTAAACTTGCCGTTTCGAACAGCAGAGAAGTACGTGGTTGGGTTCTCTCATCTGATTTGTCATTGGCCGAACAATTTTCAAACTTTTCCCCGGAGATAAAGAGGAAACTCTTTCAAACTTTCCAGCTTGTCTTTACTTGGATTCTCATTTCATGTGATTGAACACATTTTCTATAGAATGCTGCAGCAATGAGTCATAAAACTTGGAAATTAGTCAGCATTTTGGCATTTTCTGTTCCCTTGTCTCAAAATCTGGCCTCGGTTTTTAGATAAACGCCTGAAACAAGCTTTTCAGAGAGGTGAAGAGATTTAAATGTTTTGTTCTGCAAAAGGAAATCCATCAGTAAGAACCCCTCATGTGGATTTTGAAACTTTTTTTTTTACGTGTCTTGAAAAATGATGTTGCTAACAAGTAGCTAAATAAAACACCTCCACCTTTAGCTTAGGGGGTGGTGACGTGAAGTCATGTGACATTGGGGGGGGGGCGGGGAGGGGTGTAGTTTGTTCATAGCCCAACGTTATCTTTTTACTGCCGACTGCAATCGCCCTTCAGAAGTCATAAAAGTGGCGTTCGTTTGTGAAGATCTTGCTGAACGTACGTGTAAGTATCATACATTCTAGTTTGCCATGACAGCCCATTTTCTGCAATGATCCAAAAGCTTTTTTTGTCGAGTGAACCAGCGCTACGCTAACTTCCTGTCGGACGACCGAAATAAAAAATAAGAGAAGAGCAGAAGGCGCCGGTCCATACAACCAGTGAATGTGTGCCTCAACAGTAACACTGATTAGAGTAAATATGAGGTGAAGCAGGGTGAACGCTTTCGCTCGCCCAGCTCCTCGTGGCTATTGTCCCTCCTAGACACTATTGAGTGTGTCCGTCTGCAGCCTTGAGCAATTAAGGGACGCGGACGGGTTAAAGCCGGGGTGAGCCTCATAAGGAGGCCATTGTTCCTCAGGCCCAAAATTACGTCCATTTCAGAGGACTCACAGATTTATCTGCCATGTACATTTGTACAGAAGTGACTAGTCATTTATCGTTTTTTTATCCCTTTTTATGTTTTTTTTTTTTTCTGACAATCAATATTCCTCATTTCAATGTAGGTTGCGTTCCATTCGCAGACCCTCGTTGTGAATCTCTCCACACATTCGTAGCCTCATCAATAAGGTGGTGGCAGTGCAAATTAGCTGCCTGTATCTCATGTCAACATCCACCGCGGGTCTAGACCTGATCCCGTCCCCGTGTTTTGAAACAGATGGCTACTACTACAATAAAAAAAGTAGCAAATTATTTTAGCAGCGGGCGGCGAAAGCAATTAACAACTGGCATAATGTGTTGATTAAAATCCATTCCAGTCTCAATGAAGGGAGAAAAAAAAAAGTCTCATTTCCCACTCACACATACACCCACCGCCCCAAAGTCGCTGACCTTGACCTGTCGTCCGCTCAGGACCAATGGATGATGCTTTGACCTCATTCACTTGCCCCTGAACATGCAGGGGGAAAAAGTCCCAATCTTTTTATTCATGCATTTTGTTCCAATAATAAATTGGAAGTACAGTGAAACTTTTAATTTTTTAGTTACCATGTTCAAGATATTACAGGGTTTGTTGTGCTCAAAGAGCCAAAAAAATGAATTTACATTTGAAAAAATATTTTCTTACAACCGGACATGAAACGGCTCACAACAAGCTCTGTGGATTATCTTGATTAACCGTTTTGTTTTTGGCCCTTTGAGCACCCCAAGCCAAGTGCCATATAGTCCCAGTGTATTGGAGAGAAGGCAGACATCTCTACGGCCGATATCTCCAACAATAGGTAACTCACACCAACAACAACCTAAACTGATAAAAAGGAACTACAGGTAAGAGGAAAAATATGTATTTTGAATTTTGGGGTGAACTGTCCCTTTAAATGGCTTTCTTTCCCCCCCCCCCCCACACATGTGAACTCAAAGAACACACGTTCCCTGATGTGTAAGTACTGTCTTGGAAGAAAAGTGTTTTATTCCCATAAAAAAAAAACAATAACACCGAGATAAAACTGCCTCGGCTCAAATCCAACTTCAGGCCCACACTCGTTTTACAGCTGCCATTACGCTGGTTTCTCTCCGTGCCTCGTAATCTCCACAACTGATCTGGGACTGGCTGTTTTTCTGCCTAATTAGAACAGAACGTCTATTCTGTTTTTTTTTTTCTCCATATAAGCTCAATTGAAAAGCCTGTTTCATGCTTGAAACGCATCTCTCAGAAAAAAATGTTCACTCGGACTTTCGCCGCCGTCGGCTCCTTTGTAAACGCGATGAATGCAGGGAGTCATTTTTCAGGGCCTTTACCTCATGTACCTCATCAGCAGCAGTCAATTGCCACCCCACCGATCGCCGCGCAACCAAGTGAGAGGCTGTACTTTGTCTTTGAGCCAGAAAATCTCATTTTCACTAAACACCTAATCAGTCCCATTCATCTGGCTATGGTTCCCTAGTTCCCCAGTTCTACACCTGGCTTTGGCGTCTTTAATTACTGGGAGACAGGCTTTGTCTGATCTGGAGCCAAGATTGGAATATGAGTGGCGAATTCGGAAGGAAATCATACAGGCTCGAACCAATTCAATTACCCACCAATCAAAGTAGAAAGGCCTGTAATTGCAGTGAAAGGGTAACAATGAGCTTCTACTTCAGTCTGAGAATTGAGGGTATTATTAGCAGGGAATAATGCCTGCCTGCAGGGGGTGCTATGCTCCAACTATTAAATTTCACTGCAGCGAGCAATCTTACAGATCACTGGGAAAGCATTTTTTATGTTTTTTTTTTAATGTGATTATAGCCCTCGGTGAGACATTTCCTTATAATTTCATGTTTTTAAATCTGCCATTATGTCAAATTGTGCATGAACGTGGTGTTTTGCGAGCGAGGGAGCAGAAAATAGATATGGCCTTATGAAAGAAGCGGAGCAGCCGCGCTGCGGTGGGAATCGGAAAAAGTCGACTGTAATGCCCTAACAACGTTAGAAGAAGCCGCAGCATCGTGTGGGGAACAAGGTTTCACATCGTGGTCCTGAAAGCGAGGCCCCCGTCTGCACGTGTGACCGAACCCATCCCTCCTCGTCCCAACTCCCGACTCTGAACAAGACGCCTCGGCCCGTCTCCGATGTCATTCCGAGGCATTCTGGGGAACTTCTTGTGCCCGGGCCACGACAAGTCTTCAAAGCAAGCAAACAAACACATGGAAACCAGCGTCACGTGCTACAGTCGGGTCAAGCCGAGGAAGAATGGCTCCCTGACTCCATCATTGTGTGCGCTGGAAACATTGTGCACTCGCACAAAAGAACAACGTGCTTCCTCCTCAGCTCAATAAGCATCCATACATAGTTTCTTATTCTACCGACATCAAAGACTGCCTTTAATTTTTCAGTCCGGTCAGCACCTGCCCACTCGTCCGCCTCCCCCCTCCACCCCCTTTTTCCTCTGTAAATTGTGAATGATTTTAATATATTTATTTGTCCTCTCCGTCCTATGTCCACCCCAGTGATTGCAAGCCCCAGACCTAGAGGTGTATAAAAGCCCCAGACAGAGAGAGATGGAACGGCTGTGACAGAGGAAAGAAGTATAGAAGTCTGCTGCCGACTGACAGAAAACCCCCACTGGCTGCAGATTGGGATGGTTTGGGACAACTCAGGTACAAGCTGACAACTTCAATTTTTGCTCGCACGTGGGCCCCAAAGCAAAAGCAAACAAAATCAAACAACATCAAACAGGATCAAAGTGAAAATCAGTGTCCTTCATGGGCTGTGTGATGTTACTGATTATTTTCTGCTTGGCTTGCCACTGTTCAGATTTTTTTAAGACAGTGTAGATCTGATTTAAAAAAAAAAAAAAAAAAAAGTTGGCGTGACAACTTCACAGCAATTAATTTTACACTGGGGACAGGATCACCTACGTGTCTTATTGGAATAAACATTTTCTCTTTTTTTTAACGTGTGTGTTTGTAACCTTATTCTTATTACCCAAGGAAACCTACTCTCTTTACCTGCGTGATAGCTGCTGTCTTCTGAATATCCAGCAGTTTAAACTCCTGCTAAACACCCCACACTCTACATGTGTGTTCAAGAGGCGGCGAGGAAACCAAACAAGCGAGTCTGTACCGCGCACCATCAAATGGTTTGTTGAGCTTTTACCCGCTCGACGAGGATGAAGTTGCAGTATAGTCTTCGACCCCGCCGGAGACGGGGCCTCTCCTGCCTCCACACAATTCATTATTACTGATGTGGCTCCACGGGGAGCCGGTCTCTGTGGGCGCGCACATACGTGGACCGTACCGCAATTGCCAGAGTGTTTGTGTAACTTTGCTAACTTGGTACTTGCTGTACAGAAGACAGTGGTGAGGAGGAGGAGGAGGGGGGGGGTTTGAGGGGGTAATGGAGGCCAAAGGGATCCAGACTCACTGGAGCGCAGACGCAGGCTTTTGTTGTGCCGGGTCTCTGGGTGAAAGAAGGGGAAGCATCCTGGAGTTCGGGCTGCCTCCGTTTCCGTCCCCTCTTGAGTGCTCGCAAATACACACAAGCGCAGCGTCTTGCCCGCGCCTCCGATTCTTTTGCAAGTTTTGATCCTCCCGAGGGTTTATAATGAGGAGCACTGCACCGAGCAGACAGTTGCATACGATTAGCTCCGAATAGTTTCCATTTTAGTTGACGTGCTTCGTACTGGAGTACGTCTTAGTGATGCCAATGAAATTAGCTCCACCTCTGGGATTTGTTCATGTTTTATGGTTTCACAACTTTGCATCACTGAAGAATTATTAAGTAGGAGCAGACTCTTTAATGTCAAATGAAGAAAAACTGAATTAAGTTTAAATTGTACAAAAAGTATTTACTCCCTTTTTGGTGCACCTAAATCATTACTGTTTTTTTTGTTTGTTTTTGATCAGCCATGTGTTTTTGTTCTTTCAAATCGCTCGGGGTTTTAACTGCCTTAAAATGCAAATGTTTGATGAGTGATTTTAGGTCAAATACACCTGCTTCTGGAAGCTCATGCAGCTGGTGAGTCAGTTTACTGTTATGCATTATGAAGACAAAGGAAAACTCAATAGTGGACTCGGCGTTGGTGAGAAGTATCCCCACAGCATCACGCTGCCTTTCCTGACCACGCCATCACATGGCCGACAAGAGGAAGAGGGGCAAGACATGGAAACTAGCAGATGATTATCAGTCTGAGGGTTAACCAACTCATGGGAGGTTTGACATATAGCAGCAATTTTACTCAATTTGTACTCAAGATTAGTGAAAATGTGACGTTCTGGCTCAAAGACAAAGTCTAGCGATGTTTATTTTCTTGGTAATTGTCGGTGTTAAGATATGTCACATCAAATACCTGAGTGGCTAAAACAGTAAATACACAAATCAAGAATGGCATTAAATGACAAGTATTTCACAATAACTCGTGCAGCTGGAATTTCGATATTCCAGCTTTTGAAGCGGAGGCAGGAGGCACCTCTGAGATTCAGGGCAATTGTCTTTGTGCCTCTGTGCCGGGGACAGGCACACGTCTGTCTGTCCGGTCCATTCTTGTGAAAGTGAAATCTCAGGAACGCCTTATGGCTCAAATTCGGCTCAAACGTCCGCTTAGACTCAAGGAGGAACGGTTCAGTTTTTGGTGGTCAAAGGTCACTGCGCCCTCACAAAACCTGTTTTGACTCTAACTCAAGAATTCATATGCTTAAAATGACAAAATGCCACGCACATTTCTAATAGGATAAACGATGAAGTGATGACATTCTATATCCAAAAGGTCAACGGTCAACTTCACTGTGACATCATAATGCTCTTCAAAAGTCACCGTCCTGGCCATTATTCAGCTCCATAACTCAGGAACAAAAGGGGAGAATATGACCACATTTGGTCAGATACTGACTCAGTAACACTTTTGGGTGCCCACCTTGAAATTGTGGAGACGATATCAATCTTCTATGCTGCTGGGTTGAAAATGTGTGTGTAGCATCCACGTTTAAGCGTTTTTGCAGCAACATACATATTTAAAGCATCGTCTACTGGCCAAGCACATGTAAGGAATTTGACTCCGTTTTCTGTTTCACTCACTGAACTTAAACAGTAATAGACATACAGCAGAACAACTTGTTGGTTGTCAAAGGTCGACAACAGCGAGGAGGTAAGAAATATTTTTCCAACAGGGGCCCGTTAAATGAATGCTACTACTCTTTCTGGCTGCAGGGGCAATCAGCAGTAAACATAGTCCAGTGGTTGTGGTAGTGACTGTTGATGTTTGTGTCACATGAGAATCATTTGAATATCCCTAGAGTCCAATATATTGTTATCTATCATTCGAATCAATCGTTTGAATGTATAGTTAGAACCTATTGTTAGAATCTATCTTCATATATTGTTCGAATCTATCACTAGAATTTATTGTTAGAATATATACTGAGAATATATCGTTATATATCATTAGAATGTATTGTTAAAATGCATTGTTAGAATATATTCATAGAATCTATCATTAGAATATATATGTTTAGAATGCATTGTTAGAATATACATCGTTAGAATATATCCTTAGAATCTATCATTAGAATATATGTGGTTAGAATGCATTGTTAGAACATATACTTAGAATATATGTGGTTAGAATGCATTGTTAGAATATATCCTTAGAATCTATCATTAGAATATATGTGGTTAGAATGCATTGTTAGAATATATCCTTAGACTATATATATCGTTAGAATGTATTGTTAGAATATATGCTTAGAATATATATCGTTAGAATGTATTGTTATATTTCGTTAGAATGCATTGTTAGAATATATCCTTAGAATATATATCATTAGAATGCATTGTTAGAATATATATCGTTAGAATATATCGTTAGAATATATCCTTAGAATATATATCCTTAGAATGTGTTGTTAGAATATATATCGTATAGAGTATATCTAGTGTTTCCTATTAATTGGCTAGACTGTGGTGGACCGCCAAAGTCTATTTTGCACCGCCACAGTTTCATAGTGAACGTCATTTTTTTACACTTCTCAAAAGCTAGAGTTCGGCTCTTAAAGTGCAAGTGTCTCTGGTCTCTGGCCGTGTCAGCTTCACAGAACCCTCCACCCGGACTGTGCTGCTTCCTGGGGCCACGGATTTAGTGCTCACTGCGCCCTCTCTTCCTGCGGGGATGTCGGAGGCCCCTCTTCCCGTTCCCGGGGCGAAGTGTCCTCAGTGCATGGTCTACGGCAATGTTGGCAACCGATCCCCAACTCTTAAAACAAAGACCTTGTCTCATTTATCGTGCTTATCCACTTTTTTGCTGTTATTACGATTCATATTCATAAAAAAACTACAGAAACACCTATATCATTGGTTTATAATCATTGCTGCATTAATATGTTCAACACATAAATGTTGCAGCTGGTAAAGGTGGAGCCAATTTTAACTACCTTATAAACTTAATATTTATGCGATATACTACTTAATAATACATCATAGTTTTTAAGTTGATTTATATTTTGAAGTAAGAATCTAAATCTGCTAAGTAGCCTAACCCTGAGGGAAACACTGATGTCGTTAGAAACTATAGTTAGAATATTTAATTAAAATATACTGTTAGAATATGCTGTAAATCTGTTGTTTTGTACTTCATGGAGTGCAGAAGAAAACAATTAAAATTTAAAATTCACAATATTGCTATTATCACTTCTAATTTATAACCGCTATGAGATTTTCTGAGCTACAAGTCTTTATTTACACATTATCTTAGTCTAGTCTAAGAATACTTTTTTATTGTAATATTTCCATTGTGAGTGCTTTTTGAATGAATCATTATGGCTCAAACATTTTGGGGAAAGCACTGTGAATACTGAGCTAGCTCAGGGTTCCTTTGAAGATAATCCTGTATTGGAAGGAACACACTATCAATTGTATGCAAGCACAAACTAAAAGGGAGTTTGTCAGAAAAAAAACAAGATGATAACAAAAGATTAAAATAAACTTCAAAGCATGTGGTGCTATGAACAATCACAAAAGCTTCTCTAAACATAAAAAAGGAGATCCAAACACATATAACACTAACAAACAAACAAAAGTTATAAAACCCCACACCAATATAACAAAGACCAGTTTCCAATATGATTTTAAATCACGTCATAGTTTCAAAGTAATAATGACACATTTTAGTACACATTTTAAAACAGTAAGTACAACTTTAGTGGTTTTAATTTGAAGCAGTTTCTTTTCACAAATTAGGATTTAGAATAAAAATGTGATGACAGCAATGATTTTTCAGTGTTAAACTCTTAATAAATTAGACCTATGGATGTTTTTTTCCTAATCTTTAACTTTGGTTGTTGCTTATTTACTCATGAATATTTCATGTTACAGACAAACACTAGAAATACAAAGTTTTCAGGAACTTCTTGAGTATACTTTTTTCTTTTCCTTGGGAATAAAACATGAAAAAGCCTAGGGGGAACGGCGTAGAGGATACTTTTTATAGGCACTGTACATTACTTCTGTTCTTCTTTCATGCTCATTGTAATATCTCTGATGTATTCCCACTGCATCTCATTGTTGTTGTGATCAATGACGACTTCAAATATAATTATAGAATGAAAACGCACTCTAAAACACAACCTACCTACAGTAGAATCAACATTTCGAAGCACCAACAATAAGTTCTGAAGACCCAACAAGCAAACATTCTTGTATACCGTATGTTTAATCTAGGCCAAATTCATCCTCATCTTAACAATGGCTGTGTTATGAAAGGACCCATCATTTGTCGATGATCCTGGCCAGACTTCTTCTTCTGTCCTTTTCTCTTGTCAGAAGGAACCAAGCCTACGCAGCATGACCTCTTTTAGACTCTACCAGGGAAGGGCATGACACCTGCAACATCTATCACTGCATGGGCTAAAGATGTAGCCCCTTGATTCTAAGCTCCTCATTGATCACTAGTTTTTCTTTATGCTTTAGACTATGAGCCCCAATGTACATCATAGTTCTTCCCAATTCACAGTGTGTACAGTACGTACTGATACATACACATACTGCAGGTACAAGTTGTGAAGGTAGGGGATAAGGAGGTAATTTAAAAGGAAGTACTTCTTTCAACTACAAGGTACGTATTCTATTATTACAGGTTATATATGACATACTAAGTAGAAAAGCTGGAAGTTTGTGAAATGATGGGGCACTCACTTTAGTAGTCAGATAACTACGGGGTACATTTGTGTTTTTAAAAATCAAGAACAAACAGGTAGTTAGAAATACTCACAGTATAAATACTCTTTAAATTTCTCCCCATTGCCTGATTACTGAACCTCATAATAATAAAATAGGCACCTGTTAGTTATACATACTTACAGTATAAACAATTTTTAATGGGACAGTAAATGATAATTTATCAATCTAGATTGTTTTGGTGTGAGTTGTCTACATTTGGAGATATCGGCCATAGAGATGTCTACCTTCTCTCCAATACAATCGCCATATGACACTGACCTTGTGAGCAGTTTCATCAGAACTATTTTCTGTCAACCGTAGCTACATGAAACTGCTCACAACAAGGTGTGTGGATTATTTCTAGTACCCCACGACAGTTATACTGGTAAAGGAAAATATATTTATTTTTGATTTTGAGGTGAACTGTCCCTTTTAAGTTCCCACATTGTTCCCCCCTTATTCCCTAACTTCTACTATGTACCTGTACACGGTCATTGTCGGCCGTAATCTGAACTGTTAACTTTCCGTCTAAATCTATAACTTCAACCTGCTCTCGATGCCAGATCGCTCCGGAAACATGAGCAAAGAGACCCATCACAGAAGACAAAATTACCACCTTTCAGCTCAAAGTCTGTTTGACACTTACTATTTCTGTAAATGTGTTACTGCGTTAGCATGAAAGAATGATTGGCTTCACGCTGTGCGCAAGATGAAAAAAAAGAAATTGTGTAATGCAGGTATGCAATCTGGCAGTTACATATGATCTTTACAGAGATTGCTTCCTTGTACAGTAATGGGCAACTGCAGGCTGAGGAACTCTCGACTGTACCCTGAACACTAATGACTCATAAAGCCTCGCTGCCACCTCAACTTGACAAATGGCAAATGTCAGCGGCATATTCTCCTGGTAGGCATAATTTTATTAAGTGCAAATATCAGCGTGCTCCTTAGGAGACACTCAAAGGTTAGACCAACAGCTGTAGCGGCTTCGTGTGCATTTGCTGGGATTTTCTGCAGCAAGTCAGGCTCCCCTGAGCTGATGGACGCAACCAGTCAAGCATGAGGGATGGGATGCTCTAACTAAATGCAATAAGGAGAAGCTCCGGTACAATTTAAATTTCTTTTAAATTATCATTATGGTTTCTGAAAAAATACGTTTCACTGACAGTAAACATAAACTCAACAATTCTTCCAGTTCAGTTTTGTCCAGCTGTCAGATACTTGTCCGGGGCTTTGACGTGTGCCGTGGTCTGACACCCGTCATCCTCACCCAGCTGTTACTGGCATGCCTGCCCTGACCTGGCCCTCGAAAAAGGGGTCATACCCATGTGGACAAACATTGGTGGCCCACTGCTGGAGACGGCTCCCCGCGAGTCCCATTTACAGGGTTACAAGGGTTACCACTGTCCGTTCCACTTAGTGACCTGAGAACATCGACAACTCCCGACAAAGAATGAAGCCTGTAACGTATATTATTTTTAGCGTATTTTGGCGTACAGTCACACTGTGAGGTTTCATGGTAAATAAGTGTTAAAATCAGTCAGTTTATGAAAAAAACTGTGTGGCAGATGTTCAGATATACTTCCAAAAGTTGTCTGTTAAAAGTGAAGAGAAGCCCAACTTAGCAGGATATTGACATGTGGTGGCCTGGACAGCAGAGTTTGGGCCTGAGGGTTTAATATCCTACTGTGTGGCAAGGTGTGTGGAGAAGTCTTGGCTGGGTCGAGGCCTTCACACTGCCCAAACAGTTCCAGCAACTAATAGTATTGAATTTTTGAGTATGTGGTGAACTGTCCCTTTTATCTCACTTTCTCTTGGTTGTTTTTATACTTGTTATGTAGCTAGACTTCATCTTTAGAAAAGTTACATTCAAAGAAATTCTCATCATTATTGATGCGAGCAGCAACTATGTTTGTAGTCTAAAGGTTTTCAGCAACATCTCAGCAGCATTAAGCAATGCAAACTGTAAACTGAGTTCCTATCGGGCGTAGCTCCTCATGGGCAAAGACTTCATTGGTTCCTGTTACCAAAACTGAAACATACAGGTAAAGTCCTAAAAAAGCTACGTGGAAAACTTTCTACAGTGGAAATGGGGCAATAGCGACGTAGAGCACATGTGGTCCAAGTGGCTTATTACCTTATTATTATAGGCATAATTAATACTAACCATTATATTCCTATTATTAGTACGACCATACAACAGAATTAGCACTAAAAGAGCTCAATATAGAGTTCAGAGCCTATCTAGTGCCTCCACTCGGCTGTCAACATGGTAACGGCTGAGCCGCCGGCCTGAAGCTAACAGTGCTAAGGATGCTAACAGTCCTAACAACTGGAACAGTGCTGGCATAGCTACCATCGTTAACCCGTGGGGGTAACCGGAGGGTGGGCACGATACTTCCGCGTCGCCGCCGTGGATCTGTAAGGTGTTATCAGCAGTGACCGCCGTATAAGAGCAGTGCTGAGCCGCGGCCATTAGCTTGCAAGTGGGGGTGGGGGGGGGGCACGACAGAGAGATGCGCGGCCGGCCCGGCTATACAAACGAACCACAGACAAGCTCTGATTACGACACAGACAGAGGCCGAGTGACTTCATTCTCTGCGCCGCTAACAACTTGTTTGCTGCTGTATTCGTGCTCCGCACATCACACGGAGAACCTTTTAATGCACACAGTTTCGCACTTCGTTTGGAATGTGCCTTCTGAGGCAGTAAGCTGTTCAATAAAAGCATGTTACTGATTCAACTGCCTTTTCTGAGCCTCACATCATATTAGCTTCAGAACAAAGATGAGATCAACTCTCTTTGCTTGACTTTCATCTAATTTTAGGCCTCTTTGCTGATTTTACAACTACTTAGTACATATGCCAGAGACGTTGCATTGCTGTAAAGATGCCTCTCTTGGGTATAGAATGACATAAATCAAAGCCCGGGGCTAGAGCTCCAGCAATAGAAACTAATGTTCATCTCATAAAGGAATCGGCGGACTGTACCATACACCCCGCTGCCTAAAATAGAATGTCTGTGCAGCACGATGTACACAATGTGCAAAACATCTGCGTCCCTCAATCAACCTTCCCCAGTGTTTGGTGAATTATGCCTCTAGAGCATGAGTATGCACACACACACACACGCACACACACACACACACACACACACACACACACACACACACACACACACACACACACATCCGTTGAGATGCACTTCTAATACCCAGCTAAATTGTGCTGGAGCTCCTGAGGGTGTGTTTACTGTATATATTCGTACAGGCCCGTGTGCGTATGTGTGACCGTGTGTGTGTGTCTGACTGTGTGCGAGTCCCCAGCCACTTCAGTATCACTCCTCAGCACTCTCTCTCTCCTCCAGCGCTGTCATAAGATAATGTGACAAGGTGTCAATCACGCCGGGGCCTGGGGTGCCATGGCGACGAGAGGGTTTTTGGCGGAACACTTTTGTGAGCAAAACCAGGGACAGGGCAACAGCAGGGACGGAACAAATCAAACCTAACCGCTGGCAGGTCTCACACGTCCCTTATTTTTTACTGCAACCCCCCTCCACACACTCCCACACCCTCCGGCTATTCATCCAACCATTCTTCTGGTCTGAATCCTGACCCCTGTAAGAAAGAACCCTGCAGGGAGTCACATGCTGACAAAGTGTTCTGCCATCCCCTAAAAGAATCATCCCGGGCATCCAGCGAATGATCCGAGTGTCCATCCCCGTCTCCAGGCCCAGGGGCCCCACACTCGTACAGTAGGCTGGCTGGATTGCTGCCACTCTCCCACTCTGAGCTGTGATGTGTTGTGATGGCTCCGTCACTCTGGGAGGCAGCGCCGTAGACACCTGTGGAGGCACGGGGTAAAGCTGATGGAACTGGACAGGGCTTAATCTCCGTCTGCGTGTCGACGACTGCAGGTGTTGAGGAAGTGTGGCAGTTGTTGACGGTTTGTAGTTTGGTTATTATTAAACGGCTAGTTTTAGGGATTTCGTCTTTTTCAGAGGAACTTATTTCTGAGCATTTAGTCCATATGACACGACAATTTGCAAGTCATTTTGCGTGCAATAAGAACGTCTTTCTTGCTCTTTGCGTGTCATTCGTACGCCATGTAGTCTGTACTGACTGCAGTGCCAATGCATCCGTGTGAATATGCTACATTTTTAATAGGTGACGTAGTATAAAATGTGAGAGAGACTGCTCATGATGACCATGGTGGGACGATGGTGGGGAGGTCGATGGTTCAAACAAACACAGAACTTGCCACCGGGAGACCGGTGTTCGAGTCTGGCGTCCCAAAGTGTTTTACCTCGAGACCTCGTGTCTCTATATGCTCGTTACATGCATCGTGCCTGACACAAAACGTCTGTCCTCACAGGAAATTAAGGTTTTAGAGAACAAAACTACTTAGTTAGTTTAGGAGACGAGCGTGGCTGTAGTTAACAAGCAAATCACGTGAGTCACGTGACTAACGACTGATGCAACAAAACCGGCTTATCCGAAATGAGTGAGGCTTGCACAGAGCTGATCAGTGGGATGCTGCACAATGCTGATTTGTGCCAGACTTGATCCCGACTTGCTCTGGCAACTTGCTCTCCAACCGACTGCTAGATCTGATCAAAGAGCTGATTGGCTCTTAGTTTCAACGATGCCACGGCGTTTTGTAGAAAATCCCAATTGTTTGTGTAGTTGTAATATTTAACGCTAGATTATAGACTACTAGTCTCAAATTGTGGGCTGAAGGTTTCATCTGTTAACAAACACATCTTGCGCGGTTGATAATAATGATAGTAAAGGTTATTAATACAACCCTTGTCAAAAATGAGGAACAATTACAAAGTGCTTTACAAGGCAGACAATAAAAAGAATAAAGGATAGAATGCAATGCCAGATACACACACACATATATATATGTATATATATATATTTATATATATATATACATATATATATATATATATATATATATATACCTACAAAAGTGCTGTGTTTGTCAAGGACGCGGGTCTGTTTACATTGGAGTTATATGCGAGCCTGGTGCGTCGCATACACACTCTAAAGATGTCAGATGCTGAGGAGCACTGACCAAGCTGCAGGGGTTTGACACATTTGGGAGCGAGCGAGCTGTTTCAGCTGCAGCTTTTTTATTTTACTCCAAAAAGCTATCATAGACCCACCGAACACTCACAAATTATCTGACGGACAAAGTCATCAACCTCTCATTTATTTTTTGAGAGCTGATGGAGACCAAAACAAAAAGAAGAATTGGCCAGAAACACGACGAAACCGGTGATGTCGCTGCGTGACTGGATGTGTCGAAACTTTACCAAACATCTGTAATTCCTGTTTCATTCAAATACATTCACGTGTTCAATTTTGTATCAAGACAAATAAAATGTTTTATTCATATGTTAGGACACAATTTTACAGACAGTAGACATTTTCCACCGTGGAAAACTTACCACATGCCACGAGGTTCTGATAAAAAAAAAAAAAAACTATGGTTCCTGAACCCATGGCATTAAAGTCGTGCACAGGATTAACAAACCTGCAGCCCACAAACACAATTGTGACTGTAGAGGTGAGCAGTTCATATATCCTATATCTCCCATCAAAGACTGGGAGACAAAAGACAAAAAGAACAGCCATGCATGCTGTAGTTTTTTACACGGGTTTCATTACTCCATGCATGCCTTCTGTTTCAAGTCCAGCGCATCCTTCTTGGCAGAGCCTGATGGAGACAGCGTGTGTTGTCCCCGAACAATACGGATGTGACATTTGTGGCATGTATACAGGGATAGAGAACACGCCACACAAGTAATCTGTGCAGGAGTGCAGTCAGCACAAATGTGTAGCTATGCCATCACAGCAAAATGTAAATATACGATAAGAACAGATGCCTGCCTGCGGAGGTTCTCGGCGGTGACTCCGTGATGGACGCCCGGGCTCCTGGGTGCTCATCCTGATATGAAGGGGGGGAAAAAAGCCCTTATCACAGAGGATCACCATTCCCACCTGGTTGTCCTCCGGCCTCATGTAGAGAACAAAGGAGTCCTTTCCCCACCAGCCATCTACAAAGTGTGCAGAACCACACTCGACACAATGGTTGGATGCAGTGTGTGGAGAGCTGAATGTGTTTTAACTCAGATGTGGACTAATGTTACCACACGTGCAGTCATTCCCTCTCTTATCTTTTAGACCAATTCACACTCTGGAATTGCATTCGTTCCCACTTTGTGTCCAGATTAACCCTTGACTTCATGAACCAGCAAACACGCATGCATGCAAAAAAACTGTTGGAAAACAGTTGGATCGTTTTAAACAGGTAATTGAATTGAGACTCAAATGAGCCGTCCCGCAATTATCTAAACTCGTGCATATCTAATTCAAATAATACATCTGGTATTATGTCGTCCTCGGCGTACAGCACAATGAAGCGAAGCTAGAGTTACGCTCCCATTTCTTACAAAGGAAGTCTAACTGATGTCCAAAAAAGTATGCAGGCAAAACTCACACGGAGCACTGCAAAGACCTTATGAAGTATATAAAGATTCATCTTCTTTTCTTTCTCTGAAAGGAAACAGTTTAGAATAAAAGAAACTGCAAACAATCCGATTTTTTGTTTTTTCTTCTGTCTCCAGTCTTTGAAAGGAATGAAGTTGCCCGTGACACATTGGCAGCCTAATGAAGCCGCAAGCTTTCCAGCAGAATGTAATACTTCACTTCCAGCATCTCGCACATAGTCTTTAAGAACAAATTTACTTTGTTTTACCCGCAAAAAATGCTTACTTTGCACTTATGCATCATTATTATAATGTGTCATCTCATCGCTTTTTTTTTTTTTCTCTCTTCTTTCTTCTTCTTCTTTGGGCAACGGATATTAGCGGCCATCTTAGCTCTTTAAGTGATAGTTTCTTTGCTCCTGCCTGCTGTGTTTCCCCTCATTAATGCAAGGTATTCTCCATCACCGTCCTCTGTGAAGGGACTCTCCTCGTGCGGGCCGCGGAGCTCCGAACGAGGAGGAAATTACTGTTAGCTCCCCGCGCCTAATTAAAGCGCGGATGGATCACCTTGAGTGGAGTTGACTGCATTGATGTCACTCTTGTACAAGACAAGGCTTTCGACTGCAAGCGGCCACACTTGCGGTCGCTTGGGGTCACGGCGCTTTTTTTGAGGATGTTTCTCGGGGTGTCCTCCAGCTGCATCCGTCAGACGGAGTCCAGCTGTGTTCCACTCAGCTGCGGAGTGCATACATAGCCCTAATGACTGTGTCTCTGCAGAGGCAGAATTACAGTGCTAACATTATTACCGTGCGTGAAGGTTTAAATCGGGGTTGCGATTCCAGTATGTTCATTATTTGATGTCTTCAGACTTAATGGGATCATACACGTGTCAGAAAGAAAAAAAAAGCTCTGTTTTTCTAAAGGTCGGAAAGTTGCATCATTAAACTTCGTGCCGCTTGCAGAATTCAATGGCAATCTCTTTTTAATACAGAATTCTCTCCGAATCCCAACATATGCTTAACCAGACTCTGCGAGGTTTCATTCGGCTAGAAGTTGTGTTTTTTTCTTTTTTTTTATATCTCAAATCCTTCAGTGGGCTTGTTATATAAATGAATTTCCGCTGTCTGCTAGGACATGCTGTATTTTTTTCCGAGCTGCTGAACAGAAGGAAATGAGAGTGAGCTGAAGAGAAACTGAGTACGCTCAGCTGAGATGAACACTCGGGGATGTAAGAGAGGAAGGACGGTGCATGAATTGGTTTCTCCTCGAAAAGATCTTGAAGTTCTGCGCGTACATCTGTGTCTACGAGACGCGCGAGGCCGCACGTGCGTGCGCGGCTTCCGTGCGCTGCGTGTGTAAAGCGAGACGAAGAAAGGCGGGCGAATTAGCAGTTCTTACATGCGGGTTGGCAGGGGGAGCTTTTGAGGGGCCTTGAACATCGGCAGCTCCCGATGAAGAGCTTGGAAGTGCTTGAAACGGCGTTTGATTTTACACCTGAAGTCCCCGTGGCTCAGCTCAATCGCGCGGAGAGATTTGGATTCGGCGCCCTCCGAGGTGAACATTTCAAAAGGAGTCGGTTCAGCTCCACCGCATCAATAGTCGCTTACAAGAACTTTAGAGGAGATGAAACACGTGTACCGACACAATACTGTCTTTAAGGATAAGTTTGGGGGGGGGGTTGATATTAGGAAACTTTTGATCAGAAAAGGTGAGGCTTTCAGATTTAACCAAAATAACGAATGAAGAACGCCTTTTTAAAGGAGGTTCAGACGGGGCGCGAGACAAGCGACGACTCAGAACCTGGTTTACAATCAATTATATCTCACCCACCTTTGTTGTAGATGTCGGTTCCGCCTCACCCAGCCTGTCACCCAGACAAAAATAGGAATGATTTCCAAGAACGCTTTGGAGTCCAGTGACTTTAATGAGGGGGTTGTAGACAGTGAGAAAAGGAATGGTTCTTGCTTCCAGAAAAAAAACAGAGACAACTATGGTTTTAGCGAGCGGTGTATGGAATACTTTTACCTTCCTAATCGGGCTGTAACAGACTTATGCACATTGCAAATACGCACCGCCATCACCACGTTCAAAGAACAGAAGGAGGCCTTTGAGAGAAGCGATGCTTTTGGCTGTGTCGTCGCTCTCTGTATTTAAGGTCTATGTTCTGGCTGTGTTTGATCGACCTTGTGGTTTTGCCGTCACAGCAGTTTTTTTTTCTATCGCAGCAGCAGAGCGGCGTGTCCGGGCACCGGGCAGATCGCAGGAGCCCAAATCGCCAGAGATGAGAGTTTCACTGCTGCGGGGCCCCGAGTACTGTCATTGAGTCCCACCGTGGCCACGTTCCAACACACTACACCTGGGGAACAGTATGTACCAGATCGTGAACAGCTCCCATTGAAGGCAATCGTTAACATGGGCAGACCTGGTTTTACCACTCACAATATTGGTTTTTGACCAGTTTACTTCCTGCCCCTTCTCTCATGCGTGAATGAGACTCGAGCAAAAATAAATTATGCCAAGCCATTTTTCTATTATGTCCACTAGGCCTACCCAAATGGAAGTTCTATGTTTCTAGCAGGCCCAAGAATCTCTGCAGCTGTATTACGGTAAAATATTGACTCGCTAACATAAATATGAATGTGGTTATATCTAAAATTACTAAAATAAAAACTGTGTTGTATGATTTAAATGATTGCCCTCACTTCATAAACCATTAATATTGTTATCAGACTTCTGAATATTACTCTTGACCAGATGTTCAGTAAGATGGGCATCAACTCTGAAAACGTCCTGTGTTTTTAACGTTGAACATCTTCAAAGTAACAGTGGATATTGTAAGTATGCCAATATTACAGTTCCGGAAAGCCAAGTTTGCATGTAAACAAATGCATAACTTAAAGTTTCTCCCTCTTTGAGTTTGACTCGAGACAGAAGTCAAATTTCCAAACAATGCCTCTTCATTGGCTGAAAGCCCATAAATATTTCATGTTCCAGGTCTGAAGGGGATAAACACGCATTAGCCCAAGAGATTGTCTTTGTCCCGGGTGCAAAAGTTGTTCTAGTACATCTATTTTTGCCAGATCTGTAATCTTTAAAACATGTAAAATCTCTCACCACAAAGCATGTTTAACAAATATAAACTTTGCTCTTCATTAGTAGACTTTTTTTTTTAATAAACAAGGCTTTGGAGAATATCGCCGCGTCTCTCCCGCTGAGATCAGAGGAGAGCAAACTGTTTTCGACTGCGATTAACAGCTAATGATGAAAAACACATGCAGCCGGCGTCGTTCATCTCGGGACGTTGCATGATGCCAAGCCATTTCTTCACTTTCACGCCATTTGACCCTGACCTTTTCCTTTCTGCTGTGATTCTATGTCAGACTGCACACAATCAATGTCTGTCACCTTCTGCGCGATCACAGAAACAGTGGACCCTCCCTGACGGGGCCTCCGCTGGCAGCCCTGTCTGCCTGCTTTTGGGCCACTGGATCCTCCATTGGTGTATACTGGGACTTCCTCCCTCATTATCTCCACCGCCCCGCCCTGGCCAGCCCACTAGAAGTGATGCTAATAACGTAAATACCGACCGACTGACATGGGTGAGGAACCAGGAGATGAAATCCATACTTCATGCATTTTGCATGGGGTGGTAATTAGGCAATTTCGGAGGGTACTAAATGCCTCTGCCTAAGTATCCATGTTCCCAGTGAGACAGGACACAATTCTGCTGAAAAGCTCGTAATATCAAGGCCATGTGCTGAAACGGAGTAAATTATGTGAGCGCTCTGAAGCAGTTTGAACCCATTTTTAGAAAGTGGACCAGCGGGCACCAATCTGGAAACCTCGGAGCTTCACCAAACTGGTAGCACCCATAACAATTGCATTCGACTGTGCAGATACCGAAGGGTGATGTTGAATGAAGCACGGCCTTAATTATGTCTGCTTTCTTGCCGGATAAGTGTCTGTTTCTCTAACCAACTCTGAGACCCTTTCCCCCCCCCGACCCCACCCTCTCGTCGCCCTGGGCCCCCGGCTCTGGCCATTAGGGAGATTCCTTGTCTTCCCTAAGCAATGACAGGTGAAGTGGAGCACAAAATCCCGAAGCCTGCCTTTGGCCTCCCCGCAACCTCGGCACCTCTAATTCTTACAGACAATCATCTTTCTATTAACACTTCTTTCTCCTGAAATATCTTGTGACAGACAACAGATTACCAGATTGAGGGTACGCTATGCTGTTCTTCCAATGCGCTGGCGAAGGCAGGCGCATGACCCCACCAGACAGGCCATGCCGCTGTCACAATAAGAGATGGTGAATGCACACCGAGGTTCTGAATACCCTGAGAGTAAAGGGAACGTCTGCTCAACAGTTTCCTTGATTTAGGAATTATTATAAAGTTGAGATTGAGTTTAAAAGTTATCTCTGTGCTCTGCACAGCTGCTGTCTGTTTAACCCTGGTGTCCAACATGCTTTTACTGAGACTAATTTTAGCATATTCCTATGAACATAGATCTGTATGTTTGGATAATTTTGTTTAAAATAAACATCTAAATGTCATATTTTGATAGAATGTAAAGATGAAAACTCAAAGTAACTTCGGATGCATGCATAACATGCATCATGTGGAGTTTAAATACAATCTACCTTTACATGAAACCAAAGGACAGGCTCCTCCAACTAGTTGTACATGAACAAGTAATCCAACAATTCTCAGCACTAGAAACCGAAAGCACAACTCAGCACCAACCAACGCTACATGTCATGGTCACATCTCTCAATGTGATGTAAAGTAGGAGCAAGCATAAACAAAACCCTCTCACTTTTAGAAAACAAAACACTGGTCTGGCTGTTCTGGTAACACACCCTGACATCTAGTTCCTCATATTTAAGGTGGTTTGCTCTGAAATTGTATGATAGAGAAGATATTAACTCCTGCAAATTTAATAAAGGATTATCTTATCCTATCTTATCTTAAATGAGACGGACAAAATATAAACCAACTTTGTTTCATCTAAAACCAGAATGCAGCACTCACGCAACGAGTGTGTGTGTGTGTGTGTGTGTGTGTGTGTGTGTGTGTGTGTGTGTGTGTGTGTGTGTGTGTGTGTGTGTGTGTGTGTGTGTGTGTTAGTGGTCCAGCTTTATTGACAGTATTTTGCACTGATCTCTAATCTGATGCATCAGCAGTTCTGCAAAAGGAAAACAAGGATAGACAATCAATGACAGGATAAGAACATTATGTCAGAGGCAGAGCCAGCTGTAAGTAGATAAATAGAGAGAGAGAGAGAGAGAGAGTGAAAAGGGTGGATTTTTAAGCAAACTGTTGCAAAAACGACATGATTGAACCTTTTCAAAAATGAGGGGGGTTGCCTTTCCAGTAGATGAAAGGAAAAAACGTTGGACAGTGGTATGGACAGAAAATATTAAAATGCATGATCAGCAAAAGATTCTCTGAAACTATACAGAGTCATCAGAGTATGCAGATTCAAAATCAACAGTATAAAAACAGACTTTTGAGCTATTTGCTGTTGTAACCTGTTGCTAAATGCAGTCTGTAGAATGAGTTTAATCAGCTCCAGATCAGAGACGTGAAGGAAGGGCTTCAGGAGCTTTTCCCCTTAGATAAATCACTGCCTGTCACTTTGTATGTTTTTCATTAACTGTACCAGAAACAAAATCCTCTGACAGACTGAACTGTTTCTCTGTTTAACCTCTAAGAGTTGGCACGAGAAGAAGAAGAGGAAACAAACAGAAGAAGACCGTTTCATCCTGCTTTCGTCTATTGGCTGAAAATACACACGTGACCGCTACGCCAGACCGGAAGTGCTGCAGCCTGAGCGTGTATGTTTGTTTACAGCCGCGAGCTCTCCGTCTGCTCCTCGCCGGGTAACGGTTATGTGACTGGAAACCGTCACGGTGTTGGGCACAACATATTTTAAATTAAGACAGCGCGTGTTACCGACATATGTACCGCCGCGCGCCTGTCACGTTCACACCGTTCAGGTGGGACTAGCACCCGCTCACAAGACATGCTAAAGTCACGCTTTATGAGCCCGCTAACGTGCACGGTAACGTCACCCTCCGCGTGTCAGTGGCAGCGTGATAATTTAACCCCGTTGTTACAAAGTGCAAAGCCAGGTCCGACTGTTGGCTCCTTCCGCCAGTTGACGTGTTACCGTCGCTAGTTCGCCAGCTGGCCAAGAAGCTAACATGGGAGTTACACGAGACGCGGTGACCTCTCGCTACATGTCTCTCAGAAGATGAGGTATGCATCACCCAGTGTGTGAACACCGTGCCTCACTATTAAGCCTGTTCTTGTAGCAGCGGACACAGTCTGACGCTGTCTGCCTGCACCCATTCCCTCCCCTCAGGGACTAGATGATGACCCAGTATGACCAGAGAGCCGGTGCATCATGGCGTTGTCTGAAGTGTATTGGGATCACCAAATACCCCTTCCGAAGCTCGCTCCAGGCCAGGCCAAGGTCACCGTCGCCCTGGTGGCACTCCTGTGCTTCATCAACAGCTATGATGGGGAGTTTGTGTTTGACGACTCTGAAGCCATTGTCAACAACAAGGTATGCTGCACTGTCTGTCAGTGTGTGCTATCCACATATATCTATTTGCAAAACCATTGCTGTACCCCCGATGGATTGCAAGAAAAAGGCCATTTTATGACGTTGCCTCTGCAGCATCAACAGCGTGGCGGCGTCCTGCACGTAGTTATCCGTCTAATTTTGTGTTTCTGTTCCAGGACTTGAAACCAGCAACGCCTCTGAACAACATCTGGAGCAATGACTTCTGGGGGAGCAACCTGAGTAGCAACTCGAGTCACAAATCCTACCGACCTCTCACTGTCCTTACATTTAGGTGATGTATCCACTCTGTGAACTCAAACGTAGATGTTAAGACAACAGTTAGAACAAATTATGTACTTATCGTCTGGCAGGTGTTAACGTTGCTTAACAGGACCCTACAACATACTTCCTGTCAACACTTAAACCATTAGGGTGTGTTATGTTCAAGAGAAATTCCTACACTGGTATGTTTCCCGTAGATGTAGCTATTGTGGCTCTATGGGTCGTGCTAACTTTGCAGGACTTCTGTCTTCATCGTCAGTGGTTGAAGTCGGCCCTCCTCGTCCTCTGTGTGTAGGTATGGGACAGAACCCTACACCTGCCCGGAGGTCGTCAGAGAAAATGTGGATCTGTGGAGCGCCGAGCTGGTCTGAGTCTAGTGCTGCTTGGTGCCGTGGCAGGGCGACTCTTGGCAAGGTCGCGAGGCCGTTCAATCCCGTTGCTCTTACTGCTAGAGCTCAATGCAGTCTTAATAACGCGCAGGCTTTGATTACGCACGTGGCACCGTAGAGCGAGCCGTATGACGCATGAGCTCGGAGCGTGCACAAAGGCGTTAATGCTCAACGCGCTCTATGTTGCATTATTCTCCAAAACGCCAGAGGGTGTAAAAAATGTAACCTACTGCTAAGAAGCAAAACAGACAACAACGGTAACTGGCAAAACGCCATAAACCAACCTCCACAATGCAGAGGAGGATTGTAGTTAACTATTAACTCATATCTCATAACTCATATTCATGGACTACTTTATTGCCTTTTATACAAGCCCTGTAAAAAAGTGTTGAATGCATTATGAAGAGACAAAGATTTAATATCCTGTAAACAATTTGATTTTGGTGGCAAAATCATAAATGTAGATTTCTCTTTCTAAAGCAACTAAAAACAAACTGACCGTCTTTAGAGGGTACAGTCTTCGGGTCTTTGAGTATGAACCACGCTTTAGGAGTACTGTCATATCCGCTGCAAAGCAACATGGTCATAGTTACAGTTAACAATGCGTATAGATAGAACAATGACTGATACTCCTTTTTTCACAGTCACTTCACACAACGCTATGTTTACAATAGCTCTCGCACACTTCAGCCCTCTCCCACATCCGCCTTACGTTTACCAGCAGGTGTCTCCCCCCCGCCCCCCCTTGCTGTTGCAGGCTGAACTACCTCTTGACGGGAGGCCTGCACCCCGTTGGCTTCCACGTGCTGAACATCGTCCTCCACGCTGTCATATCTGCCCTCATGATAGATGTGTTTGCTATACTGATTGGTGGACTGTCGTATGACGAGAAGGGCCGGATACTGAACCACGCCCCCAAGACCTCTCTGCTCGCCGCCCTCCTCTTCGCGGCGCACCCGGTCCACACAGAAAGTGTAAGTAGAGTTCAGGTTCAAAAGTTTTTTATTTCTTTAAAGTATTTCACACTCGGCTCCCGCGGTGCCACAGGGTGCATGTTTGTACACAGAACAGTCGATGCAATGCTATCAGTAGAGAATAACATGATGCAACTCCAGAGCGCTGAACCATACATAGAGCGGGAGGCTGATAGTTATTTGTACGGTGCATACTGATTCACATTTACAGTTTGTTTTCTGTTGTTTGGGGCACATTGTTAGAGAGAATAGGGCCAGACTTTAGAGTGAGTGACACATACACTAGAGCTGTTTTTTTTTTGTCAGTTTGCACAACAGCAAATGCATGCTCCAAACCGGGTTGTGTTCTGAAAACTTCTCAGACAACCATCAAAATGACATAACGGTGTCTAAAAGAATAATGCTGCAAGAAAACGCTGATCACCAAATCCAGCAAAAGGAAAAACAAACCTTATTTTTGAACACACCACAACGGATCATTAGTTTCACAGCAGCATTTGTTAGTGGTGATAACAAAAGGTTTTGGATGAAAAAAGCTCAGTGTGTCTGGTGGACAGGGTTTCACTGATCCTGCAAATGTCTTATAAACTATTGAATTCATGATAAAAATTATTATTATTAAAATGTTTTAAATCATTAAAAGTCTTAAACTAAGGACTTAAGGAATCTTTTTCTTTCCGACATTGTAATAAAAAATTTAACATCATTATTAACATCTCGGTTTTTTTTAGTTTTTTTTTTAGATCATTTACAAAATGCAGATCAGGATAGCGGAACCAACAAAGCTGGTTGATGCTCAGAGCCGATGCACTCTCTGCTAGCTAGCGAGGACTTGAGAAAGTGCACATTTTTAACAAAAATTGGCTCATCAACCAAGATTCTGTGGCGTGGCGGAAAAACGGTACCAGGCAATGTGTAGAAGGCAGCGTATTTTGAGCAGGAAGTGCTTCAAAGTTGGCACGATGGGAATCAAGGCAGTGGTTCACTTTGGTTATTATAAATGTTTAGTTTTGAGTGGCATTAAATAAAGTCTTAAAAAGTCCTAACTCTAACTTGCCTGAAGCTGAAGGAATCCTGGGTAGAAGTGACAAACCCGAAGTGTTAGCTTAGAACGTCATCGAGAGTTTTGTACCGTTTTTGCATACCGACACACGGAATGACACAACACAGCAGAAACCCGATTTCAATCAACTAAAATACGATATGACAATTTTATTACTGGCACCGTAGAAAGGAGTTGTCCCATAGAGGTGCCGTGGGAATTTCAAAATAAAGGCGTATCTTAAAGATGAAGCTGTGTATCTGTGTTTTCACTTTGCATTGCTGATATCGACGTGTCGACCCAGATCAGGTCCCCAATTACGCCAGCTCCCGTTCTTGGTTTGACCTTGGGCGGGGGCCATGAACCTCCAGGTTCCAGCCCCTCGAGGCGTCGTACTGGTCGTGATCTCGCGCTACAAACAAACCTTTCTTTACAGCGTGGATTTCCCCACAGCAGCGCAGCATGCCATCTTGACACACTAGTCCAGAGGTTTTAATACTAAACATGCAGTGGTTCCATGCCAAGAACAAAAGTCCGGTCTCAGCTGGGAACGCGGGGCCGAGGTGCGTGCGGCAGCGCTGGCTGATGATTAGCTGCGTCGGGATGCTTATTGACCTGCCGGCGTAGGTGTGTTCGCTGTAAAGCGCGGTTGGAAGGCAGCGATTCCCCCTGTCCGTTCTCTTTAATCATGCAGGTCAAGGACTGGGCCAGACCTGGGGGGGGAGGCAGGCAGGCTGTTGGCTTATGCCCGCTGTATGTATCAAAGCAGGCAACCCTAGGATGCCAACCGTACTGTACACCGTATACAACACACACACACACACACCAACAGGCGCTACTGCTGGTAATGAGAGATTCTTATGTTTTGTCCTGTTAAGAATTTTGACCAACTTTTGGATACAGTGGGAAAAAGAACTGTATATACGAAAGAGTTTTTGTTTTTTTTCTCCAATAAAATAACACAGTATTTTATATAAAACAAAATGTCTAATCTTTGGGAATCATTTAAGTAACTCAAACAAGAACCTCGTAATAAACGAAGTCGAAGTGTGTAATAACGGATCGTGAATTGCGCTGTAAGCAACATATAATGTATCTCAAAGTCAATTGCAATATTATATTAAGTCAAATATCTTCTAAATCAAATTTTGTTATCCACCTATTACTGTTCCTTTATAGTCCCATATATAACTTACTGCGTTAAAAACATATATATATCCAACACAAATCCAATCTTCATAGGAATTGTAAACCACTCGGTCATGCTTTCTGCAGCATATCTTTACGTACTGTAAAATTCATGATTCACAGTTTGAACCCGCTGCACTAATTGCCCTGTTTTGGTTGTTCCGAAGCCGCTCTTGCACGGCCACATACTGCACAACCGACCCTTGTTTGGTTTGTTAGTAGCTGAGAGGCTGATGCTCGTGGATTGGAGGGATACCAGCGCTTCTAGATGGCTCGGGGAAGCTCGTCTCAGGGAAACAGTTTGAGAGGCTTCAAAGGAAACCGCATGCTTTTCAGGAAGAAATTTGCGAGTACCTCAAATTATTACTCTCCCTTTGGTTAGCCTAACTTTCTACCCAGTGTTGATACTCTTAGTTGTACTGTATCCTCTGATGGTTGTAGGCTGAAACATTGTTATATTTATCTCTTGTCCAGTCTAGCTTTTTTTTTTTTAATTATTTCTTATTCATGTATTTTGAATCTTTGCTTGGTCTTTGAATGGGGATTTTGTAGGTTTATAAGTCTGTTTGTAAAAAAAAAAAAAAAGTTGACAAAACCGGCCAACCCACACTTTACAAAATTCAAAGCACAAAAATGTAAAGACTTAGTTTAAATCTTGCATACGGAGCTGAAAAATCAATTATTACCAAATGGTGTCCGATAGTTCACCAATACACCTTTTTGGACATGTAATACTTAAATACGTTGTGTATTGCCGTTTATGTTTGAAGAGTGTTCTTGTTCTATCTTCCTCCTTTTTATATATTTGTTTTAAAGTCTAATAAGCATTTGTAACTTAAAAAAGAGAAATGTGAGAAGGGACGGCCACTCAAAATGCAGGAGTTTGTAAGGAGATGCATTTTCTTGAGGGAACTTGTTTGTTTTCTTTCCTGTGCTTCGTATCACATCTTTCATTATGATGCTGCGTCTCTCTTCTTCCTCCTCCATCTCAACAAGGTGGCTGGCGTGGTGGGTCGAGCAGATCTGTTGTGTGCTCTGTTCTTCCAGCTCTCCTTCCTCACCTACTGCAAAGCTTTCAACAGAGGTAGGTACCTTTTTTTTTCTCTTCATGTGCAACTGTAATACAGTACTGTGATGTGTGTGTGTGTGTGTGTGTGTGTGTGTGTGTGTGTGTGTGTGTGTGTGTGTGTGTGTGTGTGTGTAGTAGCAGCATCAAATGTTCTGGAGCCGCTTGTTATTTTGTATTTCCTTTTTTTTTTTTTTTTAACCGGCTTGGTCTCGGCTTTGTGTTTCCCAGGGAGTGACAGAGATGACAGGTTTTCTGTCCGGTGGGTTGTGGTCAGCCTCTTGCTGTGTGCCGCGGCGATGCTCTGCAAAGAACAAGGCATTACAGTCTTGGTACGAAGTCTTTTCTTTTTCTCTGTTTTTGTGTGTGTGTGTGTGTGTGTGTGTGTGTGTCTATATGTCTGTGTGTGTGATGCTTTCATCACATCCAGTAAGAACAATGTCAAAAGCAAGACCTCACACGCCATAAACGCTCACATTTTATGAAGACACGCCAATTAACGTGATCGCTCTCTCTCTTTTTTTTTTTGTTCTCCCTGCTCACGTGAGAAAAGACCTCAAAGTGTCATGTTCCTCCTAATGTACGATAGGAGCCAAAGATCCATTTAGTTGCTGACCTATATACATTTGTAAATGCCATTCCTCTGTGCATTTTCCTTCAGGGTGTGAACGCAGCCTTTGATGTCCTCCTGATCTGTAATGTTAATGTGTATGAACTCAGCCAGAGGCTGCTCCTTAGGAAGAATCCACTCGATGTGAGTTACAGTTTATATACCCTCACCCCCCCCCCTCTCCTTCCCCCCTCCCTCCTGTCATATATGATGCCCTCCCTTGTATGATTAATGTCACATCACATACATTATTTACGTAAAGCAGTATGAGCTTTGCTTCATTGTAGGCATGAATCAGCGCTCGCGAGTAACTCACAAACATTGATCTTATTTATTGTTCGGTGATATCTCCCTGACAGGTGAGTGAGATATTGCGAACGGGACTGCCCACGCGATTGGCTCTCATGGGTTTCGGGGGACTCTCAATGCTCTATGCACGCTGGAGGATCATGGGAACTGGACCGCCGGCGTTCACCGAAGTAGACAACCCTGCCTCTTTTGCAGAAAATATATTTCTTAGAGTGAGTATGAATTTTCATTTTTCTTTTTCTTTTTTGACGTGAGATGCAACATTCTCTCTCACACTCACACTCTCTCTCACACACATACACACACACACACACACACACACACACACACACACACACACACACACACACACACACCAAAGCTTCGCACGACTGCATCCTTTGCATTATCTCTTGAAACGTTAGAAACGTGTGTCGGGATCTGTGCAACAATTAATTGACCCTAATGGTCTAATCAAACATCTAATATTAGGGCTTGACCCCTCCCCCCCCTCTCTCAAGTAATTTTTTTTTATCATGAGAAGCAGCGATTGACTTTTATTCTGAATTTGAAATGCTTTTTCTCCCCTCATCTCTTCCTCCAACACTCTCTCCCACTCTGTAACCCCTTCCCGCTCCTCTTTGATTGGCAGATAGTGAACTATAATTACTACTACTCTCTGAATGCCTGGCTGCTGCTGTGTCCCTGGTGGTTGTGTTTTGATTGGTCCATGGGCTGCGTGCCTCTGATTAAGTCTGCCACTGATTGGAGGATGGCGTGGCTGCTGCTGCTCTGGTGCGTCCTGATAGGCTTGATAAGCCAAGCCTTATGCTCGCCGGACAGCCAGAGAAGGAGGTAAGCGAGCACAGCCCAATCTCACACTCGCTGTAGACGAGGCGAAGCACATGTTGGGGGCCTCTCCGGACCCGCACTTGATTATGAAAATTGTACCGTATCCACCGCAGTGTGACCGCCACGTCTCGATTGAGTTTTAATAATTCTCTCTTGGTTCAGAGACGGGACTGTTCACGGGGAAAAGTTTGTTTATGGTTTATGGTTTTTGGAGTGGTTTATTGTTCCATTTCTTAGCTTAAAAGTCTTCAACATATAAGTGACAGCCATTTTTGGATCATGTTGGCACTCGGTGACCTCTTTCTCTCCCTTCCAGGACTCTGACCTTGGGCCTGGTGCTGCTGGTGGTCCCTTTTCTGCCGGCCTGTAACCTTTTTTTCAGGGTGGGCTTCGTCATCGCAGAGAGAGTGCTCTACTTGTCGTCGGCTGGCTACTGCCTGCTGCTGGCCTACTCCGTGGGACACTGCTGCTGCCACTGGTCCAAATACAGGGTAGGGGGAGGGGCTAAATCCTACCAAAATAAATCACACCGAAGTCCAAACCTGGTTGAACCCTCAGGCCACATCCACACCCACACCACTACGTTTCTGTCCAGACGAGCGTTTTAGCGCTGTTTCAGCAATGACCTCCGTCCATACCGCCGCACCTGATTACGCACATCACATGACCATTCACGCACACCGGGCATGGGCATTCTGGTCGCAAAGCACTAGAATGACCGCTTGCCTCCTGCAGCAGTAGCATTGTAAAATGCTGAATTAGCAGCTGCTAGCATAGGCACACAAGGGTCAGCAACGCCTGTCATTCGTTATCCACGTTGAAAATAACCAGCGGTAGTCGATGATGATGTCGTTTGTTTTCTTCCGGAAAAGGATTGCGTGATAGTGACGTGACGTATTCAGCATTAAAAGACAAAACCCACCCCAGCCACAACCTGTTCAGCCTGCTGCTGTCTGGAAAGAGATGCAGAAGTATCCGCTGCCGAACCGCCAGACTTCAGAACAGCATCTTTCCTCTGGCTGGTAGACTCCCTGTTATTTGTTTTCTTTCCTATGTAGCAAATAAGGACTACAATCTAAATTGCGTTGTGCAACCCTGTCGTGCGATGACAAACAAAAACCTTGTAACTTGAACGTGGGCGCCGGCATCATCATAAAGGTCTCCGTTTCTGTCCGTCCCGACTAAAACTCAACCCCGGGAGTTTTCTCACTAAAGCGGCGTCGGCAGCGTTTTACAAACGTCTCTGGTTTAGGGGGCTCAAGGAACAACCGGGGTAGTGTGGACGCTAGGCGTCAACGCAGCAACGGTTTTACGTTTTCAAAACGTAGTCATGTGGATGTAGCCTCAAGTTTCCAGCAAGGATTCCAACCCAGTGACCTTTTCTCTTTCTATAAGCCGCCAGGGGACACTGTCCTGAACTCCTCCATTCACCACCTGTTAATGCAGCTTTAATGACTCAGTGACTCAGTGATGCATAAGAAATGACTAATGACTCACCTATGAAGGGATGATAGCAGCAGGTGGCGTCCCCGTGTTGCAGGGATATGTTTTCAGGCTGTTTAACTCTGAGTCACAGGTAATTGATATTTAAGCTTGAGGGTTATAAGGATTTACACTCCATGCTTGTTAAAATGTGTTTTTTTTTTCTCCCCATTCCAGAAGCCACTGTGTGTGTCGGTGCTGGCGCTGTTGTGTGTGTACGTAGCTCGCTGTGCCCTCCGCAGTCACCAGTGGCGGTCTGAGCAGAGCCTCTTCACCAGCGCCCTGTCCGTCTGTCCACTCAATGCCAAGGTGAGTATCTGGGTTTTTGTGTGTTTGCTCACCTTTTTTTATAAAATCTTTTTAAACCGTGTGTCGGTTAATCGTCTGTAGGAATAAACTGCAGCCGAGCAATCGAAGTCGCACCCACGAGGCCTAACGTGCCGATGTCTGATTCCTCAGGTCCACTATAACGTCGGTAAGAACCTGGCCGACCGAGGGAACTCCACCGCTGCCATCGCATATTACAGAGAGGCGGTCAGGTATGCCCCCTCACGAGCGTCAGCAAGCCAGTCGGCTACTTGCTAGTTCAACTGTGCCAATACGTGGGAGAGAGAGGGCCGAGTCATGTTAACTGCGTATCTCTGTGGCTCTCAGGCTACATCCCACCTACGTCCACGCCATGAACAACCTGGGGAACATCCTGAAGGAGAGGAACGAGCTGATCGAGGCCGAGCAGCTGCTGTCTAAAGCGGTTTCTATTCAGTACGTCGTCCAACACGCAGGAATACACCTCTGACTCCAGATATCTTGAAATAGCTCCCTAATAACTCATTTTATGTTTGTATCTCTGTGCAGGCCTGACTTTGCTGCAGCTTGGATGAATCTGGGTATAGTTCAGAACAGCCTGCAGAAGTTTGAGGATGCAGAGCAGAGCTATTGGAATGCCATCCGCTTCCGTAAAAAATACCCAGACTGCTACTATAACCTGGGACGCTTGGTGAGGGTCCACAAAGACAGAGTGGGGGTTGGCTTTAACGAACAGAAAAGAGGGTTCTAGTCAGTTTTTGGATGGTGATGTTCTCCAACTTTGATTCTGAATAATTTAAATAAGAAAACACAAATAAAAGATAGATATTGGTCAGTTTTTGCCATCCAGTTTTTTAACACTATTTCTCTCTTGTCATGATAGTATGCTGACCTGAACAGACATATAGATGCGCTGAACGCATGGAGGAACGCCACTGTGCTAAAACCTGACCACAGCCTGGCTTGGAACAACATGGTCATACTGCTGGACAACACTGGTATTGACACAATGCACACACACACACACACACACACACACACACACACACAGATACTGTACATACGCTACATACAATCAAGTTCTAGTGATTCAAGTAAGTAAAAAATAGCACCTCGTGATTGGAACCTGCTTTCAATCCAAAATTGATTGACAGGTCTTTCAATACACAAAGTACTACTATACACAAAAATGTGTATAGTGGTACTCTGTGAATGCTCAGAAATAATATAATTTACATCAGAAATAATATAATTTGTAGGATAAATAAACTATGTAATGGCATTTATCAATACTAAATATAAAAAAATATAATATTAATAATACGCTTTACCCATTTGTGAATTGATGATCATTTAAGAGTCACTTTACTTTCATAGAACTCTCCGTTCTGGAGAACAGCCTGTTCCAGCATTAAACAGCCAAGAAACGCGGCGTTGTTGTTTTGGAAAGGCAGGAAATCTAAATGGCCAACAAGATTAGACCGGAAGAGCAGGAATCAGCAATGCTTGAAATTTATGTATTAAAGCTTTGTGTTGTGAGTTTTGAAGGCACTCTTCCCTGCCGTGTGGAGAATGCTCTGATTTCCAAACGCTCGAGCCGTTTTGTCAGAAGCCGCTCCCGTGGGGGGCGGAGTCTCCCGGGAGGGCACTGGAACCGTCCAATCAGGGCCCCGGTATGTTACTGATCAAACGTGGGCAAAGCGCAGCCGGAACAGCGCCCCCTCAGAGTCCCCCACCCCCACCCACCCACCCACCCATCGCATTTGTTCCCCAAAATCTGACAGAAATAATTTTACCTCCTCTCCCCAGCTCCCCACCGAATACAAAAAAAAAAGAGAGAGAAAAGAAAGAACAATAGGTGTCATTTTCAAATAGCAAGGAATTGGGTATTTGTTTTTTGATCGTTGCACAAACAAAAGGCCCAATCAGTGTGGATTCAGCCAGAGGTGCTCAGACACATGTAGTCACGTGTTGTCAAGCTGCGTCTGAAGGGCACAGGCCAGGACTCAGGACGTGACTGTCATTGTCTCGCTGTCTGTCTCGCTGACTGTCTCTCTCTCTCTCTCTCTCTCTCTCTCTCTCTCTCTCTCTCTCTCTCTCTCTCTCTCTCTCTCTCTCTCTCTCTCTCTCTCTCTCTCTCTCTCTCTCTCGCTCCGTTTCTGGCCAGACATCAGACGGGTCCTGTGACAGAGATCAATAACCCAGTGGGCCTTGTGTTCAACCTTAATTAGGAGACTAAACCGCTCCTGTGTGGAGAGAGGGAAAAACTCTGCCCTCGACACTGCTGACAAATAAAGCAAGCAGTCATATTCTCTCCGTACCGGCTGTTATTACAATTGTTTTGGTAACTGTCTGGATGTTGACGCGCCGTTTTAGCACCGTTTTATTTGGCCGGTGTGTGTGTGTGTGTGTGCGTGCGTGCGACTAGAAACGAAAGTCTTGTCATTTTGTGTTCTCGTCTGTTCTGCTTTTCGAGGTAACTTGGGTCAAGCAGAGCTGATCGGCCGAGAGGCGCTGAGGCTCCTCCCCAACGACCACACAATCATGTTTTCATTGGCTAACGTCCTGGGGAAATCACAGAAATATAAGGTCAGTCAGTGGTAAATAAACATCTCAAGTCAGAATATGATTATTATTTTTAATTTTATTCTTTCTATGCGCATGTTGATGATTTTATTCCTCCCAGTGTAGTAAAGGTGACGATAATTCGGTGTGTTATTTGTTTTTGTCCTCAGGAGTCAGAGGGCTTCTTCCTCCATGCTCTCCGGATCAGCCCAAATTCTGCTAGTTGCCATGGCAATTTAGGTAAGCTATACTGCATACTTTGGTTGCACCAGATATTCTAGGAATCGCGCATGCTAGCAGAAGACATAGAATTAGGACGGTCGGCGCTCCCCAGCTGGATCAGTGTTTGTGTGTTTCCCCTCAGCTGTGCTGTATCATCGCTGGGGGAAGCTGGAGATGGCTAAGAAGCACTACGAGCTGTCTCTGAAGCTGGACCCCGAGGCTCCCGGGACCAGAGACAACTACAACATGCTGCGACGCAAACTGGACCAGCTTAAACTCCCCACACCCTGAAGGGAGCCTACTGAGACCCCTCGTGTGCCATAAACACTTTTCTTTTTTTCTTTTTTTCACCCATAGTTCCACTTGCTTTTATTTTATCTCACTATTTCTGGCTTTGTACCATTTGGAAATAAAGACCATAGTCTATGTATCAGTCTATAGTTTTGTTCTTTGGGGGGGGGAGGGAGGCAATATGTTAGTTTTCCTTTTTTACTCTCGTAAGAAACTTTCATGCTGAAAGCATGAAAGTTTCTTACACTGCTCGTGTATCAAGTATCTAATTTGATTTCACGGGTGTGAAATGTGTGTGTGTGTGTGTGGGTGGGTGTGTGTGTGTGTGTGTGTGTGTGTGTGTGTGTGTGGGTGGCAGGTGTGCTGGAAGCCTGCGCCGGTTACATGGTCGGCTGCGCTGTGCCGTTGTGTTGCTCCACGCGAAGGCCATGTGGAACTGATCCACGGTTGAACCCCGTCCTCTTTTCATCTCTGGGCCCGTGTTGTGTCAGCTGGGCCGAGCGCCTCGCGTGTGTGGATCCAGAGGATTCTGTTGTCCAATGTATTTGGCTTGGCCCTCTTTCAGGAGTTCCAAATGTCCCCCCACGCTGGAAAGCTTCTCCGGCTTTGGGCCAAGAGCGCCGGTCCTGCGCGCGGCGCACCGACCGGGCGTCGGCCGGTCGGTGCTGACCACTGGCGAGCTAATGTGGTTACCAGGTTTGTTTGTTTGAACGCCCTGTCTCTTTGTTCCTGAGTGGGATGGCACTCGGAGGTTAAAAAAAAAAAAAAAAAACTCCCCGCTCCTTAGGCCTCTGTAGTTAATCGGAGAAAGGTGTTTGTCCTGGGAAGTTTTTCTGAAGTGTCCAGGAGGAGAGGTGGAGGGGTGGGGGGGTCAGCTGAGACAGGAAACCCACGGCCGGTGCTGTATGAAAACAGCTCTATAGCACAGAGCCTTCAAAGGGTAGAAGGGGATGATCTCCCCGGGGATTACTCGTGCACACACACCCACACACACACACACAGGCATGCTCGTCTTGAAGAATGCCGCAGAAGGGGAAAAGGCGACCCCGGCGCGAAACATCAGTCAACAAGTGTGCACCCCGAGGTCAAAGTTCAACGCACTTCTATTTTTTCACCTGCATCCTGCGGCTCGCGGGGAACTTTTGAAGCTGCGGCGGGGCTGGTATGGCTTTGCTTTCGGGGGGTGGGGTGTGGAGGGGGGCTGCTAAGTTTGTTTACACATACAGTACAATACGCCGGTCGACGCTTTGATGCTGGGAAGATGTTACCGATATGCACGCTGTCGCTGTCCTTTGTGTGTGTATGTGTGTGTGACCTCCCCTAAATATGTAACTAATGCCACGTGATGAGATTTCCTTGTTGCTCGACTCTCGTCTTTTTTCTTTTTTTTCTTTGCCGCTTTGATGTAAAGAGTCTGAAACCACAACAAAAAGCCTCCATGCACAGCACACTCAAAGTATTGTTTGAAACCCGTTTCCACCGGACTCGTGTAAAGGTCAGCGTGGTGAAAGGGCTCCATGCTATGGAGCCAATGCAGACGGCATAAGATCAAAAAAGAAGGAAAAAAAAAAAAAGCTTCGGATAGTGACATTCAAGACTGGAAAGCTTCTTTCTTTCTCCCCCCCCCCCTCACGTTATTTCTCGTCATGCGGCGTGACACGCGGCGCTGCCGATGTACGGCTCCAAAACCACCAGCTATTTGCTTTATGTACTTATGGATCCCCTTCTTTACTTTCCGTGTGATCCCTTCCATTGGGCGCCTGCAGCCGGCTGTCTAGCTGCACAGCTGTGCCGGCGCATCAGTGGGGGGGCTCCACTTTTATCATAATCATTCTTTGAATACCTTTCATTATCATAAAATATGTGAGTATTAAAGGGATGGATTCCCCGGCCCCGCCAACATCTTCATTATCCATTCTGACTGACAAAAACCTGCTGTCCTAGGGAGTGACATTAATAAAAGATGGGATGGCGCAGCCTTGTGAAGTCCTCCCCTTGTTCTCCGGGCCTTTTCCACTGTACACCTTTTACCTGCTCGGATGCTCCGTCACAATGATACAATGGAGTCGACTCCCGGGAGGGGGTGTGGGGGGGTCCTTTTTATTGTGTTCTATTAATCACACTGATGAGTTTTTGATCACAGTAATCAATGGATTCTGATTGTTCACAGCCCAAATCTGTAATACTGGATTCAACAAAACTCGTTATGAAAAAAAACCTTGTCATCCCTTTGTTGCAGCAGCATATTCGACGGAAGAACAAGAAGCAGGGGAGCACTAATTTGAACCCAGCGAGGGTGTTTTGGAACAGCAGGTGTGCTATTTTGCATCTGATGAGCACCAACAGATCCCCCCCCCCCCCAACACACACACACACACACACACACACACACACACACACACACACACACACACACACACAAAATATAGAAACCTAAGGCTCATCCAAACTGCGACAACGAAACGTCCATTAAATAAAGCGGGCGGAGGGAAATACACGTGGTGGTGGTCGCCCTGAAAGTGAGTGACTGGGACTGCAAGAAAAGGTCCCTTTTTTCAATTTGTAATTTTAGCTGTAACGTGTCACTTTATTGTATTTAGTGTTGTGGTTTTTTTGGTGAAAGGACTGGAAGCGGACGGGGCAGCTCGAAAGCGCAACCGCACGTCTGGAGGAGCAGCTCTGACGGAGCTCTCATCAATGTGACAGGATGTGATCAAGGGCAGTCCTGTGATGTGTCCGCTGGGCCTCCGCGCGGGCCCTCACTGTCCCTCCCGCCCTCCCTCCTCCACGCCCCCCCCTCCCCCCAACCACAACAATCCTAATGGGCTCTGATGGGCACCTCCATCTTGCCTGTCTAATTGATGTAAATAACTGCGCATTCGAACCCGCAGTCCTTCTTCCCACCATCCCGGCCTAGCCCCTCCCTCTGTTTCTTGCTAACAGTAGGGGTCAGAGGTTAGGCTGACTGAGTGATCATTAGAATGGCAGCCCTTATTAGAGGAGCAGCTTGTCTGACACCCCGTCCACGTCCCAGAGAGGGACCCACCCTGTCCGCTTCATCTAGATCATATTACATGACACGACCTCAGAACGGATACTACCAGCGCGCCGACGACACCGTGGGCCGCCAGGGCACGGTGGCATTTTCCAGGATAGGGGTCCCCCCCTCCCCCGCCCCCCCCCCAACCCCCTCTTCGCCTGTCACAGTTCTTCCCTGACAACTATCTGTCCGTCTGGCTTGGATGCACTCTGTCATTTTAAGGAGGGCTACTGTCGGCGGGCATGGGGACGGTTGTGTCTACATGCCCTGGCATTTTCAGCGGCGTTTCCCTGCGACGGAGCATCCAGCCACCCTCTTGAGAGTCTGCGATGTCGCGGCCAATGATTAATAGTTAGAGATGGGCCATAAAACGTCCGGTGTGGCCAGATGCTAGCCAGGGCTTTGCTGAGCTGATATAATGGACATAGTCTGCCAATTTGGCTCCCTTACAAAGCCTGGAAGTTCCCCAAGATTGATTCAGTTTCTGTGTAGCGGTGCCCTGGGGGCTGAATGTTGAGGATGCGCTCTTGTGGAAAATGTTGTGGTGAGTCGTGTTCAGCTGAGAAAAGCGCTAAATGCTCATGGACAGGACAAAAACATATATGTGTGCTCGCTGATGTTTGCACGCAACAGTGTGATTTTTAAGCCGATTTATGATTGTTTTTTATCATTTCTTGAAGACGAAGAAAAGCTCTGTGGCCGTGGATGGGAAAGGAAAAAACAAAACAAAAAGGGTGGGTGGGATAATTTGCAGTAGCAGCCTTCTGAGGCTGTTTTGCAAAACAAAACGGAGCAGCTAGACCCTTATTGAAAACTAAAGTGCAGTGAGACGGAAATTTATTAACTGGCACCAGTTAATGTGTGCATTATTCATTTCTGGCGAGCATGAAAAATGATCTAAAGAGGTTTGAAATTGCAGACGCGCAGGCTGACTGCACAGTGGCTGGGCTCGCCGGTTCGTTTCATCCTCTTTCGGGGGGTGGGGGCTGTAGGGCGGGGGGGACGGAGGGACATGAGGATGTGAGGACGGGAGGGGAGGAGTGCGAGCCCCTTCTCTGGACAGTAGGGCCTTTCCAGTAACAGCTGTGCTTCTCTCACGAGGGGGCGGCAGCAGCACTGGGAGAGAGGCTGCTTGGGACAGATGGAGCAGCCCGGCACCACCTCCCCTCTCTCACCTCCCACCACAGCTTCTCTTATTAAAAATACATCTCCACCACTAAGACCGCGTGGAGCCGAGTGTGTGCACTCATGTCGCATGCGAGTGGCACCGACTGCATTCAAAGGCGGGCCTAGTGGAAGGGCAGGCGTCGCAGAGTTTTGATGCCTGCTCTTTCGGGTGGGGGGTTTTCTTTTCAGCCCCCCCCCCTTCTCCTGCTTGACCTCTCGCTTTTTGAATCCCCTCCTCCGACTTTATTCCTCTCCTCCTCCTCCTCCTCCTCCTCCTCCCCACCGCTGCTACAGTCGGAAGGTGGTGGGCATGGCAGTCAGTGCCAGTGGCATATGGCTCTCCTCCGCGCTAAACATCCATACAAAAGACAGGCCCATCAGTCATGGCTGTGGCCGGACGAGGGGAGAGAGCAGGCCTCTGATGAATGGTGTTGAGGACTTACCTGCTGTTAAGACATTAGCTCCCAAACGCCAGCTCTCTGGAGCACGCACAGCATTACGAACTGTGTAACGCGGTGAAACGCGGCCCTCGTGTGCACACGTCATGTACGCCAGGTTATAGCAAATAATAAATATGCTTCCTTAAAACCCTCACACAGAACCCCAGGTCAGGCCTTCATAGACCAATTAATGCAGAGCATCTGCTGTATGGAGGGAGCACGCTTAAAGAACTTCCGAGCCATTTTTTTTTTTTTTTAGGCCGTTTAATAAGGAGAGCTGCTTCCTGCCTGCTCCAATGGCTCTCATTGCTAGAGTAAGCATGGAATGGGTCTCCTCGATTAGACCAAATTAATCCATTCTTCGGGGATTCTTTTTTTCTGGTTCTATGGCGAAAAAACCGGCGCGCCTTTGTTCTTCCTTGAGCCCCGGCGTTTTTTCTGCCAAATTTAACAGAAGGCTCGGAGGGTAACAGGGGTCCAACCCAGTATCACCTTCTGGAGCAGAGCAACTAGCAGAGAAAGACAATCAGCCTGAACCCTGCTGTCTCCAGCACAAAGTGAAAAGACTCTAATTGGGCTTTTTTACGCTGCATTTTCCTGCAGGATTGCTGGATCATGAAAAAGCAATTAAACCTCAGAGCTGCAATTCGTTCATTCTCATTTTTTATCCTTTCATCAGAAATAGACAAATTTGAAATCACTTATGCGAGTCAGGACTTATGCTTTCTGTGATTTTTTTTTTTTTTTTGTGATTTTTTTTTTTCTGTGGGAGAGACCAGCTGTCGGCTTAAAGGGTCCTATCACACATTTAGACGAATGGAAACAGTCACATTGCAAGAAAACGGAGGTTCTTCAGTAAATGACCTCGGAGGTGCCAGTGTGAATTCAAATAACTCTGCAATCATTTCAAACAAAATTCCTCAGACCTTTAAAAACTGTAATAGAGGTATTGACAGGGCTGCAGTTCTCAGTGTGACATCTAGAGGCAGTGCTGCCCACGAAACCGTGACCCCAGGACCGCAGTGGGGGAAAAAAGTCAGAAAACATTCAGGATGTTTAATCTTCATGGAAAATTGTTTCTATTTTTGCCTTTTAACGGGACACGTATGTACCAGTCAAAAAGCAGGGGGAAGATAACGCATCACTGCATGAATAGAATATTCATTTTGTGACCCATAAGTGATGTGCAGTTCAGTTTTAAGACCTGATGTGAATGTGTAATGCATGTGTTCATCATGTTCACAAGCTTCTGAGGAAGATAAAAATCTCGAAAGATACTGTTGTGGACAAATATAATATTGGAGAGGACTATTTGACTAATGGCAGCATTTACATTTTACATTTTCTTTTCTTCAGAACAATAACAATCGCAAAGTAAAAGGTGTAATCAACACTCAGGAATTATTTCCTAAACACATCATTTGAGTAAATATATTTTAGAACCCATAATCCGGGGGAGCCTCATAATTATAGTTTTGCTAGCTGTCTTGTAATTGATAAAACTAATCATAGAAATCCCACGTGCTTCTGCATTGAGCAGGAGAATCTAAATCTTGTTTATTAGGGACATTTTTGTTCTCCTGGAATCTGTTAAAAAATACAACAACAAAAAAAAGACAGCATCCAAATAAATGAGTCCATCTCAAATATTGATACTCATTGAAAAGAACATGTGCTGTCAGGATCAATTTCTAAACATTTCAAGTGATAAAACACATTAAACACTGGGGTTGAAAAATATAAAACGTCACAATCCAATGAATAAATATATAATCGAAAAGAGGTTACCATCTAATTAATGTGACATTATGTCACGTTAAATTATTATTCATTTTTAAATCATTGATGGCATTGTTTGCAGACTAATAATTACACCTCACTTACTTAGCTTCAATAATGTTCTTACAAATTAATTCTTGAGGCCATGTAGGTATTTTGTTCCTCACTGTTGACTCTGAAATATCCACAGCAATAACTCATAATCAGAGGCACACACAGGATGACCACCAGCCACTGGCCCCGTTTTCAATCCCAGCATTGTTAACCAAGCGCTTAACTCTCTCCTAACTCCAAATGTTCCAGTCGGCGGAGTCCATACATCGTAAATTAGGTCTGTTAATATACTCTCTGCTCCAAGACACACAGAGGGACGCTGGTGGGTGCAACCACACACACACACACACACACACACACACACACACACACACACACACACACACACACGCTTGCACAGACTATTCAGTAGGGCTGGCTTTGCATGCACTTTTAGTTTTTTTTTCCCCCCACCATGACCAACTATCACACCCCAGACGGTGAGATGTCAACATGAAATACCTTCATTTGCATCGGCTTTAAAAAAAAAAAAAAAAAAGTGCCCGAGTTCTTGTTATGCCAGCGGCCCACCAGTGTCTCCATAAAATTCACTTTAGCCGCGGGGTTCCTGAGACCTTGCTAAATACTGCCCCAATACTGCTGTCAACAGTCCGTCAATCACATGACAAATCCTCCTGATTAAACAGGGCTTCGCTGGCTGCTTCACAATACACTGGAATCCACTGAGTTTAGTCTGGACATGTTCTTTCTCCAGACGTTTCCTAAGAGAGGGAGCATTTTACACTGAAGATCAAACTTTAAAGTCTTCAAGCATTTAGAAATGTCTTAAAATCACCGTGAATTATTTTGTTTCATCAGTTAAAAGTGTTTATTATTGGAATCTTTAAATAGTATGAATTCTTCTCGCAAACGTAACATTTGCATCGACATGAAAATAATGAACTTAAACGGCATTAGATTTAGAATAATGAATTTGCTGGTGCATTTGCACCAAATTAAAATCTTGCAATGACTTTTAATAAAGTAGCAGATATCACTCTTTCTAAAAAAAAAAGAAAAAAGTTCTCAACTTAAAAGTTGATTTGATACATAACCAGGGGAGGGGGAAAAAAAGGGACACCAAATGGTTCTTTTAAAGAAGCAATGAGTGGACGCATCATACAAACCGGGCTGCCTTGCTGAGAGCATCTAAGCAGGCCGGCAAAGCCTCAGACAGACAGCTGAACGAGAGGAGAGGCTGTGGTAAGATAAGAGGCGACATCTAATCTGACTCGGATAGCTGATACAGCCCTGCCACGTCTAAATCCTGGAGGTTTTGGTCTGAAGAGGAAGGGTTTAACTTAAACCCCCTTTCAAACATGCTAAATGTGTTTTTGTAATTAAACCCATACAATTAACACTGACAAGCACAGGTCACAGGGAGCACGGCTCCCCCGTTCAAACGGACCTCCGCAAGAGGACAAGAGAAAGAGAGGTAGAGAGAGAGGGAGAGAGAGAGAGAGAGAGAGGGAGAGGGAAAGAGGGAGAGGGAGAGAGGGAAAGAGAGAGAAAGAGAGAGAGAGAGGGAAAGAGAGAAAGGGAAAGAGAGAGAGAGAGAGAGAGATGCCCCACAAAGTTACAAAAGCTGCCGAGCGAGGGAGAGAAGGGAAAAGCAGCGAATGGATAAAGGGTGAGGCAGGGGGAGGAGAGTGAGAGAAAGAGAGAGAGAGAGAGAGAGAGAGAGAAGCACCTCCACTGAAGCCGTATGGATTTCAGCATTCAGGCTGTATAGCGCTCCGCAAGTTAACCTCCAGACCACAGTGTTTATTCTGGAACTGTGTTCCAGATCTGGGGGGATATCCAGTTCCCCGACATCAAAGACGCCGAGCTGTTGGAGCAAAGCTTTTAGCTGCTCCTCAAAGCCCGACATTAAGTGAATTGGAGCAGCTGTGGCAATTTGTGACAATATTTTTACTATAAATACAGCACCACGCGGCTGTGGGTAATGGATTACCAGCAGCAGGAGTACTGTGGTTTTTGTAGCACAAACACTATCTGTGATGGGGCAACGACAGAAACCAAAATCCGGACGCGTTTTCTCGGGAAAGAACAGAGTGTCAATGTGACATCACAGGGACAAAAGTACACCCTTTTAAAAAATTCAAAATTCTTAATAGATACAACGACATTATATGAAGCGCCGCCATTTTTATTGTATTGTTTGATGATTCAGGAGCCCGGTCATTACTCACTGATTACAACTGTGACAACCTTCATTTTAAAAGTATGTTTTCAAGCCCTTCAGTGAATACTACACCTGTCAGGTAACTTATTTCCAGCTTTAGTGTATTATGATTGAAATGAAAAGTAAACATTGTACGAGATCTTTCGGCGGCGCGATATATTCTGTTTTTTTTAAATACGTCTTGGATTATAAAACACGTGGCATTCCTACTTTCTCGTCTCGTATTGTTTGTAAAACCTGGATCGTCATTTCTGTGTTTATTAACATGCCCCGATATAACACTCAGTTTGACCTACCACAGCTTGTCTGGTAGTAATTCTATTATAGCCACGTGGACTTCCATCAATAAGATGTCAAAATTATTATTAATTTTTTGTCTTGGCCCATCTTTTGACAACGGTTGCATGTGACATCAAGCGAGTGAGTTATCTTTTTCTGAAATTGCTTCTTTTAGTGTGCGACATAAAAAGAAAGAAAAAAGATTCAGGTAGAATTCTAAGTGAAGCTGACAACACCTTTTAAAGAGCACACAGTTAAAAAAAAAAAAAAAAAAAAAAAAAAAAAAGAACTCTGCCCAACCAGCCATGAAATCATAATGGATCTCATTCAGAGGCCACTATGATGGGTCCACTCATTATTGTGGAACCATTCAAAAAAGCACTGGTCCTCCTATTGCTGGGTAGCACAACATGAAAGGATTTAATAGAGCGGAGTGAGGCCTGCAAACCGAAAATCTGTCTTCAGTCTTTGTGTTGACTGAATTATCTGTCTAATTATAATTATAGTTCACTGCCGCTGTACGTTTTCATCCCTGAACGTTTCTTAACCAATTTTTTCTCCTTTCAAATTAATACATTATGCACAGTGTCAGTCACAATAAAGGGCTCAGTCATGGATCTGTTTTTTTTTTTTTATCTCCACTATCACAATCTAACAGCCTAAAAATATTTTTTTATGAAAGTATAAAGTATTGTATCAATATATAGGAGCAAAAATAAACTATAGACATTGTGAATAAGTGAAGTATTTGATAAGTGAAAGATTTTCTTCTTTTTCTTTTTTAAACGCTGAGCAAAACAAAACAAACGTGCTTGTGTGAGGGTCACGAGAGAACCTCTGCACATCTCCTCCCTGCACAAACAGCCAGAAGAGCTGCCATGATCTTAGTGGGTTCTTAGTGGGTTCTTAGTGGGTTCTTAGTGTGCGACCGATGTCACGGGCCTCACGGCCTGATGGACACAGCTGTCTTGCCCCAGGCAAAAATTTAGGAAGGAGGGATAGTGGGAGAAGATACAGACAGGAAAAAAGGAGAAGGAAAGAGAGTGTGTGTGTGTGTGTGTGTGTGTGTGTGTGTGTGTGTGTGTGTGTGTGTGTGTGTGTGTGTGTGTGTGTGTGTGTGTGTGTGTTTGGTGGCGTTGATTGTCCTCTGGCACTTTCTGGGGCATGTGCCCACTCAGCGTGGCATCCCGCTTTTTCAGCACCCCCTAACCCGACCCCACCAAAAAGTTTACACAACACAGACAGCGGAGTGACGCACAAAGTAGAGTCATACACACACAATGCTTTGGACACAGAAGGGGGAAACACACGTTGGCAGGTAACACAAGAGGCACCCAAACACAGGTACCGCCAGGCCGGGACACGGCAACACGATGAAACATGGCTGGTGTAGTTGCTGGAAGCCATGAAGGAAGGGCAAGCACATATCCCAGGAGACATCCCCTGTGCTGAACAATGGGATGAACACAAATGCCACAGGACTTGGCTGAGGGAGTCTGGGAAAGGAAGGTAATGGTCGTTTTCTATTGGACGGATTTCAAGTGAGGCTATAGACAGTCAACTCTTCAATAACAGACTTATTTTGACAGTCTGATATTGTTTGTTTGTTAATCGTATTCTACTGTACATTTTTTTTTTTTTTTTTTTTTTTTTTTTTTTACTATTGCACTGTTTATTGTCGTGCATCAATCACCAAGTCAAATTCTTTGCATGTGCTAACTTATATACGATTTCTGAAAAATTTGGGTTTGCAAATGCTTCAGTAAAAAAAAGCTGGAAGGATGGTTGTGGACAATTCGGCAAGTCGAGCTGAATTTATTATACTCAATACAAAGTTATTTATTCAAATTGTGTATTTTTGTCTGATATATAATCAAGAGAAATATGCAAATGTTGAAAAACTCATATTTAAAATTGAAGTTCAGTTGAAATTTTTTTTATAAAAATCCGGTTCACTTTGTTGGTTTTTAATAACAATTTGCTTTAACAGAATTTTACAAAAAACCATGACATGATCCTATCCCGTATTAAATTATAATACTGTATGATTTGCCCAGCTGTGCTTTGTAAGCCCTGCAGAATCTACCACACTCTCCTCAGCTACAGTGCGCGGCTGGCTCCTGGGCGTGAGGCCCTCGTCTGTGCACAAGACAGGGCCTCACACAGCCAAGCGGGGCCGGACGGGGGAACTGGGAGGCACAGAGCGCGTGTTACCAACAGAGGAACGAGCCACTCAGACCGGCGGAGAGCCACGTGTGCCGGGGCCGCGCAGAGAGGCTCCGACACTGCTCATGCTGTCAACATGCTGACATATACATACGCAAACATTTGTGTGTCGCAGGACACACTGCAGGGCCAAGCCAATTAACACCCTGCCACAGCACCGATCATTTTTTTCGGGAGCAGTGGTGGAACAGGAGGGCATATGTGGATAATCATACATGCAAATGAGATGAACAAGAGAGGCATCCGAATTCTGGCAGCACCTACGAGAGCACCGCCTCGAGTCACCTATCCAAAAATGTATTGCATAGCGAGGGGATTTTTCGTAATCATTAATATGATTTATTGAAATGTATTTGATATGTTGTACATTTTGACAAAACTCGCAGAAAAGTAGCAAAGATACAAGTTCACCCTGAGCGAAGCAAAACAAGTGGTGGCCGGTTTGCAAGTCCATTTTCACGTGAAATCAAGAAGTATAAGTTAATATATAATCTTAATTTGGGTGTCCATGAAGAGAGTTTTTCTTTTTATATATATATATATATATATATACTTACATTTAAGGCACACATATGAAAGATGAAGTATTGAAGGTCTCAGGGACAAAAATGTTTGTCTTTCCCTGAAGTTTGACTCCGAAACCAGAAGATGGCAACATACCTCTGGCTCAGCCGCTCGGCCTGCCTCCGCTGCTCTTTTACTTATTCATGCATTCATGTTCAACCTAGTGCTCCATTTATATATTTATTTATACATTTACTTGTGCTGCAATACAAACATTAGAGGTGTTGAGGAGAGGAGCAGGTAAATATAGTGAATTATTCACTCGGCTCCTGACTCGACTACTGGTGGTTTAGGCGAGATAAAAGCCGGACGCCCGAATCCCTACGGTTGGGTCTGAGAGTGTGGTGTACTCTACGTGTGTGTGTGTGTGTGTGTGTGCGTGCGTGTTTGTGTGTGTAGTCACATGTGTGTTTCTTTGTGTATATTGGGATCCCGTAGGTAAAGGGAGATGGACCGCTGATGGATGGACTGCCTGGTAACACCGGAATTTATTCTTTGCTCTGCAGACAATTTACTATTCTTTACCATTCCTCACTGATGTCCCTCATCCTTCCTCTACTCCTCCTCTTCCTCCTCCTCCTCCTCCTCCTCCTCCTCTTCACTGTATGACGTTCGTTACATAAGCAAATGAACAGAGACCACGACAGGGTTCCGACGTTATTAACACCCAAAAGGCAGAGATTTCAGCGTCAGGCCTGACTAATGCGGAGTGGGTTTGCGTTTCCAACAAGAGTGTGTGAAGAAGTGACACAACAGAGTGAATGGTAAATGAATCTCTTAGTTACAGTAGCATGGCTCCCCACTACACGACGAGGGCTGATCCACTTTACCCACAACGCCCAGCAACGACTGTCACTTCAAACAGACTGGGCTCACATGAGTCTATATGCCATGGTAAACAATTTAATATTTGATGTACAGTAGAGCGAGCAACCCTCTCCTCATCTTCCTCTCTCACCCCCCTCGCCCCTGTGTGTGTGTGTGTGTGTGTGTGTGTGTAGTTAGTGTGTAGTCAGTGTGTAGTCAGTGAGGCTACGTGAGGCAACGAGCGTTTGAGTGTATGCATAATCTCTCGGAGAGATGACGATGTAAGAAAAAACACGCTGGCTGCTAAATAAACACTTGGATAGTGATGCAGAGATTTGAGCATAATGGTTGCTTGCATGGTAGAATCTTTTTTTAATATATCTTTTTATTTTTTATTTTCCAGTGATGATGGAAAAAAAACAATTTACAGAGAGTTTGCTCTCATAACACATGCAGTTTTCCTCTTCTGTACAGCCATGTTTCAGTTGTATCTTCCCCAGATTTGACCCACTGCGTAGATTTCCACAGCTTTCACTGAAACAATGTCTTATGTAAAAAAAATATAATAATAGTAATAAAATAGGGGACATTGTTTTTGGAGAGAGATTTTCAATTTTTTCATCATGAGCACCATCAACAAAATTCTGTCCACCTCCGTTGTATGGATAGTGCCAGTGGAAGTCTTCCTGTCCGTTGCATGTCAGGGTGCTACTGTAGGAAAATGGTAAAAATGAATAATAATAATAATTTATTTATTTTTTCAAACAAATCATATTCATTCTTAATAGTATTAATACCGGGATGAGAGCTACGCGCTGCACTCAGTGACGGGCGTTCGTCTGAAAGAAATTCCACATCAGCGTCAAACTGTACAGTTGTATCTGTCCCCGCGGCGGCGGGTCCGGAGCCAAGACGGCCCACGAGGGCAATGTGGCACGACCAGGAGGGAAGAGCCAGTTGGTTGGCTGAAGTGTAAGAGCTGGGAGCAGAACAATTACAGCAGTCACTTACCATCACAGTGTCTGGTTGAGGCAATGGCACAGCGGGACGCCGCGGGGCAAGAATGAAGCTTTCATCCAGCTGGTATCACAAGATCAAGCTGGTCATGCCAGAAATGACAAAACAATATGCTGAGCCCAGGAAATGGTTTTAAACATGTTTTTTTTTTCTCTTCCGGCGTCTTTTAATAATTGAAACTTACAAATTACAGATATGATGGACTCACCTGTTGGTACCCGTTAGACTGCTTAGTAGTGATGCAAAAAAGAGATTACGGATCTATTGTCAAAAATCTGATGTATTATGTCTGCAAATTTTATTTTCCCACCACTTCTGTTCACAACATGTATCATTTGGCATCTATCACAGTTTTGGGGAAGGTCCAGTAACAGACATGACAAACATTTAAAATGAAACTCTATTGATATTTTGTCAGCTTTCAAAATAAAATGTAACATCCTACAGCTCCAGTCCAGATGGAGGATGTGACTGGAGTGAAAAAAAAAACATGTGCCAAAATAACCACCCTCAGACATGGGCATTCAAATGCATTTACACAGACGCTACAAAATCTTCATACACACACACACATGCACACACATGCGCTCACGCACACACATGCACACACACAAAAACAGTGCTGAGGCAGCTGACCGCATTTGCCCCTCGTCCTCAGGTTCAGTGGTGGCCAGTCCTGCAGCCTCACCTCCCCCTGTCATGTCTGATTCTCCTGGTAGGATCCATCATCTGGTTGGCAGTCTGGGTGCCAGTCAGCTGCTTCCCAGGAGACTCCCAGCCGACGGGAGCCGGGAGGCACTGGGCTGAAGCCTCCCCAGCCTCGGCAGCAGCTGTGTGGGAGACAGAGAAGAGGTGCGGCACAGATGTGGGGAGTCTGGAGCCAACAGAAGGTATGGCTGATTTCAACGTCGGCCATGTTTGTTATTCCACCTTTTCCTGGGAGGAAGAAGCGGGGCCCTTGATCTGGCTCACAGCTAAACACTTAGCTTTTGTTCCCCCCCCTCCACCCAGCGAAATGAATAACTGCAAGGCGATCGAGGCGCAGGGGGAAAACGAGAGAGAAAAGGAAAAAAAGAGTTTTGGGGCCAGAGGAGACATCCGGTGACCAAGTGCAGAGGGAGACTGGTCCCTCTATACTCCTGCTCTGAGCCTCTGAGCTGTGGCACACCTTTCCTTGAGCTGCAAATTATAAACTATACAAATTCATTACAAACATAAATCGGTTTACATGTGATGAAAACGCATACATGTTCATTCTGTACATTCAAAGAAGAAAAAAACAAGTCTACATTAAATTAAATTCCATATGAACGGCAAATGAGTTTTTTTTTTACTATAATTCTCTTTTATGACAATTTTCTCACTCTCCTGTTCAAAGGGTGGGAAGCGATTCAGCCCACCATAAACAAACATGCTCCGCTGACTCTCAGCGGACCCATGTGATGAATAGTACCAGTCAAAAAATCGGAGCTAACGCTCATAACCAGATTTTCACAGGGAATTTTGCAGAACTTCATTTCGTAGTAACACTATCCACCTTGTAAAAATGAACACCCTCTCCTAACAGCACAAGTGAGAAATGGGATAGTTTTCCCACTGAGTTCCCAGATGTAGGATTGCCATTGTGTTCACACACCCGGTGTTAGCCCAAGACGGCACCCTCCAATACAGCTCTGTCTTGGCTTTGCAGCAAAAACAAAGACTGTGATATGGAAGAGGTGGCAGTGTGAAGCTGTCAGTACAAAATGCTTGTTTATACTAGAACAACCCCGAAAGCAAAAATCTCTTCTCGTGTTGCATCTAAAAACCATTATCCTAATAAATATTTGAGTTCCCATGATGTGCCTAATGCTAGAAAATGCTGTGTGCCCGCATGCGTGTGTGTGTGCGTGTGTGTGTGTGTGTGTGTGTGTGTGTGTGTGTGTGTGTGTGTGTGTGTGCAGTACAGCGGAGCAGAGTACATCTGCAGAGGTAAGGAAACAGGCTGTTAGCATACAGCGTTGACAACTCCATCAGGCCAGTCTCAAGGTAGCTGTCAATCACAACAAATCATCTCGTCCCTCAGCGCCGCGAGGACCTCTCTCCACGACTACACACATGACAGGCCCCTACAGCTCTATTTACCCATGCACGCCCTACCCGTGCCAACGGGTTCGTAATTAGAAAACAGAGAAAAAGAGAAAAGAGACGGGGGATAGGGGGGGGGGGGGGGGGGGGGGGTAAAAGTAAGTCGGTCTTGAGTTTGGACACAAAGCGAGTGAATGGTGCCTTTTCACCGGCGACGTTGGCATTTGAAGGGCGGGTTGGCACTCGTGTGGTGGCGGTGCATTGAAAAGCAAAGGCATTCTCATTCACCCTCCTATTTAGGGAAGCGCGTGTGTGTGTGTGTGTGTGTGTGTGTGTGTGTTTTGGGGGGTGGCAGCGTGGGGGAAGGGGGTGTCACACACAATCCCGATTTGCAAGACTCATTTTCAGCTATCTATAATTAGATTAATGTGGTGATGGCATAGCACAAAGCCAAGCCCACTCCACTTCCCATCCCAGAGCACACGAATTAGGGACCAAACACGTCTCTCTCTCCGTTCCAGGCAGAGAAAGTGGCGGTGTGAGTGTTTAGCATACCCTTTATGATGGGGAAAAGACGTTAATTGTGTGCCATTACCTCTAAACTGTTTGCTTGTTGTATTAATCACTGTGCTAATTGATGCAGAAATAAAAATTGTTGCCACAGGCGAGGAAAGGGAGTGAACCCGAGTCGGGGATGGCGGATAAAAGATTATCGTAGTGAACATATGGAGATGGCACCGCTTTGAAAGTCTGCGCTATATGCCCACCAGCGCCGCATGGGATGATGAGTGGAGTGCCAATAGCGGGCACCATCCCCCTAATGTAAGGTTTATGCGGAATGAAACAAAGCATGTTGGTCGGTTAGTCTGCATATCTAGCAGCAGACAATAAATATGGATGCTGTCTTTGCTGAATGAATAAAACATGCAAGAATCTTGATCTTATAATAAATGTCTGTGTGACTCAGAAAGACTGTGTTCACTTTCAATTGCATTACAGGAGCCCTGGAATTACTGACACGGTCAGTGCCTTGCTCACGTGCACTTTGGCACAGATGAGTTTAAAACGTGTAAGTAGCATCCTGATGAATGTTCTCCTGTGAGCAACAATGTAATATACGAGGCCGCCTTCAGACGGAAGGTGTGACGTCATGTTTTCGTCACTGAGTGAAGTACGGTGTGTACTTGTCATTCAGTGGGTTGAATTGGGGTGAAAACTGAACATTCCGTGACCGACAGCAACATTTATCTTGCCTTGTTTTTCTAGTTGAAAGTTAGGGAGGGATTTTTTTGTCTGTAATTCGGCATGATGTTGAGGGATTAAAAAGCAGATCAGATAATCAAAAAGATAGAAACATGATGAATTATATTTTGAATGGTATTCGATACTGTGACTATATTATGACATACCATACTATGACTTTTTAATGACATATTATACCATGACTATTTATGATATACTATACTGTGACTTTTTTGGAAAAAGTGCTATATCATGACTTTTTATGACATAATGTACTATGACTTTCTTTGTCATATTATACCATGACTTTTTATGACATAGTATACCGTGACTTTTTTATGATAAACTATGTTTTGACATTTTTGCGACTATAACTCGTGCTGTTAATGATATGTTATAATATGACTTTTTACAACACACTATACTATTACCTTTTATAACATACAAGACTGACTTTTTTTAGGACATACTACACTACAACGTTTTACAATATACTATAATATGACTTTTTATGACAACGTATACTATGTTTTTTATGATATACTTTATGTGTTTTTGTAACTATGGCTTTTTATGAAATACTATTCTATGACTTTGACTTTTCATAACATATTATAGTATGACTTTTTATGATATTCTATACTCTGACCTTTTCTGACGTTTTATGACAGCCTAGACTTTGACTTTTCTATGACTTTTTATGACAAAGTATACTATGTTGTTTTATGATGTATGACATATTATACCATGACTTTTTTATAATTTACTATACTGTGATCCTTTTATGACATACTATTCTATGACTTTTTTTGAAAAGGTATACTACGTTGTTTTATGACAAACTATATTGTGAATTTCTCATGGCATATTATCCCATGCATTTTTATGTCTATACTATGTATTACATTTTATGACAAAGTATATAATATTGTTTTATGACATACGATTTGGGGATTTTTTATGATGTACTATGACTTTTTTGTTATATTATACTTTAACTTACTATGACATAGTATACAATTACTTTCTATGATTAAATATGTTATGATGTTTTCTGACATACTATAGTATGACTCATTTATAATATACTATACTGTGCCATTATATGATATACTATATCATGTGATTTTATGACATAAGAAACCATGGCTTTTCACAACATACACTATGACTATTACCTTGTATAAACATACTGTAATATGACTTTTTATGAAAAAGTATAAAAAAATGTCATGACATACTATACTGTTCCCTTTTATGATATACTATACTATGACTTTAAAAGACATACTATACTGTGACTTTAAAATACATACTATACTGTGCCTTTTTATACACTTATTACTTTACATACTATAATATAACTTTTTATAGGATACTATATATCATGATATTTTTAATACACTATACCATGACTTTAAAAGACATACTTCACTATGACTTTTTATAACATATTACTCTGACTTTTTATAACATACTCTAAAGTGACCTTATGATGTACTAAACAGTAACTTTTTACAACTTTCTGTAATATGACTTTTTATGACATACTATATACTATGACTTTTTTTTAAAAAGTATACTATATTGTTTTATGACAAACTATAGTATGGCATATATGGCATATTATTCTATGCATTTCTATGTCATATTATATCATCACTTTTTATGACATAGTATACTATTACTTTTTATGATTAACTTGTTATGACAATTTTGTGACTCATTTAAAAAATACTATAATTTGCCTTTATATGATATACTGTCTTATGTGATTTTATGACAATATATACTATGCCTTATTATGACTACTATACTATACAATACTATACTACTATGAATTTTTATAACATAATACACTATGACTTTTTACAACACACCGTTTCGTGACGTACTAAACTTTTATACTAGTATACTAGCACTTTGTTCAGCACATAGTATACTTTAACCCTATACCTACTAGTACTCTATTTTGCAATTTTTGTGACATACTATACTATGCCTTTTTATGACATACTCTACTATGACATTAAATAACATACTGTACTATACCATTTTTCTAATGTTCTATATTGTGACTTTTTATGACATACTATCAATTACTTTTCATGAACTACTATATTATGCAATTTTTGTGACATACTATACTATGACTTGTTATAACATACTATGGTAGCCTTTTCATAACATACTATTCTATGACTTTTTATGATATACTATTCATGCATATTATACTATACTATACTTATGCTAGACTTTTTACGACTTTCTATATTTTGCAATATGTGGGACATATGACTCATTTAAACCTATGATACTATCACTTTTTATGACATTTACAATGACTTATTATGACATACTCTGGCGTGGCTTTTTATCACGTACTATATTGTGCAATTTTCGTGATATACTATACTATACATTTTATGACTTACTATACTATGACTATTTATTATTATTACATTTAATTTCATTATGTCTGTAAATCAGGTTTTATGACATACTATATACTATATAGATAGATAGGCTCGCTGTTGCCATGTTGAGAGCTAGTGAGAGGCAATTGAGTTGTTCCCAGCCTCATACCTTGCACTATTAAAATGACAATGAATATGCTCCTTTCTATGTCATTCTTCACTAATATGTTTCAAACATTTAAACATTTTTAAAATGTCCAGAGTTTCTGTGTGAGATGTAGCCGGTAAAAGGATGTGCAGGTGCCAGCCAGAAGCACAGAGGACTTAATGTGCGGCTGTATGCCTGAGCGCCCCACTAGCCTCGAATGTAAAAAGGGGTTAAACAGAGGCGGCCATTTAAAGAACCAGAAGTCCAGAAGGAGCAGGCAGTGAATGAAGAGATTCAGAGAGAGCTTCAGAGGCCCTCACCAGTGGACTAGCCGCTGCCTCTGAACCCGCTGTGTTTTTGTATGCAGATTCCCCTTGTCAGAATTCATTTATTCAAAAGGAGTTATCCGAGAGAGCGGGTTATGAGACAAAAATAGTCGCATTCACATTCGTCTTGAAAAACATTTGGAATGCTAATGCCATGAGAACATGCCGTTGATGTGCCGGTGTTTGCGTAAGAATCTGATCCAGCGCTCCCTCCGCTTGCTGGCCAAGAGGCGCAGTTCACACAAACAGGAGAGCACTGATACCGCTTACAGGGTTCAATAGTCTAAATCTGCTCTTGGGGAACACATTTTATATTGCCAAGAACATTTACCACCATATGCAGCAAAAGCCCAAAAAAATCTATATTTTTTTTAAAGGTTCATTAGATCACTCCGTTCACAGCCAATCTTCATACAATCGCACCTTTGTTTATCAAAATAGATGTCCTTGGTGATGATGACAAAATTGCCTGCCGCAAACTCAGAAACGATAAATCTCCAGCATTTGAAACATGGAGTCACAATCTTGTTTTCTCTGTCTGTTTGTGTCTGTGTTTCTCTCCCTCTCCCCCGCTTTCTCTTGCTCTGCACAGGTGGTAGGAGCTTCCTAGTAGAGTCTTTCTCATTCCTTTTTGTTCCCCTCCAATTGCTCTGATAGGGAGCTGTTGATGATGATGGCAGTGCTGGCTGTCCATTGATTTGCTGTGGCCCCTAGTTGTGAGTTCACAGCAGATGACACTCTTCCTTTGGCTTTAATTAGAGCTGCCCCCATCTTCTCTTCTCTCCTGCCCTGGATGTGGTTCGACACATGAACACAAAAAGCTCCTACACACAAAACTCCCTGCTAGGAAATAGCCAACACTCACCTACTGTGGCTTGTATTTAGTGCCTTGACTACAAACCTGCATGGTGAAGAAAGAAGATGTGTTTCTTGTATTATAAACAAAAAGGACTTTATTTTGAGCAGATGCACACCAATGTATTACAACATATAGATATAATATAGACATTATGTACTAGTGTCCATACAGAACTGCAGTAACCAAATGCATGAACATATACAGACACACGCCTGGTTCTTCTTCTGACGCGCAGGAGTATAATCATAATAAAACAGATATTAAACTGGTAGGATGATACATAATGTTTGTCCTTATATTACACATGAGGCATTGGCTTTCCCCCTTTCTCTGCCATGACAAACAGGGGCCTCATCTTACCATCTGTCCAAGACATGAGCCACTCCGAACCTGGGTGTGGAGTGGAGGAGAGAGTGGACAGAGGGAATCCATGGTCTGGAGTAGGGGCTATTATCTCGGTGGTCATGGGTCCTTGCACATATTTCATGGTTGCCCCCAGGGTGTCTTCTCACAGCTATTAGTAGAGCGTATTCATTTAAAGCACTTGTGGGTCACTTGAGGCCTGCATAGCACTCTTTCACTGCTCAAAAACAAATGAGATGAGCTCTAACGGGCCATCATAATACACTGAACAGTCAATTGGATTTGGTACAACTGTGCCGCTCACAGAATTTATCACTGTTGTCTCCCTCTGTCTTGTTCTCTTATTCTCTGTGGAGGGGGAAGCAGTTACTTAACCGCTGACATGGACACACAAGTCCACTGAGACGCTGACGGACAAGCTGACATTTTGTCAGTACTGTTTGCCTGGTGTTGAGTGTCTATGACTGATAATTTACCCTTTGCTAAGTCATGACATTGAACGCAGACTGGCCAATCGTAGTGTAGTATTGGCTAGCTCCGACCATGGTTTGACAACTATCCAGCTCGGCTCCATAGCCTCTCATGTATCAGATTAGCTAGTCATGGTTAAACATTGTGTAATAGTGATACTCGTTCCCCGAAGCGGCTGGAATGATATATACATTTTTATAATGTTACGTTTCTACGTAAAAACCGGTGGCGCTAACATTAGCAGAGTACGTTAGCACATCATTAACTACCCTCAGCTCTTCTATGCTACAATAACTCCTGAAGGTATACACATGCTGCTTTTGCTCATTAACGATTATAACAGTGAATAAATACCTACCCCTGCTTTACAGGAAGATTGTTGTTCCTTAATTTCATTGTCTTCTGTCTCGATTGTCTGGTGATGTGGTGGTTCACTTTTAGTGTGATCTGTAGTCTTTAGCTTCTATCTTTATCTTTTAAACCTGTTTTCATTGCTAAATTAGTTTGACATCCTGGATATATCCTTCAAATGTATATTGTAGACCCTTCTGTCTGTCTTGATGCAGAGATTGCAGTTAGTGACAGTGTGGGCTCCATGGAAGCTCTGACAGCTTGATGGAGTAGCAGCAGGGCGCGGCTTAGCAAAGGGCCAATCGCCCATAATTTTTGCAGTGTGTCCAACACCTTTAACATTAGTCAGGTCTTCTCAGCTGCTGTTTAGTAATTCTGGATCCTGGTTGGTGAGAAAGCTTTTTGACCTTGGCTTCCAGCAAATTAGTGATTTCACTCATTTATTGTGGTTTCTCCTTATTTTTTTGCCTCATACACTTCTTTTTTTTTACTTGCACAAGCAAACGACAATGAGCTGACAACATCAGTGCAAAACAAAGCAAAGCAAAATGTTGCAGTTCATGTTGCAACTTTTCAGCAGACATGTTCTTAATTTGTATTCCAGCATGACAAGACTGTTAATGAGGTTCAGCGGCAAACAAATTGTTACATAGTATGCTTTTGTTTTTCTATGCCATTTTTAGTAAACAAAAGTATGTACGATTGATTATGTTTTTTCCACACACGCTGGTGCAGATCATATGTACATGTCAGGGTTCAGTTAGCTGTCATCTAATCTTTATATATACAAAAAATGAGGCATCAGTCTGTCTTTGTCAGGGGTAGTTCTTTGTCCAGAGGCAATAAAGATTCTGATGGCTGAAGATACTAACTTACTGTGAGTCTAAATCTAATGCTAAAGCTAACAGCAAAACAAGAGCTGCCTTGCTTCTTCTTGATGATCCTGTAAAGCCTCCTGAAAATGTTGCCATGATGACTTTGGTCCGTGGACATTAAGGTCAGTGCAACATAGAAACACACGCACGCACGCGTGCACACAGAGCAAGAGAGAGAGAGAAAGACAGATTTCAATCCTTTGCTCGCATAGAGTATGTGCAGATGCTGAAATGCACATGCTTGACTGCATGCTTGCAGAAAAGCACATAATCAATGCAGTCTTACAGCAGGACTGACCAGTGGGGGGGCATGACCTGCCAGGTGACCCATGTATGTCTCCACTAGTGCCAGTGCATGCCGGTGAGTGTGTATGTGCATGTGTCTATTAGAGTGAAAGTCAGCTGTTCATCCATGCGAGCATAGTATATTTCAGTTTACAAGTTCAAAGGGGTACGGTGCACCGCTACATGAGCAACAACATGTGCACGGTGCTACAGACACTGACAACGGCAACTTATCCCTAACCCGTTCTGTGTTCCCACTAATTGACCCTCGCAGCAACTCAGCATACATCTGCGCCACACCCCGCTCTAAGCATTACACCTTCCAGAGCAGCCTAAGTTTAGAATTGAGGACTCCCAAATGACAGTAGTATGGAGTAGAGTGGATGTCCTGTCATTAGGCCAATCATGGGAGTCCTCTTTGGGCCATCGTAAATCTCCCGCTTTGTACGGTTACTGGGAGGTCTGGGAAGTGAAGATTTCCCACTTATTATTCTCAGGAAACCCCAGACAACCTCCCCCTGAACTCAGGTCACGCAAGGTTATGACCTTGGGACGATCTTCATTGTTGTTTCCGTAACTATGGCAATCAAGCGCCTTAGTGATGTGAGAGCCACACCCTCCGTGTGACAGAGGGGTCATTTCCATTTGTGAATATAATGTGTTTGAGCCGGAATAGTATAGTAAATAGTGAATATGTATTATCATTTCTCCACCAGAGATAGTGCAAGCTTAATACAATTGCGGAAATAGGTGATTATTTAAATTTACCTTTAATACCATTTTTGCTGTTTGAGTGTGTGTGTGTGGTGGATTCTGTGGGGATTCCTTTGCGAAGCCCTCACAAAGCTTTGTGCCAATGTTCCTGCAGACACCTTAACAGGCATGAGACACATTTCCAGTGGGACACCAACCATCTCTTTCTGTCTCAGCGGAGAGCAGTGCTCCAGTGCCAGCCTAGTGCCATCAGCACGGGGATAAGCTTTCGGACAGAACATTGACAGGCTTTCAGATTTTCCTGAGGCCATTCCAGACCCGGGGGAGGATCAGCAGGCTTCCAACAAGTGGTCTTCGGGGCTTTCATACTGTGAGAGTCTCTGGCAACTGAACCATAGGAAAATAAGTGACAGGAGCTGGGGACCAATTACAAACTGTATCAAAGGCCCAAACAGTCTTGTCATGTATGCAGCCTTATAGTTTGTCCCTGTTTTATATTACATATATTGTTTTAATTCTTTAAAAAAATAAGTAAGATACTTCTTTTTATGACCGCAAAAGTGCCATTTAAAGTGTGAAAGAGGTCACCCAGGACTGCACAGTGCTGCAATAAAAATAGAATGACATTCACATGACAATCACATTGTGATGGATACTGTATATTTTAGTTTAGACACCATCATTTCACCATGTGCTATTATCACGTTAAGCAACCTGCCCATTTTCCACATTTACCACAAAATCGAATGGAAAAAACACCCAGATAAAGCCAACCTTTAACCTCTAGCACTTAAAAAAAAAGTTTCCCGTAAAGCATCAAAACGTCTTCTTATGACTTCTGTTCCACTTCTAGTTCTTGTAACAGCCATGTAGGCCATGCCAAATGTGCCCAGAAATAAGCTGGGCCTCCCCACCGTCTCTGAGATTGCCCACCCAGGAGTCTGGCACACGCCACAGCGAGCAGGAGGCCCTCTGGATTACAGTAATACACACTATCTCATAATGGAAAGCTGCCTTGCACATTTCCCTCTCTCCGCCCTCATTGTCCACACTACCAACTGCACAATCAGGATATGAGACTGTGATTGCACCCGTTAACATGTGCGAGTTTGCTGGTGTGCTGCCACCCCCTCGTCCCCCCCTTTTTCGGCGCTGGGCACTGCTCGTCTCCCACAAAGTAAAAAAAACAACAACGGAAAAAAACAACGTACTGCATACCGCTGATAACTATGTCGTGACATGTAAAATTGGCCCGATCACACCATAAACCAAAACGAGCTAAAAACAGTACTTGAGGTGAAGAAGAAAAAAACCTCGGACCCTCAGACACGGATGGCTTGATTCATGTCAGGCAGCCGAGGTCATGGGTCACGAGGAAACAATGGCATGAACATATTTATCCTGAGATACTCACATGGTTAAATAAACAGTCAAAGCTGCCCTGTTTGGACCCCGCCACACTCTAGGCAAACTCCGCCACTTTCCCTCTCAGCCCGTAATCACCAGAGGCTGTAATTAATGGGGAGGCTGACCTATGGTTCAGGGCAGTGGAGAGGAAAGCCAAACAAAGTTGAAAGCCATTAAGAGGAAAGGGAGGTTGAGGGGAAGAGAGAGACGCAAGCCTGGGGGGGAGGGGGGACTATGGACTTTGTTAGCCACCCAGTCTTCCCTCGGTGACGAACAAAGGTGCAGGTGGGTCAGGGGAAGCAGAGGTGCACTCTGGCTGGAGTTTAGACCGCCAGGTTACCACAGACTGTACGTAATTACACCGCAGAGGTCACTTACTCTCCTAAGTGGCTTGCCTACCAAAACCCGTCGGTGAGTGCACGCTAATCAGGCTTGGTGCTCCGAACAATGGACCATGTGTGCCTCTGAGTGTTGTGGGAGGGACAGAGGTAACCAGCAGACCACCGCCGATCAACATGGGCGAGATGTTTCAAAAGGACACAAAAGCTCTGAAAGGGGGAGAGCGCGAGGAGAGGCCAGAGGCAGACAGACGGATGGGGGCCGGGTCCGCCAAAGTTGCAGACTGGCACGTCTTCCAACCTGTATTTATCCAGGAGGTTCCAGGGGATAAAGGCGGATACAGTGACACTTAGGACGAGCGTAGGACAGATGCTTTCTCACAAGGCGACAACGAGGATTTACAGGCATTAACACGCCACAAGTCTCAAATATCCACTTTATTAAAATGTTATTGGCCCTTTGACTCTCATTTGCCGTTACTGCTCAGATCACGTGTATTGTATTTCAGCGATACGTCCTTGTAGACTGAAAACTTAAACGCCCGTGAATAGTGATTGCAGGCTGCAAAACAAACACATTTGATACAGCCTTGAAAGCATTATCTTTGTCACTGAAGATGAAGTCTGTGACTGCACCGCTGACTGCCTACATCTAGCTCACATGTAGTAGTATCATCGTTATTGGCTCTTCTCCTCACGGCCGGCTTCCTGCCGTTCGGTAGCATATGTTTTGTCTTGAAAACTAAGCGTTGGTAGACTATCTAACTTTTGCCATCGTACAAGCTAACGTGACTTAACATAACAAAAACAATCTGTCCCGATTAGAACTTTGCTGCCCCCGCTGCACCGCTGCGAGTTACATGGGAGTTTGGCAGCTCTCTGCTATGATATACATGTACATCGCTAACAAGCCCCCGTCAGCCCTGCCAACAGAAGCGGTGGAAGCACAGAGAGCCATTAAAGGCCTGGCCGCAGCTACAAAAACAAAAAGCTATCCACCTGAGACCACAGAGGGACAGGATGCAGGCTACTTATAGAAACCCCAAAACCCAGCCACAAGAATAGCAGGAAAAAACGACTCGGTGCGGGAGCCGCAGCTCAGCCTTTTGAAGTGCGCCACCTCTAAACTATTGTGAAACGCCACCACCAGCATCTTTGAAGGCAGGTTATCCTCCGCAGCCGTGTGTCCTGTTGTGGACGAATTGTTTCCTCTTTCACTTTGTCTCTATTTTCCGGCAGAAACTGACACCATTTTATTGTTCTCCTGGGCCGTGCTGTTGTCTGCTGGAGCACAAGGGGACGGGACCTCTCGCTGTTCTCCTGTTGCTAAAGGAACGAGTGCCCGGTAGAAGGACAGTAAGTCGGTCCCAGGCGACGCAGGGGTGGTTGTCCACGAAGAATCGGCAGAAGGATGACCCCCTGCTTATTGCAACCATTTCCTCTATCCTCAAGGTCACGACCTCACAATGCCCTCTTGCCTGAGAATGGACCATCGCAGTGATTAATCAGCCAGCCGTCGGTGATGTCACTGCACAAACACGGCACAAGAATGGGGAGAACGGTGACATATTTTGTTGTTTTTGGTGCGGTGCTGATGGTTTCTGCTCGTAAATGCTACAGATTTATGGTGAGGGAACATGCACCTGCCACTCCGTGCAAAACAAAACAGGGAAAAGGCCGAAAAACAAGCCCCCGCTGTATCACTTTTAGAAGTTATCGGGAAGTTAAATTCTCATGCCTGAATTTGAACAAGAAATTACAGGCAGCACATCGGACAGAATATGCCTTAAAATGTAACAGAATCAGAGTAAAGTGTTTCTTTTATTACACTTCATTTAGATATCTCGTACTCCCGGGAAAGGTAATAGAGGCGATGTTGCACGCTTTACAAAAATATGTATGCAAAGAGAAATGTTTTCACCACGGCTGCCAATAGCACTGTAACCGAGTATTATCTGTGTAATCTGAGGTGGTGGTACAGTACATGCGCTTCCCTTGACTCCTGTGGAGAAGGGAAGCTCACTTTAACACTCAATATCAGGGAATCTAATTGCACTTACAAATTGTTCCTTTTGGCTTCCTTCTCTGGAATAAGCGTCATATCACAGCCCTATCAGGATTATTACAGGCACCATTTCAGAAGGCGCAGAAATACATGATCGACGGTGTGATATAGAATCTGATTTACAGTCTCTAGGGGGTTGATTCAAAGACAATTGTTGAAAATGTAAAAGTGGGAAAATAAATAAATAATTAAATCAATATAATTACATTTAAATTAACTTTCTCCCCATTTCAATATTATTTTTTTGTTTCACTTACAGGATTAATTTTATTTTAATCACTTACCTTGGCATATTTAACAATCAGGCTGTCCGTCAGTCACATGCTGTTTTAGCGGTTTTCCAATCTTAATTATTCGTGTTAGTTTTCCCTTCCTCTTGGGTCTCTTTTATTTCACTGCGCTGACATTATAATGATAAGGTTCTGCGTAAGGAAATCGGTTGGTGTGTCACTTTGTGATCATTAGCTAACACTGTGATGCCATGCCTGCAGCTAGATCTCTATCACCATGAAGGACTTGGGAGTGACATTGAACAAGAAACAAGGAGAGGAAAAGACTAATTTCGAGAACTCTCAATAAAAGAAAGAATAGTGAAATTCTCTAAGACCAGTGCAAAGTCTTTTCCCCACCATGCTAGGATGGCTGTGCTAGGCACCACTCTCCCTCGCTCCCCTTCTCTCTTTATCTTTCCACAATCATCGTAGTGTGCACTGTGGCCAGAGAAAGCTCTGCTAACTTCCTCTGAGGAGTTGGCAAACGTGCAGATCAGCACTGATTTTCTTCGTGCATGGGCAGCAGATCAAAGTACAGTGTGACTGCTCACCAGAGCTAAAAATATCAGATTTGATTCAGGGTAGAGGTTAATATGTCTCACCTCTGGCAACTACACTGTTTACGTTCAACACAGACACTGATTGGTCTGTTTGATTAGTTTCCCTTTCTTTGTTTCTGTGAAGCCACTTCCACTCATACCACTATCACAGTTTTTTTTTCTCCATTGTTCATGTGCATTAGAACTGCGAATCCAGAAATACAATGATCAGAAAAACAAATGTATTCAGTTTTTTGATGATTTGGGGTTCTTTTCCATGGACAAGTATCACATTAAAAAAAACGTAGTTTAAAGAACCTTCAACACACAGTATTGTCAATCTTGTACCTAATGAAGAAAAGTCTGGTTCTGCTGTTTTGGCTCATTTGCTGTGTGAGAATAAACAGAAGGGCAGATATTGTACTCTGTATGAAGTTACATATAAAGAAGGACACACACAATAAAAAAACAGATGTAGGGGTTTACAAATTGACTGTAAGGTGTAAAAATCGAAAGAGTATTGGACAATGTGAGGTTCCGTCATACTGTAGTGCAACAGTTCACGACAGAGCCAAGAATATCAACCTTTCACCATAATACAGTAGCATTCTTCCAAGATGGGGATTTTTTTTTTACCCAACATGTATTACAATGGGTGCTGTGTGCATGGAACTCTATATTCTGATGTAATTATTACATATGGAACAGTTATTAGAGTGCCTTGAAAAAGAATGTATCTTCAGAAATTATGATTCGATGCATTGTGTTGAAAATGTATTTTTTCACGTATCTTCTTTAAGTGCAGAGTTTTACAACGGCATTGTCTTCGTAATGACACCATTACGTCATTTGATGAGCGTTTTTTGAAAACTGAAACAGTTTTGGCCTTTTTGTCTCCTAATGTATTCTAAATCCGAACCGCACGGAAAATCTGTCGTCACATGACACATGGCCTCCGTGCGGATGAATTCTTTTTTTTTTGTCAGTACTTGTCGGACAGGAAATTGCCATTCATGTAAATGAAGAGAGCTAAACAACAGAACTTTAACTAATGGAGTATTGCTTGCAATAATGACAAGAGATGAGAATAATTGATTGTTGGTTTGCCTCATAATGACACCAGATATCCGGGGACGCGCAGATAGGCACATTAGAAGTCAGCACTGTTCCAGAATAATAGGACGGCTCAGAGATAATGTACTCTCGCGGGGGGGCCTCGACATTAGCAACAGCCCAGCAGGACTCTGCCTGCACGTGTGCCAGTGACGCATTAAATCCCTCAATGACAAAAGATACAAGAAAGGTAAAAAATCTGTGGGCAAATTCTTTTGCCACCATCATACACCAGACACCATACTGTACACACGACACAGAGGGATGTCGGGGTTGCTATTAGTTAGTCAGTAATTGCACAGGGCAAGAAAGAGCAGGAAGGTGGAAATGGTTAAGTGGGAAATAGTTACGTTCATCATTTAGAAGCAGGCCGATCTGGACAGCCAGAATTAATACGAGGCTCTTTACTGTCTGAACGACACAGCGCAACCAAAAAAATTTGATAAAAATCATTGCTCACTATTCTAAAACAATTATAAAAAAATAAAAAATAAATACCCTGCTTACAAGAGTCAAAAATCTTTAATCAGCCCACACTGTGATGAAAGCGGCGCTCCAGCGTGAACCTCACTAGATGAAAACACAAATAAGACAAAAGAAGGAAAGTACAGATGACATTAACTTCTGCTCAAATGAGCACAGTGGGAGGGCACGCAAAGTATTTAGCACCGCTCTTTTTCCTCTTTTGATGTTGTTTGTCGATTCACGGCATCCGCCGCAGTATTTAGTGTCTTCAACCTCTATCTTTCCCCCGATGGCGTGAGTGCAGGGTGAGCGTAATCGTGGCCCTCTCCTTCATTAGATATTAATTTATTCATTACATGTTAACTCTGCGAGACCTTGGGAGGAGACGCCAGGTGACTCTTCTTCATTTGGTCCCCACCGCTCTCCGCTGGGCCCAGGGAAGAAAAAAAAACGCAACAATGCCACGCAGTTGGGGGAAGTGGAGAGCGAATTATTCAGCTCCGTAGAGAGGGACTCTTTGTGGTAAACACACGGTGGGACGCCCGTGCTGTCATAATTAAATCTGCAAATCCATAAGAGCAGGGTGCTTCCATTTTGGTACACACAAACACATGGAGTGTGATAAACATAATCAAGCAGAGGCCCATGACGAGTACAGTACATACTTTTGTCAACCACACACAAATACAAGTACAATACCTTTTTGAAAAGGTTTTATCGGTCACACTTCCTGGTTAGTATTGTACCTAGTAAAAAGAAAACATATTGCAAAAAGTGCCATAAGAGTAATATAAATATAAGAATAAGGACTGGAGAGGAGAGGAGAAGAAGGGGAGGGGGGGGGGCTTGTAACTTCCTCACATGAGAGCGAAGGAGCTCTCAATCTTCGACCAAGCCGGGCAGATCAGAGAGACGGAGAGAGACGCCAGAGAGCATCAATCCCCGGCTTCTCTCGGTGGCCCATCAATGGGAGGAAAATCCCCAGTGAACAGGCAGCCTGGCTAATCCACGGCTAAATGACACCTCCAGACGCTAATGCCCAGACTGACCACAGAAGCAATCCACGGCGACTCCTCCACACATGTACCCACTGATGCTTTTCAGTTCGAAGGGAATCTTGAAAGGGCCGGGCCCGTCTCTGTCTCTCTCTCTGTGTGCCACCTGCTTAGCATCCCCGCGCTGCAAGCTGCTATAGAGAGACATCTCCGGCGGAGGAGAAAGGCCCATTGTGTCCAGACGCCTTTGAGGGCATTGTTCTGCTTCACTGAGGCCAGGCCGACATCTGCACCATTCACACTGAAGGAAGTTGTAATCACTCCCCTGCTCTTAGCTCTGTGGCTCCAACTTCATACCAAGAGGGCTTGTGAAGTTGGGCCTGTGGCATACAACTAGGCGATGGGGAGGGGGAGTGTGTGCATAGGATTTGAAAGGGTGGCTGTTTTTTGTTGAGAGGCATCAGTTTAAATAGAAACTCTTACATACTCCCCCATACAGGGCCCCCTGATCCCCACTCTCCCTTACAACCCCCAAGTCACACAAGTGCACTTACTCTGCCGCAACACAAAGCAGGCAACTGATTTACAGAGTTACCTCTCCATCAAAAGCGTCGATTAATTGCTTGTCTTTCACAAGTAGGCGCAAAAGATTTTTAAATGTGTAAAAATAAAATAAAAAGTCTGGCTGCTGCTTTTTCAAAATGCTCTTCTGCACTCTTTTCATTTGTAAAAATAGAAAGAAAGAAAAGAGAGTAAAAAAACAAAGCATTTGAAAGCCAGGATTGTTTCAGTGGTCAACTTGAAAATGGGTTTATGGAGTTTCCATTTACATATAATTACACTTTAATGGAAGTCTGACTGGTGTGGGGTAAGAGGCTGGCCATGAACGCGGGCTGCCGAGGAGACCCCCTATGATACAGGATGACAGGCTGCAGCGCTAGCTCCATCTCCGGCTAATTAAACGAATCAATTAAGAGACTATTGTTGTAACTGTGTAACTGATGTTCTGTAGTGGCAAAAATGGTCCCTTGGGGAGGCCTTCCAACCATATTAAAACCCCTATCCTCTACATCTTCATCTGATACCAATATAGACACTTATTTGCGCCTTGCTGTCATGTCATTGGAGGCGGGCACATTATGGAAATTGAAATGGAGGGGTTGAGGGGAGCAGGGCTGAGCTCAGTGTGAAGCGGCGGGGTTCACTTCCCATCACCCTCCAAGGAGAACTCGCTTCAGCAAACTCCAAAGTCCCTCAAAGTTCCCCCTAATAGCAGAGCGAGAGCCAGCACACCCAGCTGTGTGCATCCAGTCACTAGGTAAGGGTCGCGCAATTAGCATACTCCTCCCTGCCAGGCGAGTCGCGTTGATGCAGATAAATTATCATATTAGATTTACCCTCCTCAGTTCAACTGATTGGCTCCCAAATTGTTTTAGATGGCCGTCATTAATCCTTAGCATAGGCTAAGTGCTTTGGCTTCAGATCTGATTGCATGGAGGCGCCTAGGGTCAAATTAACGGAATACTAATGCCCGAACTCTATCTCATTTGCAGTGTCAGGATGCTGCTTCTATTATAGGAAACAGAAAAGAGTCAATTGCCATTCATCTAATGTAAGACTTAGAAACTCTCAAGATGATAATTGAGGTCCAAGGTAAGAGCAGAGAAGACATTATCGAGTGAGCTCCTTCCTGGTAATTGTTTTCTTGATCTCTATATATACATATGAGCCAGGAAACTATCAAAGAATGTCAAGGCGTATTGTTATGTCAAAGACAGACATCAGAGTAAGTGTAATGCTTCAAATGCAGCAACTCTTTTCTGTATATTCCAACCAATAAGAGCATCCAGGGCCACTTTAAAGTTGGAAACAACCAGCCCCCCTACCTCCCCAGCTGCTGTGAATGTGCTTGTGTACAGGGAGACTGACAGATTTATGGATAGAGCAAATCTGAAGACTTGCCTGAGATTCCAGTGGATCCATGTCACTCCTTTTGTCTTTGTGAGCTGACCCTGTTTGTTTAAGGCCTACGGTGCTGGCACCACATGAGTGGAACTGGGGCTGCCTTGGCGCCTGGGCTGTCCTGGCTCCTGTGGCCAAAGTCAGCAACGGCATGTCGCTGGGACCTTCTGATGGAGATCAAGGGATTATCCCCACCTCACACACACACACACACAGAATGCATATTCAGTAGATTAATACACATATATAGTTACGGTAAACCTGTCCAATCTCAAACATTTGAAAAGTGACTCTGACATATTTGTTTGCACAGTTGATCAACCGCCATCTGCACAGGGCACTGTCCTAATATCCTACTGTCCCAACATGGCCCCACACACACACACACACACACACACACACACACACACACACACACACACACACACACACACACACACACACACACACACACACACACACACACACACACACACACACACACACACACACACACACCAAAGGAGAGCAATCTGAGCAGGGGCATCACATTGCTGAAGAAACAGTGGAGGACGTCAAAGCCTGGGACCCTCCAAGGCAGCACAGACACTATAGCTTGAATGTCAGTCCTTAGATCCTCAGATCCCAGACAGGACCACAGGGTGTTAGGGTCTCCTTAACTATTCTGGGACGCCATTCAGATCATATAGACTGACCAAAAAAGCACATACTGTACATAGGCACACAAGAGTGGTTTTGATGTGACTCAGCTGAAGCTACATGAGAATGGATCCATTACTGTCTTATCCTCACACTGTCACTGCAAAATGAGCATAGACTTACCTCTGGGTGGTACTTTGCCATGATGTTTATGTTTTTATGTGGTAAGCTTTCACTTTCACTGGCATCTCAATATATGTACTATAGTTGTTTCCTTGCGGGCTGCATGGTGGTGTAGTGGCTAGCACTGTCACCTCACAGCAAGAGAGGCCCAGGTTCAATCCCCAATCCCAGGTGGTCCTTCTGTGTGGAGTTTGCACGTTCTCCCCGTGGCAGCGTGGGTTCCCTCCACATTCCAAAGACATGCAACTCAGGTTAATTGGAGACTCTAAATTGCCCATAGGTCTGAATGTGAGCATGAATGGTTGTCTGTCTCTATATGTGCCCTGCGATGAACTGGCAACCTGTCCAGGGTGAACCCTGCCTTCACCCAATGTCAGCTGGGATCAGCTCCAGCGCCCCCACGACCCTGAATAGGATAAGTGGTTTGGATAATGGAATGGAAAAATAGGTGTTTCCTCAACTTTGTTTCTTGGAACCCACTTTTTAAAATGTCAAACCGTTGCTACCCAATTTAAGTCCTAAATAAATCGTCAGCAGAACAAATTTCTATGTAAATGAACGTTCCTGGCCATTTTAAACCAGCCATTTTGAAAAGATATACTTTTGATAAAAATAAATGTATGCATCTGTTATTGAAAACATTTACCTATGTATATACCTATACTTTATAAATGAGACCAAATTAACTAAATTAAGCGGAGTTAACAGGCTATCTCATGCCTTTCATTTCCTCATCAGTAAAGCCAACAGAATGTACGCTAGCCTTTCATATTAGATTCACTGTTATAAGTCGGCCACAATTTTCAGAACAATAAGAACATCCAGGCTCCCTCATGTGGCTTAAAAGTGTACTGCAGATATAAAGAAATTCATTTGGCTACCCTGATTAAGTCTACTGCGACCCACCTTTGGGTCTCGACCCAGTGTTTTTTGGGAATAAGTGCTATAGAAGGTAGGCACAGATCATTGACAAAAGTAAAACGTCTTCTTAAAATGGTTAGCACTTTGCCCGCTGTTTATACTGACTGCTCTCTGATTAAAACACACCTCTCCTGAGGGCATTTATTCCCAGCTGTGCTGCTGAGGCGTGGAACCCATTGCCCTTCAACTGGCCATGTGTGTGTGAGCACGTCGATGAGCTGCGCGTAGGTGTGTTGACGAAAGCCAGCCCGGTGTTGCTTTCCTACTGCCTCCCGAGTCTCTCTCCCCGCCTCCCTCATACCTGTCATCTGGCAAGGCTAACCCCTGGTAGCTCCCCGCCAAATGCACACACTCAAACACACACACAAACGTTGTGAATCCCCGCCAAACGCCCGCCCTTCCAGCCCCCGCACACGCCAGCCGGTGTCAGCGAATCAGCTGAACCGTCTCCGCCCCGAGAATAACCCCATGACAGACAGCCCTAGTGGCCTCCCCTTGTCAACGCAGCCGGCCTGGAAAGCTGACAGCCGGGGCACAGGGTGGACAGGCTACTGTGTGCAGGAGTTTGCACTGGGCTGGGCCTGGAGAGGACGGGCCTCGGAGGTAAGGATAGGAGAGGGAATGGTGATTTCTGCAGAGGTGGGGAGTGGGATATAGCCTGAGATGTGGATGAGGGGTTATATGAGTACAAAGGCAAGAGCAGAATAGGAGATAGGCTTATCATAAAACTAAGGATAGGAGCAGGGTTGGGGATGGGAATAGGGAGTGGGCCGGGTTAGTTTTCACTCTACAGCATGGAATCAGTAAAAAAGAAAAAAAGAGCACCGATACATCAGAAAATAGGGATTATAATTGCAGAGGTCAGCTCCTGTCAAGGTTACTGCAGCATTCGGTGTACAGCACTTGGCTGGCAGAGTCGAGCGGTCAGTCCCTGCAGAGCAAAGATTGAAAGGTTCGGTTTGGCCCGCGGCCGGGAGACTGTCATTCTTCTATCCTCTCTACAGCAGCAACTCAGATAAAAAACTTCACGCCTAAACTTCTCCTCTGACGAGCCTTCATGAGGAAGCCTTACTCACGCGTTCAAAGCGAAAATTCCACGTTGCATGATGTTTTTGTTGTGTTTTGACAGATAGTTGACATCCCATTTATATTTGATAATCTGGCCCAGCTTGACAATCATTCCTCATTGAAATAAAGGCATAGAACATCATGATACATTTGTTTCAAAAGTGGGACGCGGGTGACATGCAACAAGACAAAAATAAAGAACAATGATTGCATCTCCCCAAGTCTCTCTGTCGTGCCTGATGACGATTCCCTTTCTAGCTGTCGGCCTTTGAACCAAGCACACGCGTGCACACATACAAAATGATGGATTTGAATTGAGGGCTACAAACTCCAAGTAAAAGAAGACATAACACACAATCTTTAATAAGTGCAGAACATCGTGTTGAGGATAAATTAAACATCAGATACTGTGATCATGTAGTAAGCATTAGTAAAAGTCTTCTTTTTTCTGTGTGGCACTCGTCTTTTTTCTTCAATTAAAAAAAACTGCCTCACCTTTTGTTGGGTTGCGTCTTGCCTCAGAATCATACAATTAAAAACACCTTGCAGCCCTGGAGGATGAAAAGCTGCATATCCAAGACATGGGATTCTCACCCTTTTACATAAGAACAAGAAGATCAATCAATATGTTATCGTGTTGTTATTTTAGATCCGCTATCTAACTCTAACTAGATAGTTGCAACCACCTCAGTGCGCTCTCTTCCTGACTATGCTAACAGCCGCACTTTGCATTTGATCAAGGCCTAAAGCTATGTTTTTGCAGGCAGGCATTAAGTCTTGTTTGTTGGGGGGATTTTAACGATTTCTGAGAATTGTCAGAGAACATAAGCACTTGTTCTGTCTGAGCCTAATAATAGTGTTATGAGAAAAAAAGGTCAGGAACTGTCACAAGCATAAATAAAGGCAAGAAGGGAAGGAGCAGGGCAAGGCTTGACAATATAGAGCTTCTGATTAAGACAGTGCTTCAAATACTATTGTAAAATCAAAGAGGAAATCAATTATGGTGAGGTCTGACATGGCTTTTAACTGCAGAATATGGATAAGCACGTCCTCACTAAGCTGACTGCAAACGGGCGCCTGAGGAAACACAAAGATAACAGGGTGGAAGAGAGATGGTGCTCCAATGCTTATATGAGGCTACCGCGTACACACAAGCGCGCACACACACGTCCACGCACAAACGCTTACTCACACTCATACACGCACACACCAACTGTGTAGATAAAAAGGGATCGTCACATGACAGATTCCCAGCAGATTGTACATGCAGAGATCTTAGGGTCTTAGCTTCTGTGCCTTTTGATTTGAAGCGCATACAGAAAGAGTGCACCCTCAAAAAAAAAAAAAAACACTGGCTGCAGCCGAAATCAAAATTCAGGATCAGGATTATGTGCTCAGTCGACACATATCTTCATTTTTCAAGGTGAAAACTGAATCTTGTTCTGGGACGATTTACAGTAAATTACGTTTAAGGACTTATTCCGATGGGGTTGGTTTGATGGATCCCTTGCTAATGAGCTTTGAAAATGAATCACTGAAGCCATCTGTGAAGACACAAATAGATAGACGAACTGACGGGTGTACAGACAGGCGGACAGACAGATGAACGGACAGACGGAGACATAGATAGTTAGATAGATAGATAGATAGATAGATAGATAGATAGATAGATAGATAGATAGATAGATAGATAGATAGATAGATAGATAGAACACACCAATCTCACACCAATGCTTCAAATATCAGAGATTGGTCAGTGGCCCTATGTCTCAAGCTGTCAGTCGTGGACATGTCAGGAACGACGTGTCAGTATAGGCTCCTTACATTCATATTGTCTTTTCAAAATAAACTTCCGTCATCACAGGAAGTTAGGTTTAGGCGACGTTAACCCCTTAGTTAGATTTAGGAAAAGTACGTGGTTGACGTTAACTTCACTGACTAGCGAGTGTAAAAGTGAGTGACAAATGGGTCATGTAACAAGCGAATCATGTGACTCACGTGACTAACAACTGACGTGACAAAATGTCAACCTTTGCTTAGTTGTTCTGAGCGTATAATAAGGACGCCAGTGTGATTACAATGGAGTTAGTTTGTGAGCCCGGTGCGTCATTTAAGTGCGCCAAAGAGGGCCTCTGTGCGTCGGTGTCAGATTCTCCCAAGATTTCACAGTCTTGACACAAATCTTTTAATCCCCAGATGTTTGCGTCTCCACCGCCAAGGAAACGGTGCAGCAGCACGACTGTTTCACTGCATTCTTTATTTCGCAGCAGCAATCGGCTTCTTCAACGATGGCATTTACCTGGATTTTTATCTCTGATGTCCTGAATCACCCTTCTGCCAGCCTAGTGTAAGAATCCCCCTGCAGTGGAAGCCTGTAACAGAAAAAATATTGCATCAATCATTCTTTTGTTCTGCCTTTCATTAATATGCCCCAGGAAGTTGCATCCCTAACTTATGAAGGGCTGACGAGTGAGAGGAGCATAAGGTTCCGGCGAGCGAGGCAGAGCAGAGAGCAGTGGGACTACACGGCTTAAGCCAAATACATATTTATGAGTAGCATCCACCCACAAGTCTGACTTTTCAAACCTAGCCAAGCTCAGGCAGGCGTGCGGGCACACAAGCTGGGCGAGAACAGGGCAGGCTGATTGGGCCAGAATCAGCAGGGGTCTGGGTCTCCACTCAACTTTGTTTACGTACTACCGTGTCCTCTCCTTTTCAATCCTCTTCAATTATTTGGCTGTCTTGAGAAATATGCAATACTTTGAGATATTATTACCTCTACCTTTTACATAATGGGTGTAAGGTGGGAGGAAGAGGAGGACGAGGAGGAGGAGGAGGAGGAGGAGGAGGAGGAGGATGAAAGAGGGATCGGCGGAGACTCTCCAACAACTTCTTCCAAAGGAGAATTCCGAAGGTGTTCATCCTGTGAATAATTTCTTCTTCCCCTTCCGCTCCTCTTCCCCGTACTCTCATGACCCTTTCCTCCTCAAGGTCATCGTGTGAGATCCTTAAGATCTGGCAGCCCGAGAAAGAAAAGGAGCTCAGTTAGCAGCGACTTGGAGGAGCGGTGCAGTGGGTCGACTATCGACTGGCCCATCCAGCGTGGCTACAACCACCGCAGTTTGGTCTCCTTCACCCACTTCTTCAAGGCTGCCTTTAATCTCTCCCTGTGCCTCCCCAATCCATGCCTTTGATGTGGTGATGCCCTTCCTTCACTTACTCAATATTTGATCTATCTCACTCCATACAGCTAAATCCAGTTGAAGTGGATTCACATAGACGGGGCACACCCTCTTTTCCTCCCATTCTTCCTCCTCTTTCTGCTTCTCGCTCTCTCTTAATGTTCGGCAAAATGACCACCTAGCCGACGAGAGGAAATCTATTTTTCCTTCCGTCATGCAACCCGGAGCTGAAGTAAGCGTTAATTGATAGAGCAGCCAATTGCGTCTGCCCCAACGCACGCGCGGCGCATGGATTCGTATGTGCTGGGAATGCGCGTGTAAGCGGGCTGCGAGGCGTGCACACGCGCTCACGTACTCGCTGTCTTAATAAAAGTCAACCAGCTGCTGTGCTCCCACCCACCATGTATAAAGCCAGAGGTGTAAGTATCAACTCTCATCTCCTGCACCCACAGACGAGCCTACGAAGTAGAAACAAGATACAGAATTGCTGCCTGTTTACTTCAACTGGAGACCTAACACATGTTGTGTAGGAAGATAGACTTTATTGTCAGCATGAAGAGAAGAGAAGAAAAAAAACATAGCGGCGGCTGCATTTCCATAAACACAACAGATGTTTCACAGTAGAAGAGACGGAACACTGAAAGCATTCAGTCCTATCGTGCAGTTCGCGGGCTAACGTTGACTGGCTGTGTGTATATAATTGCTGTCTCTTTATGGTGCACGGTAGTTGGTGTCAAGGAGTGACCCTGCGGCCCAGTCTCCGAGTCTTCTCTCCGTCAGGATGCCGTTGAGACATCTACCATATGGCCTAGCCTTCTGCATCCTTGTCCCTGCATAATCACAGGACCAATACTGTATGCATGGCAACGATTAGACGGGAACAAAAAAAGAACACAATGGAATCTTTAAAAGTGCATATTCTATACTATAAAAGGTGAGTGAGGTTTCCATTATCTAAATAGACCTTTTGCCCATAAACTGCAAAAAAAACAAACAGGCAACCCTAAAACAAACAACAAACAAACCTTCAGATTTGTTCTGGGATCAGCCAGGCACTCCCCCTGCTTAACAGAGATCCCTTATTACAGAGCAGAGGGTTTGCGTAACAGTGAACCCAAACCCTCCACTATTCTGTCCCACATTAGTTCCACTTAGTTGGGTCCCAATGACCTATTCAATGTAAACGTACTGCGCTATAATGAGTGGCGGACCGCGGCGGCTCTTTAATGGGTGAGTACGTTCGGGGAGAGTAAAATGACAAGGCTGAGGGAGAGCGAGAGAGAAAGAGGAGGGGGTTCAAGGCCTTTCAGGATGGGGGTGTTTAAGCGGGGTAATGATGGGAAAGTAAATATCCTTCAAAGGATAAGGATAAGGCCAAGAGGAAAGCCCACCGTGCCTCAACAGATACACCTCAGGATTCATTATATATATTTTAAAAAAAAACAGTGTGAAGCAGTTAGGAGTGCTTGGGTCACTGGTGTTTTTCTAAAGTCTGTTTTCAACAAAGGACAACAGAGGGAACGAGAGAGAAAAAAAAATTGCATCAGTGATACTGCAATGCCAACAAGATGCCCTCAGAGGTAAAAGACCTGCAAATCAGTCCGTGTCACACCTCAAAGCTACCCGTGCTGTTTTGATTTGAGTGCCGCTAAAGCGAGAAAGAACCCAAATTAATGAGTGAGGTGAGCAAATGAGTGCATCAGAGACATATTAGCGACTTATGTGTTAAGAGGAGTGTGACAGTCTCTTCTTCCCATCCTCCTCTTCATCTCAATTTGGCAAGAGGAGGTGTTGAGGGAAATAGGCTTTTGACATGGCGCCGCGTCGGCAGCCAGAGTGTTAGAAGAACTTGACTCAATCTGTCGCGCTCTGGGACTGCCTCTCTTACAGTAATACTGCTTTAGCTTAATGGCCTGAGGTGTTTGTGTGTCTGCACTGTGTGTTAAAGCAGGTAATTTTTTTTTGTGCGTGTGTGTGTGTGTGTGTATCTGTGTGTGTGTGTGTGTGTGTGTGTGCGCGCGTGTGTTTGCCGTGCATGTGCGGCTGTCGGGGTGTACCTGCGGGTCCTCAGGGTGCTATTTGATGCTAGGCAGCACATGCAGATGCCAGGTTCAACTCGTTGGACTCCCTCTTTTTTTCATCTCTCTCTCTCTCGCTCTCACTCTCTCTCGCCTGCCTCCCGTCTCTGTCTCCCCCGTCACAACCCCCCCCCCCCCTCACGGAAGCCAGGAGACGGTACTGTTACCTCTGAGACAGACACCGAGCAGATCTCAGGTTGAGCTCCCTGTTACCATGCGGCAGCCATTGGAAACAGATGGTCTCCAAACAGCCTGTCATGTTTACTGCTGCCGCCATAAAAGACAAGAGTCCAACAACACACTCCCTCAGGAGCCCCACGGGATCGCACAGGGGCCTGCAAACAGCTGCCTGGGGGGGTGGGGGTGGGGGTGCATTGGCCCTGCACACTCACTCAGACGCACACACACTTGCACCTTGAATTGACTCCTACCTTAACTACCATCCAAATGCCTCTATTACCAAACACACACACACACACACACACACACACCTACATACCGACACACAGAAATAAAAAAAAAAACGTCCAGGCACGCACTCCAAATGTCCTCCGCCAACCTGTCCGGACATGCTACATTTACTGCAATTAAACAAGCATGCCATTTGAATATCTGATGACACCTTGCAACCTGCTCCGTGGGCTCTGAATATAATGGTGTCCCTGCGGAGCCCGGGAGAAATTGTCCATGTCACAGTTAATGAAGGGAATTTGCATTGTTATCTCAATTAAGGGCGGCGGAATAATGAAGCCCACTTCTGAATTAGTTAATCGGCGAAAACTTGTACAAATGTGTTCGCGTGGCCCATAGGTATGGCCCCGCGGCTAATGTATATTCTTCGGGGTTAGCGGGGTTACGTCAGACGCATGGGGGGGGCGGACGGTAATGAGGCAGGTGCTACCGGACACTTCTCTTCCTCTCTGAGGGAGTCGGGATGCTACTCTGACCTCCCGACGCCTCGTCCTCCGTCTCTTCCTCCCTGTCTCTCTGGCGCCACGTCTCCCTCACCCCTCTCGATTAGCTCGCTCGCCGGTGCCCCGTTCCTTCACCCGCACGCCACATCAAGAAACCAGAGGCAGACAGCAGATTGGAGCTTAAAAAAAACAACAAAAAAACAGGTGCTTTACCCCACAACACCCTCCTCCTCTTCCTCCTTCAGGACATCAACACTGACTAGCTGGAGTTTCTGGATACAGATACAAGGACGAGCTCTGTGATGTAAGAATGCACGGACTAAAAGGAGAACATATCTATTTGCTCTCGGTATTGTCAGGTGGAGGATAAAAAAAAAAAATCTCAGCTTTGGTATGAGAGGATAATGTCGAGTTTGGGCTTCCCATTGATCTGCTGTGACAGTTTAAGTGGCTGCTTTGGTGTGGGTTCGAGAGGAGTGTATTCTTGTGTGTGAAGACTGTTTAAGTGGGTGTTTGTAAGGAGTGACTAAAGGCCATCACTAAAGGCTCGCACAAGTGCTCCTCTGCTCCGGGGGCCTCAAATGGCCAATGAATTATTTATAACAGCCAGGACATGAGTTGATGTTGGGCTAGAGGAGGGGTGGCACGCGCACACACACACACACACACACACACACACACACACACACACACACACACACACACACACACACACACTGTGGCCTCTTAAGGGGGTCAGTGTGCCAGACAGCCACAGGCTAAGCAGACAGCTCATAGTCAAAGTGCACCGTGGGACAGTAGAGAGAACAGGACTGGTCAAAGGGGAAATGGAGGGTTTCATTGCTGTTTTCTGCTCAATCTACCAACGGCCGGAGCTCGAGGGAATAGAAGAAGAAGGAAAAAAAAGAAACCTAAGAACCACTAACATACAGCACTCACTGTTGTTAGTGTATGATGCGCAGGCAGGTATCCGTGTACCTGCCAAATCAGTTTAGCTACCAACTGAGGACAAATAGCCCTCTGACAAATGAAAGACAGCAGGATACATTTGATAAATAGAGATTCTATGTCATTATATTTACTTTAACTTGTGAGAATCCTGCACTGAGCCATAATAAACAGGGGTTAAGTAACACCTCTCCATTTTCATTGAGGACCCAGCAGTCCTCAAAGAAAATTGTTCTGCATTAATAGATGAAGAACATCATCATCACTGTGATAACTATTTGACTTAAATAACGGGTTTTCTGTAAGCATGATGATGCGTGCTTTGTCATTCTCTTGTATTTGGTTAAAGATTAAAATGTTTCATTCGCTTTGCATCGGACGTCGCAATAATGAATTTTTTTAAGTAAAATATGGATGCAAACAATGCATTATTTGCCTCTCAGTTTGTTTTTTTGTTTTTTTTAATGTATAGGGAGCATCAAACCAAATAACAACACTATCTCTAAGCACCACGTAGCTAGCACTAAAGGAATGTGCATGCATAATTGAGATTGGAAAGAGAAAAAAAAAGAAGGTACAATTGCTGCTGAATTACAGCAGATTGAGATATCCCCAGCTGATTCCTGTTGTAGTAAATCCCTCAGCCTCAGCTCAGGTCTCTACTGTCTGAATGTGACTGGAGGGATTAAGCTAAACTTCAGCACAGTCTCTCTAAAAAGAGACGGTAGGTTGTAAGCACACACGCACACAGAATTACAATAATAGTCTGTGAAATCACATGGTATTGATATTGGTTGGCAGCTGCTAGTGATGACTTGTGAAAACATTGATTTTAATTTTATTTTTTTTCACTTGATGAAAAGCTACTGTATGCCAAAATATTAAATTGACCTACTGTGGTCTGCGGGATCAGGCCCCATCTACTCTATGTCCAGCTCTTTCAGATCAGCAGCTGTGTTTATCTGTAGCGTCGTCAAATGTAACTGTTCTTTCCCAACGGGGCACTTTTTTGACCCTTCGCTTTAATCCATGTCAGCCTCATATTCTCCTGCTGTTGGCTGTGTGGTACCAATAGCTCGCACTGCTTTCTTCACATAATCTGATCAGTAACTGCCCCATTTCCTCACCTGGAAGATAATCTCTTCGTCACAGGCGCCCATGAATTACCGACAGTGGCCCACAGATGACAATAATGAAATTCTTGCGGATATATATTGGCAGCTTACCTCAAAAGATAACATGAACAGATTTAAAGTTACTGTAAATATTTGTATGCTGCCATGTTGGCCAGGTCTCACTGTACCCCAAGATGAGTAAATAAAGAATAATATACATATTTATTTATGTATCTATTTTGCTCAATTAAGAGGACATATAATTGACCTTAAAGGTGCTCAATATGAAGTTCAGAGCATTTATTTTCCTTACCTGACGGAGCTAACAGTGTTTACCGGAGGGTGTGCACTACGTTATCTACATTATCAGCTGTAACCGCCGTATGAGGGCAGTGCAGTGCGGTGGCCATGAGCTAGTCAGTGGGGTACGCTCACGTGCAATAAATGGCACGTATGGCTGCCCGGCCATGTATACAAAGCATTACATTACTCCCCTATATATCCTAACCGAGCAAATAGAGATGGCAACTCCAGTAATGCTCTGAATATCGTGCGTCGAACCACATAAGGAAAAGGTCGGGAGTATGAGATTCTCCCTGGAAGGTGAAACCAGACCTTGGACCAAACAAAACAAATCATCCTTTATCATATTGTTGAAAGGACGGATAGAGAGAGAAGATGGAAAAGAAAGCAATGAAATGAGGCAAGAGGAGAATAAGTCGTGGACAAGAAGGCAGAAAGGAGTGGAAGAGAGGGCGAGAGGGAAGAACTTCAGCTCCGGGGTTCAATGAGGGTTAAGTTCAAAACAAAACAAAGCGAATGGGGATGTCAGTAATAAAAGCTTCATTAAAAGGTCAAAGGTTCGAGAGGTCACTCAGACGAATTCTCCCCACCTCTGAATTGCCCTCCTGATTCCCCGCAACACTAGGCTGCTCATCCAGCAGCCTCTCTTCTCTGATGCGAGATGGCATCTTAAAACAAGCAGTTTACATTAAAAAGGTCAGCTGGGGGAGGGCACCTCGCGGAATCAGTGGCTCAAGATGAAGAGGGCATCCGAGCAACAACAACATTAAAGCAAAAAAGACACACATGCACACACACTCCTGTCTGACTTATAGCTTTTACAAGCACATGCTTACATACTGTAGGTAGACGTATACGTGCATGTGGGCACACAAACACACACACACACACACACTGCTTCACTGCCTCTCTCACAAAGCACACAAGGTACCCAAACACGTGTTCAAATACCAACGAAGCGCAGACTCGCCTCCGAAAGGTTAGTGAAATCCAAAAATCAACAAGACCAGAGTTTAAATGCCAAACAGTTTCAGATGCAGACAAAGTTAGATTTCCATCAGTGTAAAGAAGTCACAAAGAAGGTTAATCTCAGAAGGTGAAGATAAAAAAAAAGAAAAGAAAATCTATTCAGGCTAAAAATGAGCACACTGAGTATTTCATCAAGCTGACCTGGGATGTGCTGGTGAGAAAACAAAATGCAAAATGTGAACCTACGCCTTTAACTAATTAACTAAGTTTTAATGAATTTTATAATGAGATGTATAAAATAGGTGCATTTTTAAGGTTGAATATCTATATGTGCTTTAATTATCTGTGTGTGTGAACTTGTGTGTGTGCGCGCGCGTGTGTGTGTGTGTGTGCGATGGCTGCTTCCTCCGCTGACACGCAGCCACAGTGAACGGCTGCTTGATTAATTCTGATCCACTTAATTAGAAAGCTGACGATTTCCCGCGTGAATACTGATAACGCGGGGAAACTGCTGTCATTGACTGTTATTGACTGATGAGTTCATTAAGGCTTCACAGAGGAACATGGTTGTCGAACTGAAACTTTCTCGCCTGTAAAAAAAATTTAAAAAAATAAAAAGCACAACCCCTCTCTCCCCCTCCCCCTCACCCCCCCACCCGAACAGCAACAACAACAACAAAAAAGTTGAGCCGTGAAAGCCGGTCGGTGCCACATCCAAAGTTCTGGTTAAATTACCCACATGGATATAAACCGTGAGATTGAAACCACAGCTGAGCGGTGACGTAAAGAGACATTCGCACTGTGAGGAAACAAAGTTGCCACCTCGAAAGCTCGCAGATGTGCCATTTCCGTCTCGGTGCCAACGTTCAGTGCCAAAGCTAAAGGTGTGCGTGTGCTAAATTTGCCTCGGAGCTGAGGCAACAGCATTACGACGAAAAAGCTCACATGCGCGCATCAGCGGGAAGTTTCGACAGCTGCACGTGTGCAGGCGTGACTTTTCCTTCTGTTACAGTGAGGCGCTTTTGAGAGAAACGTTGCCCCTGTGCTGCAGCGCACATTCAAGTTCCACAGAAACACGCAGACACGCAAATCTGAAACAACCGGACGCTGTGACTCCCGAGTACTGTTTACCAAATCACGCCTTTTTTTTCCAGTGTTCATCAACAGATTTCCGCCATTGCTCATGCGGCACACAGAGGGCCTTTCCTATGATGTGAAGTGAGACATCAGTTGACACAGAAGAGTGAGAGGAAGATGGACAGGCCAATAGTGAGAGTATGTGAGGAATGTTTTGCGAGGAGGAGTGAGGTCTGTGCCGGGAGTGTAAGGGGTCCAGAGGGCACTCTTTCCCCCCGTGGAGATCTCTCCAGTAGGGTAGACAGCGATAGCATGGACCTCCTGATCCCCAGCCCCTCCAACAATCTCTGCATGTCCAGCTCCTGCTGATCATGGGCGACTCTGCTAAACAATGCCTCACTTCTCCATTCTCTCTCTCTCTCTCTCTCTCTCTCTCTCTCTCTCTCTCTCTCTCTCTCTCATATTCTCACCCTCTTTGTTATAAATGCAGAAACTCGGTGATAGCTCTGTCAGGCGACATGGCGACATGTAGTTCCCCTCCACCCGCATGCCGACATGGGCACCGACAACCAGTAACTCAATCAAGATGAAGCCAGAGGAGAAAATGAACCAGTGACAGGTCCTCTGAAATATGCAGCCCAAGTCAGAATTGGTAGCTTTCGTTCAGCGCGATTCATCATTCTAATTTGAACGTCTGTCTGCTTCACTATAGGGGCCCAAATGCATACATACCCACAAAGTGAGTTGGTTACAGGCCTCTTGTCTCCTACACACATCTCACGCAAATCCACTTAGCCAATATTGGAAAGCAGCGATCATGCGTAATTCTGATATATTGCTTTGGTTTATTAGGAGAAAAACACAGAAACCAGAAATATGATCTATTTCTGCGCTGCTCCCTTTGCCCATTTCGGTAGCTCCCACTCACTTCAACAAAACCCATTAAATGTGAACCTTGTACATTAACACACACCACCGTGCAAACAGACACACACACACACACACACACACACACACACACACACACGCACACACGCACGCATTAGGGCACAATGGGGAGGTCAGGTTTGGCATCGGGTTCCTGCTTTATACGTTTTTATTTGCCAAATTTAGGTCACATATCAATGTGAGGGCAGACAAAAAGCAGGGAAACCAACCATCTTCACAAGAGACACGCTGTAACGTTCCCATCTGAGAGGGGTCGTTTGCGTTGTTCCACATTTTCGCAGCGCTTCCCACAACCCAACAGTTGCGCCCCGACCCCCTTTGAAGTCAGCTAGAATTACTTATGACACAATAAGCTGCAACAATGAAGCAACAAAAGAGACTGGAATTTAAAGGGCATTCCTCTTTACCCAAACTCCACCCAAAGCAACGCAGCAAAGTGTTTTTACTACGTCTCCGTAAAAAGGGCTCCAAAAGTGCTCGCAGGTGGCTGGTTGGCCGCCGCTGAAAATTCCAATCCAGTTTGGAAACTGAAAGTACACGATAGTGTTTTTAATATTCTCACCAATGATTAACATCTCGGTGTAATCCAGACTTGGCAGAGGGGCTTAACCAGAGCTCCCACACTGGCTGCGAGCCAGGCTGGCGCTGTGACTTGTCTTCCCGCAGACAGAGGGATGATCCTGGGACGGGATGGGAGATGCGGGGGCCTGGACGGACTGGCTGCAGACACAATACTGGCACAGTGACAGCAGCCACCGACCAAGACTAATCTCGCTCGACCAAACACAACACGCACACACATGCACCCACACGCGTGTATTTATGGTAGTCTGGATTCGAAAAAATGCTGCTTACGCTTCCCACAAAAAAAAGAGATGTGATGTTCAGCGTCCATGATACCAAAGAACCCACTGTGACACATTTTTTGGTAAATTACAAATTCATTTGGAGAGTAAAACTTGAATCGGTAATTCATGCAAAACACTGCATGTTCAGGGAGTAAGCGGATTTAAAACGCGTTTGTTTCTTTCTTTCTAAAAATATCCACAAGTGAACGATGTTAAGGCTTTTGGAAAATCAGGCAAATTTCCCTTCAGTAGCACTAAAACCCGCTGTCATCTGAGTGTGCACTTTACTTGGCAATTATTGCCATAATCAAACAGGCTTATGTATATTTTACCAAAAATCTTGTCACAGTAGAATCCCCGGTTCCTTGTATCTATATTTGACCGGTTGGTTAGGATGACGAGGGAGACATTTGGACATAAAACACTGTTAATAGTCAGAGCATCATTAAGGGATCTTTCCTCATAACTGGCTTGGCGGGGGGCAGAAGAATGATCAAGAATAATGTGCGGTGCTTTGTAGCCACCCAGGTCACCGCCTGCATACAAATCCGCAATAAGGAGGAGAGGCAGGGAAGGAGGGAAGGCCGGGGACGAGGCGGGGGGTCTCAAACAGTGAATGGGTTTGAGAGGGGAAGGGAGAAGAGGGACAGAGGGTGAGGAGAACCGATCTCAATAAGGCGGGTCATTTCTGTGTAGCAAGTTCAGAGATTCTGCAGGTCCTTGTTGGGGAAGAGGTGGAGGGAGGTACAGGGGAGGGGAGGCTATTTGGGAGAGTTGGGGGAGAGGTAACAGGGAAGAGAGAGGAGGGGGGGTCTTGAGCAGGCTGAGGCCCAGAGCTGTATTCAGTGGGGGTAGGCTGCTCCAGCTCCGACGCTACTACAAAGCTGGACTCCTAGGGTTCATGAATAAGGCGAGGAAATGATCAGAAAAAAAAGGGAAAAGAACCCTGAGAGATGTTTAGACAGATGGCCCACTTGAAACGACGCGAGGACACAGAGAGAGAAAAGTGATTTTAATGAAACTTCAGATTCAGCAAATAATTGATCTTTATTCACTCCCCCTCAAAATCCCAGCAGAAAGGTGAGAGTAAATTTGATGTGTTACAAGTGCCTTTCCAACGGACATTAAAAGATACTGGTTGCTTTAAATCCTTTAGATTGAATTAAATTGACATCATGAGAAGGGGCTGGAGGAGAGGGAGAGGGAAGGGGGAGAAAAGAGAGAGAGGGAGAGGGAGGCAGGGAATCAAATGGAAGGCGTTCAGAAAAGAGCTGTGGTGCCAAAGAAAATAGATAGCAGGGGACTTCTCTCCTCCTCCAGTCGTTCTTAAAGGGCCACTGAGAGCCTTTGAGGGAGAACATGCTAGTCAGTATTTTTAGAAATTTCATTTGATGGGATTCTGGCAAACATCTCTGCTCTGGGCCTTAGATGTAATATCAAATGTTACTTGCTGGGGACTCGATGATGTTTTATGAATTTAGTGAGCATGAATTATTAATGGCCAAACCGCTATCAAATATCTAAAATGTGCAACTAATTATTTGATGCGGGAGAAAAAAAAGAAGAAGGTATCGCTTTTGTGATTCTATCAAATTAATGCTGATTATTTGACCATATCAAACCTTCACACTTGAGTTCCCTCATAAGAGGAAAAAAAAAAAAAAGCAAGAGGAGATTTCAAAAAGGTTTTTGGTTGCATAGCAGAGGGCTCTCCGGAGGGCTTCCTTTAAGTAGAGCGGCAAATAATGTGTAAGGTGTAGCGCACTGGCACGGTAGAGTATGTACAGAAAAATAGTGTAAAGAAAATCACCAGGCCAGGTCAGCCGATCCCCGAGTTTAGGCAGAGCCGCCTGGGAGTGGTGGGGAGGAGGGTGGGGGGGGGGTGCCAACCCACTACCTATCCTTTATAATCATAATCCATTTCCACTGCTATTGTCCTCCATGGAAAAGGCTCGCTCCATGAGATCACCAAATGAGTGAGAGAGAAAGAAGGCGAAAGAGCAATAACAGTGTAGAAAATAGTGTGTGCCCGTGTGTGTGTGTGTGTGTGTGTGTAAGTTGAAAGGGGAGGGGGGGGTGAGGGGGGTATCTCTCACCAGCTGAATTCCTATTAGAAAGTCCCCCTTGACACCAACCTGCCCATCCCACCCACAGCCTCCCCTCGGCCTCACCCGGACCTACCGAGGCCTAATCATACGCTTGGATTTCTCTTAGATGACATGAACATAGAATTGTAGCAGTTAACCACTCCACCTCTAGAACACGGAATTAGATTTAGGGCGGCGGTGAAACCCAAAACGGCTCGATTCCGGGGGCCTGTGTTCCAGTCTTAACCCAACATTTGAGCTGTGTTTATTAACCCCATCTAACTCAACTCTCTGAGGTGTGTGTCTGTGTGTGAGTGTGTATGTGTGTGTGTGTGTGTGTGTGTGTGTGTGTGTGTGTGTGTGTTCGCCCAAAGGCCCGTCTGCCCTGCTCGGGGTCTCATTACTGAGTGAGTGAGCGATGGCTGTTCTGCTTGGCCGAGGACGGGAGCAAAGAGGTGCGCCTCAGAAAATGGGTTTTTCTGTATTTTGATTAATCAGATTTTGTGTTTCTCGGTGAGAGAAATCAAATCAAAAAGGTAGAGGATGGACTTTAAACATGTATAATATTTGGAATGGCCGACACACTGTTTGACCCTGGTGTAAACGTAAAAGAACTGAGTAAACTAAGCTGGCAGAGAAAAGCTTTCTGTTTCATTTTTGTTGACAAATATATATAAATGTATATACATATATATATATATATATATATATATATATATATATATATATATATATATATATATATATATATATATATATATATGGTCTGTCAAAAGAATCTAAAAAGAGAAACAGCCACTTTCGAATGCCACTATGATGCATTTGTGTGTATTTTCTTACGTCTAGTCTGTATAGGAGAGTGCTCACTTAGACCCCAACACGATGACCTTCCTAAGTGTCCTGTGATTATGATAGCCTGCCATTACTTCAAACACTCCAGGTGAACACACTGTACTGCACACGTACCACTGTGGACCTCAACCGCTCACCAGCATTGATTTTCACTTAAACCTACAGGTCCAGCGTGCACCTCTAACCCCCCCACGCCCCCGACCATGCACAATATTTACCTCGTTACCAACAGGGGATACGCTATTGTCAGGGCTGTGGTGGTGATAGATAGGTGTACAATGTGGCTGAGAGGCCTCTCCTTTGACATCGGTGCCGGGTCTATTCAACCTGGCGCCGTGGGGGAGCTGAGCATGAGATGCCCCCACCTTCATTTGTTCGTTCCCGCACCGTCTCCATCCACCTGGCCGTCTAACTGCTCTTATTTTCCCCTGTCCTCGCTTCTTCCCACCCATTGTCACCTTCTCTGTGTATGTTGGGTTGCTTCTATGTTGGTAATAATTGCTTCCTTTTCAAAAAAAAATAAGCCGTGGTTTCCTTAGATGGGCTTTTTTTTTGTTAGTAACTGTGACCTCAGCGGCCACAAACTAAATCATCACTGAGCAGGAAATGGAACCAACACATGCAAAGGAGCTTGTATTGCAGTAGGTCAAGAAGACAGTGAAGGGGAGATATAGCTGTCTGCAGGAGAAGGTCCTTCAGCTTTTCACTTCTTCTTGAAGTTCCTCGTGGTTTAGGAATTTCTCTTGTTTCACGAACAACGGTGAAAAAGAGAGTCCATTAAAAACACAGACTCTGCTGCCATTTTTGCCCAAGATTTCTGTTCCTCAGCCCTTCATTACATGTTCAATATGACGTGGGACATTATATAATATCCCACATTATATGTATGATGGTATGGTGCTGCTGGAAACTAGATGGCGGTCTGGGGCCAGTCACTCTCCAGGTGGTTACCAGGGAAAAGGCCCAGACTGTGTGCAGGAATGCTAGGGGTCAAAGGTCAAGCTGCAGGGAAAAGGGACAGTGACTCGCCACTTGGCTTCAAATATTGTACAAGCATATAGTATAATGCCCATATGCACACTCAACTACAGGCATACACACACACACACACACACACACACACACACACACACACACACACATGGCATTAGTTTTTTTTTTCATTACTGTTTCAGACCGCTGGTGTGTTGCAGTCAGAAAGAAAAGAGAGATTTTCATCACTTTTTCCTTCCTCTTCTTCACCTGTTTGTGTTGCAGCAGGTAATGTTCAATATTATAGGAACCACCTGATCTGAATATTCATGGATGGCACCTTTCCAAGTCCAGCAGTGAAGGAGAAACGCAAGGCTACAGAGCAGATTAAAAGCGCAGGTCAAAGTCCTGGGGAGGAGAGGGTGGAGGAGTGCGGGGAGGTGCCGATTTTAATGCATTGGTCAGAAGCAGGCATCATTGATTTCAACGCTAAGTGAAGGACAAGGAGCGCGGAGCTTGATTCCAAATCAATGACACAGTGCAAAATGTCTGCCGTGCCGAGTGCAAGGCTCTCAGATTAGTGTGCAAAATGCCCGAGTGGCACAAATTTTGTCAGACACACACATGATGAAAGCTCCAGGCGTACGACGGAGAGGAAGACAGCCGGTGAGACAAACACTCTGACTGAACCAGACAGTCCTATCCCCCCCTGACGTAAATAATGTTTGTTTTTCTTCCCACCGTTCTAAATGAAAAAGAAGGAAAAAGAAGCTAGTCTATGAAATCGCATGGCATATGCAAAGGAGAACCACTTACAGGGATCCTATAGAGACCAAAGCAGTGGGTGTGATGGACTAATTAAGTAGGGCCTGTGTACTCAAACATCAATAGGTTCCATCAGACTGCACATAGCTTCTATAATGGCACATCCATGCCCAATCATAGTCGGAATACTGCTGATTACACACCTGCGCATATGCACACATTTAAACACATGCAGCACTAAAATGCTTGCCCTTGTGTATATTATTGAATTGAATCTGTGTACTTCAATGAAGGCTCCATGCCGGAACGCGTGAGCAGGTTTTTATTCCTTCTTCTCGCCCCGAAATCTGGGATGTGGTACCTTCTCACATTTGTTTGGAACGCTAAAAAGCTGTCGCTGTATTCTACGCAACACTGTTTGTGAAGCAAGTGAAAATATGTATGTTTCTTGCTCTTAACATTGACGCAGCATCCACTGCTTGCAAACTACAAATCAACAAAATTGAGGGGTGAGGGGGGATATAATAGGAAACAGAAAGAGAAGATGCAAATCAGTTTATCACAACTGATTAAAGAGTTGAGAAAAAAAGAGATGTTGCACAAAGAGATAGAAAAGGGACACCTCTGACTGTTGTCCAAGTGGAGGTGGGAGCAGAAATTAAAATGTTTCATATCGAGCAATCCGAAATGAATTGGGCGAGGCTGCAGGAGAGAAAAAAGAAAAATCAATGGATCTCTGGCTGCAGTGAAAGGGACGGCATCACGAATGGGATTTGCCAGTGGGGCACAGCAGCTGCCAAATAACCTAGAGCTAAAGAATTACAATAATACTGATGAAGTGTGTGAGGGCTTTTAGAGGCATTTCTGGAAAATTGCTCTGATGGAGGGCATAACAATGCTATCTAATTTCACTGCCCTCTCTGCTGCTCTGAAAAGGAACAACAACAGATGTAACGCTACCTTCTAAAACCACCAAGGCCAGTTGTACACAAAGAAAGAGGCAGAGTGAGACAGAGGAAACAACCTTTTTGCTTCATAATTATCGCCACCGACACACGCACACACACACACACACACACACACAAGTTTTTAACTGCGAACTCATGCCGTGACAGTCAAATACTTTTAACCTTCCAAAGAAAGGATTGTTGTTTGCTCACCTAAATATATGCAGCTTAAGGAACACTATTCACGAAACATGCAGTCTAGTTGAATCAAATGGCATTCATGTACTAGAGACGCATTTGGATTCAACATTTGAGGATACAGAGGTTGCAATACATGGCTATAATTTGTTCAAAAAAGAAAGGAAAACGTACGATGGTGGAGTTTCTATTAATGCTTAGAATCATATTCCAGTCTTATGACTTGATGATGAATGAAATAGAGTATAGAATATTAGTCATCTGCTGCTACAGGCCTCCTATGAAATTACTATTTGTGAAATGTTGGATAATGCAGCTGATGGTTACGATAAAATTAATTTGATGGGGGATGTAAATATGGATGCACTTAATGAGACACGTGCCATGAGGAAAAGGAACATTTCTGCAGCTAGAACATGTTAGTTGACTCAGGTAGTAACGTTACCAAGCAGAATGTTTAAAAACACGTGTGGTTTTCATAGACTGTATGTAAGAAGTGGACGTAGTTACCGCAACGTCACCCATCGGTTTGTGGACTACGGTTTTGAAGCCACGAGTTCTGCATCTTGCCTTCTTGGTGATGAGAGTGGAGTACAACCAAACGCTGAACAAGACATTTTAGGCGACTGAAATTTTACAACAAACGTTTATGAACAGAAAAAACACGGTAAAGGTTTAAAGTTCAAGGACAAAAACACAGACAACTCCCAGACTGGACCACACTGTACAGTATACCCTGCTTTATTGGCTATTTTACTCTAAATGGTCCGAGCAGCTGCCCTGTCTTCTCCCACTGCCGAGTGAATTATTGGAGAAAATTGTATATGTCAAGTAATGGTTTGATTACGAGCTGCCAGCATGCACAGGTTACTGAAGGGCATCCGACTAGCACAGCAGTAGCCCAAATGGCTGATGACAGGAGGATGGTGGGTGCAGTGATGGATTTTAATGCTGCATTTGATTTTATAAATCATTGTAGGTTGCTTGGAAAACTCAAATACGATGGTTTTAAACTCACTGCTTTGTCCTGGATGAATGGTTACCTGTCCAGGAGAAGGCAGAGAGTGTTCTTCAATGCTTTTCTGATAGCAAAGAGGTACAATGCGGGGTTCCTCAGGGTAGCTGCTTTGGTCCTCTGCTATATGCTATATTCTTAATGCTATATTCTATATTCGTGAAAGATCTTCCGTCAGTATCAATGGCTATGTATGCAGATGATTCAACTATGTACAGTGCAGAATTTCGAGTTCAGGATATCTCTTACAGTAAATCATTTTTCTGAGGTGCTGATTGTTTTTGTTTGTAGGGTCGACAGGGTTGAAATCCGTATACCTCACTGCATGGATTTTACTGGCATCATTGTCATATAAGGTAAAATGAGGACAGGGGTTTTGTAAAATGTAATGTTTGTATGCAGATCATTGTTTGGGATTTCTGTGTAGGACCCCAGTAAGACTACTTGGCATCATGGCTTTGGCTAATTTCAATTAACTGAACTAATAAACTAAAATAAACTAACAGAGGAGGTTTTTTTGCATCATAATCGATTTATCACCTGTCAGGCTTCAGGAAACTACCTGCTCTCCACCCCACCACTGTTTGTTTTATGCCAGCTGTGGGTGTGTCAATGGAAAGAGAGAAAGCAAGAGCAAGGTAGAAAAAAAAAGCGAGCAACTCTTCCTCCATTACATTTTGAGCATTTCTTACAGCTGCATAGCTGTAAGAGAAAAGAAGAAGAAAAAAAAAGGCAGCGGAGGAAAGAGGGAGAGATAAGATGGGGTGAATAAAAGGATGAGAGGAACAAGCTCCCATCATCTATTTTTATGCTGTATTTAATTTACATTTTCTTTTTGCTGCCGATAAAAGCGGACAGGGAACACAAGGACGGTGACACCCAGAGAGCTCCCCGGGTCAGAGGGCAGCAGTTAACCTGTCAGAAGTGGAGTACTGATTAGAATAAATCTACACACACACCAGAGGTCAGCTCCGGCCTCTGCTACCAATCTGACCCGCCACTCTCTCAGGGTGTGTGCATATCCACCAACTATGCTTAGTGTGTGTGTGTGTGTGTGTGTGTGTGTGTGTGTGTGTGTGTGTGTGTGTGTGTGTGTGTGTGTGTGTGTGTGTGTGTGTGTGTTGTAGCGTGCACACGCATGCATGCCTGTGTTTGGGTGTGTGAATAGATCTGAATGGAAGCATGAGTGTACATTTGTGTGAAAGTGTGCATATTTGTTTTTGTGGATGGGCATTCTCTTCTTTCATATTCATGTATTTTTTCCCTGCTGTTAACAATGGAATGTGACAACAAACCAGTTGACATTTTTACTTGTCATCTGTAAGATCATAGACTCTAATGTTCCAATCATATCAGTAATTTTAAGGATCTTGACGATTTTACACTCTGGAAAGGTTTGTGTTTTTATTCTATTGTTGGTGTGTTTTTGTCCTGTCACATGTCACTAAATATTTGTCTATCCTCCTCTGTTTCTTTTGAAACTAATAGTATTGGCTCCTTTAACCACCTTTAACCACAAGGCTGACGGTTAAATCTCCGGCTACTACTGTCTGAATGTGGAAGCGCCCTTGAGTGAGACACTGAATCTCAAGTTGCTCCCTGGGTGGTGTACAGGATGGGTTATATTTCATTTCATGTAAACACCTGTATGTATATGACAAGTGTAATAAAAATCTAAACAGACTTAAGGACTATAATAGAACTAGTATTAAATCAATAATAGTAATAAGTCCACCAGCGGCTATTTATCCTAAATACTTACTGTTTGTGGAAACTGATACATAGAAACGTAAACCACCGAGCAGTCGTCCACATCTCCTCTTTAATGTGAGTAGAAGGGGAGGGCCTGCTCTGTGGGGTGGAAATCTAACGCACATAAACACTAGACTTCATCTCTGGGGCTCAGAGGGCAAGACCCTGCGGCCCGCTCACAGAGGATGAAAGAGCTATCGCTGAATAAAAGAGTGCGGCTGCTATAGTGTACACAGACGCGCACACTACCAGATATGTGCGCACACATAGAATACCTCATACGAAGAGCTGGAGGCTATCACAGTGTGAGCTACCATGTGGGATGTTTCTGGGCCCACACCTATGGAGGGTCGAAAGCCGCTGCAGAACGTGTAGGGTGAAGTGAGGTTACCAACTGGAGAACTGAAAGTCTGGGATTGTCTGTTCTGCAGCTCATCAACACATAGTTAATCAGGATATTCGCTTGACTTTTTCTTTTCTTTTGCCACATTTTTTTTTTATAGCGAGAGCAGAGAGATGCACCTGTTTCTTATTTACCTTTTTCAGACATTTACAGATTAAATGCAACAATCAAGGAAGGGTTCCTTTTACTTAGTTGCCACCACTGCAAGCAACCAATGCTAATGAGTACAAGGGTCATCCTCTGCATCCAGACAATACATGGAACACATGCCCCTGTGTGACTTGAATTTTCATTTATCAAAAGCTACCAACAAGGAATCTTGAGAGATTTGCATGTCATCTGTTTGCAGAGACTATACTGTATGCTGATGATTTCGCTATCAATACGAAAACTGTTTTTCTTTGCCTCCGGTCTGCATATTTTAAAATTTTCATAACCTGCTTTTATTTGTAGAGGTTGTAGACACTTCAACACTGCTCCACCCAGCTTTATAATAGTGTCTACTGGGTTTATCAGGCAGAGACTGCAACAGTTATTTGAAGGCAGTGTTCTTGTGTTCAAATCTGCACAATAAAACCTATCATTTTAAATATTAACTGACAGGAATGATTTCCAAAACTATCATAACATTTATTTTTTTTTTAAAGATGAATAAAATGAAAATACATTTTTAACTAAGATGATTTCAGGGAAAGCAGCGAAGCAAACAATGAAGCCATCATCAATCATCTCTGCTGGTTTCCTGAAGGAAGCGACATGTGGTGGTGTAGTAGACAAGGCAAACACACACGCACACAGGTGGCTGTCACAAACACCCGAGTGGATCTGTAGCTTGGCGTGACTGTTGAACATGTTGCAGTATCCCTCTGATCAGAAGACCTTTCAGACTTAAATATTATAATCAAAACGTTTATCCAATCTCTTGTTCTGCTCTGTACACAATTTTTTGAGAATGTGTCGACGCAAGGACGCTACTCTAGGACTAACTGAATTAAATGTTACTCTACCCAAAATCTTTTGAGTATGAAACACTTAAACCGTGCAGGCTTGATGTGGCTGCACAAAGTTTGTAATTTGACCCTTAAACGCAGACTAGCCAATCATCGCATGGCATCAGCCAGCTTCAACCACTGTCCAATAACTATACAGCTGTGCTCCACAGACTGTCGTGTAATGGTTTCCGATTTTTCTCATTTTCAGGCTGGTTTAGTGGATTTGGAGCTCGTCCTGGTTAAACGTTGTGTAATAGTGATACTCGTTACCCTTAGAGGTTAGAAGGAGATATAAGTTTCTAAAATGTCGTGTTTCTATTCAAAAACCTGTGGAGCTAACCTTACCAGAGCACTTTAGCACATCCTTAACTAGCGTTAGTACTTCTATGCTACGCTAGCTACTGAAGGTATACTGAATGTATACACATGCTTCTTTTTTATGATTGTAACAGTGAATAAAGACCTGCCCGGCTTTACCGGAACACTGTTGTATTGTGTTCCCCTGAATCTCCAGGTGATGTGGTGGTTCACTTTTACACTGTGATCTGTAGCTTTATCTTTATCTTTGTAACCTGTTTTCAGGTGTTTGGCATTCTGGATATATCCTACAAACACATATTGCAGACCCTTCTGTCTGCTTCACTCTGAAATCTCTTTTTTCTTTTTCCCAAAAATGTGATAATATTTTTTAAGGGATTGCAGTTAGTGACAGTGTGGGCTCCATGGTAGCTCTGATTGCTTGAAGGAGTAGCAGCGAAAGGCGGGGCTTAGCGCAGGGTCAATTGTGGCTGCACTTGGCTTAAATTCATTTGGGCTTCAATGGATTCCTACGGTGACACATTTCCACAGCCAAGAAAGTGGGAAATGTCAATGATCTTATTATTCCACTCCATCAGTGAAATTCACGACTCCATTGTCCACATATAGGCTCAGTTTGATCCCAAAATTTAAATTCCTGTTGAAATATGACAAAAATATTGTTTAATACACTATTATCGTGTAAAGTTTACAAGCTTTACACAATAGTAGTAAAGTACCAAACTCCTTGCAGTTTTTATAAATCCCTTGCAGTTTTGATACCTTGCTTAAAGTGGTGTATTTAAACTGACCTGCGAGATGTTTTGTTTCACAGAACTTCTGGGAAGCCGTCATTAGTAACTGTTTGGAAAAGAGCAGGCACTTTCAAAGTATTCTCGGTAGGTGATTGGATAAATCATTTTTCAATCAAACTCGTACCAAAGGCAGTTGGGGGAAGAGTATGACACTGAAGTATTGAATGTAAACTCCCTGATTTGTTTGTATATCAGACAGTATTGGGCACTATTTTAAAAAGTATGGTGTGCACTGTTAAATATGGAAATACTCAGATCTTCTAATTCTTTAAAAAAAAAAATTGTATTCATATTTTTTTGTTGGGCAGAATATAGGGTCCATAATAAAAAAAAGCCTATGTAGACATTTAGGGATAAGCATGGTGGCACTACTAATAAGAAAAATGTAAATCACTCTCATAAATTCTACCATTTCAGAGGGGAGGGAAAGTCTTATGATTATGCATATTCATGAGGAAGGGTATTTCTCTGATCTGTATTTCTTAAATGCATAATAGGCTAAAATTGCCTACTGCAATAAAATTCCTAAACGAGGCAGGTGCCTATATGCAGCAGCAATAGCAGCAGCACAATGCCCACAGGTATCTCCCATCTCTTTCTTTGTGTGAGTCAGCTGGAGAGATCAGTGGTGTCAGAACTATCAGGCCTCAGCCTCAGCAGAAGGGGGGTCAGGTCAGGGGAACTCTTTCTTCCTCTGACCTATTGTTCTTCCTCAGTTTGAAAACACACCGCAGCTCTTTCATCCGCAGCTCTGCAGCCAGAGAAACAGGAAGTGTCTGCATCACAGACTCCATCCATCATCTCCAGCCAACAGACCTGTCACATTTATAGACTTTTGACTCTCATTGTTATCCACTTCTAACATGACTGACTCACACCATTACTCGGGGCAGTATGAAGATTGCCCTGATAATCTACTTCTCCTACACTGATATTATCAAACCCAACCTTTTCCTTAGATATTTATGCATTTCTTATTTCCGCCGCTGTTAATTGTGGTTTGTGAGTAACATACAGCTCAAGTTCTCCTTCTAGAGACCCACTGGAGCAGTCCACTCAGACAGGCTTAACTCTCCTCGTCCCTCCTTCACTCAGCTCCAGGCCAACTCTAATAGCAATCAATGAAGTTCCAGACACAATAGCTAATTCAATTTCCCTGGACCAGTTTTCTCATCAGGGCTCAAGGTCCTGTCCCCAGCTGATAGGGCCCCAGAACATGTCTGGAAGAGTGAGGATTTATCCCGACCGTCAGCCACCACTTCTGTAATAGACACAGATAACCGGATTGTTGGAGGAGGAGGGAGGGCAGAGTGAGGTGAGGACCAGCTCACCTGCCTGCGTGCCCAAAGTGAGGCCCTGACACCCAGCCGCGAGTTACATCCCTCTCCCCTATCTGCCGCCCCTTCCCTCTCCTCCTCCTTTAAAAAAAAGAAACTTAATCAAGAGACTTCAACTCCCACTTTGCTGTCTTCAATGAGATTTCGGAGACTTAGGGCAAGCGGGGCAAAAAAAAAAAAAAAAAGGAAGAGGAAGAGACTCAGAAGGAGGTGGAGGAGTGTGGTGTGTGTCTGAGGGAGGGCTGAGGGGAGATTAACATCTGTGTGGCTTCGGTTCACTTACCTGGGGTCCCCGAATGATTCCCCGGGTGCAAAACGGTGCGTATCCCAAACGGCTAAAAAAAGAGAGAAGAGAGGATAAGAAGAGAGGCGGCACCCTCCTCTGGCTGTCTGACAGCTGGTGACCCATGGGGGCAGAGGTTTGAGGAGAAGGGATCAAAGACAAACCAGAGAAAGGAGAGAAAAGCAGTATGTGAACAAATATAGGGGGGGGGGAAAGGTATAGTCAATGATCTCTTTCTGTCTCCTTCGATCTCTGCCTCCTTTTCCTCCTCCCCCCTCTCTCTTTGCTCGGCCTTTCAGCTCTCCTGGACAGTAACCTGCTGTCCACACCAGTCATAGTAAATAACACAAGGCTGGAGTGAGGCCTAAGTGCGCAACAATCTCCTACATGCACTGGGACAACAGAGTAAACAATACGAACATCAGAGACACAACAGCCCTCAGGCTCTGCATTCTGGCTCTCACACAGCCTCTGTGAAGTGTGTGTGTGTGTGTGTGTGTGTGTGTGTGTGTGTGTGTGTGTGTGTGTGTGTGTGTGTGTGTGTGTGTGTGTGTGCGTGCGTGCGTGAATTTGCTTTTTTTTTATTTTTTCCCTTTTATTGCGTGTACATGCACGTTCAAATGTCATGTTCAGCGGTGTGAAAGCAGATACACTCGCGTCTCCAGCACCATTCGGAATCCCCGGTGAGAAGACACCTGATGGCAGATGCTGCAGTCTGATGGCAACTGAATTATCCAAACACATCAAACCATTGCCTCCACCCTAACGCAACTAATGCGCACACACAGCAACAGAGTAGCTATTAAACACAAATTGAAGACATTTCGGCCCCGATTCGGCATGCATGGGAACAAGCACGGGCAAAATCCGTCCTCTCACAACAAAGGAGATGGGCAGTAAAACCGACAGAAACACTGATTTCCATTCCTAATGCATCAGACATGGCGGGGAGATGCTGTTTCCGAGGTGTTGAATGGCGGGCCGGCAGTTGTCATGTGTCTGCTGTACGGCGAGTCAAAGCCGCCATGGCAGCCCGGTCCAGACTGGCGTACAATGAGCTGGATGCCAGCCAAAATGTCTCCTCTCCAAACATCACACGTTTCAGACGGCCCTTTCAACTCGCGCGGCGGTGGAGAGAAGGCCGACTTCACCGAAAGAAAAAAAGAGAAAAAAAGGAGAGGAGATAATTCAATTTCTTGTGAGCCTGGAAATGTCCAGAAAACATCTCTGAAACGTCTTAATAGGTATCTGAGCTGAAAGAGTGAACACAGCATCGGCGGTGCGATTAATGAAAATGTCAGATAATTGTTTTTCCTCGCGGCGTTTCATTATTCCGCGTCCCCTCTCAAACGCCCGAACTAAAGCAAGAATTCATGAAATATGTAATTTAGCGCTGACCTTTGGCAGAGTTCAGCAGGTCCCCATCTGTGTGTGAGGAGCGGAGAGGAGCGGAGAGAGAGAGAGAGGGAGAGGGAGAGAGAGAAGAATGATGACCCCTTTAACAGCTTGCCTGCGACTACCTGCTGATCCAAAAACACTGGCCAGACATGAAGCCCCTGCATAGTCAAAGGATCAAACAGGGCCAGAGAATACTGCTTATTTCAGAGAAACAGAAAGTGGGGGTTTCGGGAGGGGTGGGGGGGCTGGAGGCAGGGGGGGAGGGAGGAGGGAGGAGGGGGGTTCCAGTGATACGTTTTTTTTGTGCTACTTCGGCCACCAGGGAAAGGAGGGGAGGGATGAAAAACAGAGGGCATGTGAGAGAGATGTAGACAGTGAGGTGGACAGGAAGAGACACAACCGTGCTCCGGAAAATAAGACAAGAGAGAACGGCAATGGGGCTTGTGCCGCCATTAGAGGTAACCCGTACCTCGACTGACGGGTGGGGTGGGGGGCGGGTGGGGGGGAAGAAGGAAACTACAAAAACTGTGCCGTTTGAAGCCTAATCCCCTTTTACATTCTTAATTAGGAAACAACAAGCCATAAGCCCCTTTGTTGTGCTGACCCACACGTACTAAACGCCCATTGTGTGTGGGTGTGTTGAGATCTGAGGAGGAGAAAATGTCTCTGTGGTCTCTGCTTCACCGTTGGACGAACACAGCCGCTCTGAAAAACGCAGCGCCCGTATGAAGTTGCTTTCCCTTTTTTGGCCAATTTGCTCTTTGAGTGGCTGAGATGAATTCGTATTTTGGTATCATTGTATTTATTGGAATTACTGGGAGGAGAAAACGCGGACACGCAGTGTTTTTTCTACAAATAGCTTGCTGCTGAGGACATAGATTTGCATGAGGTGTGTTTAGGCACGCTGTCGAACTGTAAATCAGTACATGGATTACAAATGTAGTCAGTCTATTCCACTGGGAGGAATAAAATATATATAAATGGTGCAGGCATTTTTCGGTTGTCTTTGTGATTGTGATGAAAAAAGTAAATATACAAATAGTGCTGTGTGGTTATTACATCACGGGACTTCTTCTGTCTTCAGCTGAGGTAAAACATTTTTATCCTTATTGATAATGTGAATGTATCCCTGCTCAGCCATTTGTCACACAAACACACCTACACAAACACACAAACACACGCACACACGCACACACACACACACACACACACACACACACACACACACACACACACACGCACACTCTACTCATCTCCTCTCAGTATGGGCCTTGTATCACACGCAGGCCACCGCGTAGACACACACATACCTAAATTTATGTGCTCTCACACACACGCGTGCACACTGAAACAGCTGGGGAGCGCGATGGCGGGTGACGTGAAATGCCCACAATGGCTCCGGAGGGATTAATTTCTCCCACTTTATTTGTTTATTACTGCATGAAGAGCAACTGGGGTGGCGGCAGCACAACAAACAGGATATAGTATAGCGAGTGGCTTCCTCCCGCGGTTACTGATGCCTCATGCTGATCCCCATATTAAGATGACTAAATCTGCTGTGAGATTCTGTGTGTGACATTGTTCTCCTGCAATATGCAGTACAGCGAAGGGGAAGCTGTTACACTGTCGACTGCTTGGCTCTAAAATGTCTCTGTGTTAAAAAAATATGTAATAATAATTTTTAAAAAGTGTCTGATCTATTAAAACAGAAAGATGGCTTTATAATCATTGTGGGTAATGTATAATACAAAAAATGTAAATTATGAGTCCCCATTTACAGCCTGGTACACAATTATCAGTTGAGAATTAGCTTTGTAACCCACATCTACTTATCACTATAAACTGTTTTTGTAAATAATCTGAATACATTTGAACATAAGTGTGTTGGTGTTTGGAAGTTATGGTACAAGCTGCAGCTTGCCTGGGGTTTGTGCAATAATAACCATGTATGTTTTTGTGTCATGCTTTCTGTGTCATACATTGACTTTACTTCCTTGTTGTTTGGGTTCCCACTGCTGTATGTGTAAAATGAATGCATTAAATATGTTTTATTTCTTCTGACCTAATTAAAACCTAATATGTAGAAAAGTATTGAGGTGGCGCCCCATCCGTCTGCCTCAAGCTGGGGACCAAATACAAACTAGACCATGAAGCCTTATGCCTAATACAGAAATATTTTGTGTTAGATGGGCTGTGCATGAACAAATGTGTATTATTTTTGTTTGCCAAAAAGCCATTCACATACATATATAGTGTATCATCGTACATAGTGATGGTTTAGATTAAATAAGACCCAAGAGAGGTTTAATTCCAATACAAGGAGTTCAAAAATACTTTTGGACGGGGGAGTGCTTCATAAAGAGTACACCGAGCACATATGAGAATAAGGAAACACATTGTATTTAATAATGTGTTGCAGGTGGGGTCTCTGAGGAACAGCAGTTCCCGTAGAAATTAAGAAAAGCCATTCATTGTCAAGCTGATAAAACAATATTAAATATTGTTTTGAGCTGTTAAAGAGCAATGTGAGTGTTTTATGTTTATGATTTATATTTAATTTGATTGACATTATTGACATGTTTGATTGATAGACAAATCTTTGCAGGGGGATATTAACATAAATTCTTTTCATATTTAATACGGAGGATAGAAGTGTGAGTTATTTTACAACTAAACTAACAGGAGATCTCAATCCAGCACAGCATATGTCATACACAGTCCTGAGAAGAAGTCTCATGGTAACACATGTTGTGTGTTAAGATGTCCCCTAAGATAGGTCACCCTGGGTTAGAAAAACACCAAACTATATTGTGAACAAACTCAATAAAAATATGTATGAATTGGTTTTAAAAAGATGACATTACATATACTTATATGAAAAGGTGGGGGGGATCTGAAATGAGGCTGTGTGGAACGGAATGTGACATTTTAGGTAAATGCTGTCAAATCAGTGGAACTGAATCTGGGTACCAGTGTCACCCAGGATGAGCTTGACCTCCTTTCTTCTTTTTTTTTTTTCATAACATCCAGAGATATTTTTGTACCTTCTTAAGCCGAATACCTCCCTCCTCGCAGCAAGAAACTCACTCTGCCTATCTCATAAGGGATTAATGAAAGTCATACATACACATACAGTACACACACACACACACACACACACACACACATGCAGATGCATTTACACCATGAATCACTTGTGGGGGACCTGTGAAGAGTCAATAAATATTAAGTGTGAGTGGAGGCAGGTAAGAACATGAAAACACCTGACTCCAATAAACCGATCGAATCTACAAGCATGGCTTGGATGAAGAAAAAAAAAGGAGAGCATCAAGTTATGAAAAATGTCAATGTTGCGAAAATGGAATAAAATCAAGCCTCATCCTCAGACCGTTCGGGAAAAAGGGCATTCTTTCAAATTAATCTCATAATGTCCATTCAGTGCCGTGTTTGCCCGTGTTTTAATTTCCAGCTAACTGGCAAAATGATATTCAATTAGTTAATTAAGTATGATCCAGCTGCGTGCCTTCTCTCCACACCGGGGGCTGTCTCCCCGCGGGCCGCTGGTTTAAGCCTCTCTGCACTAATTATCACACTGACATTATCAGGCTGTACCTGGCGTTCTCTGTCACCTTAAGCCGCACCATTATGGGGCTGCCATACCACTGCATCCCGTTAAAGGACAGGGAGTCAGAGTACGGCATGGCAGCGTGACAGGCAGCGGCCGTTTGCATTGCGTGTACCTTTTGTCACTTATTCAGCTTCTTCACGGGTCACTCTGAGAGACTGAGGAAGAGTTTCTTCCCACAGGCTATCGGGGCCTTGAACTATGCACAATAAACTCTTATTCACAAGGACGTTCACAACACTGCCATTTATATACTGTTGCCACTTTAAATAATGCACTGATCACTTCACTTTTTGACTTTTACTTTTAACTGTTAAACCATGTATTGTACATATTGTATATGTTTACTAATAGCTCATTCTGTTATATTTCTTACTTGTATTTTGTTCACTAAGCTATTTCTAATTTCTTGTAATGTGCGCTGCCTGGGAGTTTGACGCAAAAACATTTCAAGCGTACGTACTTCAGCCTGGTCTCACATAAATACATAAAACGGCCACAACCTTTTAACAGCTCATTATGTGGTGGCACGGCATGTGTTAAAATTATGTATCGGGGCCACAGAAACAGTGCCAATGAAAGTCAATTAGGATCCTCTGTCATGGTGTACACACAAACGAAACGCTTCCAGGTGATTACGCAACGCTCAGGGCTAGTGACGTAGTATGAAAAGTGAGAAAGACCCCTCGTGGTGGATAGGTCAAACAACACAGGACTGTGAGCCAGGAGACCGGAGTTCGTGTTCCACATTGTTGTTATAAGAAGTTATGTTTGTGACATATTCACATATTTGATTTAGTTTACATACTTATTTAAGCCCAACCATGTTGTTTTACCTCAACCTAAGTAACTGGTTTTGTTGCCTAAACCTAGAACATTCAATTGTTTCTGTGCCGCCGCCACGTAATGCGCTGTTAGAGGTTGGGCACATTTTAACATATTTCTGTGAAATCATGTTGGTGGTTTTACAAGTAACTGTCATGTGAAATGTTGTTGAAACAAATCAACTTAAAGCTACGGAAGTGAACCGAAGACATTTGGCCGAAACAATGTGTTTTCCCCCCGTGCATCTGGGTTTTAGGTCCATATACCTTCAACTACACATTAAATATATCACTGCACAGTATAAGTAAGATAAAAACAAACAAGGGAGCATTGAGACAATGATTATGTTTGCTATTACATGGAGAGTCAAAGAGATGCTATAGATAACCACAAAGAGACATCCTGTGAGCTGTAATAATAATGTCCTATAAATGACCACTCATACAACAACACCACCTACGCTCCTGTTCTGTAAACACGCGCGAGTGGACGAGCACTTTAATGGCTCCCCTCCACCGGTTCAACCGTGAGCTGTTCACGATCATGTTTGTGCTTTAACGGAGACTTCTGTTGGGATGGAAATACTTCATTAAAAACACTAAGGGACCCATGACAGTGCACGCACAGTGTCCGGCCCACCCCACGTCTACCTGACAACTGACAGCACAATCTGATTAAAGGCGGAGGAGGGGCCCTCCGCCAGCCGTCCACGGCGGGCCAAAAGTGATCACCATGGCGATGGGTAATTACAGCTGTCAACGCATCCTCCGTCCTGCTGGCGCCGGTTTGATTGCGCTCGGCAGCAATGATGGACAAGGTTACCACGCACTCTACCCAACGGCCAATCACATCGTCCCCTCTCTGCTCCATCGTAGGCGACACGCAACGCTCGCATGGTCCACCCAACACCCTGGGCCCGATGCGCCATTCCCGGGGCCCAGTTTTAATTGTTTCTCTCTCCCTCTTCTTCTCCTCCTCCTCCTCCTCCTCCTCCACCGGCCTCAGCCTCCCCCCTCCGTTCTCCCTGTCTCTCCCTCTCCTCTCCCTCATGCGGACAGCTCAGAAGTGCAAGTGTTATTACATGAAACTCCCGCTGTAGCATTAATTGAAGGGAGATATGGTGGGACAAAAGCAGCGGGGGGTAGAGCATGCCCATTATCACTCCTGCTTTCAACAGGTCTCACATTTGGAAACTGCAAATTGCAAAAACTTGCAAGGGCAAAATGTTTGACATTATTTGATCTGCAACCATATGGTGTAAGCGGGGAGGGAGGGGGATAAACACAAAAATAGATAAATAAGTAAACAACAGCAGAGAGAAATAACGGCAGCACAATGGGAAATGTGACCAGAGAGAGCAAACAAATCAAGAAAATAATTATCTTTCGGGTGTAATTAATGAGGGGTTTTGCCTGCAAGAGGGTATGTCAAGTGCTCTCCCCCCAGCCCCTCTGCCTAACTTCCATTCCTGGTTGCCTCTCCTCTGCCGTGCCCTTGCCTCCTATCCTATGGCTGACAGTGACAATAGCCATACTGTGGATGCTAAACAGTCTGGGAGGCAGGACTACAAGTTCACATTGAGAAAAACATAGCCTTCCTGCTAGCATGGTGACGGTTGATTTAAGTTAGCCGTATTAATGAAGTCGAGTGTAACTGGACAGGGCTGGCTCCAGCCTCCATATCCTCCCTTAATTACCTGGCTTTGTTTCGGCATGCTTGTCCTTAATCTGACCTAATGTGGCTAATAACTGAACTTGAAAACAATCAAAACAGCAATTAGCAACAGCAGCCCAGAAATGTTGAATTCTCAAATTAATGCAGCCCAAAAAAATTAATATTTGTTTGCTGCCTTTCATGTCGACAGGATGTGTTCAAACGGCAATCCTGGTTTTGCAGCTGAAAAAAAAAACAAAGTCTGAAAGAAAGAAAAAAAGACAGGGAAACTATTTCCAAAATAAAGTCATATAAACCAACAAAGGCTTTTGCAATAAAGGAACAGAATATTTTATCATTTGCAATGAAATGAGACTTCAACAAAAGCATGAGACAAAAATATCACATCAAAGGTCATGTTTGAATATAGATTCTTATCTTCCCCATCCTCTGAGTAACATGGTGGCCCTTTGATACGCAGACCAAACCATTTTGGAAGAACATAAACTGTCCCCTTTATTCCCCCCCCTTTATTTTTCTTTCCGAACACAAATACGTCTTTAAGGAGGCCTCGTTTAAGCCCGTAAATTCCTTGAAAGTGGATGAATGATACAGTCCCGGCATGGCACTGACAAAAACAGATGAGTGTTTTTCCTGAGGGAGAGGATTGTGGGTATGGAACGAGTTAGCGCTGCCTGTTATTGCAGCTGATCATAAAAGGCTCTGTGCATGGGAATTCCACTGTAAAAAACGGAAAATGTTTGTTCCTATAAAAACATGTTATTGCAAAACAGTTAGCTGGAATTCAAAACGTAGCCACAGTTAATAAGGTCATGAAGTGGGAGCGTTTTAATGGTGCACAATGGGTTGATTAATGAAATGCATAAGAAACATCAGAAAGAAACTAGAGATTTTATTCAGATTCACATTAAATAGCACAAGTTTGACTTGTAACAGTTACTCAAAATAGATTTTTAGGAACACATTTACGATGACATTTTTCTCAGATATTATTTGTTTGACACAATAAAGCTTTTTTTTCTTCTTCTTCTTTTTTTTTTTTAGATTCGCTCCAACCAAACTAAACCCTGATTGTGGGCACACTGGGCAGGAAGGCAAATCCTTACTGGTGGTTGATTGAATTCAGGCACCTCCTCCCCGTGGCCCCCAGTGCTGCCTCGATCCACCAATGGGGTGCAGGCAGGAGGATTAGCAGGAACCCTGAGAGGAAGTTTAAACAAGAGGAAACATTAAGTTTGAAATAAAACACAGGAAACAGGGTTAACTGCAGCTCCTCCCAGTCAATGCCAGTGGCAGGGCTATTTTTTGCCCAATTATCTTTGGTTAACGGGATTAATTACTCTAACTTCTCCTTCTTTTCTTCCCCTCCAAGCGAACGGGCAATAAATCCTTCCCGGTGCAACACAGTCTGAGAGGGCCACTCTAATTAGCATAACAAGTTGCAAAATCATTACGGCCCTTTAAGTGCTTACAGAGAAAACAGAAGCGCACAGGATGCAGGACGGGATTTAGGAGGGCTATTTAATTGAATAAAAATGTTTGAGGAGGCGGGAAGAGGGAGTAAACACAACAGAGGTGATGCAAGGGGAGGGCCGGGACACAGGCCGAGGGCCTGGCTTCCACGGGACTGACCCCCGGGTTCGTCGGACACACAAACACACAAATGCGCATGCGTGGAAAAAAAAAAACACTGCACACGCAAAGACCTCCCTTAATCGCCTGAAACGGTCGAGCTATGTAAATTCATCGTTTTCCAGGAGGTTGTGGCGACGTCCGTGAATCCGTGGCGGAGGAAAATCCACTGCAGCTACGGGACGGTTTCGCTCAACAATCCACCGCCTTGCGCGGATAAAATAAAATAAAAAAAAAAAGCCCGCGCCGCAGAGTCTGAGGGCAAAAACAGCCGTTTTCTAGCCAACCTGTTTAGCATGAGTCCCACCCAGTCGTCTGCTTTCACTAACCTGTCCTGACAAGTACCCAGATTAACGTAATCTTATATCAGTGCAGAGGAGCAGAAGAGAGCAGATGGACCCCCTGTGCCCCCCACACCCACCCTACCCCCTCCACTCGACACTAGCACACACGTACACAGCGAACTCTCCCGCTCATAAACACACACACAGACACACACACAGACACACACACTCGTACACACATTTTACAGACTTATAGCTGCAGAGTGCTTAGCATGCAGAACCTGGGCCCCAGCCACAGCAATTAATGTTCTCCCAGCAAATTGCCACAGCTTTGGATGATGCTGTTTGGGGAACGTTACACTGTATCTTCATATGCTGTGCCTCAGCGAACACCGCGGGTCCGGCTGGCGCGCCAGTGCGGTCATTTCGACACGAGAAAAACTCAATAAATAAATAAAAGAAAGACTCTTCTCATTCATTCGCAAATAAATGTACGAACAGGCAAGTAATTGAATAAGGGACTCAACGAGAGACCGTGGGCTGTGGGGAATTGAATTCGGGATTTCTAACACTTGTCATCTGCCGCGTCGAAGTGAGCTTGTCTTTTTACAGTTTCCGTGGTAAAATCTCAACAACTTTGCTAAACTGAACAGATGGGCTTGCTAATTAGCAGCGCTCAGGCTGTAAGTTTGTTTATAAAGAGAGAAAAGGGTTCCAGACATCTTGACACATTTTATTAACATATCATACCTTAAAGCTATGATTCTTGATACCCACCAGGCTCTTTAGCTAAATGCACACACACGCGGAGACGCGCACACTTTCACACATGCACACACACCCTCATATGAACATGCCCATGTGCGTCAGCGCACAGACATACAGCGTACACACCAGGGAAACAATAAAAGTCAGCCTTGCGAAACGGAACACCCTGTATGTATGCTCATGAATATGCACAATTAACTCTGTGTGTGTGTGTGTGTGTGTGTGTGTGTGTGTGTGTGTGTGTGTGTGTGTGTGTGCGCGTGTGTGTGTGCATGAGCGGATGTCTTTACAGAAGCGTAGCAGCACATTTTTGGACGAGTCAATGTGCACTGCGTGAATGCGTGTGCGTGTGAGAGATAGTGATTGTTTACGAGGGTGTCACCGTGCGTGTCATGCGTCCGTGTCCTTGCTAGAGCAGTGGCATGCTTCTCTCTCCACCCCCCCGCCCCCCATTCTCTAAATTCACCCCCTGCGGGTTTTGTCAGCTTTCACTATTGTGTGTCAGGACACCGACACTAGATGATGTCCCGAGCAGACGGGGCCCCGGAGTATTCAGCAGCAAGGACAGGGTGGACTGCGGCTCCATCAGTGCCGTTTGAGGCCTCCTGCCGGGCCCCACTTAGGACAGGGGCAACATTACGGCATCACTACGGTGGGGAAACTATGCTGGGGAAAGACAATGATAACGTAAGAGTGCATAATAGAGAGAAAAATATCCATCATATTGCTGTTATCATCTCCCCCCAACCCCCCTTTCCGAAACCCACAGACAAACCACGGCCCGGTGTTTCGGCAGGCACATATTGCCATGGTGATCCTGGTTAAGAGGCTTACATTCGGCCCATGCTGATGGTTGCTGGGGGACACTCCCATTGCCATGGTGATGGCTACCGGGAGGACACTCACATTGCCATGGTGATGATGGCAGGAGCCAGGCATGCCAACCAATGAGATGATGGATTGATGCCATGCAGGAGGCGAAAGGGAAAAAACGTGACTGGAATGCCCGCTTGTCATGTCTACTGTCAAGGAGACTTCTCATAAATTGTGTGCGGAAGTCCAGCGGCAACCCAGCAGCTTTTTTCTGCAAGGAGACATATTCATGCTTTCATGATGGCTGAAATAATAATAACAGAGGGGCGATAACACGTTAATCTACAAATGCCGGAGGACGTGTGCAGGGGCTACTCTAAGATTACAAAAGAAGGCACTGCAGATTACACATTTAAGATTGCAGATGACATGAATTATGGATAGGAAACATGCAAAGGAGGAGCTTCAAATTCAAAGCATGTAGTAAATGCAAAATACATCAGAGAAAAACACAGATTCAAGTCCATGGCGGTACAAGGTTGGAGCCTATTTGTGTCAGCGTTTGTGTGTGAAATATGCATAACCAGCTAATTCTAGATTCCATCAGTAATAATAACAGTACAGACGCAAAGTAGATGGCAATCTGGTGATTTAGCTCGATATAATAGCTCAAGCCGTTTCGCCTGCCTCCCAGCAGAGGGAGGCTGGGGCTAGGTTGAGGCCCGGTGGGACAGGGCTGGGAATCAAGGGACTGGAGCTGCCTGAAGGCATGGCTCAGGTCCAAATCTGGCCCACCATAAATGGCTACCAAGAGTAGCTGTACGCATGTTTGTGTATGTATGTATGTGTTTGTGTAATGTGAGGAACAGAGGAGGTAAGGGTGGAGCAAGGCAGGGGCCTTGTTGGACTGGATCCATCCTGTACATTCTATACCAAAACACACACACACACACACACACACACACACACACACACACACACACACACACATCTCTCAGTTTCACATGTTTCCTCTCTCCTGATAAGCTGTTTTCCTCCAAGGTGGAGGGTCCTGCCAACATTGATCTCCCGGTTGAGAGTCCTGTGTGTGTTTGACCCATCCACCCTGTCAGTTCTTTTTCAGTCTTTACACTAAATCATCACTATGAAACAATATGGACTGCATATTGGTGGATTAAGCGTTTGTCCTGCTGAGATTTTTATTTTATTTGTTACTGCAAGCAGGTGCAGGGCGGCCGGCCTCTCTATACTCAACCCGTCCATCGTCATCTGACCATATTTTATTGATCTGTTTTTCTATTAATGACGGGGATGGAATTACAATGGAGTCACTTGAAAGTCTCATAGCGACACTAAAGGATGCTTTGTGCATCGATACCAGAGGACTCCAAGGGGACGTTATAAAGCTCTGCTATTTCATGCCCTGTGAATGAGATCAGCCTGGTTCTCATGTCTACAAATGACAACCTGGTCTCACTAACAACCAGGCAGCAACCTCTGGTTCTACCAAGTGAAGCCGACTAGGAAGTATTTTAAAACTTGCATTCTCTCTACTGACCATCAGGGGGCAACTCCTCTTGTTGCAAAGAAATACAGGTCTGGTTGTATAGAAGTCTATAGAAAATGACTCTACTTCTCTCTTGATTTATTCCCTCAGTAAACATTGTAAACATGAGTTTATGGTCTCAATCTCTAGTTTCAAGTCTTCTTCAATACAGCATGATGTTCATTTAGTAAATTATGGTCCATTTAGAGTCAAATAGATCATAAAGCAGAGTATGCTTTAGGGCGGGGCTACAAGGTGATTGACAGGTTGCTGCCGCTACGAGAGGTGTATATGTCGTCTCTACATCACTCCTCCGCATTCCAAATAAGCAAAAAACACAATATGGCGACGGCCGTATTCCAAGATGGCGACAGTAAAACCGCCGAACTCAAGGCTTCATAACAGCAGTCCACAAACCAATGGGTGACGTCACGATGACTACATCCACGTCTTATATACAGTCTATGCTTCCAACTCAATACTGACGCTTGGTCTGTGGCCCTCGGCGTCTGATACCGACACACGGAGGCACCCTTTCAAATAACTCCAATATAAACCCATCCGCGTCAAAATCAGATGACAGTACAGCTGACACGGTGTGCGATAATCATCGAGGAGGGATGTGAATGGGACACCGCTGTTTGTGTCGCGTTTGAAACAAAAAGTCAAGGTTAGTTTGGCACGTCGGTCACTTGATTCGTTTCCTGACCCTGACTGTGGTTTTGTTGCCTTAACCTAACTTCCTGTAAAGACGGAGGTTAATAATAAGATGGCATTATGCATGTAACAAGTGGAAACTGACACGTCGTCCCTGACACATGCAGAACTGACGCTGATGAGGGGTACCTACAGCGACATAGTTTGAAGCTAAAGGCCGCTGGCCAAGCGTCAGTTGAGAGTTGGGAGTGAGAATATGTTGAAAATACTGACGCCCACATAAACCAACAGGCCAACATCCGAAAGGTTAACCACAATGGCCCCCATAGAAACATCTCATCCAGCTTTGCCTCTAATACTTTAAACCCCGTAAAATACATACACACTTACAAACACACACACACAAGAATGCAGACGACGCCACATGTTGCTTGTCTTTTCTGTGTCATGAGAGGATGGGAATCTCTCAGCCAATAAGAATCAGCACTGAGCGTTATCACTGACCCTCAGGCAATGGGACTTTAAGAAACCCGCACTGACTGGACAAACCATGTGTGTGTATGCTCATGCATGGGCAAGCTAGACCCCTCAGCTTCGAGGGGGGCGCAGTACCTTTGACCGCCTTCATTTTGCTCAAGTTGACAGTTCATCAAAGATAAAAGACTTACCTCTCTTCCTGAGAAAGTGACAATACACCAGAGAAAGAAGATGTTCGGAGTGCATTCGGGAGAGTGTCGTATCCACAAATCTGTCTCTGCACGCCTGCAGGATACTATCTCTTGGTACAGAGAAACACCCTTTACGCTCACATGCCCAGGCACACAAACACACTAAAAGAAGTGACAAGATTGAGAGCATTTTGAATAATTTCTTAGGCAACATAATCAACATACTCTGAATATGTGACTGAATATCAGGAAAACAACTCAAATCTCCTGCTGAAACAGTTTGCCTCTTACGCTGCAACTCGTAGACCCGAACTCTCCAGGTGTTGCCAAACACAATATAAATGTCTACGGCGCACAGCGTGCCGAATACCACATCAGCTTGGGTGCAATAAAACCACTCAGCACAAATGCGGTCATGATTTTCTGCATTTGAACCACATGGAAATCCAGTCAAACACAGCGACCGTCCAACAGTATGGGATCTCTCATACAGCAGCAAGTGGAAAAGTGAGCTCTAGAGTAAATGATACGAGCAATAGATGGTAAAGACACTTTGATGTCTCAATATGAAATGATATGACCCTTTGAGTTCTGCCTGTGAAACTCATGCATAACAGAGGGCAGTATCACACGGGATGTAGCCTACATGCTAAAATGAAATGCAAAAATCATACTGCATTTTTTTATTTTGTAGCTAATCATTTAAGCTAAGCTAAGTTTATCTAAGCATTTAGTTCACGGATGACAGATAGAAAGTCATCGATTCATTTGATCTCAGACTGCCTCTTGCAGTTTTACTTTCAGTAGGGCATGAACATTATGATGCAGAGACGTGAATTTTTTTCAAGATTAATGATCAATCGCAGTTGATCTGCTTTCACTGCTGGCGGCATTAAGTTATGATTCTGTTGCAGTGCAAATGAAGAGAACTGAAAGGTCCAGGAAAAAAAAGATGTGATGTGTTCAGATGCTGATGGGAAACTGCAGCGATAGCGAGCGGCGTCAACAAACTCTTCTCTGACTCAGAAATTCAAACAAGAAGACGTAAAATGACCCAACATGGACGCCCTAAAGAAAAGGATAATAATCCTTCTTGAGTTGAAAAGGTTTCTGTCACAAGCATCAGATACCTGAGCGCACCACCAGCAGCACATGAACGCGTCAAAGGAAAAGATAAAGATGACTGAGAATGTTAAGTATTGGTCGACTTCATGTACGGAGCGTGATCAGTGGATCAACCTGCATGGTTTTTATACCCTTGGAGATAAAAAAAATTCTGGTGTGCCGCACTGGTTGCATTAGTTTACCACTTGATGAATTAATAGTACAATGGTGAATAAGATACGAGCCTGTACCAAGAGGTATCTTTATTCTAGGAAGATGAAGCTATGGAAAAGGAGGAGGAGAGATAATGCTGTATTTGTAATTCTTTTGTGATTTTGTTTCAGCTTTCCATATACAGGGCCTCAGGGAAGGAAATATGTGTGGATTACACCTTAGAAGACACCCCCAAACTGGCCCAGCCCCCGAGGAGACCAATAGAGAGCTGTGTTACCGAAGTCCCCGCAGAGACAACAAGCCATGTGAAGTGTGAAACCCCTCGGCAGCGCGGATTCAACATTTCAGAGACGCACATCAGTGAGAACCGCGCGGTATTCGGAGGAGAAAGAAGAGAACGAGGGGAGAGAGGGGGAAAGAATGGACGGACCGCTGTTTGACAAATATTGTGAGACGCGGTAGAAGGGTGGTGGTGTTTTCTTTGCTGACATCAACATAAATTTTCCTGGCGTGGCTCTCCTTGCCCAGCGTGGGCTCAGCACTGGGAAACTGGAGAGGAAATTCTCCGAGCCGCCAGGGAGTGGAATCAAAGAGCCGGGGCTCCGAGACCTCTGACACACTGAACTCCACACTGACCCCGCAACTCACTCGTGGTCTCTCTCTCACACACACACACACACACACACAGAGAGTTACATCAACAGAAACACACACGATAGCAGCACACTCTTCGAGATCGACAGCAAGACGTGCACAAACAAACACACGCTGTACACACACCGCTTCCAGGACCGTTTGGGATCGATGGTCATCACTTTGTGTCTGATCTATCAGAGCGGTGCATCTGCCTCTGCCATCTGATAAGCAGCGCTTGTCCCCGTGTGGCTCTTGGGGGGCCCGGTACACACACACACACACACACACACACACACACTAGCCTGTGTCAGAACTGCGAGGCGTTCAGCGGTGGACCAAAGGTTCAATGAGCCCTGTCTGAGGAACCTCATTAAAACTTGACAGACACTCACACGCAAAGATCCGCGCGTCATACTCAGCATGCACGCGCGCACACGCACACACACACACACACACGTGTGGTTTTTGAGTTGCAGATGATGTAATTAGCCCCGATATCCTTGAAATTTCGGGCGCCAGGAAGTGGAGATGTGCTCCGCGTCACCTGCGGAGTGAAATGTGTGCATGTGTGAGCACACCATGCCTTCAGAGTAGTTGGGAGACTGTACAATGAACGCGACGGCCGCTCCATTCTATGCCACAGTGAGTAGGCTTTCCACCCCAGCTCCTCCGAAAAGAAGCGCACGCACAATGGGCGCCATAATGAGGAGCTCTTCCACGCCGTCGCACAAACACGCAGTCTGACAATCTGAGCAGGTGTGGCGGAGCGACCGCCGCAAATACCGAAAGGCTTCTTTTTTTTTTTGAGAAGTGGATTGCTCTGTGTTTGTGTGTGTGTGTGTGTGTGTGTGTGTGTGTCATAGTTAGTGGGTCCTTGCTTAGGTTCCACGCTTGGATCCAGGGGCCATTCATGTTTTGGGCACCAGGTGAAAGAGGATGCAGCTGGCTGACATGAATGAATGCCCCTCCCTCTGACCCTTGGCACTGACTGTGTGTGTGTGTGTGTGAGTGCACGTTTGTGTGTGTATAGATAGAGGGTCCGGGGTGTGGGAGGGTAAGACGAGTGGACAAAGCGACTTTCAGATGCCACCACAAAAAAACCACACCATCAGAATGAGAGGAAGGGTACAGAGGTGAAGGGAAACGGGGGTTTACAACACTGCTCAAGCATGGCAACTTGTTCAAACCTTCCTTTTTTAATGTGCGTTTGGAACAGTCTCGCCCCATCACCCACTGTTTATCAATGGGACACAGACAGGGATTCTCTGGGGGCGGAGAGGGTTTTAGTCCCGCTGCACTATTCTGTAATGGTTGCAAATGAAAAATGAACAACTGACATCTGTGTAGCAGTAATTTTAGTCCTCTGATTCGACAGTTGTTGATCTTTTCTGATGAGACGCAGGGCAGTTTTTTGTGCTTTCATGTGTGTCACCTACCAGAGAAGCAACAAGGTCCCCGATCGGAGCTCAGAACAGACGCTGGGGCCCACCGAGGTCTGTCAAAGTGTGCAGGCTGTTTTAATCCACTCTGCTGGAAGCCTCCTCTGTAGGCGTGTGTATGTGTGTGTATGTGTGTGTATGTGTGTGTATATGTGTGTATATGTGTGAATGTCTGGAACAGTGGGCACGATAAGCCACCACAAGATAAAAGCCAGGCTGGAACAATGATGTCATAGATTTCCACAGATTTTCTGGGAGGTCGGTGAAGTCGGACCTGAATGAAGCCGAGGCCCCCGTTATGCTTCGATCATCCGCCCTTCCCTCCGTTGTAATAACACGACTGCGATAGCTGCAGGATTAGCCCGTGCAATGGGTTTGAAGCTTTCACTTATCCGTCAATATCATACTTAGGGCTCCCGAGTGTCAGCCCGCTCTCCCTCCCTCGCCATATCTTTTTTTGATCCTTTCTCCTTCGTATCAGTAAACACTTGTTCTCCCCTTCCATCAAGGAGGAGAGAGGAGGGTGACTAGAGGACTCCAAATAATGCAATTAAACACTGACCGCAGGGTTCGGTGCTGCTTATCAATACACCCAGCAGGGGAGCAAAGACCAGCTCAAACCAGGGCTTCAGCTGTCTGCTCTATGGAGACAGGCATTTTATTAGACCGCTGCTGCATCCTCCATCTCTTAAAAACCTCTCCTCTGCTCACTGAGAATGGGACTGGATGGAAAACTACTGCTAAAATAGAGGTATTGAAGCAAGCGAAAGAAAGAAAGACACAGAAAAAGAGCAGCTAATTGTAAAATGCGGGTTAGCACATTATCTGTAGGTGTGCTGTAGGGGACGTACTCCCCGCTCAGTGGCGAGGACAGGTGTGCTGTTCAACACGTTCCTTCCCCTCTATTCTGTTTCGCTGTCGGCACAGCTGACCTCCATGGGAGGCTCGTCTGAAGCGGAGCCAGATTGAGAGCTAGCACGCCGGCCCGGGAGCCCACAGAGCGCCCGAACCGGACCTCTGCCTTCGCAGTGGAGCTACACAAGGGCCCCCATCTACTCCTGGCCACCCCAAACGCCGGGGCCTCACACCGGTTCTCTGGTTTCCCCTAACCTGGACACCGGGCACCTAGAGGATAAACCCTCTCATACATAATAAACACCGGCCCCGGGGCCTGGCGTGTGATCTCATCACGCTTGTGTACTCTGCAGAGAAGAAATGTGACAGACTGACGGCGAGGGAGAGCGGGTCGGGGAAGGGGTGGCGTGTGCGGAGAACTGCGAGGGTGCCAGAGTGGTACACAGCAGCAGCGACCATCCTCTCCAACCCGGCGTGTGATGCACTGCCGGCCCTCCCTCCATCTGCATACCGAAACGACGCAACCGACGAGGGCGGTTAAACTGACACACTGCCTAACCGGGAGGAATGACCACAGACACCTGCTGGTGCAAGACGCTGTGGGAAGACAGAGACAGAGGCGTTGCAGGGCCAAAAAAGTGCAGGACAAACATTGGCAGGAATCTGGACTTCACGTCCGCGTCCATATATGCAGAAACAAAACAAAAAAAGGAAGACAGAGCAATTGATAAAAGGGAGGGGGCTGAATTGATGAGTGATTCTAAACAAGCAGTGCTGGAGAGTTTAGTGAACAGAGCCAAGCACTTAGGGAACATGAAACGCAACAAAGCCCTGGCGAGGTGTTGCATTGCTCTGCGGGCTGAGGAATCAATGGGAACAGGGAGAGAGAGAGAGAGAGGGCATTCCTGGACGACGGACTCCGACTAACTGTCACACAGAGAGAGAGACAGAGAAGAGGGAGGGCCGTGCAAAGTCAGAAATAGAGAAGAAGAAGAATCAGCACGTAGAAAAGGCTCGAAACTGTATTTTCAACGCCGTCATCGCCGTTGATCCTCCTCCTCCTGCGTCGTCGTTTTTCCCCGCAGTCTAAGTATGCTCCGTGTGACAGAGCGCCCCAGTTCGCTCCGGGCCGTCCTATGCGGACCAGGGTGGGCCTCAGAGAGGGAAAATAAGCAGTGGTTTCGACAGCAGTCTTCCGCTATCTGCAGCTGGACAAATGGACTATTGAGACAGGTGGACAGCATATGGATCAGAAACACACACGCTGGACTAGCAGCGTTGTCCAAATACACGATTGTAAGGAAGACACAAGATATTTTTCCACATCTTTCTGAAAGTTAGAAGTTCCTAATTTAAGTTTGTATGTTCAATCTCTACTTTCTTTGAGCAAAGACTACAGCCAAACTAAAATAGCTACTTCCTCTCAGCTAAACACATAGTTGTATCTGCTCATGACATGAGTTTTCTTTTCTTTTTCTTTGTGATATAATTTCTGCAGCGCTAGCTTACTGTAAGGTCGCACAAAGCCTAGAACACACGTTTTATCAGCCAAAGCAATTAGCCAAACAGGGGCTCACAGGGGTGGGCTTTGATCACAGAGCTGTGAAATATTTATGAAGAGATGTGATACATGAATTGAGCTCGGCGAGTGAGGCGGTCCGAAGGAGGCTTGCCCCCTTAGAGGGACCTTCAGGGGAGAGGACAAGCGCTCGGACACATGGTGGGGTTACCGCGCGGGCCCAGCCCATTCAAAATGAAGGGCGGGACGGGGACCAGGGCGGCCTAAAATGGCGGGCCCTCTCTTTCTCTTTCTCTCTCTCTCTCTCGCTCTCTCTCTCTCTCGGCGGACAGTGGAGCACGGGGAGTTAATCCCCGGTTTGGAATGGGAAGCGGAGGCAGCCGTGGTCTGCCGTCGCGAGGGACATTGAGCCGTGTTCTCCGCTGACGTGCTCAGTTCCACTTGGTTCCACTCAGGAGTTTCAACACACTCGAGCGTGCGCTAATTAAAAATCCACACTCTGCATCACTGCTGCAGCGATCAATATGCTTGATTAACTCATCTATACATCACTACTGCACACAATAGACACAATAAACAACTGTTTCCACTTTTAATTGTGGCTTTCACTCCAATGCTATTTGAAAAAAGAAAACAATTTCAACATTTATTTCTGTATTCAGACTCTCAATGTCATTATCTATTTCTCCTGCCGCCACCTTCACAATCAAGACCATTACACTTCATTTCATTGCTCCCCTTTTTTAAATTGCAACTCATCTTCCAGGAGGTGTGTTGAGCATGATATATATTTCACCTGTGATTAATGTTAACCAGGCCTGGAGATGACTGCACATGTCTCACTGCTCCTCTTTCTAATTAATTCACCCTGAGAGACTTAGAGCGAAGGAATAGCTTCATCCTCTCTGGTTATAATCAAACTGCCCCCTGGAATATTTTCACACTTCAGCGAGGTGGGGGACTTTGGATTGTTAATGCAGCCCGTGCTTCTATAGGAAGTGCTAATTTGATAACATTTGAATATAAGAGTTGAGGTGGGTGAGGGGGGCTTATTAATAATTCCTGTGACTCTGTGATATGTGAGTGGGAAATAAATCAAAATTCCAGCAAGGCTATTCGCATGCGGAACTTGCGTGGCACGGTAAATAGAAAGTTTCTTTCAAGAAGATGGAGGAAAAGAGGTTTAGCTGTGAGATGAAAACCACAGAAGACGTTTTTAACACACAAACAGTATTCTGAGATTGACCCGCTTCATACGCTGGACACAGATAGAAGTCACTATTTCGAACAAGGGATTGAACAACTGGAGACTGGAGCCGTTGATCCACTGGCCATCAGTGACCCTGGTCCCAATAGCAAGAGCAAGTTGTACACGCAGCACAAGGCCAGGTCAACGCTAAAATAGGGGATTTCAACCATGTCCACTACAAATGATGTTCAGCAGCAAAGCAGGACAAAGTGACTCTTGGCATTTTGTTGACAGGTTCACAGTTGTGTGCCGCAAAAGAGAAACATGTCAAAAACAACGACTACATCTTTGTGTTTGGCTAAAGCAAACACGGAGAGCTAGAGGCAAAAGACTCGAGGTTTAGTCTGCTGAGAACAACCAGAGGAACCACACTTCTTCAAGAAGATGGCTGTGATGCACAAGTATCTTGTTTGCTCACCAAATGAGGAAGAGATTTAAGCATTTTTGTACTATGTTTGTTCTGTTTCGCTTTTTTCCAAAAATGTGTGGAGATGCTTTAAAGTGTTTTGTGTTTTGGCTTTATGTGCTTTATTGTGAACATGGCCTCAGCCCTCTCTCTCTCTCTCCCTCTCTCTCTCCCCTGTTGTTAGCTCAGCCTGAGCTGGGGGCCCCAACACAGGCTTCCCGTGCCCCTGGCCAGGGCCAGCTCTCCTTGAAGCGAGCCTGCAGCATTTCTCTGCTGTTTGTTGAGAGAAAGTAGAAAGGAGAACCTTGAACGTGACCCTCCAAAGGGCTTTTATTCTCGGCTCACGCAGCACGGTTCACGTGAACTCCCTCCTTTATGTCCCACTCTTTATTTAACCCTGACTATTTGCAGAGTTTCTCCTAAAAATCCAATTAGGTTCATTTGAAACAGTCCTGGTGAGAGAACTTTATCCTTTTGGCGCACAGATAACTAACCTAATTAAGACTAGACCTCTCTACCTCTGTCCTCTTTGAGCCTGCAAATTAAGGAAAGAAAAAGAAAACTTGTCAGAGATTAGGGCTGAGATTAGATTGCTAAAACAAACACTGGAGGGGGAAGCTACATCTTGAAATGCCCTTAAATTGTTTAGAGCTCTTTCAACACCAGGACTTTCACAGCCGACCAACTCCGCCGAAGGGAGATAAGGGGAGCAGGCCAAATGTAATATAATAACGGAAGACGATGGGAATAACGATACGTGTAATGCCACATCTTGAGGGGGAGAAAGAGGAGCAGAGGCACACGACGAGTGACGCGCTTAGACCACCTGTGAAAGTAGACCGTGATTGATTATGTTTTTATAGAAACCTTTAAAGGTGCTGGAACATGTGAAGCAATAGAGGGGCTGCTCCGTTCAGCTGACACACACACACACACACACACACACACACACACACTCACACTCAGAGTAAACACAAACAACAGGCCTGCTGAGTTTAGTTTACTCCTATCAGCTGGCTCTGACCAGCCACCCAGACCACCCCGACTCCTCACTCTCATCGGGACAGGAAGGGGGGGTGGGGGGGCGGAGGGGGGCGGAGAGAGGGAGGATTTGGATTGAGGGGGGATGGGTGCAGCTTGGCGCATGGGGTTTGAAGGGGGGCAATCCACCAAATTAAAACCCAATCAATGTGAATCTCTCTCGGCCCGGTCAAAGCCCCTTTTCCAGCTAAAACCCTTTCCCCCGCGCCCCCTCCTCGTCACCCTTTCCAGTCAGCCTCGACGTAAACCCCCCCCCCCACACGCACACACACACACACCCTCCCCCTGACCCACACTTACCCAGCACTGTCATGGGGCACTGACTCCAGGCACTGGCCTCTATTCCTTCTACTCCACACCGGGCAAAGCAGGAGCAGCAGCCTCCGCTCCGAATCACAACACAGTGGGGTTTAATCCCCCAACAAAGGCATGCAAAAACCAACCTGATTATTATGATTTAAAGTTTTTATATACAGTATATATATATTTGGAGACACATATGTTGCAGACAAGGCAGGACTTTTTTTTCACGTGCACATACAGTGCATTAAGGGCAGTGATGCGTTTTTCATTGTGTTGGTTCTTTACATTTAATGACTTTCATCTTTAAGGGTGTTTTCATCCACATAGGATCACGTTGGCCCTTTTAGCCTTTGGGGGGACTACATGTTAAAGGCAACACTTCTCTACACTCAATCTGAAGTGGGTGTAAACCACCTAAAATAACTCTTTAATCTCACAGTGTCATCACATTACAGATCCAAAGTGCTGGAGTGTGGCGCCAAAACCAAACTGTCCTAATATTTACAGGCTACACTGTACAATTACGCACACAAACACACACGCACACACACACACGCCACCTGCTGAAGTAGAGATGGAGAGAGTCCTTCCTGGCTGAAGCCTAACAGTGGGGAACAATTAAACCAAAGACCAGCCTTTGATCACTTGGTCATGTGAACATGACAGGTGACCATATGGCTGAAAACATGTAAATGACAATCGGTGCTTAAAGCTCTCTGGACGTGTGCTGCAACAAGACGAGGAAAAAGAAAATAAAAGGGGGGAATAAAGCAGAGATGCCTTTTAATGAAAACATCCTCCTTGATTGCTGGATTTTTCCATGCCCTAAGTGTTACCAAGGTTCGTTTTCAAGTCGTGAAAATGTCTGTTTTCCCTTCATAATCTGTTTTCATTCTCATCCAATTAAAGCAAAACTGCCCCTTATGCGGATGAAACCATCCCAAGTAGTGTGTATGTATACGAACACACACACACACACACACCCACACACACAAAAAATCACACAAGATCATTAGACTTTAATAGCGGGACGGGCAGACAAGAAGGAAGGGAGGCTGAGCAACAGTCAGCCACCACAAACAATCGCTAGCAGATGCCGGAGCTGTTGTTAGCGAGCGGCGCTCAGGGGTGAGAGAATGGAAGGTGAGGTCACATACATATTTGTGGCAGGATGCAGCAAATGTGGACCCACTGTGTAATGTGATGGGATGGAGAGGTGGGTAAAATGTGCACGCTGGCTGGCACATGCAAAAAAAAAAAACGAGCACGCAAACTCGCCCTCCATGCATGCACACACACATACACACACACACACACAGAGGCCACAGAAGCAGTTTCCATAGAGTAGCAGCAGGGGGAGCAGCTCCACTATCTGACTGGATCCAGGCCCAGAGCACTGGCCTGGGGAGTGTGTGCTCTATTAAGGTTGGTGTTTGTGAAGGGGTCTGTGTGCATGTTCAAGTGATTTGTATAGCACCTGGACATTGTGAGGTAAAAGGAGCACATAGAATAGTGAAAATCCAAACCTGTAAAAAAAAAAAAAAGAGGGTTTTCCTTGTGTCGCAATTTCTAGAAGAGGCAGAAGAACGCACTGAAAGTAGCAACTGTTGAAGGTAAATGAAAGGCAGGATTATCTTTTTTATGTTCAACAGCAAATCTCCTGAAAAGACCCAAACCAACAATGAAGTTATCCCACCCTGTAGTACCTACGTCTGTGCCGCAGCAGTCGTCAGTTAAAGACACTTTGTTTCTCCGTTACAAAAAGCACGGACAGTTAGTGTGACTTACTCTGCATTTCTTTTCTGTCGAGAGCAGGTCCACGTCGGGCCGACGACACTGAGCATGCTCAGGTTCTGTTTACAAACCGAGAGGAGGAAGCAACCCTTCTTGTATGCGTTTAGAATAGTTCTTTGGAATAAAAGCATAAACTCACATGTGTCTTGTTTTCCTTATGACAGTATTCGCATAGATAAATTCATCCGCTGATAATGATAAAATAATGCTAGCACTACCCTTTAAACAAAACGCAGTATTGGCGAATGTGAACATGTACACGTACACGTTTATATTATTTTTTACGCACACACCAAAAATGTATAAAAACATATATTTTTAGGGTATATCATTGAGATAGTTTGGATTTTATTCACTTACTTTTTCAGATGTATGTGATTTCTGTTGCCACCTATCAACAGTTTTGGTTGAAGCTATTTTTTCAGTGGAAAGTATTATTATTAATATTAAGATTTCTGGATTATCCAAAAAAGACTGCTGTAGTGTTGCTATTCCATTTTTTTTTTTTTTTAAAGTAACCTTTGAATGCCACAAACAAAACTCCATTCAAAAACTGGCCAGATTGCTTTGAACTATATGCATGTAGGTGAGTTTTTGTTAATTTGGGTAAAACAACCTTTTAACAAATGACCCATTGTTCAGTAACACGATGAAAAACTGGACATATTTAGAGACTGGACACGACATTGCTACAACACAACTTTACCCTTTTTGTCTTTCTTTGTGTCGTTAACAGGCAGCCCGCAAAAGATATCTACTGTGTATGATTACACTAACTCCCGTTTGCGTGTGTGCGTGTGTGTGTGTGTGTGTGTGTGTGTGTGTGTGTGTGTGTCTCACACGACCATCACCGGCCTGTGCTCGCTCTCTTTGTCTCGCCTTCACAGTTGTGTGAGGACACTCGTGGTCAATGGCTGTTAACAGCACAAGTGTTAAAGCATCCGAATGCGGACAATTAAAGAGCCGCTCTGCCAGAAAGGACAGATGACTGCTGTTGGTGCAGAGGAGAGGGAGCTTTTATTCAGCGGCTCACACTTTCTTTTCTCATGCAAGGTCCCGAGCAGAAAATAGGGGTTTAACAGGCCACTTCACCTCAAGGGCCGCTGCTCAGCTTACTGAAGACACACACACACACACAAATGCAGACACACACACAGTGTCGAAGACATTCTTACTACAGTTCGTAAAAAGGCCTATACAGTGTTTTTTGCATTTTATTTTTTAAAGAATAGTTTTCAAAATAAAAGACCTTCACTTCTACTTTCACTCTCCTCTTACTCAATGAAAAATGAAAAAGCCCCAGAGAGAGAGAAAAAAAAAGTTCAAGAAAATTGTTTGAGTGAAGAATAGATGGCAATCGAGCAGACGACGTCACACACAGCTCCATCAATCTCCCCCTTCATTTTCGCCATCGCTCTCACCTCCCCGCTGCTGAACAACAGACCTGAGTCATTTGCCATTGGCCTCTTCTATGTGTGTTTGTGTGCGTGCGTGCACGCGTGTGTGTGTCCCTTTGCCTCCAACAGGACCCATCACCTTGACCACTACAGCAAACCCAAGCTGGACTGACCTTGGCTTTTTCCATCAACCATTAATTCTGAGTCTTTCTGTCCATCTCTTCCTCCAAGCCTTCATCTCTCAACCTTGTCTCCCACGGTTTGAGTGGTGTACGTACACACTGTGCGTCTGTGAGTGTGTGAGTGTGTGGTCTCCCATGGTTAGGGGAGCGTGCACGTGTCAGGTCCAGTGAAGGTGACACCTTTATGCCTCGTGCCGAGATAATGAAGGCTTTAACTTTACAACTCAAGCATATCAGATTGCAGCGCCGCAGTCGCTCAGACACGTGCCCTGCAACATGAGTGATCTGAAAGGGGTCGCCGCCCTCCATTTCATGTGCACCGAGCAGCGCGCACTGTAAAAAAAAAAATGCCAAAAGGCCTCATCATCATAACCACCGCTCAGTTCGAAACGGGCTCGGGGAAGCGGGTTTAGTGAGACATATCATGCGATGCACGTGCTCGTGCAGAAACGCACACCCTTCGAGGAGGGCGGACGCGGGGTTGCATACTGTTTACCAACTGTTACGGCAGCCCAAGGCGATGAATAAAAAAATTTAAAAAATAACAGCCCTGTGTGCATAACCTCAGAATATGCAAGAGTCAAGATGTCAAGAAATCATTCACGTACCCCACAACTGGGCTAATGTGGTGAAGGAAAAAAACAATCCTAAATTCTCTCACTGCCGCTCTTCTATCCTTTCCTTTCTCCTCAACTCACCTTTTCCTCCCCCTTTCATTCAGAAAGGGTTCTTTCCATAATAAAAGGAACCTGTGGAACTAATCCTTGCAAATCTCCTGTGCTTTCTGTCCTATACCTCCAGGCAACACAGCACACTGAAATCCTCCATTTGCATGCCTAAACTGCACTAACTGTGAATAAACCCTTTTAGCTGCTAATGTAATAACATCTCCATTTCAGGAAAGGAGCAGGGGGTTAGCCAGCCCTCAGAGATTCAAGAAAACTCACCCCCTCTCCCTCCCTCTCGCCTACCCCTCTCTCTTTTTTTTATATTTTACCCTTCTCATCCCACTTCTCCTCTGCAGCACAATGGGCCCCGGCATACAGATGCATCTGGCAGGCCCGCCCTATCAGCCACATCTAGTTAGGGTCAGCTTTGGAAATGGAAGTGGGAGTCCTGATTACAAGCAGATAAGCAAGAACACACACACACACACACACACACACACACACACAGACACTCACGAGCAGCCTGCCAACCAGCCCTCACTTCACCTTCACATTGTGCATCAGAGGATTAGAAGTGATGTTTAACATGATTTTAATTTGGATGTGTGTGTATTTCCTTTTATTGACGGCAGCTGGGAGATAAGAAATGAGCGATACTTCCACTGTAATTGTGTCTCAATCAAAACATAATCAAAAAGTGAGATTTTAATTAAAGCTCTGTTAATCGGATAATTTTCACAAGCCGGCACACAAATGAGGAACCGTAATCCTCTTGTCATGAATAAAAAACCCAAAACGGGAAATAATTTAGGAACGGGAAACCAGCTCGCAATATTTCCATGCCATTTTACAGGATCTAATTGGCCGCTGCCGCTCCCCGTTTCTCTGCAACAATAACCCACAGAACCCCGACGCTGCCTTTCATCTCCGACTGAATTACATTAACACCGCAAAGTAGTTCAGAGGCCACATAACGCGCTCGCTTCGCCACACACGGGTAAACTCGCGCGCGCAGCCACGTAGAGTTACGTTGCACTATTTTCCACAGTCATATCGAGATGAGGGTGAGAATACATTACGAGCTCTCGTTTCCCCTGCCTCCGAGCAGGCAGCGAGAGATGCCAAGATATCGCTTTAATTGTCCAATTACATGGAATATAGCTGTTCCAGCACGCCCTGAACTAGGTACTCCTCCCCAAATTCTTTTTTTTTTTTTTTTTGGGAGGGGGCGGGGGGTTGTTGCAGTGATTTTCCTTTTTCCTTCTTCTTCTGTGAATTAGGACTTGAACGGCGGAGATAACTGAGACATCTCTCACGTTTCCCCCTCTGAGAGCTGGCGTTCACTACCTCGCAGAGTTCACATGAATAGTATTAACATCAAAGAGAATTTCTTGGAAACCATCTGATCAAGCTGTATCATACATGGCTGTGACATGCCTGTAACACATCTCCTCTCTCTCCCTCCCTCTCGCTCTCTCTCTTCATCACTCTCTCTCTCTCTCTCCCTCCCTCTCTCACTCTCTCCCTCCTCTCATCTCCCTCTCTCTCACACACGCACACAAAAAACTGTATACACTGACAAGCCTAACATACATTTGTATTCTCCCTGTGTAAGGGGGAGATCCAGTTACTTCAAAGGACCCATTTCCACTACTACTGCTACTACAGCTACTACTACTACTTACTGATACGGCAAGACATCAATGCTGAACACGAGTGCTGCTGCCATGCTGCACTCAGAGTTAAGGTGCACACGGTACAGGACAAAAAGGAGCAATATAACCTATACGAACATCTGACACACAAATTGTTTGTAGCAAATGTATTCAGCTGACCCATTTTCCTTCCATTCATGCCGCTGATCGTTTTTACTCTATTCATGTTCACAAGCAGGAGCCTCGCTCCAGCACCTGATTCCACCTGCTTGTATATACCGTAATATGCATGTATATATAACATATATACATATAGATTTCTTTATATACACAAATCGACACAAATGGAATCACACCTAGCTTGAAATGATTATCCTTGGTGTTTGACGAGGAAATAAATAAACACACACGACTACATGCAGAAGCGGGATGATGAGAAAACACTGAGGGGGAACAGCTTGCAGCTCTGCCACTCATCCAACCATCCAACCAACCAACCAACCAAATGCCAAGCGAGCCCCGAAAAAACACACATGAAAAAGATGAACTTATTGAGGTCTCTATTTCCATGGCAACACAGAATAGTTTTGATGATGTTCCTTCCCAGTCGGCAGGCAGGGTTTGGCCGAATCACGGCGCAGATTGGTGCTCCGTGGCTTGTTACTAAGGGCGGGTTTAAAACGTGCAGAGAGAGAGAGAGAGAGAGAGAGAGAGAGAGAGAGAGAGAGAGAGAGAGAGAGAGAGAGAGAGAGAGAGAGGGAGAGGGAGAGAAAAAAAGAGAGAGAGAGATTGAGAAAGCAAGAGAGAGAGTGAGAAAGAGAAAAAAGAGAGAGAGATTGAGAAAGCAAGAGAAAGAGAGAGAGAGAGAGAGAGTTAGAGAGAGAGAAAAAAGAGAGAGAGATTGAGAAAGCAAGAGAGAGAGAGAGAGAGAAAGAGAGGCGCAGATGGTTGGAAGAATTGCCACTTTGAAGAAAACCCCAACCCACACTCACAACTGGGTTCTGCAATATTGATCTGAATGGATGGAAGGGAAGAAAACCTAGTGGCCTATGAATAAGTAAGTAATGGATAATATGGGCTAAATCAAAAGCTATTCAAACTGAATAGGATATGCGTTCTCAATGATGCAGAAGTCCAGTGCGTCTGCCTCTCTACATGAGGGCACAGCGAACTATGGTGCTGAACAGCACTGACAAGCCTCCTCATGTCAGGTCTCTCATATACACCAACTATAAAGCACCGGAATAGAGACAGAACGGCAAGAGAGAGAGTAAAAAAAGATTTTAAAAAATTGCTGCTGAATGAATCTCAGGCTCATTTAAATGGACTAAACCTCTTTGCTGAAATTGTGTAAAATATTAATCATCATTTTACATCTGAAACAGTGATGTGTATTTTAAATGGGATTTAGATGGACGCAACCGACGGGAGTATCACAGCGCTCACGCCACCAACTTATTAGATTTGCCGCTAATGACTGCCGGCTATTTTGTTTGGCTTTTTAAAATCTTAATTACAAATTTCTTCACAGCACTTTGAGAGGCTCCGGTTCTTTTTGAATAAACAACACACAATCATCAGGGGTTTTAATTTACCCAGCAGGGGAAGTTGTGCTAAATACCATCTATTTGAGAAAAAGAAGAAAAAAAAATGAAGGCCCCCCACGAAAACTTCCTCATCGATCTCTCTCCCCTCTCTTTTTTTTAGAATTCGCTCCTCTCCTCTTCTCCCTCCGCTGAGAGCAGCACTGTGAACTGCCGGACCCAGCGTAAAGAGCACAGGGCCCCGCCAGGCCCCGGCTAGCCGTGATCCGTGTTCGACACGACGACACTGCTGTTCAGACAGACGCGGCTGAAGACGCCGGGGTTGATAGCATGGCATCATTTACACAAGCACAAGCTCCCGCACGCCGTCCCCTCTGTCTTCCCCCTCTTCCGTCACCTTTTTCAGCTCCCCTCCCCAACCCCCCATCCCCCACCCCCTCTTTCGCTCCGACCCCACAACCCTAAATCCCCCTAGCACGCGGCGACATGGCAGACAGGCAGCCACGCAGACAGGTGACCGTAAACAATTAATCAACATGGTGACACCTCTACATCTGCCAGGCCCAACACGGGGAGGGGAGCTGTCAGCTAGCAAAACAAAGCAGCCCCCAAACACACACACTGACACACACACACACACACACACACACACACACACACACACACACACACACACAGTTGTGTGGGTGAGTGGCTCACTAACTCATAGAGAGTGTCAACCACAAAACGTAGAAGCTCTTGTGTATGAAATATTTACCTCACACGCTGAAAAGACACGACATGCAATTTTTAACAACTGATTTCTTTCATCGCTTTCATCGATGTCATTGGATGACACTTGACAGTTGTGACACAGCAAGGTACCCACATGCAGCGGCTCGTATGATATCTCACATTAAGTCACTTCTTATTTTTTGCGTGTTTTCCTACGAAAGCCAGCAACTCGTGTCAGTTTCCACTCGTTACATGCATACGGTCTTTTCAAAATAAACTTCCGTCTTCACAGCAAACAGCTTGGTTAGGTTTCAGAAAAGATCTTGAAATCCTTAGTTAGGTTTAAGCAACAATACTACTTAGTAAGGTTAGGGAAAAGATCTTGAAATACTTAGTTAGGTTTAAGCAACAATACTACTTAGTAAGGTTAGGGAAAAGATCTTGAAATACTTAGTTAGGTTTAAGTGACAATACTACTTGGTTAGATTTAAGAAAATATCTTGAAATACTTAGTTAGGTGTAAGTAACAATACTACATGGTTAGGTTTCGGAAAAGGTCTTGAAATACTTAGTTAGGTTTAAACAACAAAACTACTTGGTTAGGTTTAGGAAAAGATCTTGAAATCCTTAGTTAGGTTTAAGCAACAATACTACTTAGTAAGGTAAGGGAAAATATATTGAAATACTTAGTTAGGTGTAAGTAACAATACTACTTGGTTTGGTTTAAGAAAAGATCTTGAAATACTTAGTTATGTTTAAACAACAAAACTACTTGGTTAGGTTTAGGAAAGGGTCTTGAAATACTTAGTTAGGTTTAGGCAACAATACTACTTGATTAGGTTTAGGAAAAGGCCGTGAAATATTAAGTTAAGTTTCAGAAAAGACCGTGAAATATTAAGTTATGTTTCGGAAAGGATTGTGAAATATTCATTTAGGTTTAGGCAACAAACTCCTTAGTTTAATATACTTACGTTTAAAATACTTAGTTAGTGTAGCAAACCGCCTAGGTTTCTAAACTACAACACTAATGCAGGATCGCTATCTTCGAGTGAATAACAAGTCTTTTTCAAGATCATAAATGAAGATATTAGGTTGGCTGTCTTTTATTGTACAAGCCTTTTTCAATAATAGGCTGTTCAGTTGATATAAGCATGATATCAACTGAACCAGGGACAGGTATAGATCCTTTTGTTACACAACTTCCCTGTGTAAAAGGCTCTGAAATGAGATAAGACTCCAATCATTCTCCAAAACATTTATTACAGATCACAAACTTACCTTATTAAACAAAACTATAAAAGATCGTCGTTTGGGTTAAAAAAATAAATCATGGAAGTGACGTAACGGAAGTGACGTAACGGAAGTGAAATAACGTAACAGAAGTGAAGTGACGTAACAGAAGTGACGTTACGGAAGTACGCATGTTACGTGACAAATAAATCAACGTTGACTTCTCGTTTGAATTGAGGAACGAACAGCGGTCTCCAGGCTGAAATATCACTGTTTGTTGGACCCATCCACCTTACACTTTATACTTCCTCGTTAATGATTACGTGGCTAACATACAAAATTATTTTGTGTGATATCTACAAATTACGGCGTCGTAGGTGTAGCTACGAAGCCTGGACACAACGATATAACAACGTAAACTGGCAGAATGTAGTTAAAAAACATACAAACAAAAAATACATTTTCCAGTATTCATAGAATGTAATGTATTATTGCCGCGTCAAATGGCTTTCACACTTTCCAAACATTTGCCATCCACATCCACCGGTTGCCGTTTTCATCCTATAGCAGCTGGCGAATAACAAAATCCTGCTTTACCACCATCATCTGTTAAAAGGTCAATTCAACCAAATATAAAATAAAAAAACTAAAGTGATTTGCAGTGCTTAAAGGATTGACAAAAGAAAACAAAAGCAGCATCAGCGTGTCCCTGTTACTCTGAGGTTTCCAGAGGGACTACTTCTTTGGTAGAAAGTAGTCTGGTGACAGAGGAACAAAACTATCTAAATGTCTAGAAACTACCAAACAAAACAATATGTTTAGAGACGGCTGTGGTTCTGGAGGCAGAGTGGGTAAGACACTCAACCCCAAATTTCTCCAGATCAACTGGCCAGCACCATGCATGGTAGATCTCTGCCATCAGTGACTGAATATCTGTGTGTGGGTGAATGAACTAGTGGAAAATTGTAAAGCACTTTTACGTCTTATTTTCCGATTGATCCCGAATGTGGATGTGGCCCGTTATCTCTCACTGTTGCTTTCCAGTGTTCCAGGATGTTTTCCTTAATATGCCACCATTGTTTCAATCTATCCCCCATGCCCTGAAATCCTCCTGCAGGCCAGAGAACAGGGGCCGTGTGGCATATTCATATGGATGAGTGTTGCTAACAGGTGATGAATGTCAGAGCCGCTGGAGGCCTATTGTCACCGGGGACAAGGACAATGCGAGGGGGAGATGGAGAGGTCAACACTGGGATGTCTGCTGCTAAAGTTTAAGCCATAGCTGAGTTGTGTCATCCGTCAATGGAGACACATTAAAACAGGGCAACAGCTCCCCAGGCTATGATGAATTCACTTATGTCTACATGTGTAGTATTGCTCTTCAGACAGGACCTTTTACACATGCAGCAAAGCTTCATGGCATTTAAAAAAAAAAGAAGAAAAATCTTGATAGTTTTTCTGCCCTATTAATAGTTTGTGATATTTCGCTGGATGCGTTATTTTTAGTTGGATCTTGTTGACATGAAGGGTAGAGTGTGCCCGTGCACAAACACTCCTGGGGATTCTAATAACAATGCAGTGGTCCCGGGGAGCCACAGAGCTGCTAGAGCTGTCAGGCCCTTTTGTTTCAAGGAGCCACTCATTACATTACAATCCCGAAAGATAAGGCTCCTTTAGGGGGTACAGAAGGCCACGGAGGAGGAGGTATTGTTCCTCACTCCATGCACTCTGCCTTCGCAAACCTACAGGAAATGCAGTCCTCTGAGATGAGTTTAACAAAAAGGAAAAAAAAGGATAAACGCTCACAATAAGAGGATGTGGGCAAATGGCACCGCTCACCTGGTGTGGGGAGGAAGGAGAGGAGAAAAGACGAGGAGGAGAGGAGGAGAAAGAAAAGAAACCCGGTTTGAGATTAACCTGCCATTTTCGTAAAGGTGATCATTACGCTGCCAGTAGGAAACTTGTGGGATGAGAGCTAAAGGTGAAAACACAAAGCTCTCATTCGATTTGGTTTGGTCTTTACAGAATGGCTATCAGTCTTTGAGTTGTGGGGAGGAAGTGAAACGTGCAGAGCGTTTTTTGGGGGTTGTGGGGGGGGTGGTGGGGGTGGGGGGGGGGCTTGTTTGCCGTTCGGGTTTGACTGCATCTCACACATCAAATTGAAGCAAAGTGTAACATGTGAATGTTGTGACAAATGAGACACACATGACAGAAAGCAGACGTAGGTGAGAATTGGAAAGCAAAGGAAAGGCTTCCCTGGAGAATGTGTGTGTGTGTGTGTGTGTGTGTGTGTGTGTGTGTGTGTGTGTGTGTGTGTGTGTGTGTGTCTACATATCCTGCATGTATGTGTGTGAGGTTTTACAGCCGCTGAAATGTATAAAAGCAACATTCATTTTTGGGGTAGCATTATAGGGAGGCTTTTTAACATTTAAAAAGTCATTGAGGCACTCCCCCTGTAACCATTTTAATAAGGTTAATCCTTTTTGCGACAGATGTAGTTTACTGTATGTCACAATAATAATCTAAATCCCCAACCCCTATCTGTCGTGGGCAAAGGAGCTGTCAGAGGTGAAACGGTGATATCAACGAATGGAAAGCTATAGTCTCCTTCCCTTTTTGGCAGCTCTGCTGATAACAACCCCGTCTTCTTTCTGTTCTATGGATTTGTTTTGCCAAACACAGTTTGATAGGACTGCAGTTGCTGCTTGGATTATGTTCATTGGCAAGTAAAGTAAATGCTACAGCTTTGTACCCATGCAAGTTGTATGCTTACATTAAAATGTAGTTCCTTGATACAAAGTTCCGTAGTAATCCATTGGATTACAAAATGTAATCTCATCCGAATACTTTTGGATTGCCTTTAAAAATAAAACACAATATTGCACTCTATAGCAGAAAAAAAGGATGCAGGCACACACAAAAAATGAGTTCCACAAATACTCGTCTTTCTCTTTTAACATCTCAAAACATGTTAAATATAACTAAAATTCCTTTTGCATTTTCAGCATTTACTGTTGGTCAAATCAAATTGCCCTTAAAACAAATAGTACCGTAATAAACTGCAGGTACTGTGTATGCGTTCTACAACATGTGGGATGCTGTTTCTGTATATAGGATTTTGTTGCTGCTGTTTTTTTTATCACAGGCCACACGGAGGACTTTGGTCTGGTAAGGCAAGAGCGCTTACTCAAAATCATTCATTTTCAATGTAATTAAAAAAAAATAATACCAACTCCATCATACATAAACTGTAATTAAAAGACCTGAGAGGAGTTACTTACTTTGATATACAGTAGAACAAATGTAGAAATGGTCAAATTCAATTTCTATTATAAAAACATGCTCGCATAAACATTGGCAATGTAACCATAATCTGACGACATCTTTTTTCCTAATCTGGTCTGATTATACATCCTTTTTTAGTTTTTTATTTCACTGATTACGTAATCCCAATTATACGTAATCAGTTACAAACCAACCCTGGCGTGTGGTTAACGTTAGGAAGCGATAGAGTTTCAGTTGAATGTCAATTAAATGTTTAAGACCACCATCTTTCCATAAACTTAATATGCTGTAAGTGCCTAAAACAATATTTGTATATTCTCTACAAAGAGCAGATACAAATGTAAAATGTTTGTTCTCATTATGCCAATGAAATGATAAAGGTGCCGATGGTGAGAGCAAGAAGGAAATAGAAGGTTTTTCATCAGACGGAAGTTTATAACCGAATACAGGCAAACTAAAAGCATGACTGTGCATACGTCAGATACTTTCGTGAAAAGGAGAAGCTAACTCAGCCTTTTTGTTTCAACATGCTTCATGTTTGGTTCATTCTTAACAACTTCTCCCGGCATCAGAAGCTTGGAGGAGAAAACACAAGCAGCCCAAGCTGACCAGTCACACTTCTTGTGGTACAGATAAGTCGATCGTTTTTTTTTAATGGGTTTATGGTTAGATGGCTGAAATAAGGTCAATTGTTAACACTAGCTTAAAATATTTTGACGTGTGGGCTATGACATAAATAAGTAAACACCCCAATTCTGAAGGTTTTATGTGTCTTAAAAAAGGCGGTTGCCGATGAGTGACTAAATACGACTACTAAACACCTCCACCTTTAGGTGTTTGGGGGTGACGTGAAGTCACGTGACCGTGGTGTAGTTCGTTCATAGCCTTAACGTTAGCTCTTTACTTCTGCCGATTGCATTCACCCTCCAAAAATCATAAAAGTGGTGCTTGTGAAGATTATCTTGCTGAACAGAACGTGTAAGTATCATAAATGTTTGTTCGCCAGAGAGATTGTTTTCTGCAATAATTCCAAAATCAAATAAAAAAATCCTGTTGGATTTTTGTCGCAGGAACTAGTGCGACGCTAACTTTTGAGTTTAGCCAACAAAAATAAGTTACCTCTGCTGCACTCTATAGAGAAGGTGTTCTCAAACATTTTGTGACTTGAGGCCCACTTCTGACTGTTAAAACAATTCAGAGTACCTCCTTCCCAAATAAATGAGAAAGAAAACCAACATGACATGACAAACATAGGAAAATAAATAATCAGTCGGTCTGTAAATACATGTTATGACACTTTCAACTGTAATGACCATAAATCATGAATCCAAATTTAACAGAATTTACAGGGTTATATTTGCTCACCGCAGGGTTGTCTCCCACATCGCTTTTCCATTTTGTGTCACTGCATCCGAGGGAACGTTAGCTAGCTAACATTAGCAAAACACGTTTGTCTCGACCTGATGATGTGTCGTGATTGCGATATTCAAACGTAACTGCTCATTAACATTATGTGTTTTTAGCATGTATTTGACGTATATTTATTTTATTTTATTTTGCACATTTCAATAAAAAATAACTAGCTTACCATTCAGCAGTGCTTCCGTGGTCCACTGTATGGTCCTCTGAGGCCGACCAGTGGGGGCCTTTTAAAACACTGCGGTCATTAAGGTTCCAAGACAAGTCTGTAAAGAAGTGATCCCCCTCGCTTAGAAAAAAAATCCGACGACACTTTCATCAGCTCGCTGTCTCTTTCTTTCTGTGGTCCTTTAATGTTCCACAAATGCCACCAAGACCATCCTTAAAAGCAAAGATTAAAAATGAACATGGGTCGGAGAAATGTTTGATACTTTGATCCATTTGTTTTGCATCTCTGTGTAGGGCTCAGTATATGATATCTCTCTTGGCTGGAATAAAGCAGCCAATAGATATAATGAATGTTGAATACATTTCATTCATGGGCGAATTTAAATAGTGTTGTTTTCCATGACACAGCATATTGGCATTTTAATTTTTCTGGAATATATAATGAATCTGAAAAATCACATTTCAGCTCTAATCACTTGTTTTGTTTGCAAAAAAAGATTATTCGTCGCCAGTTGCTGTTAATAAACCATCGATCCGTCGTCACTTTGGCACAAGATAGGATGGCAAATGTTCTGACACGAGAAACCCATATAGGTTAAGTTTTCCTCTAGAGGGAATTATAAAGGAGAATGCTGATCCAAGCTCAGAGCTCAGAGCCCCGAGGCAGCTTCAGCTCCGACCAGCAGAGAAAGCCTGAGGGTGCCCACCTGAGGAAAAGGGCTGCTCTCCAAAAAGTAGAATGTGACCTAACGAAAAAAGAATAAATGTGTCGGCCTGACACCTCTCTCTCTCTCTTTGTCTGTCTCTCTCTCTCTCTCTCTCTCTCTTGCTCCACCCCTGCTCTGCTCTGCTCGGACGGCCATTTAAGTTGTCTAATTATCCATGCAGAAATAATTGGTCCTCCTCCATGTACAATGACCCTTGTGTTGTGTGCATATATATATACGCGTGGGCAAGCACGCACGTGAAAACGCGTGTACATGTGCAAATCAAGTTTTCACCCTGACAATCACAGCTTTAATTAAATTAAACCAAAGGTGTTAAAGCTGTTGATTGTCAATGTGAGCGGGTGAGGAGCCCGTAATACAATGCATATCAATGCAGCCGTGAGTGACTGCAGTCCCCCAGGTGTCAGCCAAATGAGTGTGAATATTCAGCTTTTTTTCCCCTCCACTTAACTCTCATTTCACTCTGATGACATTTTATTAGCCTTCCCTTGGCATTGCTGTCGGGGGAAGCGACACGCAGTAAAAAAGCTCCTTTTGTGCTGTTCGTTCCATCCGAATACAAAAAGATGCAAATATAAATAAGAGAGACAAACAGCTCTTCGGTCCCAATGTGTAGGGTTGCCTCATTTGAGTTTTATTTTATTATGGGTGTTTTTGCAACCAGTTGAAGGCAAATACAATATATCGATGGCCGAAGAGCAAAACCTCCTATCTGAAAAATGCACTTTTTTGAATACAAAAAAAAATTGTTTTCTTGCAGAATGCTATTTGTTAAGGATACACGATCATACAAAATACAAAAAAAGAAAAATATACAAAGTGCAGATATGAGAATTCCCCACTTTTCCTGGATCATTTTGCAGATAGGAGGTTTTGCACTTCGGCCATCAATATTCCAAATAACAAATGGAGCATCTTTAAGGCAAAAGTTTCATAATTGATAGAAATGACGGTTCTTTTTTTAAACTTAAATGGAGGCGCAAATGATGTGAGGAGATGCACTTTCCTCCCTCCGCCTCTTCCAGTCCAGCTCGAGCCCGCGTTCTTCATGTCAGGGCGGATCGGCGCTCGCCTCTGATGGCCACTCCACTCCCCTCCTCGGTCAACTCTCTTGTTTTTTTGTTTTTTTGCCCCCTCCGCGCTGCACATTGATTCAAATAAAAACAAGTTGCCAATCCAAATAAACACCATGTCAAGGAGTCATCCGAGCAGACAAAAATATCTGCCCAGCATGATACCGTGGGGCAGAAAGCCACAGGGGCGCCGGTGCTCCTGACCTCACGGGGGGTCCGCAGAGGCTAGTGAGGTGTATGTGGACACATGCGTACCCTCATGTGTGCATGGGTGCACATATGAGTGACTAATCATGTGTGGGCTTGTGACTCTATTCGAGACATTTATCTGGTCAATAAGTGCTATAACTGTTATTGCAGCCCTGACACTGTACGATAAGCAATTCCAAAAAAAAGGCTCTTATATAGATTTGCATATAGGAACGACCACTGATCAACTTGTGCCTATGAAGTGTCTCATGATTTCATGAAGATCGTGAAATACTTAGTTAGGTTTAGGAAAATATCGTGAAATACTTAGTTGGGTTTAGGAAAAGATCATGAAATACTTAGTTAGATTTAGGAAAAGATCGTGAAATACTTGGTGAGCTTTAGGAAACTACTGTGAAATGCTTAGTTAGGGTTTAGGCAACAAAACTACTTAGTTAGGTTTTGGAAAAGATCATCGTTTGGGTTAACATAACCACAAGTGCGGTTACTGCAATATGCAAGTTACGTGACTAATACATCAACGTCTTGCTTGACGTCCACTTCCTATCCCTCCCGCCCTGTGTCGGATTGTGCGGTCTGGTTCATGGCTACGTGGATAACAAACAATTTGATTTTGTGGGTTATGTACGAATTACAGCACATTACGTTTCATAGGTAGAGCTACGCTCGCTGGGTGAGAACATTACATAATGTGTGAAGGTCTAGCACGTAAAGAACGAAGCCGGCTTTGGAAACAAAAGTGCTTCGGTTAAATTTAGTTTAAATTATAATGTTACTGGACTAAACATGTCCTGTTTTGAGCTTTAAGTCCCTTTTGACATTTTCAATATTTAACTTTTCTTCACCTTAACCAAGTGCTGTGAGACACAAAACACAAAAAGTTGCATCATGCTAGTTGCTGTGAGCTTGATATTATATAGCAGGAGGGGAGATACTGCAGTGAAAACCAATGAAATATGCTGTCAGTCAACATTTTACTGATACATTCAGAATCAACTAATTTGTCAATCAGTAATGTTTCCAATTATGTTGACAGCCAGCATTGAGTTTCTTATAATACTTGTGCTGTATAAATCAGAAGTGTGACCTTTGGAAACAATATGTGTAACAAAAGTTTAGAAGTCTACTTAATGGCGTTTCTGAGCTTCGAGTTAAGAATATTCACTTTCACAAGGCTAATATTTCTGTTCTGCGCTGAAGGCGAGCTGCAAGCATTCATTGCTATCGAGTCATTTTGGGGACGTAAGAGCAGGTTGTGGGTAGCCCTTTAGTGCTGCGAAATTTAAAAGGCAAAAAATGTCTTCGTGTGCCTCAAAGTGGAGCCATCCTTAGGGGCAACCATTTGAATCCAACAGCAGTCTCCTGTGCTCCCCATTTGAGTAATGATGATTTGGGGTTAGAACACAAGGAAGCTCCCTCAAGCAACCTCGGGGACCTATGACCTCTACCTGTGTCCTGATGCGGTCCCCGAGGGGCCCCGTGGAGCAGACAGGCCGCGATAATCGGTCGGACCCCACTGAGTGTGAGCACAGCCACGGCGCACCGGGGTCAGAGAGAAGGACAGGAAGAGCTTGTGGTCCACGGGGCAAAGGGGGAGTGTGCGGTGGTGGGGGTGTGAGAGCCATGGCTCTCGTGGTGTTTTTAAGGTCATGCTAATTGCCACGGATGTACAGCGTGCCTTCAGTTAGCCCCGGCTCTGCCGAGGAGGAGGAGGAGGAGGAAGGGGCGAAGGACGGGGGTTGAGGAGGTGGTGGTGCAGGTGTGGACCTTTAATTAAATACCACTGCAAAGGTTAATGCAGAGAACCAGGAACTGCAGCCACCGTTAAGTGGAGGACATTTAAGCACGGGCGAGAATCTGCCCCACACTGTGAGTGTGTGTGTGCGTGTGCGTGTGCGTGTGCGTGTGCGTGCGCGTGTGTGCGTGTGTGTGCATGTGCGTGCGTGTGCGTGCGTGTGTGTGCGTGTGTGCAAGTACATGAGTGAAAACAGAGATAGAAAAAAATCAAAAAAGAGCAAAATTCAATACATTTTCCTTTGCAGGTGCAAGAAGTTCTCAACAGCCGTTGCACAGAAATAGAACTAAACTCAATCTATAGAGGGCCAACGGTTGAGGAAAATATTCAGCGTTGTAAAATAATAAAAGACTGCTCACTAGCACGCTCTCCACAGCTTCATCAGCAAACTTCATCCCGTTACGTGTGAACCCCCGGCATTCGCAGGATTTTCACAAATTGCATGTTGAAAGCTACATTAGGAGGCACTGTCACTCCCTGAATAACCTTAAACGCTTTGTGTGTGTGTGTGTGTGTGTGTGTGTGTGTGTGGGGTGTACGTGTGTGACCCTTGATAATTAGCACCATCTGCCATATTAGAACACCTCTGGAGAGACAGGTTATCTTCACAGAAGCAAGACGGACAATGTGACAAGTATTTCCATGCTACTGACAAAAGACAACGATGACGCCGCCTAAACGCTGGAGAAACTTTCTCTTTATTTAGACGTCTTTCCATGTTCTGCTTTGAGATGTTTTTCCGCTCAGGTATACAGTAGATGGAAAGACACCAGGCAACATAAAAAAAACCTACAACAGAAAACGCTAAGAGGTTCACAGCTGCACGTGGGAGCACTTCAATGTTCGAATTACTCCCAAAAACAAAAAACAAAGATGTCTGACCCCTATTACTATTTTGGCTGGAAATCAGCAGCAGAATTTAGAGCACTTGCTCTCACACACACACACACACATACACACACAATCATAGCCACTCACAACTTGTTCCTCAGAGTCACCGCCAGGAAACCGCAGACCGGAAAAAGAGCTTAGGGACCGTTTCAGCACAACAAAGATATTCGCAAAGCCAAAGAATACACAGAGAGCCCAAATCCACCAATTCAAATATGTCCTCCTCGGAGAGAGAGAAACGCTCTTTCATCTCACATCTCAAATTAGGCGAAACACAAATCGTATTGTGTTGGTACAAACAGCGAGCTTTTATGTATAAAAAAAAAAAAAAACCTGTCTTTGCGTAAAATTCCACGCAAGGCGCTCATCGTGCGTGTTGTCGAAGTCTCTGCAGTGCTTAAAGCCACAGTGTGATGAACTGCTATGAGGCCATGGAGCGTGGCCAAGCTGTGGCTTCGTTAACTCCAAACCCATCCGAAAAAAAAGCGTGCTATTGGGCCTTCACTCAAAGCAAAAATTTGGGTATTCATGTGGTGTTTTGTTTGTTTATCACCGTGTTACCACCACAAGTCTTGGTTCAACACATCTCATTTTCATCCTCGACATGAAAGACGGAGACAGTGGAATTTCTGCACTGTAGAATAATCTCAGTTAACACAAGCCGGTCCCAGCTCTCTTTTTTGCTTTGAATTACCACCCGCAGTGGTTTTGTTGTCCACCACCACCACCACCACCACCCTCCCCCATGTTTCGATAAATAATTTATTCTGCCTTTAAAATTCCCTCATAATATATACCTTTTTGTATGCAGAGGAGTGAAGAGGGAGACGGCAAACGTGCTCACCGGTCTTTTGTGGCGAGTGGGTGGCAGTTGACGCATGACTATGCGGTAGGGATTTCCATGTGACTATTTTCATTTTATTTTTTTCACAGCTTGCGCTCCCCTCTATACTCCTCCTCCAACTCCTCCTTTCGCCTGCACCTCCTCAGCATCCAAGTTGTTCAACAGTAGCCCACGAGAGGTTTTTCTTTTCTGGTTTTTGGGAGAAGGCCAATCCCATGCAATCATTGCCGCCATTTTCCCAACAACCGAACATGAGGTCCGTCATACATTGTGTAGTGATTCTGCTCACGCCTGATTAAGCACACCTGTTACTTTTACGTAATACTCCATCAAAATCAACGTGTATACGTAGTTTTTTTTAAACACAGGAAAACCTTTTAAAAATGGGCTATAGACTTTATAAGGACTTTCTGCTATTTTTCTTTCTGGTAAAGGCTAGTAAGCTGTGAAAAAGTTACAGTGGTTCCCACTTTTTTAAATATCTGCTACTTATTCAGTCTATCTTCCCAAACTCGGTAAAACTAGAGTTGACGTTTGTCGAAAAAGTGGAAAGATGTTTTATTTTGGCGAGTTCATAAGAAGTGTTTCCATTATCAGCGAGGTAAAACAACAGTTGTTTGCCTGGAGTCTTGTGGCTTTGAGTAGAGCATATTGGTTTTATGGTTTGTGTGTATATAAATTATAATAATTGTCCAAATCCTTGTTGATTTTATTTTATACATCCACTTAAATGCACGTCACATAGCATCATGCCGGAATTTTTTTTTGCGTGTCCACCCAAGTGTCTTGTTTCCATCACTGCTGATCAGAACTGGAGCCGCTAAATGCGGAACGAATGTCACGACAAAACGCGGATTATGAGTTGCGCCTAAATTTACGAGGATTGTATAACAACAACACGGAGGCTCCGTAGTCTGAACCAAGATGGAAAACTTTATTACTTATTTCGACCTTGACAAATGCAGCACAGACTCAGGTCCACTTCTTCCATTCTAACCTTTCACAATAAAATCCCTCAACATATACACTACATATACAAGGTATTTTGCGAAAAGGAAATTTTTAAAGAACGACTTGGCTTGAATCCATTTGCAACCTTTTACTGTCGCTATATATGTGAATAGTTTTGAAGCGATTTAGCATTTACATGTTGCTTATTATTCACACAGACCGGTGCGCAAAGGCCTTCACAGAGAGATGAAGAAAGGAAATGCTATGTCTTCATTGTATGAAAATGGCTGTACTCACTTTGTTTCACAACACTTCAAAATCTGAACTCCGGAGCAGAAAAAGAACAGCTTTTAAGTGTCACGACAAACTCATTCATTTTTACTCACTTAACCGCCTCGCTTCGCATCCAGCACTCAGCTGCTGCGACCTGTTCAAAAAACCCACTTTCAAGACTTATTACCTATCTGATTTGTTTTGCTAGAATTTAATTTGGCGCAGGCATGCACACATGTGAACTGCAGCAAACAGCGGGAGCACAGATGTGCAACACAGTCTACAGAGGAGGAGGAGGATTGTATGTTCTCACAAATCTTGTCACTGATAAGTGTGAAAGCAATGTGTTTTACTACATCTAAAAAGAACAAGGGGGAGCCTTTTAATGGTTACACGCTCATCTCCTCTCCACACTAATCCCAACTGCTGTTTCCTCCCAATTAGCAGAGTTGCTCTCCTCTTTACTCCAGACGTGGATCAACTTAGTTCTCCAAAGAAACTTCACTGCCTCTCCCTGCACATGGGATCAAAACACAAACACACATGCGATTGGTCATCAAGGCTCCTACTGGCTGCCGACATTGTTTATACATGCAGATTGAAGGAGCAACATTCAGATGCTGCTCTGCGCTGGCACCCTGGGCAGAGTGGCATAATTAAATGAATTGACTAAAAGGGATGCGATGAATATCCCAACACAGTTTCAGGTCGGCCTCGCTCACAAATTAAAGCCAGGGGCCATGGAGGGTAAACAGGAATTTATCTGGAGCGAGAAAGCCGAAGAATACTTTTCTATTTTCTGCGTCCGTGATATTCGCTCTCATTAACTTTGATTCAATTCTGTCAGAAATCAACATGCCTTCTTGGTTTACCTTCCAATTTAAGCAAAAAAATTGCATCTGTTATGTTTCAATTTTTTTTTTATATTGAAAAAAAAAGAAAGAAAATAGTTAATTGATTCAATTGCAATGTGCACGGTTATATAAGAAGACACGTGTGACCGACGCTCTGCGGTCTCGCCTCCTTTTCACACACGCGGGTATACAATGCTATGCATAAACAAACATAAACACAACAATTACAATTTGCAAAACAAACGACACACGTAAACACTTTTTTCTTTTCGCTGCAAACGCACAAAACAAACGTACCTGAGTGCTAAAACTAGAGGCTAATTAAGTGACAGACAACAGCCCGCGAGGGAGGCATATTCCCATCACCTATTGCATCAGAACAGCAGCAGCATTATAGTGTAGAAGCTTCGTGAGCCACTTGTTGTCAACGTGTCTTTTGAAATATGAAAAGAAAATGCTTCCTCTTTAAATCTATTTTTACTCTAGAGAAGGACTTAAGGGATGTGAAGTCATCCTTGTAGATATGTCACAGGAAGCATTATGAAAGAAGAATAAGTGGTAGCAGACAGGCTCTTTCATGTATAACATAATCGGTGTACAATGTGTTTTTTTATCTGATATCCCTCAGATAACACCTTCTCAGTAAGTGGCCGATTCTGTTGAACTGGGCCCCTGTACCGACTGTTAGAGAGGCAACATACAGTATCTAGGCAGCACAGCCCTCAGTTGTACTCGTGTAGTAGTAATAAAACATTTAATAATCATTTCTCCGCAAATGTGACAATATTTTGCAAGAAGAAGCATTATTCTTTCAACACGAGTAAGAGTCCACAGACTCTGTGAGGCTGTACAGAGGCACAGTGTTGCTTGGAGCTAAATGCTAACGTCACCTTCGCGGACAGTGCTAACGTGCTGATGTTTAGCGTGTAATATTCACAATGTTTATTATCTTACTTAAGCATGCTAGCATTAGCTAATTGACCCCTTTGCTAAGTCCCATCTCCAAAGCGCAGACTGGCCAATCATAGCGTAGCATTGGGTCAGACAACTATCCGTCTCTGCTTCACAGTCTCTCATGCAACGATTTCAGATTTTTCTCATTTTCAGGCTGCTTTAGTGAATTTGGAGCTAGTCTGAGTTAAACGTTTTGTAATAATGATACCAGTTACCCGGAAAGGTTGGAAGGAGATATACATTTCTCAAACGTTACGTCTCCACGTAAAAACCTGTGGCGCTAAAGTTAGCAGAGTATGTCATCATTAACTAGCGTTAGCACATCTGTGCTACGCTTGCTACTGAAGGTATACTGCTGTATCAGTTTGACATCCTGTATACATTGTTCAAACACATATTGTAGACCCTATAATATTGGGTCTAAAAATGTGATCATATTTTTTTCAGGGAGTGCAGTTAGTGACAGTGTGGGCTCGATTGTAGAAGATATTTAACAAAAAAAGAAAATATGTCCACCTTATGGTGGCGCTAGAGGAAAGGTTAGAAGGTTTCACCCTCTGAAGACCATGAATGTTAAAAAAAAAAAAAAAATCATGGCAAACTATCAATTTAATTATTATTTCAGTCTGGACACAAGTGGTGAACCGACCAACCAACAGACATCGACATCCCTAGAGCCATTGCTGGTTGCATGGATAGAAATTTCATAATTTCTATGTTAATAAATGATACCACATTTAACCTGTATTAAATGCCTTAAAATGCCTTTTAAATGAGCATGGAAACGTACACTATAGTTGCATGAGACAAAGACAGAAACGGGAAGCAATGTGGAACGAGACACATGACAAACCGGTTGCCGGAATAATGTTCTTGCTATCTGAAGAGCTCCTTAGTCCAATTCCATCTAATTAATTCACTTCATTAAATCAAATGTGGTGAAATCATTGTGAAGGGGCTTGCATGAAAAAATGGGATTAGCTTGCGGGTGACACCTCGCATCTTGACACCGGGCCAGCTACACACTTCAACCTTACGGTGGCTGTAGCAACACAAAGTGACCAAACACAACAGTGTGTTCTGGGGTCTGATTGATAATGACCCCTTCTGTGGGGGTAAACAGGTGCTCAGTCTGTAGCTGGGAGAAAAAAAATAGCAGAGCAATTCAACACTCCCCATCTCCATGCTCCGAGAGAAAATAAATTTGCATTGTGGGCCCAATGATGGCTGTGTTTTGTGATGTAAATGCTCTTGAGCATAGACATGCATCTAATTCCAACGAGCAAATTGTCCAATTCCAATGCTCTTACAGTTTTGCATAACCGGTTGATTCAGAGACCATCTGTATTAGAAATGCTTCAGAGTGCTCAGATGAAGACACACTCGAAGCACTTCTGGATTACTGTCTATTGTTCAAGCCGTGCACTTCTCCCTATACCCAACCTGGGTGTAGAGGTGCAGAAACGCAACTCGCTATTGCACATCCCCGTGCTAGACTTCTGAGCCCCCATACTGCAAGTGTCCCATTAACAGTTCCTCTAGGAGATTGTCGAGATTGACTCTCAAAAAGCTTCCCTTTGTGCTTCTAATGAGTGGCGCTTTTGTTGACTTTGCGAGGAAGGTATACCACAAGACTGAGCGGGGCAATCAGAACAATCAAGCGCCCACACGGAATTAGGAAGCGGAAGAAAAAGCTTTCGATAAAAGGAATCAAATATTGTGCACAGGCCTCGTCACAATCAAAAGAAGAAATTCAATCAGACAGGATATGGAAAAATAAAAGAAACAATTTTAAGCGTGCACGGGTCTGACCAGAGGGTTGTTGTGTATAACGTTAGACTGAAGAGGCCGGTAACGACTCTGTTGTGCATTAGGCATGCCTCTTATTGGCGAACAGGGCCCCTGCATGTCAGGCAGAGGTGGGGCACTGTCCCTCGAGTCCACTATCACAGCAGGTTAACCTGGCACTGCTTTTCTAAGGACTGATTGCCAGGCCCCCCCGCAGCTCGAGGTAAACTGACAATTTTCCATCAGCAGGGAACATGGCTTTATTAGTAAAAGTAGGGGGGATGGTGGGAGGTAAGAGGGAAAAGTGAAATCAAGTTCACAGAGTCGCCGTAATGTAGGAGAGCAATAAAGTGCAGAGCTTAATCCTAAAGGTAATTATTATGTCAGCATCAAATGTGAAACAATGGGTATTAAAGTTGTTGCAGAAGATTCAATACATGCAACCTTTAAGCAAGAAAATAAAAATGTAACTGACAATAAGGCATCCGGCTTCAACACAGCTTTCGTAAAGATTTTCTTTTCTTTTTTCGGAGGAATTTTGCAAATAAGCTCTAGGGTATCTTTCATAGCAGTCAGATGAGACCGCAAAAGACAAGTCTGCATCTAAAGACTTACTTTATTGTCGAGCGGGATCTCATCTTGAGTTGACTTTCTGACAGGTGGGGAAAACATTCACCTGAATAAAAGCTGCAGCCCTTGTATCAGAGATGAGATAGACTCAGAAACAGCAAATCAATATCATCCCCGGGCTGCATGTGAATTTAGAAGGGGCCAACTCAGGCAAAGATATTACATTTCTCAACAAAACACCAGTAAATCTACAAACAAACACAAGGCCATGAAGCTATCTGGGTAAATAAAAAAAAGAGAACAACTTAGAGGGCATACAAGCGGTGCCTTATGGTTTTCAAGGTCTCCATTTGTTTTTCCGTGTTCCACTGTCAGGTACGGGGAGAGGAGATAGCAGTGGAGAGAATGGTGAGCCGTAGAGGGTTAAAAGGCCATGGCTGGGATTATAGCACAAGTAAGGACCCCATACTGTGGCCTGACATGCCTACCAGCTTACAGTGCATTTTTCTCTGACAATGCAGGGTCACACACGGTCGGAAAAGCATGAAATGTTTTCACACACGCGTTGAAAGACGGGTGAAGGCGCTTGACGAGCCTCCTTCCCAGAGGTTATCCGTTAGCGTTGCGCCTTTTTTTTTTTTTTTTTAATCAACAAAGTCACGTTACAAAGTCAAAAATCAAATTGTGGGAAAATCCTTTTTTGTATACGCTCGTGACGTGCGACCTCAAAGGACAACGCGCGTGTGGCACTTCGTTTCAGTTTCAGAAAACCATTGAAAACGTCCCAAAAAAAAGAAGAAAAAAAGCCCCAAAAGCACTCACTTTAAAATCATTGTGCACGACAACCATTATCCCCTCACTTTTAACGAGAGGCCGCGAGGACACGGCGAGGGCCGGGTGGTAGTTACTGATCAGCATGGGAGCCAGCTACCCCTGCCGCTGATGAACCCATCCGTCTGTCCGTCCACTCCACTCTCAGACATGTGCGAACATGCATAATCGTCATAATTCCACTCTTGCGCTGGGCTCTGTCACCTCAGCCACCTGATTAGGGCCTAAGTCCCAAAGGTATCAGTGTTAAAGCTCCAGTAATTCCACCCTTAGCTTCACACCCGCCCTGTCTATAGCCTTCCATTAAATATGGCATATCGGAGGCGGCGAGAGAGAGAGGGCTGTGTGTAGTGTTACAGCACACGGGGGGGGGGGGGGGGGGGGCTGTTATTCTCAGTGAAGCTCTATGTGCATGTGACAAAACGACATCAACGTCGCTCCCGGATGCAGCACAGGATTGTCTTTTATCAACAGCCCGCAACGACACTTTCCAAATTCTTAACACACGGGGGAATTTCTCATTCAATCTGGGTGCGTTTAAATGGCAAACTGTTTTCCCTTTCAAATAAACAAAAATCCAAATAGTATTTTTTTGTTTCCACCAGCCGTGAAAATATCTGTCGCAAGATTCCGCTCTTTTCATGTAATTCCCCATCCTCCTGCTTCACTGTAAGCGCCTGTCAACAGTGCGTCTGATTTACGTCTCAAGTGTTGGTGGGACGGGGGCTCCCGCATGGCACCCCTGGACCAGGAGGGAGGAGAGGGAGGGGGTTCCAGAGGGGCAAGCCTCAGTTCCCCCCCTCAACTCGGGAGACTCTAGGTGGGAAGTAAACTTAGCCGACACTCCTGAAGAGGGGCATCGCACACCCATCAACGCCTCCTTTGCAAGGTGAGCGGAGAAAACGGGAGATGGGAGGGGGATGTCAGTCTGCTGCGGAGCACCGAAAGCAGCCGCTGCGCACGGGGCGTTTTCTGGAGTCATGTTTATATTCATCTTCTGGAAGACAAATATGAATGCTTCAAATATAACAAAAAATATGCATAAAACTGGCACTGAGAAGAGTAAAAATGTGTGCTACCCTGACACTTTTGTTTTTACCAGCCACGTAGACAGACATAACTACCATCCATCATTTGTCTTTGGCCTTTAGCTATTGTGACTGGCCTTTCTCTGTGAATAAAAAATAAGGTCTTAAAACTTTCCCAAAATTAATTGCGACTTGTTTTTACCACTAAAGGTGCCTGTTTACGCTGAATACCTCACAAGCTAAGTGACGGGATCGTGTGCAAATACACTTTTGAATGTCTGCCCAAAGAAACTTTTATCAACATAAGCTTTTGTATTCCCAGGGGGAGGTTTAGTTTAGTTTGTTTGGTTTTACATTTCAGGGCCAAATGGCCGAGATTAAACTGGTGGTGGATGTAGGAGAAGTCACAGATTTGCACGACAACAGGCCATCAGGGCTGCCAAATTCAGCAAAATGTGCATTTGTTATTCAACCTAACCCACGGCACACTATGCCTGTAGATAAATGCATGCTAAATGTTTTGTTTTTTCATCATATACTATCCACTGGTATAGTCATATCAGGGTACCATCTTGAGGAGTGTTGCACAATGTATAACACTGCCATAACCTGTTAGATTGCTGGCAAAGAAATCGATCCCATCAATGGGAAATACACAAAAAACACCAGGATCCACCGTGCATCGGGCATTGACATGTCAAGTGCTAACTGACTGCCAGTCAATACGCTCACTGACCAGAAAGGTCTCTCACTGTCAGGGGACTGCGAGGTACGAGGGAGGGAGAGAGAGAGAGTGAGAAACAAAAATTGGAGGTGAAAGTCAATCAAATTAGCTCCTTCCAGCCCACTAAACCTGAGAAACCAGAGGCTGGCAACCAGAGCATCTTCTGAGAGGACTGACAACAATATCTATGGGGTGCAATCTGAGCGGCACCCTGCGGAGAAAAGGCTAGCACCGATGAAGCTGGAGAGAAAAGAAAAAAAAACTCTGACCTCTTCAGATTTCCCTGTCATATATAATACTCAGGAATATATCAAGAAGCACAATCAATAGCCTGTATCAATCTGGTGACCAAATGCTGGTTTTTGATGGGAATGCTAAAAAAAAAAAAAAAAAGAAGAAGAAGAAGAAAAAAAGAAAAGTTGAGCGCCGCTGATTTGCATGTGACAAAGCCTCCACCAGTGTGCTATTTGTTTGTCTCTCCCCACGGTGAACGGAACCCTCTGGAGAGGAGCAGACAGTGGAAATGCTGTTAAGATCAGAGTGATAATGACTTACTGAGTGAGAGTCTGTATCGCGGGGACCGCAACCGGTTTGATCCCTGTCCCCTTTCATTTCGGTCTCATTAGACGAAACCTGTGGAAGTCAGACAGCCTTTTACCACCGATGTGTTTTAAGACATTAAACATTCAACACAGTCGTGTCACAACACATCACAAATTGAATCATCTCAAAGCGAGGGGAGATTCGCTGGGAAAAACTCGACTGCTTTCTCCTTTAGAATGAGCTCGTGTTCGAGGGGCTGTCTTGTACGATTTCTTTTTTAGGGAGAAATCAATAAACGGCTTCTGAAAGGAAGGGAAAACAGAGCAGGTGACAGATGGCTGGGAGGCTAGTGTGTGTGTGTGTGTGTGTGTGTGTGTGTGTGTGTGTGTGTGTGTGTGTGTGTGTGTGTGTGTGTGTGTGTGTGTGTGTGTGTGCGTGCGTGTGTGTGTGTGTGCGCGTGTGTGCGTGCGTGTGTGTGTAGGGGGAGTAGTAGGGGGCACACTCAACTCATTCCCGTGTCATGTCATATAAATCTGTTTGAATATGAGCGGTGACTCGTGTTTTCTGATCACTCTCCGGTTGAATGTGAGTGACAGCAGAAGGGAGTGTGTGCTCACACCTGGGTTCACTGGCATGAACAGTTGAACAAAGAGCAGCGCTTGTGAAACTTTCCCTGATGTGTCACAATGTATTTTCAGACGGGAGAGATCAACAAGGGATGGGGGGTCGGGGGGGCTGATTTGCGGATTGCGTTTTTCACATCTCTGTAAGCGTTGCGTTGTCACTGTCAGAGAAAAACGAATCAGATGCCGTTCACTATTAAGAAGCTGCGCCACAACAATCACAAACGGGCTTCTTTTAATATCCACGGCATCTTTTTGAATTAAGACATTGGCCAACGTCTCACGGACGGTAAATGTTGGGCCGTTCACCAGATCACATTTTTCCCAGACAAGACAGAATGAGCCAATAACGTGTCAAAGTATCGTGGCAGGTCGCGAAATAGTCACGAAATGTAGTCTATTGGCTTCCTGTACAGGGACACCAACTGTCTGTTTGTTTTTTTCCGTGTCGCTCGGGACAAAATGAATGCCAATGGAAAGTCACTTAGGATCCTTTTCGTGGTGGACACACAATGAAATGCATCCATGTGACCTAAAACAGTCAAAGTAAGTGACGTAGCGTTTGAAAGGAAGATGGATGGGTCCAACAAACAAAGGACTTTAAACCACGAGACCGGTGTTTGACATCACGTTGTCGTTTTACGGTTGTGGTTTTGTTGCCTACAACTAACGTTCGGGACAGCTTTCCTAAACCTAATGATGTGGTTTTGTCGCCTAAACCAAACTGTACGTAGTTATTTGAAGCCCAACTATGATGTATTTCCAAAACCTAAGTGGTTTTGTAGCCTAAACCCTAACATTTTCGTTTTTAACATAATGTCGTCTTGCACGCTGATGCTAAAGCAGCACTCTGTATCGTGGTCCTCCACCACGTCTGACCCATGCTAACTCGGTCCTGATTGGGCCTCTCGAACTTGACTCCGAGCTGGGCCTGCCGTCGGTCTGGTTCCAGCTGGTGGTCCTAATGACGAAGAACGTACGGCAAACTTTTCCAGCACGAGCGCTCAAAATATGAAATGCAAAAATGGCCAAGAGGTATGTTCCATTACTTGGCAGCACAGACCCTATAAAACATTTTTTAAAACACATACTCACACACAAACACACCGCCCAGTCACCTCTCTGCAGCGTGTCCCCCAGGGCACAGCTCTGGTCTGTTTGAAGATCAAAGCAGCTGGGCTAAAACAGCATGTTTACAGGTGTTGGGGAAATTGAAAATGTCCTCGGCTGAGCGTGGTTTTCCAATGGAAGAGGAAGTCTTGACAAGTAATGACAAGTCTGTTTTTATTCACAGCACCTGCACCCTCACAGCGACTTGTCCCAGATACAGTATGCGTGGACACAAAGATGTGCAAAAAAAAACTGTGAAGACATTTCTTTTTGTCTTTTTTAAATCCAAGCGATGCCATTAGCCACTGTGTGTGTGTGTGTGTGTGTGTGTGTGTGTGTGTGTGTGTGTGTGTGTGTGTGTGTGTGTGCCCGGTCGGTTTTGTGTTCGGCTTTCCAGATAATTGGTCTTTGATGGTACACCTGCTCCTGTCTGGAGGAGCCTTGGCTGCAGCAGCAAAGAGTTACCTGAAAAACGCCTCGCATTAACAGCACATTACCCATTGTGGCGAATACAGAGAGTTGGCAAGGTGTTGTGTCGGAGCCATATTGAGAACCTCGCTGCAAAAGCAACAGCAGGGGAGGATGCTGAGTTTGTGAGGGATTAGTTGAATTCTAACACTTTTTTTGGGTGGGGGGACCACAACAATGAGCACACCTCAGTCAAGCTGGAGTATGTCATTTACTCTGCACCGCTCCACTTTGTGTTCCTCTGTGTGCATGAGAGGACCAGTCATGCCAAGCTTTTCTGCATGAAAGGGAGAGTGTTAAGCTTTTTGAGGCTATTTGTGCTTCTGACTCTGTAGTGTTTGTGTCCGATGGGAGGCGCCTGCGCCAGCTTCCTTAAAAGGAGTAGGGGGTTTTGTTTGTTTCTCCGCCGTGCCAGGAGAAGTGACAGCCATTCCGGCTCTTTCACAGAAAACACATTCATCTGTGTGAGAAAAGGCGGCCGCTGAACTCAGATGAAAGGCCGCGGGGGCTGCGCTTGCACAGGAAGGCAGACTGTACATCGACTTCAGTACAAACACAACACAGGCCATGTCACAGACGGACGGACAGACAGACAGAGGGAGGGAGATCCAGACAGAGAGATAAGGGAGGGGCGAAAGAAGGAAAGAAAGAAAGAGAGATTACTTTCCTCCAAGAAACAGAAGCTCACAATGCATTTAAGAAAGAAAGGGGTTGTCGTTATACACTGAACTGAAGTTAATATGTTGTTATTTTAATTGTATATCTATTTCACTTAGTAATAGGCCATACCATACTGGTCTACTGAACTGACCTCTCTATTAACTGCTGGGTTAGAGACACACAGAGAGAGATATCATTATTATTATTATAAAGGCCATGTCACTAACAGCCTCCTTTATGCACACATCAAAATAAAGCAGCCACTTTAATTCATATCAGGCCATAAAAATCAACATTTTATTTTAGGTTTCTGTAGAAACTACATGGTAAAGAAAACAGCTGTATTATGCCTATACCATTTTATTGTATTTTTTTATTTATTCATTTAATCAGTTGACTATTTATAAGTAATATGATTTTAACATTGTTGAGTAGTTGTTTTTTTAATATTCTGTAAAGTGTATTGTAAATCCCTTTAGGGTGAGCAGGCCCGCTGTATGAGAGGGCTGCTCCTGTGACTATAACAAAGGCCGGCGAACGGACACATTCATTTCATTTCAGCAGTTCCAATTCAATTAGAGGATATGGCGTTTGTTTTAAAGATATGGCGTTTGTTTTAAAAAGTTTTCTCTCAAAACACGGCGGCCGACAAAAACTCTTCACGAGCGCCTCAGTTCTTTCTACCGAGGAGGCCCGTTCGGGAAGCATCACATCGAGAAACGAATTAGGTCCAAAGGATACGAACCGCAAGTGTCGAAACGAGGCAGCTTTTTTTTTTTTTTTTTTGAGCTTTTTTTTTTTTTATTTTATTATTCCATAATTTAAATGTGGGTATTGATAGGTTTCACGACGACTCAGTCATTCATAAGAAAAAAAAGAGCAGCGTCTCGTCTGAAAACACGGAGCGTCTTACTCCACGTGGGATTTCCTCCACGTGAATGAGGACAAAGCGCGTTCAGGGGAAACAGGCGCAACTTTTAGGTGCAATATTTATTTCATTATTTATGGCATCTGATCTTTTTTTTAAGGGGTAAAATTTGCTGTGGACTTGGGAACAATTAATTTTGGCATTTACGAAAGTGTGCGTTTGCTCAAAAAAGAAAGTAATGATTATAAAATAAATCTCGTTGATGGTTCGTTGTCGTTATGATACACTTATAGCACAGGCCATGTATTTATTTATTTATCTCTTCATTTATTCATTAATTTGCATTGTAATAATTATTGTATTATGTAATTATACCTACAGACATTTTTGTATTATTATTTTACAACACTTCCTTAACATTATTAAAGCTGTCTGTTATTTTAAGGACCAGTAAGTCACTTTTTAGTACCTAAATGCTGCGCACCATCACGGCCTCCGTGTGCGTCATATCGCTTCGTCCAGTCAGTCTCGTGGCTGTCTAGAAAAAGGTCAAACCTGTGTCACCGGGCTTCATTACCAAACATAAAACAACCAAAATATTTGCTTTTAACAAACACAAGAGGGGGATAGAAAAAAAATAATTATGCCCTCCATAGGATGATGAATTATGAATGACTGAGAGCAATTATCTATGATGAGGTGAGTTAGGCTGCTGCTGTAGTTTTATATCTCCAACCATTAAACGTTGAAATCAGAAATATTTATGCAAAAACACAACATGTATTACGGTAATACATCAGTGTAGATTTTTTTCCCCAATGTGGCAAGAAAAACAAGTTAAGCGTGCGCAATTAGTGTGCGTGTGTGTGTTTGTGTGTGCACGCGCGCGCGTGTGCTTGAGTAAAAGAGAGAGAGGGAGAGAGAATGGAAGCGAACACACAAACACGCCGATGCTTCACACCGAGCCAACCACGTTCACCTGAATTGACTGACAGGTGCCGCGCGTTGCCGCGCGTTGCCGCGTGTTGCCGCGCTGCCGCGTGTTGCACGCCAACAAGTAGAGCCTTAAGGACGCGCAAAGCGGCACCGATTTCATTTCATTCCCCAGAGGCCTCCAGCCGCCGCGCGCTCCTCGCTGCGCCCTCTTCCTCAAACTCCAGACCTGCACCACAGCTGACACAGAAACTATCGGAGCTCGTGCAGCGGACGACCACTACCACACGAGCCTCATTTAAACAATGTTTGTCCCGAATATCGACACGCTGACCCCTTTGTCAACTGGTGTGTATAAAAAGAAAACGTGTCCACCTCACAAGTCTGCGCCTCTTCCTCTTCCCCTCTCTCTCTCTCTCTCTCTCTCTCTCTCTCTCTCTCTCTCTCTCTCTCTCTCTCTCACACACACACACACACAGTCACACACCAGCGGGGGCGCAGCACTCATCTTCACTGACATAAAGTTGTGTGAAATATTACAAATACATAATTTTTTTTCATTCTCAAATAATTTGCCCATGCTGCATTCAACGAATCCACCCGGTGTGCTGCTGCTAACTGCTAATGGATCGTTTGATTCAGGTATCCTACGTCATGAATCCACGTAAAGAAAATAAACAAATGAATGCAAAAAAAGAAATTTAAATCCCCATTTTCTCTTGTTGAACGAACCCGTCGTAAAGGGTGGGGCGTTAAAGAGAGGCAGGCTGCTCGGATCCTGCAAATAAATAAAAGAGGCATGAACTAGTTTAATTGTTATCATGTTATAAATAAAACATCACCCTCAAATGGACGTGAATAAAAACGTAGAAGTTCCAGGCAGGTTGTCCTCTCCTTTACCCCGCCCCCCCCCTCTCCTCCTCCTCCTCCTCCTCCTCCTTCTCCTTCTCCTCCTCCTCCTCCTCCTCCTCCTCCTTCTCCTTCTCCTCCTCCTCCTCCTCCTTCTCCTCCTCTGCGCTGCGGCCCGCGCGCAACCACGCCACTTCCAAACACGCTCATGCAGAACGGTTCAAATTGCTCGCTGAACTTATTACATGACCTCGAAGATTTTCCACCTGAACTTTGGCCCGAGTCCAAGCGTGACTCCTGAAAAACTCCACCTATACAGGCTACACGAGCTCCAGGGTCCGGCGAGAGGCAGGTTAGGGTGTGCGTGCGCGTGTGTGCGCGCGCGCTCTGAGAGTATTCTTACAGTAGCCTAACGTACAAGGAGCTGTGAGAAGGAGAAGAAGAAAAAAAAAAGCTTCCTTCTTCGCGGATCAATATCGGCGCAGCTGGAGCCGAACAGGAACCGGCATCGACGCAGTGTGTGGAGCTGACCTTTCCCACTCCCCACAGGTCATGCCTTCCTCCAGGAGAGGTCACGGGCTGGCCGCTGGAGGGGCCGTTAGGAGGCCAACAAGCTGCACATGAACCAATATCTCACCCTGAGACAAGCTCATCTCAGTTTGCACACTTTTGCCAAAAAAAGAAGAAGTTTGCCCTCTTTTGATTGGCTGATGATGTGTATATACGTGAAATACAGATCCAGGAAACTTATTGAAAGGATTTCTTCTTTTTTTTTTTCTTTATAAAAGCAAAAGCAGCAGTTTCTCCTATAGGTTCTAATTGATTGCAGTTGATATCCCTGCCTGGTTGTAACCAGCAGGTCCTATCAGCCTTTTTCTGTTTACCACATCGCGCTGTGTGCAGCCTGTAATGGGAGGCAACGTTATAGCCTGCAGTCATAGCAGCTCCATGACACAGACAGAGTGCCACTTGCTGCAAGAGACGGCCTGCAGCGGATATCTGCCAAAGCCCCACTGTTGTCAGTGTTCCTGAACATCTACCAAGCACAAATCATAGAACAGCAGCTCTACGGCCATGCATCTGCCCAAAGCAACCACCCAGCTGACAGACACAGTTATTTTATCTTCAGCTCATCTAATTCCTATATTAGCCATAATATAGGCCCACTGGGATTGCACTATTCATTCCACAAAGAGCCTCAGATCTGTGTGAGCAACACAAGCTCACTGGCAGCAATCTGTATCTTTACCCACAATGCAGTCAAATATAAAGCAAGCCTCTAAAACCATCTGAATGAGCAGCAGGGGGACACACGGCCGGCTCCCACTACAGGCCACAAACCAGAGCACGGAGAAGCTGCAGCTCAGAGGCTATACGGGCCTATAAGCCCAGTCAAGTTCAAGTTCACCAGCTCCTGTGCAGTGAAGTGTGTGTGTGTGTATGTGTGTGTGTAGGGGGAGGGGTCACATTTACAGGCTGTGTTTTCAAATAAACTCAGTAAGTGACCTGAGAAAATGTAAAGTGAGTTTAAAGATATGACACGGGGAAGAGGTCGGCTGTTTAGCCTCTGAAGGCAGAATGTAGAGGCTTTGTTCGCTCAGGTTTCTTGGCTTAAATGAAACAGTTTTAACAATATTTTTCAACTTAGAACGCTCTTCCCTGTCATAGGTGGGCTTTCTCTACGAGAAAATTCAGACTGTGCACACAGGTCATTTAAATTCCCCCCCAAAAATCTCCTGTTTTTTGTTGTTGCACCACAACAGCCACTCTGTGTCCGGCCCTGTAAGCTTTGCTGAGCTCGAGGTGAGACACCGCGACGTCCTTTAACACGAGGACAAGAATCAAGGAGAAATTTGAGGGCCAGGTCTGAGATGGAGCAATGGAGATCCTGAATAATTCCAAAAACAAAACCAAGAGCCTCCCAAACAATAAATGGAACTCACTGAGCCGCACCAGCAAAACCCAAAAGCTTGGGGAAAAAGTCAAAAGGGGAATATTTAGCACTTGCAACACCTTTTATTATATTTGTATGCAGTAAAATTCTTATCACAATAAGGAAGGAAACACCTCTTAAAACTTTGAACAAAAGCACATAACGAAACAACTGCCCATGTTTAGCTCGCAATTGTACATATTTATAGTAAAGAAACATTCTTTTATAAATACTGTTTCATCTGTAGCAAGTAAATACCATAATTTAATTACAAATGGATAAATATGGCAGTTGATATTTACAAAAGGAAGGGTGTGTAGTTACAGAAAATTGAACGGCACAACGTTTATTTTCCTCACAATCCTCCAGATAGTATTTCACAATTCAAACTTGCAAAGCACAAAACATCACAAGTTAAAGCCCAGCAAACTAAAAAATATACATTCACAAGCGTAATATTGTGGTCTGTTGGAGTTAAATGTTAACTTTGGCACTCGTTCCAGTTTATAGATGTTTAGTATAGTACAATCAATTTGCCTTAGGATCACAATATTCAACATTATAGTACAAATTTTTTTTATTGTAATATGTGCACTAAAAGTCCAGTTAGAGAAATAGCTACCATTGAAGGAACATCGATACACCAAAGACTGACAAACTATCACAACCGATGGGGAAAGTGGGCTTTTTAGTAATTATTTACAATATGAAATACACCTCGACTATAATACATATTTTCCTCTGTTGATAATCCTCATCTTCCCTGGTGAAAAAAAATATCATAATAAAGAAATGTTTTGTGTGCCCCTCCGTGTGCACGTGTCCCAAATCTCCTGCTGAACGGTCCAGTGCTGTGAAGTGAGTGTGTGTCGCTTCGTTGCAGCTCAGTCCTACACATACCATTCACTGAAATTGGAGGATAGGCCACTGTGGTTGGTGGTGTTGTGCACCGCCGAGGCTGGGGACAGGGTGGTGTTGCTCTGGGTCTCGGCGTTGGGAGACACCAGGCCCGGAGGTGTGGAGGACTCGTAGCCGGAGCTGGCTGCTGGTGAGGACTCTGATACTGGTGGGGAGGCTTCATGGACCTGGAGGGGGGAGGAGGGAAACAGGAGAGATTAGTATTTACAATCAGGCACTAAGGGAAAGAATGTAGATGAGAATGAATGATGCACAATAAATGAATTACAACAACAAAAAACACCATAATAAACATGGAGGCCTCACACACACACACACACATACACACACACACACACACACACACACACACTTCCTGGCATATTTACCTTCATGTGTTTCCGTAGAGAGCTGGGGTGTGTGTAGGACTTGTCGCACATTTTGCAGAGGTAAGGCTTGTCCGACGTGTGAACGTGCATGTGTTTCTTTCGGTCGCTGCTGTTTGCAAACCTTCTGTCGCAGCCTTCAAACTCACACTGGAACGGCTTCTCTCCTGCAGGAAGGAGGAGGAGGAAAGGAAAAAAGAAAAAAAGAGAAGAAATGTCAGAATTTTACCCCACCATTTTTTATTTTATTTTATTTTTAAACAGAGAAATGCCTCTGGCTGCGTGTGTGACAACAAGGAGCTCCTTGGATGCGTAAAAATTCAAATGCAAAATTTAAAAAAGTTGCGGTGTAGTGTGAACGCGTTCCCTTAAATTCCCAGCAAACGGTGGCACTTTTAAAACTACTCGGGTGATATCCCCCTATGTGCGATATTTAAGTTTAAGGCTGTTTTCAGAACAGAGATGAGTCGCAGTAGAGGGGGGTGGGTTCATAAATAATGCGCATAGTGATTTGTAGGGGGTTGGAGAGAGAGGGGGGGGGGGGGTAAGGCCATCCTCAGTGGGCCCTACAGAAGGCGAACCATTTGCCTGGGAGACAATAAAAATCTAATTAGCACCTGACCGATTTCATGGCACCCACACCATAATGTATTTCCCCCAAGAAAAATAAGTCCACGGGAAAGAAAAATGTGAAAAGAGGGCCTGTAATGGCCTCCCGTCTGGCACCTTTAGCTCTTATCTTATCTGAGAAGGGAAACCAAAAGGCGCTCCTCGCGATTAGAAACAGGGCTGTCCGCGGCTCTACCTCCACGCGACACACGAGTCTCCCGAATAAAAACTGAATCCATGAGGAGAATTCGGTGTAAATAATACTACTACTACTACTACGACCGGCAAAAAAAATCCACGCGATGGGATTTATAACGCGAGAGCTGTGTGAAAAGCTACACCAATTGATGTGATTTACTACACCAGCCTGTCTGCACGCAACGCGCTCCCACTGTCCCCTTTGACCCAATTTATTTTTTTGCAAAGTCCATCTCTCACCCACCCCCTCACCCCCTCACCCTCACCCCCCGCCCCCTAAAAAAACTGTAAAACACTGTAAAACATCGGCAGACCATGTGAATTTATTTTCAACACGTTTGGAGAGATTTGTTTAAGAAATAAAAAACGTGCCCGTGCACTATCCCGCTATTCGGAACTAATTTGTCCTCCTCTCTTTCTCTCTCTTTCTCTCTCTCTCTCTCTCTCCTAAATCTACTCTGTCTGTTTCTATGAATACTACCGCCTTTAGCAGCCTGAAATAGTCGCTGATAATTAGATCTTAATTCGTGTTTGCCTTGGCGAGGGCGCGTGTTTGCAACGGAGAAATAAACGCACACGCCGGCTTAGTGGAGGCGAGTCACAGCACCCAAAACACCAACCAATAAAATAAAGAAGAAGAGGAAATAAAATAAAGCCTCTGGCATTGTTGTGTGATATTTACCTGTGTGAGTTCTCTTGTGTATCTTCAAGTTTTCCGACCGCGCGAACACCTTCCCGCAGCCGGGGAAGGGGCACGGGAACGGCTTCTCCCCGGTGTGCACCCGAATGTGGTTCACCAGTTTGTATTTCGCCTTGAACGGCTTGCTCTCCCGGACGCAGTCCTCCCAGAAGCAGACGTGGTTGGTCTGCTCCGGTCCGCCGACGTGCTCCACCGAGACGTGCGTGACCAGCTCGTGCATGGTGCTGAAAGTTTTGTTGCAGCTCTTCTTCGGGTTGCTGAGCTGCTCGGGGTCGATCCACTTGCAGATGAGCTCCTGCTTGATGCACTGCTGCCGCATGTAGCGGAAGAAGGCACCGGGGTGGTGGTGGGCTGCCATGTTCATCCCCATGTTCATATTCATGGAGCCGTACTGGTTGTGCAGCTGCGCGGCCGAGTACGGGTCGGTCCGCGGGCTGGAGACCTGGTGGTACTGCTCGGAGCGTCCGAAAACCTCCCCGGGTAGTCCGAGCCTCATCTGCCCGTTGAGCACGTTCGGGGAGCCGTGGGAGCCGTGCTGGTCGTGGATCCCCGGGAACAGAATGTGGCCTTGAGTGTCTGTATGGGAGTGATGCAGGGACCCCGCCGCGGGGCCAAAAATAGCGTGCTGGCCGCTCGCCGGAGAGGACTCTCCGAAGCCGCGGCTGCGAAAGAGAAAGTCCCTGGTGGAGTTGAACGGCGAGCTCGCGTACGACGTGACATGAGCGGCGTGAGCCCCGAGAGCCGCGGCGGGGTAGCCCGGCGCCTGGCTGGTGAAGGCAGAGCTCTGTCCCGGGGAGAGGTCGTGGTTGAGCTTAAACGCGCCCATGTGCGCGGAGTCCACGAAGCTGTTCTGTGCCAAACTCAAGTCTCTCTCCTGCATCTCGCTCGCCGAGTGATGCCTGGCAAACGACCCCACTCCCAGTCCGGGGAACTGGTGACCGGCATCCAGTAACATTATTTCAGCAGTTTCTCTCTTGTTGTTGTTGTTGTTGTTGTTGTTGTTGTTGTTGTTGTTGTTGGTTTGAATCAAATCGGGGGCTATGCGGCGAATAAGTTAAAGAACAAAATCAAATGGTGGAGAGCAACGATTCAACTTCCAGACCTTGGAGACACCATATCAGGCGTGATTCAAAACCGCTGCTCCGCTCACGAGGAGAGAGAGGGGGAGATAAAAAAAATAAGAAGAAATCAGCTCGGCTTATCGGATCTACTTCTTAGTTAAGTTGTGCCTCAAAAAAAAAATCCAAACGAAGTGAGGAGTTTCCCCGTGTCCTCGTCTCTTGACTGCGACAGTTGGCTGCGTTCAACAACCCACCCCCCCTGCACGAAAAAAAAAAAAAAACCACCCAAAAATATATATATATGCAGTCGGAAGAATGAAATAATTATCTTACTGGGTGTCCTCTGCGCGCACAGAGCGAGAGTGGCCAGAGCATCTCAGTGAAAAACGCCTTTCTGATTTTGGGGGGCATGGAATTTATTTCTCCGGGCTCGCCTGCGTTTTCTCGCGGAGGGTCCCTGTTTCTCCGTGGACTGGCTCTACCTCCTCTTCCGCCCCCTTTAAACTGGAGCCCGTTCATTCGCTCCTCGCGGTCTCATTGGCCGCCGCGCCTCATCAATCCCAGGTGCCCCTCCAATAGCAGGTAGTGCTCGGGCGACTTAATAGCGCATCGCCATTTTTTTTCCACTAATAATTACCGCCTACTTTTAGGAGAGGATTTTTTTTTTACGGATGGGGGGGGGGGGGGTTATATACAGGCTGAGGGATCGCGACAAGGGAGAGGAGAGGACATGTTTTGGGTTGTTTATATTCCAGTAGGTGCCAAGTTGTAGTAATACAAGACAGAAATTTGAAAAATAATTACATTGGAGGTAAATATTAAGATCGAGGTTAAGAAATTGGGTAGTTTTTTTTATTTGATTTTTTAAACCTAAAAATAATACTGTAGCCCTGTGTATGTTGTATTTCGTAATTATAATTATAATTATAATTTAAAAAATAACAATAACGCTCTAGGGCCGTGTTATTACATATGTGGCCATCAATTAACCACCACGAAATCTAAAACTGGACTATTTAGTGGCTAAATGTTCAGTAGCCTACACACGCACGCCAGAGTGGCTGCAGGAAGGGGAGGGGGGAGGAGGGGGGGAGACGTGTAAACTGATTTCCAGGCATCTTCCCTCCCATAAAGCATCCTGTGATGTTTGATATATTAAATATTTTTATTGATCCCCAAAGTCTGCTAAAAAAAATACTAAAGGGTGCTTTAAGCCTCCTGGGCAAATAAAAAAAAACAAAAAACATAATGTACTAAAAATGCAAGAACACACCTTTTTATTTGTTGTTGAAATGGGCTGAATGTACTGCTGTAAAACCTCCCACTTTTTTTCTTCCTTTTTTTTATAGAAAAAAAAAGGCACGAGAACACGTTATAATAAATAGCTCTATTGAAACACATACCACCTATAGGTTTTAAAAGGCTGATATAATAATCGCTCGTTAAAGTTAAGATGGAGTTCCCAGAATCCCTGAGATGCAGACGAAGCTCTCGCCCTCCGGTTCCTCGCAGCTGAAACAGCACATGTGGCTCCATATGGAGTCCAGTGGTTGTGGAACCACAGCCGGGCCTTCAGCGGCGCTCCGCTGCTCGCACCATAACCGTGTTGTTGGTTCCTTCTTTTTTTTTTAACGGTTCCATATGTTCCTGGTTCTGGTTCTCACGTTCGACCGCAGCGATTAAGTGACATGTTCTGGGTGGTGAGCCGCGTTGGGATCCGTGTTAACCATCGAGTGGTCTGTGAGGTCGAGCCTTCAACTTAGTGGTAGTGATGCGCGAGTGTTAGTGAGTGAGATGTTATGGTGCATGGCTGCAGCCATACAGCATTCTGTGCTTTACACTGTTCACCATAGTATCTGAATTCTTAATGTGACTTACTTTTTTTATTTTTTAGCACAAACATGTATAAATGACAGAGAAAGGTCATGAACATGTTTAAAAAAACAAGGATTTGCTTAATTTACTGGCAACTTTCCATTACAAGCATGCACCGAATCCTCCCTGTAAATATATATATATATATATATATATATATATATATATATATATATATATATTATATATATATATTTCAAATATATATATATGTATATATATATATATTTACAGGGAGGATTTGGTGCATATATATATATATATATATATATATATATATATACACACACACACACACACACACACACACACACACACAGGCCACGCACCACATCTGCTCATTCACCCACAAGTCAAAGGAAGTTTACTTACATTTTCACCAACTCAGAAAATCCCACAAGTTGTCCCGTTCCTCTCTCTCCCTCTCACACACACACACATACAACTGCTTCAGCCCTCCGGTGCTCTTAAGCAGGCAAATAACTGAGACGGAGAGGGAAACGTTTAAAAACTTTTTTTTTGTTGGGTGAAATTGTGTGTGTCTCTTAGCTCGGAGTGGGACAGGCTGAGCGTTGTGTGTGTGCCATTCTTCCCAGTCTATTTCAGCCCGCACCACAGGAAACGCAGGAGCTGATCCAAGTTCAAAGTCACGTCTGCCGACCCTTATAAGAAGCTCTTTATTTCTCTTGGAAAAAAAAACTCCCCCAGATAGAGAGAAAAGCGAAATTAAAAAAGGGGAGAAAAGAAAGAAAAAAATCTATCGGGTACAGAGAGGCACATGGCTGCTTCTGCTTGGAGAAGAAAAGGGGGTCCTGCCTATTGAAAAATCCCCCCAAGACCAGTATTTCAACAGGTTCTAGTACCAGCAGTATACTCACCGAGACGTGGCCCGCGGATTCTTTAAACCGAAATTACAGGAAATAGGTTGTGATATCTGAAGTTACAGCTTTGAGTATGACGCAGAGCTAATCGATAAAGGCGCACTGACTACCTGTGTGTGTGTGTGTGTGTGTGTGTGTGTGTGTGTGTGTGTGTGTGTGTGCGTGCGTTACAGTTGAGGGGGCCAAAGGCGTAATATTCCTCCTCTCTGCTATCATGACAATATCAATATGTTGACACACTGGAAGGTTACTTGTGTGGCTCCTGTGACCTTGTGTTTCATGGATGTTTGACCCATGACCCGTTAAGACCACATATGTTGCACTCTTGACTCCTTTTGGTAAAATAACCCTGTTTATGACAAAGCGTCTTTGTTTTAGAGCGAGGGGGGGAGAGAGAGAGCGAGAGAGAGAGAGAGAGAGAGAGAGAGAGAGAGAGAGAGAGAGAGAGAGAGAGGCTATAAGGAAGCTATAAGTCAATACAAATTAACCCGTTCCTTTCAGAAAGTTCAGATAAGAGTTTCTTCCTATTATTCATTTGACGTGGCAGAATATGACGGATGTGTGTCAGCGACGGGCGACACATCAGCAGGAATTATATTTAAAAAAAATGTTCGCAGCAAAAGTATAATTCTCGTTGTTAATTCTGTGCGGATTACGGGACTCATTTAATGTGGTGTTTCATTTAATGCGTATGAAATAGGGCCCCCTTTAAACAAATCATAAACAGTGCACCCACTGCTCCGCGCGTGTTTTATGAGTTTCCAGATGCTCTCATTGGAGCTGGACATGTTTTATTTATTTCACTAAATAACTAAAACACGTGGTCATGGTGGACTTTTTTTTTTCTTCTTTCTTTTTTTGTGACTTTTAAATGATTAAAAAAAATATACAGATGTGACAGAGTCATTGTGCTAATAAATACGAGCAGCTGTTAATGAACAATAAAAAACAGGCAGAAAAAACCGCGTCTCACTGTTAATTAATACATATGTATTGTTATTATAATGATGTTCTTTATTTATTTTTGCAGGACAATAGCACGTTATATATCAGTTGTAAAATAAAAAAGTTTTGACATACAGTTTTGACGTACAGCGTTTGTTTCAGTTGCTGAATATCAAGTTCATAAATCAGCTTTTCCCCCACAGAGGAGCGCGTGCAACAGGCCCCATAACATGGAAAGCCTTCCCTCTCGAGCACGGTGGAAATCAATTATAGAACATGGTCCTGAGTGGGGAAATGTGGTGTTCATTATATTCTTGAAGTTTTTACTTCTTTTTTTTTGAGGGGGTCCTAAGGCCAGCTCCCGTTCGACTTACAGAAACTCTGATGACGTGGTGATTTGTAGTTTGGAGGCCAGCTCCCACGGATCGATTGGAAAGGTGTCCGAATGAAGACGTATCGATGACAGATCCACGTCCTGCGGTCAACCGGGGACTATGCGAGTGGCCCGTGATCCGTCCGATGGGCAACTTAAAGTTTTTACACTGCCAACTCCAATTATAATCAAAATGACAAATGGTTGGTAAATAATGCTGAGAATAAAAATTAATGCATGGCACCTTTTACAAGTCAGAGACATTCACTATAATAAGACTATAATAAAGGTCACGCTGTGATACTCTTAGTCTTAATTTACTGTTATGATGTTTATAACTCATGCTTAAGGTCGGCCTTCACTTGTAATATATTTAAGCCAAGATAAATTAATTTAATGGGATTTTTTTTATTGGGGCATTATGAAAAAGTGCCTGCACTAATAACAATTTATGACATGTTCATTGTTTTTTCCTAACTTCAGCATTTTAGTATGATTGGGTTGACAGCCTACACTACCCATAATTCAATTTAAAGCTTCTTTGAATTGAAGTGCAGCAGTCATGTTATTTCTATGAGCATTGGGAAGAATAGGGTTCAAATGAATGATCTTAAAAAAAATCTAATATTCCTCTGATGATTTAATTTAATTTATTGTATTTATATCCAATCACCATTTTACGGCAATTTGTTTTCAGTGAAATAGTTATAATTTAAACATGCAATAACTTTCCACAGGTTCGCTTTTTGCATTTTATATTTTCCTGACAAATCATGTGAAGTCTTAGGAGCTTCTTTTTTCTTTTTTTTTTTTTCGAAAATCCTTCTCGAAAAAAATTAAATAATAATAATAATAAATATATATATATCCACACGCCTAATAAATGCGCCCTCAGCGTTGTCTTCTTTACGCATCTATACACTGCAGTCACATACATCTCTCCACCAGCAGCGGGCTTCTTTTACTCTCTCTCTCTCTACCTCTCTCTCTCTCGGCGACATCAAATCAATAGTAAAGACACTTTACCAGATAAACTGGGCTGCATTTGCCACATAAAAACGGACTTCTCGGTCCTCCACATGCGCCAGCAAAATACGGAGAGAGCCGCGCAAAAAAAACAACAACAACAAAAAATACAGAAAACAACAACAACAACACAGATCTGCCGGTAACTTTGTGAGTACAACTTTTTGGAGTCAACAGCGATAAAGAGAGTGAGGGGGCGGAACCCTGCTGAGCCCCTGCGCTGAACGACAGCCAATCGCTTCGTTCTCCTAACTGCCAGTCACCAAAATCCGTCCAATACCCGCGGTGCCATTTCTAAACTGTATTCCCCACTGTGTCCTCCAACTGTTGTATGTTCTGCCAATCGCTTGAGGACAGAGTGGGAAAAGGGAGCAAGCAGAGTTAGAAGCCGGACAAAAGAACTTATAGAGCCCCTTATATACATATTTTCCTAATGTTTTAGAGAGCGTGGCGGGGTGAGAAACAATCGCGGTGAGCGCGGATGGACTTGTCAGTGTAGTTATGGAGCCCCCTTTAAGCAAGAGGAATCCGGCGTTAAGATTAGCGGATTTGGCAGCGACTCAACCCCTTCCTCATCAGAATATGACAGGCTTCCCGGGGCTAGGGGGGCATCACCCTCTCTCCCACCATGCCCACCTCCACCCTGGGGAGCTGGGCAACGACCCCGGAGTGGCACTCACTCCATTTGGACCAGAGCACATGGCACAGACTAACGCTCTCAAACTTAGCCCGTCTCAGCACATTCAGAGCCACCACGAAGCCCAGACCGCGGCGTCCTTCACTTCTGCCCAGACCGCAGTCGGTTTCCCCGTGGCTCACCCCCACTCAGGCTACTCAAGCAGCAGGGACTTCATCCTCAGGAGAGAACTCTCAGCCTCTGCTATGCATGCACTTGGCGACCAGCATAGTTCCGCCTCCTCTCCTCATCACCATGGCATGTTCATCTCCCCAACAGGTGCTTACGGGCACGCGGAGAGCGGGGCCCATTCGCTTTTCACTGGACTCCACGACCAGGCGTCCCCAGGTGCCCACCACCACCACCATGCCCTCAACGGGCAGATGCGCCTGGGTATACCGGGGGACATCTACGGCAGGCCGGAGCACTTCGGGCACAGGCCGGAGCACTATGGACCGTCTTCCCTCCACAGCTACAACTCCATGAACCTCAATGTGAACATCGCGTCTGCTCCTCACGGAGCGGCGGGGGCGTTTTTGAGGTACATGCGGCAGCCCATCAAGCAGGAGCTGATCTGCAAGTGGATCGACCAGGATCAGAGTCAGAAGAAGCCCTGCTCGAAGACGTACAGCACCATGCACGAGCTGGTCAACCACGTCACGGTGGAGCACGTCGGGGGACCGGAGCAGAGCTCCCACGTCTGTTTCTGGGAGGAATGTCCGCGCGAAGGGAAGGCTTTCAAGGCGAAGTACAAACTGATAAATCACATCCGAGTTCACACCGGGGAGAAGCCCTTCCCGTGTCCTTTCCCGGGTTGTGGGAAAGTGTTCGCGCGATCGGAGAATTTAAAGATTCACAAGAGGACGCACACAGGTCAGTACTTCTAATCGTGTCATCTGGGTGTGGGGAGGAGAAAAAATAATGTGCCTTCGATGGTATTTATGTCTTAAACGGATGGTGAGTGGGACCGTGCGTATATGCGCACACATAAAAAAAAATAATATATATATATATATATATAAAAAGTTATATTCAGTGACGCCTTCGTACCGTGAGTGTTTCATTTCCTTTCTTTAAATATAAACTTTTGTACTTCTCGCCGAGACGCCGGCGGGAGGCGTGAGGCGGATTAAGGGCATATGGTTTGTAAAACGTGCTTACGTATACGTGCAGGACAGCGCTGGAACACGCGTAAATGTAATTATCCTCACGCGTGGGACGTTTACGCCAGTTTATGTGGCGACGATTGCGTGCGTGTGTGTGTGTGTGTGTGTGTGCGGCACGGTGCACGAGATCTACACATTGAGACACTTACTAGTTATTATATGCATCGAGTTACTGTTCACCAACAGGGCTCTGGGCTGCAGGCTGCACGCGCTGCACTGCAAGAAAAAATCGCCCGAAAACACACATCCAAAAACCACCGCGTCGAGGGGAATGGTCGACCAGAGTGGCACAGGGCTGAAAAGTTGAAGACTGTGGTTAACAGCATTCTTGCTCTCCACAACATTTGACTATCACGAGTGCTCTTTTTGAGAGCTGCTGCTGCTGCTGCTGCTGTTGTTGTTGTTGTTGTTGTTGTTGTTGTTGTCGTCGTCGTTATTACACAGATTGAGATTTGGTCGTATTTTGGCTCATGTGGCTCCGACGGGCCCTCACAGAAGGATGCAAAATCCCCAGGGAAATACATGAGTCATCCACCAAAAAGATACAAGTCACGAGGAAGTCAGAGCTACACCTCCTTACCGCTTGTCGTCTTGAGAACGCACACTTTGACACGATGAGCACTGGATGTAACTTAATACAAAAGAAGAAGAAGAAGAAGAAGAAGAAGAGACATGCATGTTTCCCATTTAAGAGTGACAGTGGTAGTTATGACCAGAGTCCACCACGGTATACATAAACGGCTCCTGGTGGTCTCTTGAGTGTCTCCCCTTCTCTTGCCTTCCTCCCCGCACACACACACACACACACACACACACACACACACACACACACACACACACACACACACACACACACATGCATGCATGTAACCCAGAAGGCCTAGAGGCATGTTACACGTGTTCACACTAGAAAATGCTTTGGAACAAGTGGGTGTGCAGCAGTGGTGGCTGCAGCTGCTGCTGCAGTAGATGTTTAGTGAATAAGCTCTGGTGGAGGAGGAGGAGGAGGAGGACCCCCCCCCCCTCCACACACACACACACACACACACACACACACACACACAAGTGGAGTAGCGCAGGGCAGCTAATGAGAAATCCCCCTGCATATTTGGATGTATTTAAAATGGTAAATGGGGAAATGCATCTGCAGCTCTAACCTCAAGATGCGTGAGAAAATGTAAGAAAAAAAAAAAAACACGCCCTCGTGGAGACTCGTCCACGGCGTTCTTTGCTCGTGACTGCATCTGATTTCTCCTTTTTTTTCACCCCCCCCCAACCCCCCCCCTCCCCCAGGAGAGAAACCCTTCAAGTGCGAGTTCGACGGCTGCGACAGAAAGTTCGCCAACAGCAGCGACCGGAAGAAGCACTCCCACGTCCACACCAGCGACAAGCCCTACTACTGCAAGGTGCGCGGCTGCGACAAGTCCTACACGCACCCGAGCTCGCTGCGGAAGCACATGAAGGTGCACTGCAAGTCCCCGCCGCCCCCCAACACCACCACCACCACCACCAACAACAACAACAACAACAACACCAACAGCAACAACGTCTCCTACATATCCTCCACGAACCCGCTCGGGGACCATCTGTCTCCCAACTCGGAGCCGCACCGGAACCGGACCTCCGCGAACCTCTCCCCTCAGGTCACCAACCTCAACGAGTGGTACGTGTGCCAGGGGAGCGGCGGACCCCACCACCTCCACACGCCCTCCAGCGACGTGCCAACGTCGGACGAGGATGAGGACTCTTTCAGAAATTCAGACCCGAGGACAATGCTCTGATGCCCCCCCCCCCCTCCACCTGCCCTGCATTTTTGACCACGTGACTGTCATACTTGTCATCCAGGTGACCTGTTACAGTGTGTAGATCCACGTTGGGATATTTATCACCTTATTCAACCACTGGGAGGAAGAGTTTCTCCCAAGGTGACCCCTGACCTTTCCTGAAATGTAGATCAAAGCGGTCGAAATAAACATCTGACATTAGAACTGGCATTTCAAGTCTTATTTTGAAAGGACCAACCACTTCAAAGTGAGCCAATTTCTGAACAGAACTTTCCGGCATTTGTTATTATAATTTTTACAAGAGCAATATGCAGGGTTTCATCATCTGTGTGGCTTCAGACTCAACTGGTGTGCTGAAATGACATGTTTCACGTGACCTCCCATCACCCCCCTGAGCAGTTTAATAACTGGCCTGCTATCAATCACTGTCATATTCCAGACATTTAAGCAAAACAAATGGTACTGCTCGTAGCCCGGAAAATGGCAACATAGCAAATGTTGATGGGCACAATTTTTTTTTTTATTCTATGTGATTTCTGTAAGATGTGGTACAAACTTTGATAAACCAATAAGGACAACAAAAAAATAAGGAGGCAAACATCTGAGTGTCTTATGGGGTTCTCATTTACCTTTTCAGATTTATACAATACATGTGTTTGGATGGAATTTTGTAATATTTAAGAACTATTTAAGACTATATTTTATGCAAAATTACACAAGTGTTATGCTCGTTAAAGAGTACGAGTAAGTCCCTTGAGACCCTAAATGTCTACACTGACAGGCTTTGGCCCTGTAGGATTTGTATATATGTAATTGTACTGATGCTTGTGAATGTTGTGTAGTTTTTAATTACAAGAAGAAAAAAAAAATGATGTTGTTTTGTACATTGTAATTTATTTGCTGGTATCAATGTTGTACTGGAACTACAGGAACACCAAAGAATAATAATATCAGTTTTGGTGATGCATAGTAGCCTACCCTGCTGATGTTTTTTTTTTTTTTTTTTTTTTATTCATCTTAATTTTCTGGGTTTTTAAAAAAATATTTTTTAATTGTGTTCTGTAAAAGAAGAAACATTTACTTGAATAGGCTGTGTAATGTGAAAAGTCCCTTTCTCGCATGCCTTTTGTAGTGATCTGTCTTTCTCTTTGAGGTGCACGTTGGACATGATGGATATAAAAAAGAAAAAGAAAAAAGAGATGAACCAGCTATGATTGTGCAGACCCTTGATGTTCAAAAATTTTATTTGCAATATAAATTTCATGCTTAAAAAAAAATAATAAAAAAAACCAGGACATATACAGTCAATAATTAACAAGTGTCCAATTATTATGATTAATGGGTGATTAATAAGAGTTTTTGGAGATTAGAGAATCAAATAGTGCAAATGGACTGGTTACACGGAAAATATATATTTTTTTGTTTTTAGGAATCGTTGCATTTTTTGGTCAAATAATGACCAAGAGTCAACAACACATTAATGCCTTCCTCAAATGACATGTAAAAGCAGAAGTGTTCACCTCCTATCTAGACATTTCTATGACATATTCACAGTTTTCTCAGAAGAAAAAAAGAAAGAAAAAGGCCCAACGGGCCCAAGGAGGCTGGTATAAACTAATCACTGAGCTAATGGGAAAACTTATAGCCCCCTGATGGCGCTACCTCTGAAAGGCAGCGACAGCACAAAGCGAGGCCGAGGCATGAATCATTCATGGAGAAAAATAAAAAAAGATTTAAAAAAAAAAAGCTATCTTGACAATACGCAGGGCCTTGTATAGTAGTGTATAAAACAAGTCCCCCTCCCCCCCTTTTCTTATTTCCTCCATTAAAACACGCAATCTCACTTTCAAAGAGTTGCTCGTCCAGTTCCATAGAATAAAAAAAAAATTTGACCAGCGCGAGTCCTGCGCCACTTCAAAGGCTGCAGCTTTCTGGGAGAAGGGGAAGGGGCCCGGGCCGCTTTGACGAGTCTTCACGGCGCGTTAGGGTTTCTATGGCGGTCGGGTGGTGAGACGCTCACGTTTGAATGTGTCTGGTCGCAACAACAACAAAAAAAAACTACACTAACTGCCTCTAAATGAACCGTGAGCAAATAGCGCAGGCTGCACACCCTCTCAGTGTTGGCACGGACGCACCGGCGGCAGGTAGATGACGCACGAGCGGCACACACACTTGACAAAATCCAAATGAGGGGAAAGAGGGAGTACAGAGTGAGACCTTGTAAACACACACACATACGCACACTGACATACGCACACACACGTACGCACACACACACGCGCGCGCGCGCACACACACACTGAAAAGTATTCTGAGCTTTCACGCTGCATCAATTAAGACACTTGACTCAGGTCAACCTGGAGGATGCTGGGACTGTGGCCATAAAATGCAAACGCTCAATGAGCACTGGAGTGCAAATCATCCCAAATATTGCTCGCGTTTTGCAGAACCCCCCCTCACACTTCAGCAGCATTATGAGGCTTCTTTTTTAAAAGGCGACAACTGTAGGTTTGTTTAGCTGTATTCATGGGGCTTTATCAATTTTATAGCCGTCCTCTATGAGCATTTCTAAAAAGAACACTTCATCTGCTGCTTCATTCAGCGTAGGGAGCACTTGAGGGCCTCCTCTCGCTTTGTGCGCGGACGTTTTTATAGGGCTCAGGGCTCAGCCCCCCTCCCACCCCCCAAAAAAGCCCGCTCTTGTAGCTCCTGTTTGGAAACAAGGGCTCCATGAATGTTGCAAAATAAACACGGTGAAGAAAAAAATAACCAGAGACAGTTCCTACGGCATTAACAAAAAAAAAAGAAAAGAAAAAAAGAAGAAGAAGAAGAAGAAGAAGAAGAAGAAGAAGAAGAAGAAGAAGTAGAAAAAGAAGAAGAAGAGGGGAGACTTAATAAAAAAGAAAAAGGAGTGAAGCGGTCACCCTTCAGTGAGAAACGCTTTGAAGTAGAACTTATTATCTGAAGAATACTTTTTGGTTGTCCCAACGACGCGGCTGAATGGGGAAAGGCGCTCCCTTTGTCAGCGATTTGTTCTCCTTTAGTGGGATGCCCGTGGAAATCACTTACATGGGCCACCTTAACATACTGCCTGCAAATCAGTAACCGGCGGAGTCAGACATGCAGACGCCACTTCGGATGGGGAGGTGGGGTGAGGGGATGAGGGTGTGTGTGTGTGTGTGTGTGTGGGTGGGGGGGTGGGGGGGGGACAAAGCGAGAAGTCGCAGTGAAAACGCCGCCGCCGCTTCTCAACTGCGGGGTTGAAAGATAATTTGTGAGACGAGCGTGGAACCAAAACAAATGGCGTCTTGTCAGACTTTACAAGCATTACACCTCCTGAATGCTGTCGGCACAATGCGCTTGTGAAGTGATTCTTTTTTTTTTTTTTTTGTTGGTCATAAAAGTTAAGAGGCTGTGGTTATTTAAAAAAAAACACAAAAAACACACACAAATATATATATATATACATATATATATATATATTACGGGTCATTTGATCCGAGCACCTGCGCCTGAGTGCTCAGTGCGCTCGGCTCACCTCGAAGGCGACAGGAAAGCCTTTTAAAGCCTTTAAACATGTCTTGTTTTACTTTTTGTATGAGGTTTATTTTATTTTTTCTGTGAACAAGAAAAGCAGGTGTGAAGAAGCAACCAGCATCCTTCCACTCCGACACCACATCCCATCCGCCCAGAAACACAGCAGAACAGCAGCACCTTGTGACAGCTCCGGCTGGATTTTTTAGCACTTCTCTTCCTCCTAAATATGACAAGTGAATAAGAAGAAGTGGGCAAGGAGCCCTGGAAATAAAGAAGAAACAGAAAGAGAAGTGTGTTGAAATATAGGCCACGATGTTTCAGAGGGGTAAAAAAAATGTCAAAAAAGTTCCCCCTCTTTTTTTATGTTGCTTAATGTGGGTAATTAAAATACTCCGGTCAGATTTTATTGCTGCTTTTCACCTTTCCCTCTACACTGTAACGCCCCCCCCCCCACCCACCCAATACACACAAATATGCACTGTTAAACTTTGCTGTGACGCTACAGCAGCCTATAATGATCACAATAAATGATTGCACGCGACAAAATAATGTAACATAAGGTACATGAGAGTGCGCACGTGCCTGTGCCGTGCGCAGAAGTATAGGCCACACACCTGTTTGCCTGCCCAAGTTTAAACTCCCTCTCTCTCTCTCTCTGTGTGTGTGTGTGTGTGTGTGTGTGTGTGTGTGTGTGTGTGTGTGTGAAGTCTCCTCCGTCCACGTTCTCTTTCTTTCTTATAAACTCTAATTTTAACGGCCATATATTTGCTTTACCGGGCATTCAGCCAGCCCCCCCCCCCCACCCCCACCCCCCCGCCCCCCAGCTCCCTACCTGCCTCTACTGTCTTTAACTTGGTTTTTGGTTTTTATGATGGAGTCAGAAAAGAGCGCAGCGCTTCGCCGCTGCACCTCTCCCCGGTCTCCTCGAGGATCAGCGTCGGAGCTGACTTGGATTTTCTTCCGGTGGAAACACGCGCACAGACTCGGCTTTTTACTCTGGAAGTTTTTGTTCAGCACGCGCACAGACTCCAGCCTGCAGGGGACAACTCGACGGCAAGTTGAAGCGGCGACTCAAAACCTTTTTGTATTTTTAAAAGAAGGACTTGGTGGACTGCAGCAGCTACAGGGGGGAGGTAAACTCTACATTCCTTGTCCGGTTTTCCACTCGGACTGCCGGACGTCAGCAGGGGGAACATGTCGCTGCTCTCCAGCTCCTTCAGCGGCTGTGGCTTCACCTATTAGCCCCGGTGTCTTTCCCCGGAGGAGCGCGGGAGTTACACATCTAACAACGGGCGCACCGGGGGGGCTACTAACTGACCTGTACTTGCTTTTAGTTTTCATAGGAACTTCATTAAATCAATTACCCAGTGAGCACATCACCATTCTTCTATTTTTGAACGACAGAAATATGGTTCTTTTTTTTCTCTCCTAGCGTCTATAATTAAAATGTAAATCAGAAGCTGCATAGAACACCGTGTTGTGGAGGAGGTGGTTTATTCCTGCTCTGACATTTAGACAGTGTCGTTTCTCAGCATCCATCTCACGATGCGTGGCACCAAGTTACTGAATAGCAGCTGTCACCAGCTTATGGCTGCTCCTTCATTTGTTTTAAAACGTTTTATCAAAAACAAATTCCAGTGTTTCATATAAATCAATGCATAACTGGAATATGAATTCTCCTAAAATATCTTCAAAGACTTGTGCACTCATTAATCATCCTGGAATGAATTTGTGTTTTAAATGTTTAACACAACAACAAACAAAAAAAGTGGAAAAAGAAAAAACGGAAATAAATACAAAAGAACAGAACTTACTTATTAGAAAAAAAAGACAAATCAGTTAGAAAATTCCTAGAACTTGTTCCATAAGGCTGGCCTTATGGAAATTATATTTAAAAACTGATATTATTTGTTTTAGATGGAATAAATTACAAATGTATGTATATATATATATGTATATGTATATATATATATATATATATACATATATATATATATATGTATATTACATATATATATTTCAGGGTCCAACTTGAATCATAATAAAGTATATTTCTAACATTCAAGTAATTATTTAATTGTAACATTTGAAGTAAAAACACTTCCTGCTCAAATATCTAAATGTATCTGGCATGAAGCATCAGAGTAACACCAGTCATAATAATAACACACTAACTACACCTTTCAGGGAGGGGGTTCTGTGTGGTCACGTGCATCCCGGCTACTTTAAAGTCATGCACTGCTCTTCAGAGGAGCATGATACATCACTCACAAACTGACATAATATCTGGTGGCTCAGTAACATCTGTGGGGGTAGAGACTTGGTTCCGGTCCAAAGCCCCATCCCAGGACTGGGAGCCACTCCAAGGCAGTAGGTGAGGAGAGCAAGGTCGTCCACGGACAAGCGGCATGAGCCAGGCCCTGCTACCTGGCCCTTATACAGCCCACCGGCCAGGAAATAGAAACTAAAGTGCAGATAAGCGCGAGCATGCTGCCCCAGTAGTCTCTGACTGAATGACAGGGCTTTCCTAAAAGCCTCTAAATGCAGGATGTAGGCTTCAGCGTACCTGAAACTAGGCCTGACCGGGTGGAGGGAAATGGGGAACTATATTCTCGATCAAAGAGAAGCAGATGGACTTTTTAAGTGTAGGATATTTTTTGATTCCTGCCCAGGGATGATACTGCTTACAAGGTACTGAACTAAAAGAAACCGCTTCGTCTCTGGCACACGAAGGACATCCTGTATGACTCGAGCTCTGTTTTTTTTCCCTTCATATTTTAAAATAAGCATCTGGGCTGTTTATTTTAAAGTATAGAGACGAATGAAAACTGGTGTGATGAGCACCAGAAATCACCGCATTGTTGTTTTTGATAACAGGCTGACCTGGGGACAAAAATACCAGATTGAGGCCTCAGGGATTACTTTCACCACCGTGGACCCCCCTAATCAAATTCAAATCCATGCAACTCCCTTCAATTCCAAAACCCAACATATCTGAAAAACCTATCTATGATTGATCCAAAACGATTTCAAAAGCATAGTGCCAGTCCACCGTTTTAATCCACCCCCATTTCTTTGCTTCCTCTTTCTTACCATCACTTGGTCCATTGTGTGGGCCGAGATTGGTATCAGTGTTTGTGCAGAACATCAGATGGCAGGACCCTGAGTGCATCTAGCTTCATTGCAGAAAAGGTCAGCATTTAGAGTGGGGGGAAATCACAGCTGGGGAGGGGAGGGGGAGGGAGGGAGGGCATACTTGGAAAGGAGAGAGGAGAAAGGGAAGAAGGTTGGTGTCCAGGTGGAGAGCGGGAACATGAGCAGACAAGGAGTGGTCATATGTGCCAACAACAGATAAGGGTTTGACTCTGGCTCCGCCTGCACCAACACAGGACTGTCTTCATACGTAGTTATGTCCATCGTTGGCAAAATTGGTGAAGTTGGTCACCAATCGTCCCTGGCTTCCAGTCTCACCGTAGGAGCTCTAATCCAGTGCGATAAGCCATTGCACGAGCAGCGAAGTATCCAGGGTGGCGGCGTCGCCGCCTCCTCCACCGTGCGGCGTCGAGACCTCCCTCCAACTCCACGGGGGCGCCCGCGTTGATGCCGAACATCACAAGCCTCATGCCCCATTTTCCTCAACAGACTCGAGGTTTGGAAACGACAGATATGGCTCTGGATGGGCAGAAGCAAATGCGGCGTCTTGATGTTTCCAACTGACCAGGGATAAGCCAGAAAGGATATATGGCTGGATAGGCAATGAGATCGAGATATGGGGGTCTCCATCTGACCGATGGCTTCAAAGAGGCCGTGCCGTTGGTCCGCCGAGGCCCCAGATGAGGCTTAAGGCATAAACGATTGAATACCGAGATGACCTATGGTATCATTGGCGTCCAGGAAACGGCTCTCCATCCACTTTGCCGTCCCTCGCCTCAAGAGATGCTTGGCCCTCACTGGCGCTCAAGAAATCCTGTATTAAGAAACAGGATTTGAAACATGTTGAATCAGAGAAACCGCAGGCCTCCGCCTCGTCTGAGGACATGAGCGGCGCACTTATTAGGCTGAGCTCTTTCCCTTGCTGTGAAGATACTGATGACAGCCATAATGTGTCTGGTTGTCCCACAGGACACTTAGCTCTGGACTGTCCCAATCACAAGACTAATTGTATAATTAGGCCGGCTCCGTCGGGGACGGCCACCTTTTGGCCCTTCCTAGACACTTGCCATGGTAAATGACAGTATATCTCACAAACCATCAAAGCTTATCCATCTTAGTGACACTAAGCCTTGAGAGATGGCCATATTGTACCAACATGACTGATAGTTGTGCCGAAATCTAATAAGATGTAATGTTGTAGTGTAACCTAATTATTAATGTCCAGTGTCAACTTATCTGCATGCTTTTAATAACATTACTTATTTTGTCTCAGCCTATTTTTTAAAGGTTTCAAAGCAGATATTTGTGTATACAATGTTTGCTGCCAGGAGATTATGTATATATTCATGCATCCAGTGGGAGGCTGCAGAAGTGAGCTGGTCTTGAGGAGAAATGCAACAGCCCCTCCCCTGCGCAGACACTGTGCTTATTTCCCTACTTCAGCCCCTCCTTAGATTTTCAGCATCGCCATGCACATCATTATCGTTGTCAAAAGTTGTGCGCGGAAGTATGAACTCTCGGTGATAGGGGCTGTGGCAGGCGCTGCCCGAGGGGGGGGGGGGCGGGGGTGACGCGCAGGTGTCGGTGCTTCAATTGTGACCGGCCATGGCGAGGGTTCGAACACCTCTCCATCTAGGAGGGCCCCGTAGGTGCCCTCATTACGCGGGCCCCCGTAGCACCGAGCGGCGTGCGCATGGAGAGGAGAGGCGCGACTCCTTGCGCTCAAAGTCTACCTCTCCCACCTGGCCTCTGTCTGTCTGTCACAGCTCCTATAGGGAGGGCTCCCAATATGAATTATAATAAGCATAATAACAACCTCGTGGTTGCAGGAAAGCCGAAAGGGCTGTTGGCAATGGCGCATTATGAGAGCCAGTTAGGCACGCATCAATTTCACGACGCCTCTGAGAGGTCTGAGAGCAATAAACTGAGTCATCACTTCAAAAAAAAGAAAAGAAAAGAAAAGTTATGACTGAATCAGCTGCAACATTCGAACATGTCCTTATTTAAACCTTTGCAGCGCAATCATTGCTGTAGATGTCCGCATCATATTTCATGAGGCATGCCCGGGAAGTGGATATGCTAAACGGATGAAGTTTGGAGAAACTTCCCCGCCGCACACTGTGACCGAGACTCAAAGGGCAAGTGGTGCTTCATTAACCGTGTCCCCATTCACTTCAGATCCCCCCTGAGTCTCAGAGAGAGCGGATTAATGTCAATTACCTGTCATTTTGCCGCACCGACAATATGTTACGTCGGCCCGGGCTTTCTGGAACCACGTCGCCTTATTTTTTTTATATTACCCAGAAGCACTTTCGCATTATGCATTTGAATTACCATTTCAATGAGAACGGAACCAAACTTTCCACGCCAGTTGTCATTGTTTAAGTTATTTATTTATCATAAAGATGTGTGATTATTCTGTTGTTTTGCTATAACTCATGTATGCCAGAAGTTGCACTGAACACCGTGTGTATGTGAGGGCGGTGATTAAAACTGAGGCTTGAATGTTATCTTCTTTAATTTTTATTTATTTATTTTTAAACAGGCGCAGGCCCTAATCTGCTTAAAAGCATTTAAACAAACGACTAATTAGGCACACTTTAAATGACCAAAAATGAGTATAATTGTTTCCTATAAACCCCAATTAGCAGGTTGTGTGGATTACAACGAGCTTTAACTATTAAACAAGAGAAGGGACACAGACTAGTTGTGATCATTTCTCCCCCGATATACAAACTAATAACTGTCAGCAGCTCAGCGGACGTGACCCCCCCTCCCTCCTTTAAAGAGCTAAAAGAATGGACGGCTATGCATGATGGCCGCACTAAACAAAAAGCCAGAGGAACGCGGACAAAGAAAACAGCGTCCCAGCTCGAGGACCAATGAGGGGTTTCTTTCACTTTTCAATCACTCCTGGTCGTGCCCGGGATTAAGAGAGGGCTCTTGACTCCCTCTTTCACACAGAACCAAGAGTGCTTGTCAGCAACTTGAAGGAGAAAAAGGAAGAGAATAATACGTGAGTCCGGGGTTATCGTGTTTAATTGGATTAGATGGTGTCATGTTGAAGTCCGGAGCATGACAAACAAGAGATAGACGGCGAGACGGCTGGGACATATACACACACATCTATAGGCTGCATCCTGGAGCCTGGGGAATATTTAATAAAACCAAATGTTATGGATGATGCGTTTACTTTTTTTTCTTTATTTAGATATAGGATATTATTGATAATTACTACATCCTTCATAGAAATAGTGTATGTTTCGGTGTCCCTGCATTAAAAAAATAAAAAATAAACACACACACACAAAAAAAGAGAAGTGGAACACGCTGAGGCTGAGAGCTGCGGCGCTGGAGAGGTTTATATTGTCGGGATTGTGTTGTTGGCTGTGTGCTGCGCTCATCTGTGCGTCAAGCAGCGGCAGCAATAACAAGGTGCGCGCAGCTGTGCGTGCAGGTGCGCGGCCTCCACCTGCTCAACGGCACAGAGAGAGAGAGAGAGTGGGGGGGGGGGTTCAGCTCAGAAGCCTTGGTTTTCGATGGGGCAAAGACATGGGACTGTCGCCCAAATTCACGTCGTGTTTTATCAACCTTTAATCGAGCAAAAGAGAGTTGGCAATATTTTTAACTGTAGGCGAAACGCGTCACAGGTGAAAGGCTCGAGAGGAACAGCGTCTATTCGATGTTCGGTTCGAACAACTCCAAACTCTGAAGCTGACACGCCCTGTTCTCCACGCGCCGCAGGGAAAGTTCTTGAATGTCCCAAACATATAGTCATCTGGGGTTTCGCACCACTTTGCTCTGAAACATCTGAGAATTAAAAAAAAAAAAAAAGAGAGAAAAAAAGGGAGGTTTGCTGAAGTCACTGTGGAGAAGGTTCTGGATCCTATTGATGGCGTCCAGGTGAACACGGCGGAACAAAGAGAGCAGGATCAGACCCGCACACCACACACACACACACACACACACACACACACACACACACATATATATATGTGCCTGGAAAGTTACGAGGAATATTTCTGCCTATAGTGAGAATTGTTTTCCAAATGTGTTACACTTTAAGAGCTGCTGCTACTTTCTTCTTCTTCTTCTTCTTCTTCTTCTTCTTCTTCTTCTTCTTCTTCTTCTTCTTCTTCTTCTTCTTCTTCTTCTTCTTCTTCTTCTTCTTCTTCTTCTTCTTCTTCTTCTTCTTCTTCTTCTTTCCCTTTAAACTGTCTGCGTTGGTCGCGTAAACTTTCTATTAGTCTGCCGTGTCTGGTGCGTTCAGGGACAATAAAAGGACAACAAAAACAAACAAACAAGACTCACGTGCACGTCGAGGTAGGTGCGGCCAAAAGTGTGTTTATTTGGGACAAGAATGTGCGCGTCAAAATGGCATTTACACACCCATCAATATAATACAAATACACTCTGACACACACAGGAAATAAAGTAGGATTGATAAAAAGAAGAAGAAGAAGAAGAATGAGCTGCAGTGAAGTTGAAACCCGAGAGGGACACGCGACGACAGATGGACATTTTAAAAGGTAAAAAAAATAAAAAGTTGCAGAGACTTTTTTTTGTCGTTCTGTAACGAGTCTCATTACCATGCCCCCCTCCCCTCCTCCTCCCCTCCTCCTCCTCCTCCTCCTCCTCCTCGACACCCTTCCTCACTCCTGGCAACAGCAGACAAAGCGGGCGGGTTTTTAGTGGGGCCGGTCAAGCCTTTGATCTGAGCCCGTTAAGGAGAAGGGAGTCTCGGGGGGAGTCGGGCCAAGAGGAGGGCTCAGGAGGAAGGTAAAGTGCACCTCAAAATTAACCTACAATTGAATGAAATATCAGCTGAGTACGACTTGACTACTTTTTATTTTTGTTTTTATAAAATGGTACAGATAAATCCTAATTTGCATATAGGAGACAACACCTCTGAGAATAAGATAAAAACCAGCCGGAAGTCTGTTTCATTTCGGTTACATTCATTTTTTTAATATATTTTCTTTACCAAGCGATGATATTAACCCGCCAGGTAAACACAGACCGGGCTGCCCGGACTTTAAAAGAAACGGACCTTCCAAGAACCGAACTCTGCAAGAAGCACGAAGGGCCTTCAAACACACAGAGGGACCCGGGTTAAATTAAATAGAGACGGCCGCCTCCCCGCCCATCACCTTTATACCGTTATGATATTCATGTCGCAGGTGGGCGGCAGCTGCAGCGACACCATGTTATTACACCTGTCTGGTATCGGGCATGAAATATTGACTACATTTGACCTGCTGGGGCAAAAAAAAAAAATGAATACCTGCATGAACAAAATCAATTGTAGGGAAAACACATTTTGTTTAGAGAATTATTAGCCTCACAATGAGGCCTGTAGGAGGTGTATTTATAGCACTTCATCATCATCATCCTCATAAAAAAAATTTAAGATTTATGTGACAATATGAAGGTGAAAAGGAGAAGAAGTTTGGATTGAACATGTCTGATCGTGCTCCCCTCGCTGAGGGGACACGCAGACAAAAGGGCCTTCTCAAATGAAGTTAGTGATGGTCCACATGTGCCCGATCACTCAGGCAGCACAGACAGGCCGCGGTGGATTTCATATCACGCAAACGCACTGGAGGAGAAGAAAAGAGAGGAGGAGGCTGGACATGCGCCTGTCATCAGAGGGGAAATAAAAGCTTCTGCGGGTGTATTTATTTTATTGTTTTAAAGACTGGCGGCTTTTTGTGGTTTCTGAGGAAAATATCAAAGAAATGTTCAGAATAAAGTGGATTAAGCAGATAATACTGAATAAAAACAGTGTGGGTAGTTAGGGAAAAAAAATGTGACAGAAAATGACCCAAACAAGATGAATAAAAGTAAAAGGTTGGAGATTTTATTAGCAGTCCAATTAATCCGCCTTTTATGTTATCACTAGAATTTGTATTCTGAAATTACATTTCGAATAAAAGCTGCATTCAGTTTTCTAGCAGCATTATTTCCTCTTTTTTTATTCCACAACCTCAAAATGCTTATCTCAAAAGAAAGTATGAGAACGAATTAATTTTTTTTATTTAGAGCCTTTTAATTATTATTTTGGAAAGCAATAATTGATAATTAAAAAAAAAAAACTTGTATTGCCTCAGGGCTGGGATATCCTGAAAAATTAAGCTGTGACAGTAGCAGCTCCCCAGAAGACGACGGCCTACTGGAGCCCCGTTGAAAACGTCCGCAGCCATTCCAACAACACTCCTGAATATTGAAACAGAGGTAATTAGCCCAAACTAAATGTTTGAATGTTGATCGGCTCCGCGCGCGTTACCATTTCAAGCCATTTCTTTGGGCTAATAGGTTTACACTTCTCAAACTGTGCTGCAGCTGCAATAACGAGGTATTTTTATTGCTTTAGAATAATCTTCCGCTGCAATTACTTTGTCATATATTGTCATTAGAAGTCTATTAAAACATCAAGTCATTATTCGGGCGTCCCCGGGCGAGGAATTAGAATAAAACCATCTCTGCCACACGGGTCCCATTTAGATTAATGGAAAAATATGTAAAACATTTCGTTTTAATTTTCCTCTGACAGTGTTTTGCATACATGCATTTTCTCCGCCCTCCCCTCCTCCCCCCTGCCCCCCCTCCCTCCCCCCGCCCCTCCCCACCCCTCGTAATTTATGAAAGCAATCTCGACCAGCACATTACCGGCCTCTGAAATACTGCTCGCAGCCTAATTGATTCCCGTCACAATTTCTGGTGAGGTTATAATCGTGTTAATTGTAATTTACTCTCTCGGGTGAGTACCGGAGAGATGTGTTTAAATACCAAAAAAAAAAAAAGTGCCGGGGCCGTACTGGAGATTATATCGGGTTCCAGCACGCATAATAGAAATGTCATGTAGAATTACACAGCGGAGGCGGACAGGGGGATGCATTCCTCTAATCTACAGAGATGTCACCGGAAGTCTCTCGCGGTGGTTTCTCTTGCTTTTTTTTTTTTCGTTGATTGAATGGCGAAGTGGTCGCGGTGCAATGAGAGCTGAGCGAGACGAGCTCCGGAGAGACCCAAGGAGGGTTGTTTTACCTTTAAATCAGAGAGGAGGAGGGAGGGTGGGGGTGGCGGTGACATCCATAAGACATGATTATGGATGGAACGAAAAGAATGATAACAGACACGTGTCAAAGGAACCACTAGGGGATGTTGTGTCTTGATGGGAACATAAACTGGCTTGATCACTTCCTGGTCATCCTCAGAAGAGTTGCCCTTCTCCCTATGTCCCGTCCTGCTTAAGAGATCCTCCTTCCTGTCTGCTATGGGGGGGGGGCACACCTGTTGGTCAGACTGGCCTCCTCCTCCTCCTCCTCCTCCAGTTCACCTGATGAGCCTCTTTTTTTGCAACTCAAAGAGTGCAGCAGGCCTGTGTGTGTGTGTGTGTGTGTGTGTGTGTGTGTGTGTGTGTGTGTGTGTGTGTGTGTGTGTGTGTGTGCGTGCGTGTCTGTCCGAGAGGGACTTTCTGCAGGAATGACATCTTACAAGGCATCAAATGATCCGACTCGTCAATGTGAGAGAAGGGTCTTTTCATCCCGACAGTGATGGAGGCCATACTTAGAGTAGAAACATGAAACGGAATGAGGTGAAAACAGCCAGACGGCTTTTTATTAGTACGTTATCGTTTAAACCGTTCAGACAGCACTTTGAACACACGATGAATCAATGAAAGTTTAAAAAATGTCAAAGTGAAGCGCTTTAAAAAATCCCAAAACAAGACACATCATGATTCAAGCAAACAGTACAGGCCACTCACAGTCATGTACACGTAGAGGAAACATCTCCTCTAAATATTACACCATTCAAGCCGACTTGAGTTTGAGACGCAGCTCGTCCAACATCTATTTCAGACCCTCACAAACTGGATCCAGACCCAAAACAATGCCTGTGGATTTATGGAATGAAAGTCACACATAATGGCAATTTTTTGTCCACCAACCATGGATGGTAGATTGGGCGAAAACTAAATAAACAAACAAAACAAGCTGGATGTGAATTCCTGACAGAGAGAAGAAGAAGAAGAAGAAGAAAAAAAAAAACAGGAGTGAAAGAAATATGTGGCCAAATGCCAAAGAGACAGCTTACTGTTGGGCTCTTTGGCGAGGGCGCAGCAGTGGCTTCGATCGCTTTTTTTTTTTGTCTGGCCTGGTCTGGCACAGACCACAGCCCTGCCCCAGACACAATAGATCATACAGTACTAGAGGGAGGGGGAGAGAGGGGGAGAGAAAAGAGAGAGAGAGAGGGGGAGAGAAAAGAGAGAGAGATAGAAAAGAGAGAGAGAGAGAGAGAGAGAGAGAGAGAGAGAGAGAGAGAGAGAGAGAGAGATGAGTGGACGAGGTGGGGTAGGGGAGGCACGGTGCCTTTTCATTACCATGGTCACCAATGGCACTATTAACCATTCAACACCCCCCCAATTATCCTCCCATCCACAGTGGCAGAGACAAAGCCCGGGCCCCGGTCTGCTGGAGCAACATGGCCACTAATCTGTCTCACTCCAACATCACACCCACTTCACTGTCTCCGGAAGTCACAACGTGCACAAGCGCTCCACGGATCACCCGTGGTACTTTTTCTTTTCCTTTTTTTTTTTTTTTGACGGCACGACCTGAACTCGTCAAGGAGTTCATTTTTTTAATATATATATGAATAAAAGTGACGGTTTCAAACTGTGGAAGGGGAAGATGCTGATGGGGGAAACTACTCGTAAACCACAAGCTGAACTCTTTAGCACTGAATGAGAGATCAGGTAAAGAACGCTGGTAGCGCGTATGCAGTGTTTACTTTTCGCACAGGTCGTGGTGTGTCCGACACCACACGCCTTCTCCATCAGGACCGCAGGCTCACAGCTGCCACGGGGCGAGCCGCATGTCTTTACTAAGGAGGCTGACACACACACACACACACACAAAAAGAAAGAAAAAAGCTAAATCGTGAGTTTACGCACTTCCATCTGTTTTTGTTTTTTTTAAGACTTTGATGTCTGTGAGTCAGGCCTATAGAAAGGGGGGTGAGGGGTGGGGGGTTGAGGCCTGACTGGAAGACTGGGGGCCTAATGAATAGATCCACAACAGTGGCTTGTTGTGTTTGTTTACCCTTTTGCCCAGCTGCCACGACCATGGAGATGGTAGAGCATTCATCGGGACCTAGGAGAGATGGGAGGCATGGGCACACACACACACACACTGGAGAATGACATGATGGCGCACACACACACACACGCACGCGCACACACACACACACGAGAATGACATGATGGCGCACACACACACACGCACACACACACACACACACACACACACACACACACACACACACACACACACACACACACACACACACGAGAATAACATGATGGCACACACACACTGCAGTGTGCCAAAGCTGACATTCGAGAGGCTGCTGCGACTGCACATGCAGATTTGATGAAAAACATCTGAATGTGTGTTTGAAACATAAACAGGACAACAGCAGGAAAAAAAAGAAAAAAGCCAAAACATCACCGCGACTGCCATCGCAGTCAAAACATTTCCACAATCGTTAACAACTTAAATTAAAACCAGCGTCCGCACAGTTTATGAGCTTTTGAAGTGTCGCCGTGAAACCTGCAACGGCTCCCGCCTCCTCTCGGCCTCTTCCTCCAACCCCACCGTCAGCCGCGGCGTTTCTCCGGCACCGCGGCGGACAGCGTGAGGATGTTCCGTGCCTGCTTCACCGAGGGCATGTCGATCATGCTGCCACGGAAGGTGAACGCACCCTGGACAGGTTCACGGGGGGGGAGCACAAGGAGGAAAAGTCAGAACAGACGAGCACGGTTAAATCTCAGACGAAGGGCGGGGTGCAGATGCAGGAAGTAGATCACTGTGCTAAAAAAACAAAAAAAACACAACAAAGCTACTTTATAATAAGTATGTTGTGTGTATGGTGATGTAGCATAAAAAAAGATGTTTTTAATCCATGGTAATTAACACTAAAATCTCATTAGTGACAGCAAATACAAAGTTGCAGTAGCAAATGGACCAAGCAGTGTGTGAAGATGAGAACCGGATGAGAAGAAAAAAAATAAAACTGCATGGAAATCTGTGAATTACACATCATCTGGTATAATATACTACTTTGAAAGATCTCCAAGAAACCTCAGGTCAGACAAATGATAGTCAATAGCTAGAGGTGAGAATTATGAAAAACAAGCACCTGTCGTGTTGCGAGACAAAGGGACTGACCCTGCTCGCTGTGACACACACACACACACACACACACACACACACACACACACACACACACACACACACACACACACACACACACACACACACACACACACACACACACACACACACACACACACACACACGGATGGGTAGGATATGAATCCCTCAGGGCAATGCTTAGTGGGAGCAGCCCTGGCAGGGAGAGAGGTGTGGGCAGATTGTGTATTACCTCAGCAGATAGCCCACAGAGCTCAGCACACAGGATCCAACCATGCACTAAATTAGGAACAATAATATTGTACACTTAATTGGCCCAACTCCACCCCCACCCCCCGTCCCCTATGTCGTCTTCAAAGAGTCACCCAGGGGTGTACAGTATGCATTCTCTGGAACTACAGAGGTGTGTGAGAGGGGACACAAAAGGATCGGGCCCGGGGGCCTCAGAGCAGAGGAAGACTCCGGTCGTCTCAACACAAGTCACATTTTAAGTTTTGTATATATATACAAATATATATATATATATACCTGTATATATATACTGTATATTTAAAAAATCCCCTGGTTTATCCAAGGTCTCTTCCCTAAAAATGTTGTTTTGTGAAGTCAGCCTATATTTTAACAGACTTTTGAAAAAGATGTATTGCTCTGTTTAAGGACTAAAGTGACATCTCAATGAGGTTGCAGCTTTAGAGGTAAATTACTGGAAGTATTCAGTGAACAACCAGGACAAATGCTAATGAGGGGTAAACGTCCTGGCAACAGCAATGAGCCTCTACGGGTCGCAATTGTTCACCAAAACAATACATTTTAAAAAGAGTTTGTTTTTCTGTAAAAATAATGGGATTTCACTTTTTTGGCAGAGGAAGTTAACGTTTACCTTTCCCTCCTTTTGGTGCTGGTCGAAAGCAGCGATGAGCTCTTTGGCCCACTGGACCCTCTCTTGACTGGGGGAGAACTCCTCCTGCACAGCCTGGATCTGCCCTGGGTGGATGACCTGCTTACCTACACACACACACACAAACACACACAAACACACACACACACACACACACACACACACACACACACACACACGATAAAGTGAAATATGGTAATGCTAACAGCGGATTCAAATAAAATCAAACACTAGAGCCAATTGTCCCCCAAAAAATATATAGATATATACTTTTACTTGTTGGCAGAGAGCTATCAATAACAGTTTCTGCCAGTCCCTGATTGTAACAACAAAATGTTTTTTTTTTTTCTTATAACAACTCTTGAGCAAACAGCTGCATGGATGTAAAAATAAAAATAAAAATAAATAAAGGGGTCTGAGAATCGGGCGGGACTGCGGCTGGCAGCGCTCCTACGAGAGAGGAGCCACAACACAGAGGAGCAGGAAATACACAAGACTGTGTCAGGCCGTCCTCATGGCACTGAGGTGAGTCCCTGGAGGGCGTGGTGCATCATGGAGGATGTCATGTGTCTCCCCGCTGCTCGCTGAAAACTCTGCTGAACACTCAGTTAGGCTTCACTGTGTGACGCAAGTCGTCTGGCGATGACGACGGAGCAGAGCCTAAGTAGCCAGAGGAAGGCAGAGCACCTGTAGACCGAGGATCGTATTCATTATGTGCCATGAAGAAAAATCCTTGTCTTTTTTTTATTTTTTACATTTTAAAGCCCCTCCGTACTATCTCTAGAATTGCTCGTTGTCGGTGGTCCCATTCCTTCCAGAAGTGAAACACAATCTTAACATGGAGCTGAGGCTCTGTCTGACATTACCCCCCCCCTCCCCCACATGCCCTCCCACTCCCTCTTAGTTAAAATGTGGGCCAACGCCGCAGACATAATCCCGTGTACGTTTGCAGATCAAACTTGTAGCGATAAGTTAAGGTTATGAAAACGTCTGGTGAGAAACGACGGCTCAGCGTTCGGCCAGCAGGAACTCGACACTTTATGGGCTTAGTTCCGTCGCCGGCGACAAATCCCTCAAGGTGGCCGAGCGGGCGGGCGAAGAAAAAGAAGAGAATTTGAGCCCAGGAGAAAGGAGAGAGGAGAGAGGAGAGAGGAGAGGAGAGGAGAGGAGAGGAAGACGGAGAGGGGAGGAGAGAACCCAGCTCCGCTCACCCCAGTTAACCTCGGAAAAACACACAGCACTTCACACAATCAACACACTGTAGTTGAAGGCTTTGGACAATTACTAATGACAGAACATCGACTTGCAGCTTATGATTAATAGAAACCTTTCAGAGGGAAACGTGCACGGTACAAAATAGGACACTTGTTAGTGTGTCATTGCGAATTCATGAATGCCTCGGCGTTTGTTTGTTTGTTTGTTTGTTTGTTTGTTTGTTTGTTTGTGTGCAGCAGAGAGACTGTCAACTGCACATTTTCTGGTGGACTAACAGCCTGAGGACTCCCCAGGGCTACACTGGAGTGTGTGCGTGTGAGTGTGTGAGTGTGTTTATTTATTTGTGCACCCCCGCGCACCACCTCGTCTGTAGTGCTTTACTAACAAGTGGTATTTTAGAAGTCGCAGCAGTAATGGGAATCTGTTTTCGACGCGACAACCTGCGGCCGTCGCGTGCATGTGTGTGTGTGTGTGTGTGTCGCATTCTATGAGGATTGAGGCAAGGGGAGTATGTGTTCCCTCCTCCGCCACCTGTTATACCTCTGGGCTGGAGACAGGAGCCTGTTTCCACACTGAAATTGGCAGGCTTAGATACACTCAAAGAGGGTGTCTTTGTGTGTGTGTGTGTGTGTGTATGTGTGTGTGTGTGTGTGTGTGTGTGTGTGTGTGTGTGTGTGTCGGACAACAGGAGAATGACGGAGCGAAGAAACAAGACAGGGTGACTCAGGTGCCCTCAGTTGCAACCCCATTGGCTCTCCTAAAAAGGCATCATTCACACCCTCCAGCCAATCCCGGCCTGCCATGTGGTGCTGGCATCTCATTGGAGGATTGCTATTTAGCAAAGTGCTCTCAGGCGAATGATGGGCACGGTCCCCGGGATGGAAGTAAAATTCGGGGTCCCTGAGAGCAGGGCATTTTATTTTTTTTACGAATTCTTATTTCTGGGAGGCGAACACTTTGGGAAGGATCATCGAGTCTTAGCAGCAACGCATAGTTTACGGCACATAAAACATGAAGTAAAAATGCTTTATAATCAAATCCTCAAAATTAATGACCCTCCCCCTCCTCCCAGTAGATCTGGCATTTGTAGAGGTTTTGCAGAGCTTTGCGCTGCCCGTCCTGTCGACCGGTAAGCAGCACCGGGTGTTTGTGCTCCACCGGAGCGTTCTGTGCTCGGTGCTAATGGGTGCCGTACGCGGCTTAGGTAGTGCCAAGGTCAATTACTGCACAGGTAGAGGCTTTTGGCTGCCCCGTATTATTGCTTAAGCACACTGGGGCCAGTAATAGCTACTAACTAAGATTATACAGAGTGCCCACGGCTTGTAAGCCACTAATCCAGTGCCCTGAATGGTTCGGTTCCATATCAAATCTGACCATTTATTCCATCAACCGGCTGCCTCCATCATTAGCTTTTATGTCCTTTCCACCGCATACGAGCAAAACCTCCCGCTTTGTTTCATGAATGAGTGTTTGCTAAAAAAGGATAAGTCGTTCTGATTCACACGAACAATTACAACAGAGTATATTTCTAATATGTGCCGACAGGAGAGGAAGCCTTTATGTAATCTATCCCACTGGAGCAGTACTTCACCGTTGAACTGTTCAGTAAAAAAGTCTTCGGGGGAAAAAAACAGGAAGAAATTTGCACATGACTATAGCTGCAATAATTCGGATATACAGACACAGAAATGCAGGTGCACACACCAGAGAGTAGGAGGTGGCAAACAAGGTCATTTGGACAATATTGAGACAGATTTGATGATATAGAGTGCAGGTGGCTCGTGTCTAGGCCAGTGGAACATAGAGGGCGTGCTCAGGGATTCAGTTTTGCAGTGGCAAAAAAATAAAATGTGCTTTTTTTCCCTTTTTAATCTCCATTTCTTTCCAGTGTGAAAGCTGACTTATTGCTGACGCTGTTCTGCCTTATTCCTAGATCTCACATTGGAAGAAAAAACAAGCTCGACATTACAACGAGCTAAATAAAACATTATGTGATGTGATCCCCCCGCAAAAATGATGTAAATACCAAAATAAATATTATTGGTGCAGCGAAGCAAGAATGGATGGAATATCCATTTTGGAACAGGCTGTCCTGCCTTCTGTGGTCTGTTACATGCAGTCTGCGGGGCACACACACACACACACACACACACACACACACACACACACACACATTCTGAAAGCGTTGCTTGGCTACAGACACACACAGAGCACCATTAAAGTAGATGCTACCACTACTTAAACTCCCTTTAATCATACTCGCACGCACATTTGGACACAAGCAGGTACGCCACCTGAGTGTACACACACACATACATATACAGACACACACACAAACACACACACCCCCATTCACGGTGGGCACAACAGAAATGTCAGGAAAGCATTTAAGAACAGCAGCGTTGTTCACAATTCACTTCAGCAGCACCTGAGGTGCTTCAAAAAGAAAGAAAAAAGACAGACAAAGCAGCCAGTTGTGAAGTCAGACACAATGGTCATTTTGAGGCCATTCAGACCTTCCCTACAATGAACAATACAAGTGTATTAATTTAAAATGAAAAGCCAGATGTTCTACATCCTTCCACTGTGATTTAAAATCAATTCACTCGTGCATCCTATCCTCACTCGGGACGCAGGAAGAGCAAGATGGAGTAACAGAGGAAGGAAGGAGTGAGAACTGACATGTTGGATTGCCTGAATGCAACAGGAAGTAGAGGGAAGTCTCTTATGGTGCCACAGGGCGGAGTGAAGAACATATGGGATACAATTGAAGAGCAACCACCGAGAACCACGAGACGCAACTGCAGAAATCGGACAGACACGTTGAGGTGAGGACTAAAAAGTGAGTTAGTGGGACAGCTTTTGAGACCCTGGTGGCAGGAAGTTTACCTGTAAAGCCCATGAGAGCCCCCTCTCTGGCCTGGCGCCTCAGCCCCGCCACGTCTTTGTAGTCGATGTGGACCAGGTCGATGGCCTGCAGGCCGAACGCTTTGGTGGTCACCACCACCTTCTGCCTCGCGTACAGGAGCTCCCTGGCATCTTCAGTGCGCGTGGCACCTGGAGAACACAATACGGGGGTAAGCTCAGGTCACGCAGGTCACACAAGATCTCAGAGAGAGGCAGGCGCATTAGCTAGGAAATGAAAGGTGCAGAGGAGGTGTGGTGATCCACACATGAACAAAAGAGTGAGAGAGACAGAAACCACGACAGCATTTACACAGATATACAGTACAAAAATATCTTTCTGTTCCATTTATGAAGTGGATTTGATCACTAGTTTACCATGAGATTTAGCTGAAATACTGGTTTCTCAGTGTCCATTTAATCCATATTAGGGGTGGGAATCACCAGAGGCCCCACAATACGATATTATCATGAGACTTAAGTCACGATACGATATAATCCTGATACTTGAGTCACGATACATATTATCATGATACTTAAGTCACGATTACAATATAATCCTGATACTTAAATTACAATACAATCCTGATACTTAAGTCACAATATAATATTATCATCATACTTAAGTCACAATACGATATCATGATATTGTAGTCATGATACGATATGATCATGATACTTAAGTCACGATACTATATTACAGCAATTTTAAACATTTTGCAAACATTGCGATATATTGCGATTTATTACTCATGTCCAACTACAGATTATGCAGTTCGTCAACATCTGTATTATCTAATATATGCCAGGAATTATCAAAAAGGAAACGGACCAGCAGTTCAACCATTGTTTGCGTATCGTACCTATTACGTTTCCCCTTTAAAACAACCCAATCATGGGGTAAACAGGTTACAAACGGACTCTAAAAAATAGATTATGATTTAAATGCAGCCTCCTTTTACTTGTGGAAAGATTGAAATAAAACACTCTGAGATGTCTTGATATAGAAAATAAAGGAAGTGGTAGAGGAAATGCGTCTTAACCTCCATCTCATTCTTCACTCACACGTCCCACATCTACAAATCATCCGTTTATTTAAAGAAAAATACTGGTTTGTAACCACTTTTCCTGCAGTACTTTAATCATCCAGAACAGGAAGAAGTGGGATCGACCTGCGAGACATGCTTTTACAGACAGACAGATTTCACATTGCAATACAGCCTAACGTTCTCTGCCGCAAATCCAGAAAAAATAAGAGAGAGAGAGAAAAGCACATGTGTGGCCTAGAAAGAGTGAGATGGTGAAGCAGACGGTATAATAGATACCTATGCTGGCGCAGAAGTCATCGGAGCCGAACACCACGCCGTCATGGTGGAGACCGGCCTCCGGAGCGAGTCGGCGGATTTCCTCACACACCGCCTGGACAGAATATATATTAGGAGAACACAGGCTGGCTGAAGTGACACAGGTGTAAAGAGGGAGAGAAACGTCGGCCGTATTGCCACCAATTCTGCAGAGTTAATCTTAATCCAATATTCAAACAGTAGTTCAGACAATGTGGGTTTCTCTCTGAACAAATATGCTAACGAACACATATCTGTCAACATCCTCCTTTCTACAAAGACATATATTAATGTACTAATGTGCTCCTCTTTCTTGCACAGCCCAAGTCAGGAAAGGTTTTTTCTTAAGTCTGTCACGTATTGAAAGCTGGCATTAAATGTGTCACCATATTTAGTCTTATTCTACAACCACATATTTCCTGTAATGAAGTTGATGTAAGGCCACTTTGTATTGAGAAAACTGTGGAGAAGTTGATTTATTTTTATCAAATTAAGAAAAAAAAAAAAATCATGTTTATTTTTTTATTTTTGACATGGCATTAAAATAGAAGTCAGGTATCATATTGGTAGCTGTACTAAAAAATGTCAAACAATAATGAGCCCCCAAAAAGACTTCTGGCCACATTTATTATCAAATGAGAAAAAAGAAAGAAAAAAAAATCCTAGAATTTGACAGTCTGCGTTGAAGAGCGGAAAAACAATAGGAATGCGTCTCCTGGCTTTTGTTGGCCTCCAAATTAATTTCACCACTGGCTGTGCCAAAGCGACTTTTTTTTCTCCTTTCTTTTCTTCCTCTTCTTCTTTTTGCTGCTTGTAACCTGGGGTTCAGTCTGGGCAAAGATACAGGGTGTTCTCAAGAAAGCACGCAGAGGCACCCCCTGCCATCAAAACACACACAAGTACACACACCGACAGACACAACAGACAGCCACAGAACTGGAGTGGGGAGCTGAAGACAAATCAAAAAAGGGGAGGGGGGACAGCATGTTTCTCCCCAGAATGCCCCAAAAACCGTGCCCTTTTCCCCGCGTAGCTGAAGGTCGACGCTGTACCAGGACAGGAACTGCTTTGACGCTTGCCAAAATATCATTAAGAACGCTTCCACTATGTAGATATTAGAACGGTTAGTAATTAAGAAATGTCAGCGTGTCTGGAGAGGGATGGAGGGAGACTCACACGGACAGAAAGAGAAAAGAAACAAAGCTCATTTTGAGAGCTTTTGAATCCCTTTCATTTTGGACGCGTGGGGCGCTTCCGCTCGCTGACGCGAGTCTTTAATCTGCGGTGAACAATGGGCGAACTGCAAAAATAATATCTGACGCAGGCAGTTTTTTTTTTTTTTTGGGGGGGCCGTTTGTTTGTTCGTGATTTACCTGAAAATTGAGCAGGCCCACAGCGGTTTCCACAAAGGTGACCAGGCGAATGGGCTCCGTCAGTGGCCGTCCTTTCAAGTAGTGCTGAAACCTGCCAACAAACTAAGCACACGGGGACGATGTCAGGCCCGACTCATGAACAACACCCACTGCTCCTGCAAACAGGAAACAATGACGCTCGGAACAGTCACAGTACATTCATTTGTTCTCACTACTCCTACAGTAGCAGTCGTCACATTCATTAGATGCCTGTGCCTCGGTGGAGTCCATGTATTCTGTGCAGCTTTTGTGATAAAAAAGAAAAGGAAAAAAGAAAAAGGCTTTTCACACAAGAGCTTGAATCCATTAGTGATATTTTGTAAAAGGTATTTAATATATATATATATATATACATATATATATATATATATATATCCATACATACACACACAAGGTATATCTGCTCCAATGTAGAATGTGTGGTGAAGTGCAGCTGCCACCCTCAGAGGAACACTTGTCAATGCATTATTAGTTATACGAATGAGGAAAAAACAGGGAGCTCCTACTGAGATGCTGAGCTATTGAGTCAGAGCAAATTTAAAACTGGAGGGGAAGAAAATGTTCAGCATTTATAAAACAATATATAAAAATACATAAATGATATGACATCTTTCAAAATCCACCGTGGGGGTAAGAGAGGGAGAGGGGGAGAGGGAGGAAGAGGAGGAGGAGGAGGAGGAGGAGGGGAGAAAAAAAAAGAAACGTTAACGTGAAAAAGCTCACTTTTGATTTGAATCTTGACACCTTTATTACCTGCACCGTTCCCATTTCGGTCCTTACTGAGAACACGTCTGCGAGGGTTCAAATAGCGCGGAGAGATAGAGAGAGAGAGAGAGAGAGAGAGAGAGAGAGAGAGAGAGAGAGAGAGAGGGGCGACAAAAGCGAGTGAAATGAAATATTTTACATTATCACCAGGGTTCCCCCTTTCGTCTGAAGTCTTCTGCTGTACCTTCTTTCACAGAGGCTGCCGCACAACTACAGCATGTGCTCCCCCGAGAGAGTGTGCACACACATGGAAGTGCACACGCACGCACGCACACACGGCAAACCGAAGAAGAAACAAAATAGCGGGGGGAGAAAAAAAAAAAGAAGTGGAGAAGAAACAAGATTTGGGATGTCTTTGAGTGTGTTTTACTCCCTACATTATTCTGTTTTGCGTCGACCCCCCTCCTCCCCTCCGTGGCGGGGGAACAGGGAGACTGGAGCAACATTCAGAGTGTGATGTGACACTTTGCCGAGGCCTTTATTCTGCGCGACTCCTGCTAATATGCAAGCTCACCTAAGTAGGGCTTTAAAACCCGAGTTTAATTCTTTGAAGACCAAAGCGATTCAATTTTTTCCAACAGACCAGTTCACAGCGAGCCCTGGACTGCCAGTGGGGTAGCCCAAATTCCAAAATCTATCATCTGGAAACACACAAAAGCCCCCTTCCGTCAGATATTTCCTTTCAAAGCCAGTCAAAAAAAAAAAAAGAGGGAGAGGGCGCAAAAGCTCAGAGTAGAAATGTCTAACTCCATGCCCCCCCCCACCCTTCCTCTTCTTTTCCTCAGCTCCCGCTTTGACACACCGGGGGAAAAAGAGAGAGAGAGAGATATATAAATAACCTCAGGTGCAGCGCTGCCATTTCTCTAAATGAAGAGCAAAACAACCCGGTGCTCGGCACTCACCACTCTTGTTCTCTTGAAAACCGAAAAGAGTGGGGCCTCCATTGAAGGATTTCAAAAAAATAAATAGGGGCAATTTTAATCATCTCTCCATTCAATCTCAGTTGGATAAATCATATCTGAGAGATTTGCATAAATACAAACCATCAAAGACTTTTCATCTTCAAAGAGGTTTTCAAGACCCAATAGGCTTTGTACTGTAATCATCTGAGGTCACAACCCTGTGGGAGCAGGGCTGCTATGGCAACATAAAAACTAACGCTGGGGGCTTAGCATAATATCCCCCCCTCCTTCGTGGACACAGGAAGGGGTGTGTGTGTGTGTGTGTGCGTGTGTGTGTGTGTGTGTGTGTGTGCGTGTGCGTGTGTGTGTGTGTGTGTGTGAGAGGGTGGTGGTGTCCGAGAGGGGGTGTGAAAAAAGAGGGTGTAGATAAACCTATTTCTGTGACAGAGGAGACCAGATAGACGTGGCCCCGTCGTGGAGGGGGAACCTAGCTGATACGACACACAGACAGATTACCACGGCGACGGCGCGCCCACGCAAAGCCCTATACGAAGGCCGTGGCGAGCCGAGCCGGGCTGCTCGGATTCGGCGGTCGGGAAGCAAATGACAGCTCAATGCGGCTAAAGAGCCTCGTAGCCGCTCTGATTACATGTTTCTGTCCGCCGGCTGTATTCTCCTCTTCAGCTATTGTACACTGTGAAGTGCCTGATTTACGGCGCGTAAGAGGTACGGCGCTCGCGCATTGTTCCTCCGGGCGCACACAGCAACTATTAGCAGTCAATGGTCTCTCAAAAAACCAGGGCCCTTTAAGATGTTATTCACTCCAGAATTGGAAGAAAAAGTAAAAAAGGGAAGAAAAAAAGAAGAAAAGAAATAACACCTCTTCTTGCCATTCAGAGCCACGCTACAAAACAAGACCCTCTGACAATTTTCGCCACCCAATCCTGAAAAGAGAAGGAGGGAGAGACGGAGCTATAGAGAAAAGGAGGCTATAGTGGGACAAGTTTCAATTAATTTTCTTCAAAAGGGGGCCAGATTAAATGTTTCCGGCCTGCTGAAGTGTTCATTTCACAGAGGGGAAGCGGAGAGAGAGAGAGAGAGAGAGAGAGAGAGAGAGAGAGAGAGAGAGAGAGAGAGAGGGAGAGAGAGAGAGAGAGAGAGGGAGGGGACGGGAGGAGGAGTAGTAGGAGGAGGAGCGGAACAGGGATGGGGGGGGCGCGATTCTTTCGGTCCCAGTGCACACCAAATAGTGCGGTGGGCAAAGAATGCGCACGGCTCCGAGTCCGTGTGAGAATTGTCCCCCGGACAAAAGGGGGGAGTTACGCCTGTTATAGCCCAATAAGGCCTGTCAGTCACACAAGGGCCAAGGGGAGAGGAGAAAGGCAGAGCTAAAGGTTTTCCACACAAAGGGAAACAAGCAAGTCCATCTTTTAGCGACAAATCAGTCCTGGAGGTTCCTGTGCTAATATCAATAAAAAAAAAAAGAAATTTTTAAAAGAGGGAGAAAAATAAACAAGTGAGGGATTTACAAGAGCGGAGAGAATCGGACGCATGCAACACAAAGCAGATGACACACAACGCGCAAAAGAAGACACAGAGAAAGTTTAAGGATGAGATTAGAGAGAGAACGCACACACACGCGCACACACACACACACACACACACACACACTCACACACACACACACACACACACACACACACACACACACACACACACACACACACACCAATGAAATCCAGGTCCCACACAGACTCGACTGGTTCAGGAGCACACATGCACCTGCTGATGTAGAAACGCACCCTGACAAAACACACACACACACACACACACACACACACACACACACACACACACACACACACACACACAAGAGCCAATGTGCAGACAGATTTACAGTGCATTCGAAAGCTGTAAAATGAAAAGAAGCATGCATAAGCAAGGCAATTATTTTACAATTATTATTATTTCTTTTCTTTTTTTTTGTTAAAGGGAATTAATGCAGAATAAAATCGACTTAAGTGAAGGAAAGCAGCACTGGGAGGAACGGCTGAGCTGAGGGAGAGAATTGGTGAACACCTGTCAGCAATTAGACTTGGAAGAAAGAAAGGCCAGCAGGAAATAGATGTGTTCTAATTAAAAGCACTAGTTAAAAACTTCCTGCTCCCGCCCCAAAGACCGTGTGTGTGTGTGTGTGTGTGTGTGTGTGTGTGTGTGTGTGTGTGTGTGTGCGTGTGTCGTAACACTGAGGGAAAAGCCAGACGAGACACCCTCCTTTCACTTCTTTCCCTAAACAAATCTTCATTTTCTCCTCTTGTGTAATCACCAAGCGCAGTTTGGAATTTGCTGTTTGACACAGTAATAAAAGCTTTATGTAGAAATAGTGCTTTGGTATGCTGTTGGCAAGAGAGTTAAAAAAAATAAAAATAAAAAATCTGAATTAGCATTAAGTACTTTAATACGGAACCTTTGAACTGTATTCAGTAGCGAGGGGGGCTGACAGTCACCGGGCTCCTCCTGGTGAGCCAACCATATGGAGCTGATCAGAACGGCCTGCATTAATGATGCCACCGTCTCCTGACCTTTCGGGACCTGACATCCGTGCAGCGCCCCTTTATAGGAAGCCAGAGGGATGGCCGAGCCCAGACAAACCGCCTCTCTTAACTAGGGCACACGCAGGCCCAGTTAGTGGGGACAAATTGTACTCCATAATGTCATCGGGAACAACATCAGTGAGTGATCACTCTGTATTTCTTTCAACAGCTATTTCATGCGAACAAAAAATATATCTGACGTCAGATCAGGTTGGGGGAACGTGATGGAACTGTGCAGTCTTCACTTGCTTTTGACTTTCTGCATCAAGATATCAGTTTGTGATCTTCCTCAGACTCTGACAGGACAGGCTTTTGATTTCATATTGGAGAATATTCAAAGGCGTGCATGAACGCCGGAATGGAATGCGCACGCTTTGAGGCAGATTTCTTTTCATTCGATTCTGTCTGGCTGAGTGCTTTAAGTTCGATTAAATTCATTCGCAGCCACAACACGGCACTGGCCGAGGCGGCTTTCCAGTAAGTTCAGCGGTGGCAGAAGGCACCGTTGTGTTGTTACAGAAAGCTATCGGGCTTCTGAAGCTAATCCCGAAGAAATGTCATGCGTTTCTTGAGCGGCGGCCAAGAAAAACACCCCGGCTGTCCCTGAGTCCAGCCACAGGGATCGATTCCCACTCTTACTGGGAAATGGAAAAGTTTGTTATGATTGCTTTGAAGATTCCCGTGGTTTCCTCTTACTCCGTGAGTTTGTGTAAGAGCACCACTGTGGGTTTTTCTTTTTTTTTTTAAAGACACCCAGAGGTGAAAGAGAAAAAACTCACGGGTATATGTAGCCTTATTTCATCTTTTTGAATGTATTGCAACAAAGTTGTTACACATGGTTCCAAAAAATCAAAAAATCAAAACTCAGATTATTACATTCAGCCTTTATTTTTTTTTACTTCTAAAGTCCAATATTTGGAACTTACCCACTGCACCTCCTGCGTGTCCTCTACTTTGGGCAGCATGATGGCGGGAGGCAGAACCTCAGCCTGCAGGATGACCTGCAGGTCAGCCTCGGCTAAGCCACTGGACACCGAGTTCACCCTCACACACTTCTCCGTCCGGCCCAGGTCCAGCTCCGCCAGCATCCTGGGAATCAGCTCCCTGGCCTCAGTCTGCAGCACGGGAACAACAACAACAAAAACATAAAACACACAGAGAGAAATACAGATTGTTTCATGCAATGCACTTGGGGATTAAAATTCGTGGTAGGATTCAAATCCGAACATTTTAAAACGCTAGGACAACGACCCAAGAATAAACGAGCAAAATGCTCAACGGATCAACAGAAAGGAAGGCTGAAAACAGGTCATTTGTTACAAAGGAAACACACAGATGCAAATCAGTTTCATTCACCCAAAAAACTATAAAAAAATACTCGATAAATTGCTGAAGAATGAAAATAAAAGTCCAATTTCCTCCAAAGGAAATGTGGCTACATAAATTATATTGACCATTAAACATTATCATGCAAATAAACAACACATTGCAGACACAAATAATGTGTCATCATCATCATCATTGACAAAGCATATCTCAATCTGAAATAAATAAAACTAAGATGGAACTTTAACATAAATATATATATATATATATAATAAAAAAAAGAATAAAGAACACCAGCACTGCAACCTTAACTTCAGTTTTATCTCGATACAGTATGCCACAAATCAACAAGACAGTCGCCGCACACTCAACCTCGCTCTCTCAATGCGGGGCATTGTATGAGCCGAGCAGGAAGAGGGACGAGGAGGATGAGGGAAAAAAATCAAAAGGGAAGCCTACAGTCCCGACTTCTATCGGTAACGCAGTAGCACACGCCGCTATATTCAAACCAGATGCTGGGCCACGGGAACGGAGGGAGAGAGCAAGAGAGAGAGAGAGAGAGATGGAGTGGGGAGAGAAGTCCAGGCCAGCGAGAGGAGAGAGGCTGTCTGGGAAAAATGTGGTCCGAGTTAAGCAACAACGAGGAAACGGTAGCTTTGGAGATGTCAGGTCGGATCAGAGGCTCGAGCCTTTGAGTGCTTGTGTATGTGTGTTGTGGAGATGCTCGGATTGGGTTTTTCTTTTCCTTCCTCCCTTCCATTTCCATTTATACTGACTAAGAAAATTCACTCAAAAGAAATAAAGATGAAAAACACACTCTGAAACTGGCACCGATTACCGGGTGTGCAAGAAATGTTTTGGAGACACTTATTCGTGAAGTGAAATGGGGTTAAAGAAATAAAAATGCGATGGACGGCAGCAAAATGTGTCATCCTGCCGCGTGATGCAGACGCTTTGGATTTACTGCAAAACGGGAAAAAACATCTGAGTGGAATATCGAAACGGGCTGATCATTGGACGAGCGGAGTCACGTGGGTGTTCATGAAAGCGAGACCGCAGACAGATATAACATGGAGAGCCCATACATCACAGTCTCTAGTAAAAAAATATATAAAATACTACGGCGGACTACAGTCAACCTAGGATCGGTTGTATGAGAGCTTATGGGGCGCCCTCAGGGGTCACGGGACGAGCTTCTGAGACAAAACAGCCCTCGCTCTGATCTCCTGGAATGCAGAACTGCACTTGATATCACCAACGCCCCTCCAGTATCAATAAAAATACGGTATCAAAGTACATATCAAAGATTTGCACGGATTTAATGGGGGGTCACGAGCGGGCTGTGTCGTCTGTGTCCCGCCTCCTGCCTCATTGGATGAGACAAGAGGGACTGTCCCGCCGCACGATGAGAGCGCTGTGATCTTTGACGACGGTCTTTTTTGCCGCTCCGCCGCTCTCGCCGAGCCGAGACGGCCCCGTAAAACTGCCCCGCGGTAACTTGAAACGGATGGGGCGCTTTACGCAGCCGTAATTCACTCGTTCATAAACCTGCTACTTGGTGGATTACATTCTGTCTGTTCCCCCCCCTCCCCCCCCCACCCTGGTTCACGGTGACTGGAGAAAATTGATCTGTGAGAACCCGCCCGGCTGCTCGTAATGCTGGGAGTCACATTGATCCCCGACTGAACCAAAATAAATAGCGATCCAGAAATGATCAAAAAGCATGGTTTATAACATTCACAGGATCAAATAGACTGCGGAGGGCCGACCAGCCCGCTCCAGCCGCAGCCTTGGTGTGTATTAAAATCCTTTTAATGTAACCGGAGACCGCTCTTTGCAAGAATTGTCTCCTGCGCTTTTCTCCTTTCGCGACGGTATTTCTGAAACCGCGACGCCGGGGGAATGGCTAAAAGGGGGAGAAGGCCGGATCGCCGCGCGGCGTCCTCTCTTTTTATCTCGCCTTCTCTGGAAAGGTGAGATATTATTCCGACAGACACCTTGACCCCTATGGGCTCCGCTACTCCGAGCTTGAATAAAAGCCCTTTGAAAAGCAGATATTTTACATTAATGGACAGCCATCCAACAAGTTGCTTCAAAGCTCCCTCCCCAATCACCTGGTGTCCCATGGAGAGCTCGCCCCGGCGTCAGCTCCATCTCCTCTTTGATTCCCCCCCCCTCCCCATCATCATCCTCATCATTAGAAGCTGACACACATGAGGGCGGGCGGGGGAGCAGTCGGCCAGGGCCGTAATAAGGCCAAGACGCGGACGAGAAGCTTTTTTTCAAGTGCGGCAACAGGCTGCCCTTTCCGTAGAGCGAGGTCGGCTCCTCGACGCGCGGCTCGAGCCCGGGCGCTCGAGACCCCAGCGAGGGCCTCACAGACGCCACATGAGACCGTCCAATTGGATGCGGCCTTCGTCTAGGGCACCGGATCGCGGACGTCCGGCCCTGCCGCCGCGCAGCTCGAAGGCGAGAGCGACGTCAAACGTCGCCTCTGGACAGACTCACTGGGTGCAGACTCGCTCTCCATTTCAATTAGATCACAGGGCGGCGGGTGTGACCGTCTATACTGGATAGAAAGTGAGGAAAGATAACAAGGCAGGAAATGTGTTTAAGAAGAAAAGGGTGGAATCTATTTTGTCCCCCCAAGAAAATAAGAATTGTGGGCATCAACAGACTGAGAAACGGCACAAAACACATACCAGACTAATGAGATGAATTTAACAAGTCAGCGCCGCACTGAAAAACACCGTGTACCGCATGTAGATCGCAGATTTTAGCGCTGACACGCTGCCTTCAAACAGCAGAGTGATGTGCCTTTTATTCTGGAAGTCTATGTCGTTTCGTGTGAAAAAGAGTGGGGAAACTCACGAGTCACAATGAGCGCACTTGGTTTTCCACTTTTTTTTTCTCCCGGCATTTTGCATCCCGCTGTGCGACTCTCGACGCCATTTAAAATGAGCTGTAGACTACCGCGGGTGAAGCGCTGTCTGCCTGAAGTGTGACTGTGTACACATTTGTTTGCTGTCTGTCAGTGTGTGTGTGTGTGTGTGTGTGTGTGTGTGTGTTTTAGCAGGCTTCAAGTCATCGACGATGGGTTTTGACAAGTGGCATGCTGCACTCCAGAAAGCTGGAGTGAGATGACTGACTAATTCAGGGCTACGTCGATAAACTGAGATTTCGGGCCTTCAGTGCCGTCAGTCGGAGGCGCGGCCGTGTTCTCCGTTACCCTGTCAGGACTGACAACAAGACATAACTAGCAGCGTGGAGGAGGAGGAGGAGGAGGAGGAGGAGTGAATCAGTTTTGACCCACAATGACAAGCAGGTTTTCCTGACAGCCCGAGGTGGAGGAACAGCTAGTTATTACACACTGTTTATTCACTTTAATTAGCCATGAAAGGAGCTCATTAAGGCTCTTTGGTTACAGTTCGTTACGAGCCGCACCGCAATGTTTTTGGGGAAATGAATTCCCGAGGCTCGTCAGTCGGTATCTTTAGTATATTCTCTGCATAATTAAAATGATTTAGAGGTTTTGTTCATTGGTGATTATGCATCAGTTTGTTTCCCAGCGATTTAGGTCTCATTTGCAACTCCCAGTACAGCTGTCTCCCCGAACACGGACGACTCCCACAAACTAACAGAGCAGTAATTACGCTTAACTTGACATCTCTAGTCGCTGTATTTTAAAACAATTATTGATTTTAAGTATGTAATTACTATTAAGGTCTCCAAGCGACTTACATTTGGCTTTTCTCACTGAGCCAAGAGGCCTGTATGGGCTGGAGGGCATTGCATTCCTGTGCCGTACAATATCCAGTGCACTCCAAACAATATAAAGTTTGGCATGCTGTCGTCTGGTGAGCCACTGGGTGTAAATGCGACTGCATCTGGGTGAAATAAATACCAAGGAAGAAATACATAAAAATACAACATGACGTAAATAATGCAATCAAAGATTACTAAGGAATCATCATCTGCAAAACTCTACACGTGCAGGCTCAAACTAACGCTTCAATACGTTATTCTTTTTTACTTTTGACATACAGCTATCTACAAATCACATATTTGGAATACAAAACTTTGTGAAACAATGACACATCCCAGCAACATGATTCCACAGACGATAATATTTCCTAACCCTACCAGACCACAGAGCCTGCTGCATCACAGAAGGAAAAAAAACATCTTCATGTAGACTCAGAAAAACAGAGCATTTTACAAAATTGCACAAATTAACCAAGTTAAATGTGCAGAAATACGTTAATGAAGCGCAAACAACCATTTAAAAAGGTGCAAAGCCAATTTTACATGACTTCAGGATGGCAGTCTGTTGTAACCCAGGAATCTGCTGCAATGTGCCTGGGGGCAAATGAAACCGAAGATGCTGTATAATGTGGGGAAAAAAGAAGTCCTTGTAAGGATGGACTTCTTCTCAACACGGTGTCATGATGTCCGTTTGTGACCGCGATGCTAATAAGGTGAAGAAGGCGTGAAAACACAACAAGTAAAGTGCAAACATGTGTCTTACGGCCACATGTGAAAAGTGCAACTACTGGCCAATGACACTGAGTCTGATCGATGCTAAATGTGGAGCTTCTTTTTGCTATTAAAGAAAATCCTAGACAAGGTTTATTAAACTTGATTTAATCCCATTTTTACAGTTTTTATTTCTTACTTGGACTAATATTTTACCCCTGAGTGTATCTTGCTCAACATAATTTGTATGTTAAACTGATTTAATATCATTTTATATGGACAAAATTATGTTCCTTCTTCTCTTTCATTTATATAGTATTATCAGTGTCGGGAGATCATTTGAAAATGTATAAAATAGCTAGCTGGGGTTCCGTCATTTTAACGTGCCATTAAGACGAAACAATTTAAATTTAGGTGAAGTTCTTGCAATAAGAGAGGTGTAGCATTGCTTATTTATTTCCCCTCCCTCGTGCGCCAACATCTGCTCCAGTCCTGTCCTCCACCTCCTCCCCATTCTTTCATGTTTTCCTCTCCTCATCGCCTTCTCCATCATCACTCCTCCTACTGGGGGTTTGCTGTCCGAGTGTTGCGTTGCGCGGCCCACGCAGCACAGAGCGGCGCGGGCCGCGGCGCTGCCAGTGAAAACACGAGAGTGTAACAGGATAATGAGAGAGGGAGAGAGGGCCTCTCTGTTCTCCGCGCCTCAGCGTTTTCCGATCCCCCCGCTCGGCCTCCATCCTCGCCCCTAAACCCGGGGTATCTGGATCGGCTGCCCGAGTGAGGGTTTCAAAAGATCCTCCAAAGACCAGAGGAAGCTCAAATGTAATCTATGACTTATATTGTTATCTGGAAGGATGCGAGAGCACGAGTTTGAAACTTTCCACCTCTGTAAATCACTTTCTATGTGTCTTCCAACAACGAGCCACAGCCCTCTGCACGACGAATGCTAACCACCGCGCTGTCATCACCCTCCTGTGCACCCTGACCTCTCGTTCGCCCTGCCCTCCCAAAAGGACTCCAATAGATACCCGACACATGACTCTTTAACACATACACCGTGGCCGACGGTGGGGTTTGGATCCGCAGGTCTTTTCTGATCTGGCTGGGGACGGGGTCTATTTTCTGGCTGAGCGGGCTCACATCCCGTTTGTGAGTCTTGGCAGCCTGACTGGGAGTTTCTCTCCAGTCTCCCGGGTCCTCCGAGGTGTTGAGCGCACTAGTATACAAACGCGCGCTCGCACACACACACACACACACACACACACACACACACACACACACACACACACACACACACACACACACACACACACACACACACACACAAGAACATGCCTACGGACGTAAATGCACGCACACACACGGACACACGCTAAACTCAAATGTTCAGTATTCATAATTCAACTGGCTAACATTATTTCCCAGGAGCTCTTTCTGTCAAGAGTTTAGTCATTTGAATCCACTTAAACGGAGAGCGGATCTTTCCGTGTCCTCTGGAATAACACGGTGAGCATTGAACTGAGGTCACGTATCACTTTAGACAGTTGGCTGCATAATTTATGTTAAGTTGAAACATCTCTGGTGTCAGACGCGGTTCATGCATAGACCATGGCTCATACGTTGACTGTGCTACATTCAGCAAAAGTTAAAGAGACCGTAATAATGTCATCCACTCTAAGGGAGAGGATCTTATCATGTGTGTGCAACCTGACATCAGGTTAAAGACTCGGGGTTAACAACTTCATGAATCAACCGGCTTCTCTGCCGCTTGTGATAAAACTCAAACTCAAAGTAAAGCCAGGAACAGAAACGCCTTTTAATAAAAAATAATAGGAAACATTTCTAATGAAACGTAAATATGATTTTAATGATTACAACACTTTGCTGTTGTAATTTAGAACTGAAACGCAAAAATTGTCAACTGAATAGACCAGAGGCAATGTTGGTCCATGATCGCCCTTTTACTGCATAGGAAATTTGAGTTAATGTTAAACTACAGGGGATACATGACACCTGTACCTTCGAATACTATTAAACCTAAAGTAAATGCTGCCTTTGTGATGTTTATAATTGTTATTCTTAGTTGAGGTCGTGGCAGGGAGGTGTTGATTTACCTCTCAACCAATTGTTCCAGCTGTAGTTTGTCTTGCTGCAAAGGATTGCTTTATATTCACTGGAGTTCTGTGGTCTCATGGTGCCCCTTTATGTGTATACGGAAGATTACTGTGAACTAACAATGACTAGGACTTTCAGTAGCTTCAATGTGGTGCAGGACACAGCGCTGACTGTTACAGGCAGCAGTTCCACAACTGTTTATTGATGAAAAGACGGCTGAAAAAGACATCTGCAATCTCTGCAATCAAACAAATACCTCTTCTAAGCTCCAATTGCTGTAATTTCGCTGACAAGAACCATCAAAGTTGACCTGACGAGCCAGATGAGTTTGTGACACAAGCCACGGAGAAACAGTCATTGGAAACTGTTTGGAAAAAAGGGCAGGCCCTTTCAAAAGATACTTGGCAGGTGATTGGATGAACCATCTGTCACTCAAACCCTTGTCGATGCCGACCGGGAGAAGAGAGAAAACATCTTTTCCCATCGAGAAAAGCCTTCAGTGAGGTTCTTTGCTTGTCCAATGAAGAAGTACTCTCCAGTTCTGATGTAACTGATGCTATTGCAGTCGCCATCGTTGTTTTGACCAAACAGTCACCTCACACACCTGAGACACATTCGGAGCTGCCAGGAGCTCCTGACACGACACTGACTAGTCTGAACCACTGGGATTCGGGCACAAACGCATTACTTGAAGCCATAGACTGTACATAAGAAGTGGACGAACAGTTGTGTTCAAAATAATAGCAGTGTGTTTAAAAAATGCCCAAAATCCTTATAATAGCTTTTATTCCCATGAGTTTGTAAAGACAAATGCAGACACTGCTATTTTTTTGAACAGCTTAATATTCCTTTTTCTTCACTTTCTGTAAAGTAATAACAAATTTGAGAAATTGTTCTACATGTTTTGATTTGGAATAGAATGTACAGTGTCCCCAATGCATTGGCGTGTATGGGAATAAAAGCTATTATCAGGATTTTGGGTGTAACTCACTTTTTTAAACACTGCTATTGTTTTATACACAACTGTAGTCACTGTTACGTCATCCATTGGCTTGTTGACTTGGGTTTTGAAGCCTCTAGTTCGGCCCTTTGGCCATCGCCATCTTGGTTGTTTGTAACCAGAAGTGACACAAGAGGGTAAAGCAAAGTACGACCGAACGCTGTAAAATGTTACAGGTAACTTTCACAAAGTGAAAACCCACTGTGAAAAGGGGGTTACATGCTGTGTTCACACCACGAGCAACATTCTACAGGTCATTTTCAATGGAAGCCGCTTACATGAAGCTACAAACTCAGGCATGACACTTGTCCCTCCGTGACAGGCGTGAAGCGCCGCAGATCAAAGTTGAGCTTAACTTCTTTCAGCACTCCGGTGACGCTGTGAAGCGCCAACCGATCACGTGTTTTGGTTTCACCCTGTTCCTTTTCATCTACATGAATGCCGTTAGCAAGTTCTCGGTGCCATTTAACGACATAGCTGGAGTGTTGCTGGCCACGCAGGCCAATTTGTTGCTTTTGTCGCTCGAAGTACAAATACGAGCATTAGGTGACGGATAGCATTTGGATGAAACACCCAAACCGGACAACGCCGTGGTAACGACCTGTCAATCACAAGGTAGCCAAATTGTTCGTCGCCATCTTGTATTTTTGCAACCAAAGGTCACAAGAGAGGGTGGAGCCCAACACAACAGAATGCTGGATAAGACATTTTGAGGTGACTAAAATTTTACAATTAACTTTAATGAACTGGAAACACACAAACACATAAAACATAGCCTGCTTTATGGTCTATTTGACTCTAAATGGATCATAATTTACTAAATGAACATCATGCTGTATTGAAGAAGACTTGAAACTAGAGATTGAGACCATAAACTCATGTTTACAATGTTTACTGAGGGAATAAATCAAGAGAGAAGTAGAGTCATTTTCTCATAGACTTCTATACAATCTGACTTCTTTTTACAAACAGAAGAGTCCCCCCGACCCTCATGGCCATTAGAGAGAATGCAGGTTCAAAACACTTCCACATTGGCTCCACCTTTCAGACGCAGAGGTTGCCGCCTGCTTGAAGCCCGACGACTTTCCACAAATTGCATCAATTAAACACGGCGAATCATGTATGTCTGGTGGTTGTAATAACATCCGTGTACTCATAAAACTGTGAAATCCAGGAGTGAACGGTCTCTGGCTTCCACATGGGCCCAATAAAAGCTACTGCTACTCAGTTCTTACTTTTTGGTGGATTAAACACCTTCAGATGGACAAATAGTGGAGTAACTCACTTTAAGCACTAACAAGTGGTCCTGCTTCTCTAATGCACTGATGGTGAAGGCCGGACACTGGCCCTCCGTCACACTCGACTGCTGCACAGTGAGCTGCAGACTGTAACAATACGTGTATGCGCTTGCATGCATGTGCATTTGTGCGTGAATGTCTGTCTGCATGTGTCTACATGTGCACGCTTGTGTGTGTGTGTGTGTGTGTGTGTGTGTGTGTGTGTTCTGCATGTCTTGTGTACCCGTGTGCATTTGCGGGCGCGTGCTGGTGTGTGAGAGGTGCTCCCCGTCGTGTCGGCCGCGCCACCATGCCATCTGGAGAGGAAATCGAGTGTGAAGTACAGTATAGTTTGGGACCAAGCTCCGTGGCAGCGGCTCAGCAGTTAGTTCATTAGTTCCAAACTTCCAGGGATTAGGAGAGAATCTCTGCGGCAGGGAGGCAAGGGTGGGTGGGGGGGGGGTCAGGGAGGATGGAGGGACCCATGTGGGGAAAAGAGATGGAGAGAGAGAGAGAGAGAGAAAACACTAGGAGGAATACTGGACCATAGGGCACAGAGAGACAGTGAGATAACATGAGAGAGAGAGAGCTAAGCAATCTTGACCCTGGCGAGGGGAGATGAGCGAGGGAGGGGGGACAATGAGAGAGAACAAGACAGCGAGGGAGAGAGGAGGAGAGAGGACAGGTGTAGCCGTCAGTTCCGCTCCGGGGTTTCAACCTGCCCTCCCTCTTCCTCCACCCCACTGATCATACAGATATGATGATATGTGTAAGAGTGTTAGAGCAGTCAGCCTCGTCTTCCCTCCCCTCTCTCCTCCTCCCCTCTCTCCTCCTCCTCCTGCTCCTCCTCCTCTCCCCTCTGGGTCTGTGGTGACAGTTAGCAAGCTCTAGGTGGCTCCTACCCTTTACTCCTTTATCTCATCTCCCTGCCTCGTGAGCAGCCGAGCTGGAGCGCGGACATTTTTCCGGAGTCAAGGCGGCAGGCAATTAAAGCGGGCACCGCCAGATTTCAATTTTCCAGGGGAGGGGGTGGACTGACCTTCATGGCGTACCTTTTTTGTCATGAATATCCTTCCCTGTTTTAAGGTGAAGGTGACAGATAATGAAAAGAATACATTAGTGAACACATAATAGGAGGGTGGTTGTGGACAGCCGCCCCATTTAAGGCCTATCCACGCGTACCCATAACCCTTTGCTGCCTTTTTTTTTTTTTACCAAAACAGCGGTTTGGCGTGTCATTTAGCGAGCTCAGTCTTCGCTTTGCTTCTATTCTATCTCCCTGGAAAAAAAGAAGAAGAAAAAAAAAGAAAAAGACGGACTTGCATTGTGAGACCATTGTTGAGGCCTGGCATCTCTTGGCGAACACACAGTGCCGACTGTGAGGTCGTCATGGCGAATAGAAATCGCAGCTACGGTATACGCTGTAGAAATTGCCAGTCCAAAGACACACTCACAATGTAAAAAGCTAAATCTCTTGTATTTACAATTCCGCTGGTCCCAGAACAGATCTCAATCTTACATACTAGGAGAGGAAGGGTAATATTTTTGACTAGACATCACGGAGGACGATGAGAAAGTCTACCGCAAATGACAATCTTTCATTTCAGCCGAGTACTTACGCACGCGGGCAGCAGATGTAAAAGTGTCCTGCAACGAGTGCATCGGATTTGCAT